>CM064970.1:40238828-40295828 GCA_032847665.1 Solanum chilense
TGAGGTTAGACCTTGGGGCACGGATCTGTTGAGGGATTCATTGGAAAAGGTGAAAGCTATTCAAGAAAAGCTTTTAGCGGCTCAAAGTAGGCAAAAGGAATATGCGGATCGAAAGGTTAGAGACTTGGAGTTCATGGAAGGTGAACAAGTCTTGCTGAAGGTTTCACCCATGAAAGGGGTGATGCGGTTTGGAAAAAGGGGTAAGCTAAGTCCAAGGTATATTGGACCATTTGAAGTACTTAAGCGAGTAGGGGAGGTGGCTTATGAATTAGCCTTGCCTCCAGGGCTGTCAGGAGTGCATCCGGTATTTCACGTGTCTATGTTGAAAAGATACCATGGGGATGGAAATTACATCATTCGTTGGGATTCGGTTCTGCTTGATGAAAATTTGTCTTATGAGGAGGAACCTGTTGCTATTTTAGATAGAGAGGTTCGCAAGTTGAGGTCGAGGGAGATTTCATCCATCAAAGTTCAATGGAAGAATCGACCAGTTGAAGAAGCCACTTGGGAGAAGGAGGCTGATATGCAAGAAAGATACCCACACCTGTTTACAGATTCAGGTATTTCTTCTCGTCCTTGTTTTTCTTCTTTTGATCGTTCAAGGACGAACGATGGGTAAATTGGTATCTATTCTAACGACCTGTTTAGTCGTTTTGAGCAGCAGATTTTATTTCTGGAAAAACTGTCGGAATCGACGGAACCCACGACGGACCGTCATGGGCATGACGGACCGTCGAGGGTGTATCATTCCAAAACACTTAGGAATTCTGAAATTTGAGTGCTGAAATCGACTCTCTGAACTCTGTGACGGACCTGCAGGACGGACCGTCACAGTTACGACGAACCGTCGTGAGCCCCCGTTTCAAAACACTTCAACTCTTGAAAAGTTGGTACTGGGAACAATTCTCTGAACGTCGTGACGAAGGTGCAGGACGGAACGTCGTGGGTACGACGGACCGTCACAGACTCTTCGAGAAAAGTGAGACTCTGATCGTTACGACGGACCTGCAGGACGGACCGTCGCAGGCACGACGGGCCGTCACAGGTTGCGTAATCCCAGGCTGGGTCGGATTTCTGCGAAGTAATTTAAGGGGCGTTTTGGACTATTCCTGCTATAATTATAAAATTCGTGGGTTTACATTAATAACTCAATTTCTTGGGGGATAAAAGTGGTAACCTAGAGTTAATTAGTGGGTTATTATTGTCATCTTTTACACTTAATTATATGTTAATTAGGGTAAAAGAAAGAGGGTTTGAATAAAGAAAATAATAAAAAAAAGAACAAAGAAGAGAGAGAGGATCGAACGAGAGAAGAGGGAAACGAAGAGGATAGCAAAGATTTTTAGGAATTTCTTGCTTGATCACGAAATCTTCGGTGGAGGTAGGTTATGGTTTTGATACTATTCGTAGTAAACTCTTAATAGCGAATGATATGTATTGGTAGTATTGTAAACTCTTCTATATGCTTAATTGTATGCTTGCATGAATATGATTATGTGATTGTGATAAAATAAGCATGATGAAGCTAGTGAATCCCAAATCTTGAAACAAACCCTAATTCACTTTGTTAATGATGATGTCTTGGTATAAAAGAAGGCGTGATAAATTATATAATGAGAATGATGATGCCTTGGTATAAAAGAAGGCTTGATAAATTATATAATGAGATTGATGATGCTTTGGTATAAAAGAAGGCTTGCTGAATTAGGGGATCGGGTGCCACGTTCCGGTACCAGGATAGAAATAGAGGATCGGGTGCCACGTTCCGGTACCAGGAAAGAAATAGAGGATCGGGTGCCACGTTCCGGTACCAGGATAGAATGAGGATCGGAGTGTCACGTTCCGAAACCAGGATAGTATATGGATCGGGTGCCACGTTCCGGTACCAGGATAGAATGAGGATCGGAGTGCCACGTTTCGGCACCAGGATAGAATATGGATCGGAGTGTCACGTACCGACACAAGAGGAAGAAAGATAATGAATCTTGAAAGATGTTAATATACTCAATGTAATGAACCTAATTCCCAAATGAGTATGGTATTGAGGCTTGAGTCCTCATGGATGAACTTGGTGGTACTTATTAATGATTTAGTACTTGTTGTTGCTACATGTTGTGTATTGTAGTTGATTTATGATATTATCTAATATATACTGTTTTCTTTTTTGAGTTGGCCGATGATATCTACTCAGTACTCGTGTTTTGTACTGACCCCTACTTGTTTGTTTCTTTCTTTGTTATATGTGGAGTGCAGCAAACGTTTCGTCGTCTTCAACTCAACCGCAACTCTAGCCAGTCTTCATCAAGCCAGATTTTCAGGGTGAGCTAATGCTTCTAGCTTGGACTGGATCTTCCACTTCATGTCTTGATGCCTTGAACTTCCGGCACGGACTAGCTTTTACTTGTTTTAGCTTTCTTAGAATACTCTTAGTTTAGTAATTTGATCATAGATGTTCTTGTGATAATGACTTCCAGATTTTGGGGATAATGAGTTATAAATTTAGAAGTTATTTTGTTTGATTTATATAATGAGTTTAAGTCTTCCGCATTGTATTTTATTCAATATGTTTGAGTTTAGATTGTTTGGTTCGCTCACATAGTAGGTTAAGTGTGGGTGCCAGTCGCGGTTCGGTTTTGGGTCGTGACAAAGCATCTTCATGAACTGGGATAACAATTTTGAATCTCAAAATTTTTGACAATCTTGAATCAAAATCAAAAGGATATTCGATGGACTTGAAGATTCACAAAAGAAATTGTTTGTCCTACAACAATTTCATCACTTTTATATCCTTCATAACTCACCTCGCTTATCCAAAATTTCAACAAAAGTTTTTTTGTAAAACAGAGAGAACGATGAACAAATAGAAGAAATTTATTTTGAATCTTAAAGTTAGTTTCACTATATGATTGAATACTTGAAAATAATTTGAAATGGAATAGCGCAATTTATGGGATCTTAATTTGATTTTATTTTGTTTTCTTAATTAGTGCAACAGATGAATAATATGAGATCTTAATTTTATTTTTGAATCTTTTTTTTCTTAATAAGTGCAACATTTTGATACATAATGTATCCACTATAACATTTTAGGCATACAACCACCCTACTAAAGTGTAGTCTAAACTAGCAAAAAATGTGACCTTTGATAAAAGGCCACACTTTTTAACTTTAAACAATACCTTTTAAGGGTGGTCAAAAGAAGCGTAACCTTTGACATTAGATCACATTTTTGAAATGTCATCATGGCAGCTACAGTTAAGTAGTGTGGCCAAAGAGATATAAAGGGCACACTTTTTTAGTAATTATTACCAACACCTTTTGTTTGATTATACTACACTTTAAAACGTGTCATTTCCTTCGTTAACGACATATTTAAAAAATATTACCTTTTATATCTCATCTAGAACAACACCTATAAAGTGTGGCGATGTTGTGTAGAATTTTTGTAGCCACAATTTTTTTTTTTTAAAAAAATTAAAATTAAATTTGGACTCAAGGTCCTTATTAATTATTGGAAATCCCTAAAAGACCAACTTATACATAAAAAAATGACAAACCAGCCCAGGTAAATGACCCCCCCCCCACACTCACCCACACCCACACCCCCCCACCCACCCCCACACACATTTTTTATCGTGCTTATCAATGAAAGTGTATAAAAAAAAGTGCTAAACAAACAAGTATTAGTGATCTAGTGGTAGAATCATGCCCACTCACAATACATATAATCCGGATTGTATTTTTTAAATGATGCATTTTATAATTGCGTAATTTAAGAAAATTGATGTATTGAACTTTTTCGTTTTTATAAAATCGATCCGAATTTATTTGTTTTAATATTATCACTTGCCAATTAACTAATGGACTCTGTCTAATTGTTATGAAACACTTGTATTAAAAATTATAATATTTAACCACGAACTCTAATTTGTCAATATTATAACAACATTTTTTAAGATGAAATTTTTGTGTCCAAAATTTAATAAATTATAAAACAAAAATTTTTTGTCATGAATTAGATACATTATTAGCGACGAAATAATTTTGTCACTGGTAACTTTAAATTCGTGACGACACTACTTAACAAATGATGTCAATTAATTTTTTGGTGGATAACTTTAGTGGACAAAATTTTGCTACGGATTTTTATGTTTCGTCACTAAAAGAATGAGTCTGTATACTTAAGCACGAAAAGTGAATTTTGTCACTAAAGCGATTAATTAGCGACAAATTTGATGTTGTAGTTGTCATAAATTACATACTATTACTGATAAAATAATGTATCACCGACAACTTTAAATTCGTGACTAACACTACTAAAAAAATGACGCCAAATAATTTTTAGTGAGAAGCATTAGTGTTTAAATTTTGTGACGAATTTTTATGTTTTGTCACTAAAAGAATGTGTCTCATATATTTAAGCATGAAAAGTAAATTTTGTCACTAAAAGTGAATAATTAGTGATAAATTTGACTTCGTAGTTTGTTTTAAATTACATACACTATGAGTGACGAAATAATGTGTCACGATAAGTATAAATTCGTCACTAACACTACTTAACAAAATGACGCCAAATAATTTTTTGGTGGGAAACTTTAGTGAACAAAACTTTGCTACGAATTCTTATGTTTCGTCACTAAAAGTATGTGTCTCATATATTTAAGCATGAAAAGTAAATTTTGTCACTAAAAGCGAATAATTAGTGACGAATTTGATGTCGTAGCTTATAATTTCGTAGCTATATATCATTTTGTTGTAGTGTATGTTGGTAATTTGTTAGTACAATACTACCCAACTTAAGTTGTTAATAAAATCTGTTGACAATTTGAGGATTTTTTGTAGTGTGTTTATAACTAGTCTTTTGTATGTCTCTATGTAACACTATAAATAGTGGTTAAGAGTTCATATTTATACATTTGAAGGTTTAGTGAATATTTGAATAAGAAAAATTCTCATCTATTAATTCTGTTATTTCTATAGCTATCATCTTTCATATTTCTTGTCTTGTTTTACTTTAATATTACAACAAGGAGGTTGGACATTATATATTATTTTTTTGGTTAAAAACATTGCATTCACTATATAGCAAATTTTCGTTACATCTCATGTTGGTAAATCAATTTAAGTAAGCCTAAATAAGAATATTTTTCTTTCTTAATTTTTGTATGAATTAATTAATGATGTCATATATACTAAGATGAAAGTAATAGATAAAATGACAATATCAAAACTACTATATCACCCTTAATTATCATAAGTCATCTAATTCATCAAGAAATAAATAATACTCCTATTTTTTTAAAAATAAAATATGCATAAAATGATTATTTATCTCTTATATTAAGTTAATTAGTATAATAGGCCATAAAAAATGAATGAAGAAGTATATTTATATGCATATTATTATCGACTTCTTTATATTCTTAATAATGTACCATAACAGAGAACACATAATTGTATGTTGCATTAAATTTCGATAATTAAGAAGCTAATCGACAACTTTGTCTATTTCTTATTATGACAAACATGTTTGGTTATTTGTTCTTTTATGTCGGTTTCCATACTTAAACAATTAAATTAGCCATTTTCTAATTATGTTTTTAAAAAGTATAATATGAGATACCCATATCTGGGTATGTCCCTCTTTTTTGTCACGTATTACAAGAATGAGTCAATATATTCTCTAAATAAAAAAAAAAAATAGTTCAAAATATTATTGATCGAATATGACAACTATAACATTATTTATTATCCCGCTGAATTTGAGTAAATTTTGGGTATGTGTATATTTATAATAGTATAAAAGATCATACTTATATTAAACAACAAAAAAGCTTCAATAATTTTTATCAAATCTCAAAAATTGTATATAACAATATTTGTATTTCTGTAAGGAATATCTGTGACTGTATGTATTAATTTTTGATGGGATGTTATATATGAATTTCTATGAAGTCTATGCTGAATCTCGAAAGATGTAGTCTTTTAGTTTGTTTTAGTACATTTTTTGTGATTATGATATACATATATTACTCAGTTTTTAATAGTTATTTATGTGTAGTTGAGACAATTATTTTTGCACATTAAGCGAGCATGTATACTAATTGATATAAAATTTGAGAACAATCAGACTAATTTAAATTGATATTAAGATATTTAATCACTCTAAATTTGTACCTATTTGTGGGTTGTACGTACTTTCTTTTGCATTTGTTGGTGTCTGTAAATGTACTTCCCTTTTAATTGTGGATGTAGGCCAATGTGATCGAACCACACTAAATATTTTTTTTCTTAATTTTTGTAACTTTTATTGTTATTATCGTCTTTATTATTATCCTTATAAGTTTATGATTTTATTGATTATAATTTCGCTCTATCGAATTTCCATTCAAGCATAAATGTTTTCCAGTTGTTCTGTGGTACACATCTTGATTTGAGATTTGCTCGGTAATACACCTCTTTAAATCAATATAATAATTATTTAAAATGCAATTAAATATTTAAGAGAAAGTTTCAGATGAAAAATGCAATTAAAAAATTATTTGAAGAAGAAATTTAAAAATAGATATCCTGTGTGAAGAAAAAAAGAAGATACGAAGAGAGATTATTTTTTTCCTATATTTATGGGCAAGATAATATGTTGCAAAAATTGTAAATTAATATATTTTTGAAAAACACAATTTATAATGTATTTATTATATAAATTATAATTGAAAATTTACTGTTAATCAATTGAATCTTAGCTATTAAAGTTAAACAGAAATAAAAAGTAGCTTGATCCACGTATTATAATTAGACAATACCTCCAATTTTGGTTGTTGGCCTATTACGCCATTCCTTTCTTATCTTAAATCAAGTGTTGCGCATATTTGTAATGTAAATTAACCTACCTGATCACTCATCCCTCACAAATTTCATTAGGTGAAAATAGATATTTATAATAAATATCTTTGGAGTTATGCATGTCATATTCCCATATATAGGCCATATTATTTTTCTCAGAATCATTTAAAATTTAAGATCTCCAATATAATTTATCTTCATATATTATACAAAAAATATTCCTCATATTATTGTACCATGGGTACAATCAAAATCAACCCAGAACATGAATTTGAAGGTCAATTCTCCATCAACACAAGAAGTAGTACACTTCTTGACCCTGAGGAGTTTAGAAGGCAAGGCCATATGATGGTTGATTTCCTGGCCGACTACTTTCAAGATATCGAAAAATATCCTGTTCGTAGTCAAGTTGAACCAGGTTATCTTAAAAAACTATTACCAGAGTCCGCGCCATATAAACCTGAACCAATAGAAAAGATACTGGAAGATGTGGAAAGGGATATTTTTCCTGGGTTGACACATTGGCAAAGTCCAAGTTTCTTTGCCTACTTCCCTTGTACTTCAAGCATTGCTGGGATTTTAGGTGAAATGTTAAGTGCTGGTCTTAATGTTGTTGGCTTTAGTTGGATAGCATCACCAGCTGCTACTGAACTAGAGAGCATTGTCATGGATTGGATTGGCAAAATGATAAATCTTCCCAAGGCATTCCTTTTCTCTGGTGGGCATGGTGGTGGAGGTGTTCTACAAGGTACTTACAGACGATCCTAGTTTATTTTAGACGTTATTAAATTTACCGGGCCATGCACCTTTTGAAATACTATCTCTCAGTTCCAATTTAATAATATGATTACTTAATCAAATTAGAAGATGAATGATCAAATGATGTCACTCATAAACATCAATAGACGATCCTAGTTTATTTTAGACGTTATTAATTTTTTTAAACATTCAATTTTACTACCAGGTACAACTTGTGAAGCTATGTTGTGCACTATTGTTGCTGCAAGAGAGGAAATGTTAGAAAAAGTTGGAAGAGAGAACATTGACAAGCTAGTAGTTTATGCATCTGATCAAACTCATTTTTCTTTCGAAAAGGCTGTTAAGATATCTGGGATTAAACTTGAAAATTTTAGAGTTATTCCAACAACAAAGGATACTGAATTTGCTCTTGACCCAAAATCACTAAGTAGAACAATTGAACAAGATATAAAATCTGGATTAATACCCTTATTTATGTGTGCAACTATTGGAACTACTTCAACAACTGCCGTTGATCCTCTAAAACTACTTTGTGAAATTACACAAGACTATGGAATTTGGGTACATGTTGATGCAGCCTATGCAGGAGGTGCATGCATTTGCCCCGAATTTCAACATTTTCTTGATGGTATTGAAAATGCAAACTCTTTCAGGTACATAATGCTATCCATCATTATGTATGTATTCAAAATTGTTATAATGTTAATTCTATTTATTGAAATATATGTTACATTTTATTTTATTATTTTCAGCTTTAATGCGCACAAATGGTTATTCTCCAATTTGGATTGTTGTTGCCTTTGGGTGAAAGATGCAAGTGCTCTTACAAATGCCTTGTCAACAAGGCCTGAATGCTTAAGAAACAAAGCTACTGATACTGAACAAGTGGTTGATTACAAAGACTGGCAACTAGCTTTAAGTCGTAGATTTAGAGCGTTAAAGTTATGGCTTGTGTTACGAAGTTATGGGATTGAGAATCTGAGAAATTTCATAAGAAGTCATGTGAAAATGGCTAAGCATTTTGAACAACTTGTATCCGTGGACGAAAGATTTGAAATTGTGGCGCCTAGAAATTTCTCTATGGTGTGTTTTAGGGTTTCACCATTAGCATTGGGAAACAAACAAGTGAACAAGTTCAACATGGAGCTTTTAGAATCAATAAATTCATGTGGTAATATACACATGACTCATGCTTTGGTTGGAGGCGTTTATATGATCCGTTTCGCCATTGCTGCACCTCTCACTGAGTATAAACATATTGACATGGCTTGGGAAGTCATTTGTAACCATACAAATGCAATGTTAGATGTCAATTAATCCACAAATATAGCTCAATCATGCATAACCTTATCTTTACAATAATGTGTGGTCCATCGTTTTCAATTTTCATGAAGTGTGTTTCTTCCATCAACTGCTTTATTGTTTCTACCTGTAAGAGGGGACGTTCAGTTTATGTCTACTTAATTATGTTACAACTCATAATTGTAATGTATGAATAATAATGGAAGGAATAATATATATATATATATATATATATATATATATATATATATATATATATATATATATATATATATATATATATGTCAAAAATGGCAGTGTTAGTTGTGCTATATATATATATATATATATATATAAGAGGAGGATTGTTTCATTTTTTCTATTTATGTTAAGCAACTGTAGTTGTGCAAAATTGTAGTCTCATCACATTTTAATTTAATTTATTTGCCGTAAATATGTTAATTATTACTCATAATTAAACATAAGCTCTTTTCACCTCCTAACTTATTTGGAGAAAAAAAACTTCTCTTAGAAAATTAAGTATTTGACAAATTAGTCAAATTATTTTAAATGAAAGAAGAAAATTATTTTTTTCTCAAAACTAAAATATCTTTTTCGTATATACGTATTTATCTATATATTTTTTATTAATTAATAAGTATATTTCAGAAGTTTTATTAAATTTTATAGATCTTTTTTAATTTTTATATAATAAATTTTATAATTTATTTTACGTGTATTTACAATGGACAAAATTCTACTAATGATTTCAAATGGTGATTTATTTTATTAAATTAATATACGTATATATTTTACCAATTGCCTGCAAATGTTAAGCTTCAAATATTATTCAATACCAAATACTTTTCTCAACCCGAATGTTTTATTCACATATATATATGGATATGATCATTCAAAAAAATGTTTTGATATTTCACATAAATTTTATAATGTTAATTACAACTTATAGTTAAAATACTTACAGGACAGGGGAGGTGGTTAGCATGTGTGTTTTGATCATTCTATATAATGAATCGATGCTGCTTCTGTTCGTACAACGTGCAAAATTGTTTTTATGCACAAAATGACAAAAAAAAAAAGACTCAAGATCTTTTAACTCACTTGTTTTGAATTATGTGGTATCCCGTCTTTGCAGAATTGGCCAGAAAGGTAATGACATAAATATGCTAAAATTAGAGCATTATAATTGATTTGAAAAAGGAATTTCACCGTAGCTACAAATAATATAATATTTCTACTCCTTGCCAAGTCATTATCTCATCATTCATGTGCTACATGGTGAAACCAAGGCATCTTCTTTAGACAGAGACATTTTATGCTCGACCCATATCTCTCTCTCTATAGGCATCTTCTTTAGACAAAAATATTTTATGCGAGACCCATATCTCTCTCTCTCTCTATATATAGGCATCTTCTTTAGACAAAAATATTTTATGCTGGACCCATATCTCTCTCTATGTATCTATCTATATCTATATACATATATAGAGATAGATAGATAGATAGATAGATATTTATAATATGGTGTTACATGGTGAAACTAAAGGCATCTTCTTTAGACAAGGCATTTTATGCAGTTTGAGGCCGTTATTCCCTGTCCGCTTTGTGGTTCGAATCCGTTACCTCTGATTATATATTTGGATGGATTTGATGTTCACCCTACATCCATATGCATTGACTAGAGAGGTCCAAAATGGGAGAAGCTCTATTTTACAGTAACAAAGGAATGTGTCTTACTTTATCAAAACAAGTTATGTGTCCCTAATGATGACAACTTGAGGAGAGAAATATTGAAAGAAGCACATACTTCTCTATATGCAATACATCCTAGAGGTACAAAGATGTACCAGACCATAAATCAAAATTATTGGTGGAATGGTATAAAGAGAGAAATTGCGGAGTTCATTTAAAAATGTTTGGTTGTAAACAAGTAAAGGTAGAACATCAAGTCTCGGTTGGTTTACTACAACCCTTCTCGATGCCAGAATGGAAATGGGAGAGATAACTATGTACTTTGTTTATGGACTTCCTCGCACTCAAAGAAATCATGATGCAATATGGGTGATTGTGGATAGGCTAACAAAGAGTACTCACTTCTTAGAAATTAGGATAGATTACTCACTTGAGCATTTAGCCGAGTTGTACATTAATGAGATTGTACGACTACATGGGATCCCGGTGTCTATTGTATCTAACCGAGACCCAAGGTTTACATCTAGATTTCGGGGCAACGTGCAGAAATCTTTAGCTACAAAATTGAAATTTAGCACTTCGTTCAATCCTTAGACAGACGTCCAATTAGAAAGATTGAGACAAATTTTGGAGGATATGCTTCGAGCTTGCATTATTGAGTTTGAGGGTAGTTGGGACAAACACTTGGCATTGGTAGAATTTTCTTACAATAATAGCTACCAATCAAGTATTGGAATGACTCCCTATGAAGCCTTATACGGAAGAAAATGTCGGACCCCTCTTCGTTGGAGTGAAATTGGTTATTGAAAGCTTATTGGTCCTGAAATGGTGCAATAAACTGAGGACAAGGTGAAAATTATCAAGGATCATTTAAAGATTTCTTTGGATAGAAAAAAGTCGTACGCTGATTTAAAAAGGCTGACATTGAATATCAAGTTGGAGGTAAAGTATTCTTAAAGGTGTCTTCATGGAAAAAGATTATGAGATTTGGCCAAAAAAGAAAACTTAGTCCCCAATTTATTGGACCTTAAGAGATACTTGAAAGGGTTGGACCAGTTGCATATAAATTGGCTTTACCACCTGAGTTAGACAAGATCCACAATGTCTTCCATTTTTCTATACTTAGATGACATCGTTCTAATCCATCTCATGTTCTTCCAATTGAATCTATTGAGGTTAATCATGACTTGACGTATAGTGAAGAACCTATCTTAATTCAAGCTCGGGAAGTAAAGCATCTTAGGAACAAGATAATCCCCTTAATAAAGGTACTTTGGATGAACCATTCTGGAAAAAAAGCTACCTGGGAGAGAGAAGAAGACACGAGGAGACAATATTCACACTTGTTTCGGGGCTAGTCTAAGGTAAATTTTGTGACGAAATTTATTTAAGGGGACGAGAGTTGTAACACCCCTAAAATACTAGACCATAAAATACTAGACCATGATTTACATGTCGATACATCATTTCTTAATTACCACAAGGTGTTTTATTCTCATTTTGGGAACTTGAAATTTTATGATAATTGTAAATGTGCCTAACATAAGTGTTATCGTAATTTAAGTTATTGTATGCGTGTATTTATGTAAATTGACTAATTAGAATTTCATATAATTTGAAAGTTTTGATATCGAGTATATATATATATATATATATATATATATATATATATATATATATATATATATATATATATATATATATATATATATATATATATATATATATATATATATATATAGATAGATAGATAGATAGATATTTACAAGAGTATACATATGCAATTGCAGCATACAATAATTGGGCAGCACCTTTATTTGACATTTGTATGTGTGACTAAGCTTCACACTTGACACTATATTTGGACACTTTCCGTTGTGATTTTCATTTCAAATGAAGTCTAAGAGCATTATACATTAGAAAAATAGTTGTTCTTCAAAATTAAATTAAAATCTAGGTCCTTTTGGTGTGAATCCAACACACACATACTTCATCTTGGTAAGTGATAAATAATTTATTTTCATCTTGGTAAGTGATAAATAATTTATTTTAATAGTGGGTAGTGTTTGGTAGTTTAATCATATTTCCTTCAATCTAACTTTGTTTATAGTGAGTAAAAATGATTTGGAAAGATAATTAGTAATTATACAAATCTTATTATTATGGAAAACTCTATTTTTGCTGTTACGGATTTGAAATACTGGACGCAACATAGGGCAAGTTCTGTCCAGCTTCTGCAATTAGAAAATTCTGTATGTTCAACTGTTAGTATTTTGATTATATATTTTTGAACAAAACGTATTCTGAGGTGATTCTTGATTATTTGAAAGCTTAATAAACTTAACTATATCTTTTATGAAGGATATAAAGTCTAGTTTTGCTTCTTTTTCTTTCAAATCTTAGTTGCGACATAAGATATAAAGCTAGCCAGAATCACAGTACTGGGAGCAATAGTTGTATTTGTAGAGGCTAACATACTTGTGATTGTTATACTGTTTTACTTTGACATTTTTGAGATGCTAGTAACTAAACAAGTTATTTAATTGCATTTTTAGGTTGTATATACTCGTGAACACGTTGAGGACCTTTATACGTTGGTTGGTCTATGGTTTGAAATCTTGAAGTCGTGTTGGACTTTTTCTTTGCTAAAGCGTTAAGATTTGTGTATAAACTTGTACTTGTACTATTTTTACGTGCTAGTATATCTGAAAGTTCATATTGGTACGTTGATTACCTCTTGCACTTTGTATTGTTGTGTTGTTGTCGTTTAAGACTTTAAGGACTCTTGTGTAACTCGCCCACTTGTACTGACTGTTTAATCACTTAGCATTCTTGTTGGGATTTTGTCCTTCTTATGGATGTGACTTTGTCACTATTAGCATGCCTCTTGATTCAGATTATTTGCCATCTTGATTCTGGATTATTAGTTCGTCTTAAGTATGGGAGTTGTCCATTTTAAGTACGAAGTAGAAAGCCATTTTTAATATGGTTCTTAGTTCTCTTGATTATTGGGCTTTGGCTTCTTGTTTCTACTCGTGCTTGGTGTGAAGACATGATATATATGTTGGGTGAGTCTTGTTATTGAACCTCTTGGAATGATGACTTGGTGAATCTAAGGGCGTCGGATCTATAGTTTTTACACCACTAAGCTTTATGCTTAGCGATAGTTGTTTCTATCGTTTGGAATGTTCGAGAGAATGTTGAAGTTGGTCAATAAAGATGGAGATTTTGAAAGCCTTAAAGGAAGATCACACTTTCATATAGGCATATATATATTTTGTATAAACCTTGGGACTTGTGCACGATCTATGTGTTGTATAATTACATTAGATATTGAGGGCTGATTTGGTCATGTCATCATGAGTTATAATATAAGTATGGCTATACGTTTTTATGTTTTTGGGGTGTGTAAACGCAAGTCTTGTAATATAAGAATTTACGATATGTTTTGTAAGTTGTGTAAGGAATGAACATGCTGATTTTTGCTACATGGAAGTTGGTAATACTATTGTTATTTTGTCCTTAAATGTGAGGATATTATATGCATGAAAGCTTGTCAGTCTTGCTTAACAAATTTTGGGAGGATTTTTCGTTGTTAGTTAAAATTTCGTGCCATATAAATTTTGACCTTAATTAAATATTTAAAGCGGGCAAGATGCACATCCTTAACTATATTATTCGTTAAGAACCTAATCTCTCAACTAGATAAAAAAATAGTATACCTTCGTTGATCACTTTTAATATTGCAACTATTAAATTATTTTTCTTGTCAATTGGAGTATCTCTCGGAAAGGGGCTACAGTACCCGTGGGGAGCTTTTTCATCAGCCTAAAAGTTATCCCCTCCATGGGACCATGATCAGAGGTAGTAATCTTGGTAAGTATTATGAGTTATCTACTCCATTAGTAGAGGTGGTGGATTTGGTGTTACTACATCAGGTGTTCGTGTTGAGGTAGGACACAATCTGTTCTATGCTTCTACAAGCTAGTCAGTGCCAGAGCTTTCAAGTATTCGTTCTTTGGATGCAATTCATGGTTTATCCCGCTGGTTCTTATTCTATGTCTAGGATTGGAGTGTCACAAACTTGGTATCAGAGCACAGAGTTTAAGAGTCTTAGGGAATGTATGAAGCCGTGTCTGTAGGAGGATACAACATTTAGGAATTCCTAACTTCTTTCATATTCCTTTTCCGTGCTTTATAGTTTATCTAAAAGTTTCTCTCTAATTCATTCTTGTGCGTCTTTAGATAATTTTGCCTCCACAAAGAGCAGCACAAGGTCGCCCAGCTAGGAGAATTATTGAACTTCAAGAATAAGAGTTACCTAATGCACCAGAAGTGCAACCTCAAGGGGAAGTTAGCAACATTGAGTTCCATGAGGCAATTAGGATGCTGAGTCAGGCTGTGACTAACCAGGTTGGTCACAAAGGGGGCTCGACCAAAAAGGGCTGACATTTCGAGGATTCGGGAATTCTTGAGGATGAATCTCCCAAGTTTTTATGGTTCGAGCACTATTGAGTATCTGAAAATATTTCGTGGAAGAGTTGAAGAACGTTTTCGATGTGATGCATGTCATTGATGTTGAGAGAGTCAAACTACATGCATACCAACTGAAGAATATGTCTAGGACTTGGTTGAACCAGTGGAAAGAGGGAAGAGATGAGGATGCACCATATCCTAGTTGGGCTTGTTTCAAAAAGGCTTTCTTGGGGTGTCTTTTCCGCTGAGAACTAAAAAAGGCAAAGATGTGAGAGTTAGTTACTTTGAAACAGGACTCTTAGATTGTGCACGAGTACGGGTTGAAGTTCACCCAGCTGTCTCGCTATGATTCTGAGATGGTTAAGGACACGAGGAACAAAATGAGCTTATTTGTCGCTGGCTTGGGTCGTGCTTCAAGCAAAGAGGGTAGAGATGCAATGATGATAGGCGACATGGATATATCAAGGTTGATGGTTTATGTGCATCAAGTTGAAGAGGAGAAGCTGAGGGACCGAGAAGAGTACAGGAACAAGAAATCCAAGACTTGAATGAGTCTGGGCAACAAAAAGGTGGTTCGAATCAGGCACAATTTTAGAAAGAAAAAGGGCATGCACCATCCTCTTCAAGTGCACTTACGCCCAAAAACAGAGGTGAGTATATTGGAAAGAAAAATTTGCAGAACTTCAAGGACAGACCAGCACAGTCCCAAGGTAGTGTGGCACTAGGAGGTAGTTGGTCTCCTGCATGTGGTAGGTGTGGTAGAAACCACACCAGTAAGTGTCGTGATGTCCAGTCAGGTTGCTTCAAGTATGGTCAAGAGGGTCACTTCATGAAAGAGTGTCCTAAGAATAAGCAGATTGGTGGAAATCCAGGCAATAGAGCCCAATCTTCATTAGTTGCTCCACTAGATAGTGCTGCACCTAGAGGAGCCACTTCTGGAACTAGCAGAGGATTAAACCGCCTCTATGAAATCACTAGCCGCCAAGAGCAAGAGAACTCTCTAGATGTTGTCACTAGCATGATTAAAGTCTTTACTTTTGATGTTTATGCTTTGCTAGACCCAGGAGAAAGTTTGTCTTTCGTAACTCCTTATGTTGCAAATAAGTTTGAGATTCTTCGTAACAAACTTTGTGAACCTTTTTGTGTTTCTACACCCGTTGGAGAGTCTATTCTAGAGGAAAGAGTCTATCATGATTGTCCTATTTCTATCAATCTTAAGAACACCGTTGACCTAGTGGATTTCAACATGATAGATTTTGATGTCATTCTAGGTATGGACTGGCTTCATGCCTGTTATGCCTCAATAGACTATAGAACTCGAGTTGTAAAGTTTCATATTCCTAATGATCCAATCATAGAATCGAGTAGTAGTTCAGCAGTGCCTACCAGTCATTTCATTTTGTACATTAAAGCGAAAAAGCTAGTTTCAAAGGGATGTATCTATCACTTAGTCCGAGTCAATGACTCAACTACTGAGGTACCCTATCTTCAGTCAGTTCCTATGGTAAATCAGTTTCCAAAAGTCTTTCCTGATTATCAACCGAATTTCGTCTTGAGAGAGAAATAGACTTTGGCATATATATCATTCAAGATACTCGTCCTATCTCTATTACTCCATATAGAATGGAACTAGCAAAGTTAAAGGAATTGAAAGAATAGTTGAAAGATCTGTTAGATAAAGATTTCATTCGACCAAGTGTCTCACCTTGGGGCACTTCGGTCTTGTTTGTAACAAAGAAAGATGGTTCCCTTAGGATGTGTATAAACTACCTCCAATTGAATAAGGTTACCATGAAGAATGCGTATCCTCTCCCAAGGATAAATGATCTTTTCGACCAACTTCAGGGTGCTACCTATTTCTCGAAAATTGATATCAGATTAGGCTACCATCAATTGAAAGTTAGAGAATGTGACATTCCAATACAACTTTTAGAACTAGATATGCACATTATGAGTTTTTGGTCATGTCTTTTGGGTTGACCAACGCAATGGATCTTATGAACATATTCTTCAAGCCTTATTTAGATATGTTTGTTATCATCTTCATTGATGAAATACTAATCTATTCAAGGAATGAAGAAGATCATTCTAGTCATCTCAGAGTAGTCCGTCAGACTTTGAAAGATAAAGAGTTATATGCCATGTTCTCCAAGTGTGAGTTTTGTCTTATGTCTACAGCATTCTTGGGTCACATAGTTTCCGGTGATGAGATTAGAGTTGATACCCAAAAGATAAAAGCAATTCAGAGTTGGCCTAGACCCATGTCCCCAAATTATATTACGAGTTTGTTGGGTTTGCCTGGGTACTATAGAAGGTCTGTTGAGGAGTTATCATCTATTTCATCTCCTTTGACCAAGTTGAGTTAGAAGACCATAAAGTTTCAATGATTTGAAGCTTGTGAGAAAAGATTTCAGGAGTTGAAAAAAACGTTGACTACTGCCCCGATTTTGACCTTACCAAAGGGTAATCAAGGTTTTGTGCTGTATTGTGACGCATTTAGAGTTGGGTTGGTTGTGTGTTAATGCAAAATAACAAGGTTATATATCTTATGCTACCAGACAGTTGAAGGTTCATGAAAAGAATTATCCAACCCATGACTTAGAATTGCCTGCTACAGTTTTCGCCTTAAAGATATGGAGTGACTACTTGTGTGGTGTTCATGTTGAGATATTCATTGATCACAAGAGCCTAAAATATGTGTTCACACAGAAGGAACTAAATCTCAAACAAAGGAGGTTGTTAGAACTACTCAAGATTATCATATGAGTATTCTTTACCACCCACGTAAGACTAATGTGGTTGTTGATACTTTAAGCACGTTATCCATGGGGAGTACCACCTATGTTGAGAAATAAAAGAGAGAGTTAGCCAAAGACGTGCACGAACTTGCACGCTGTTGAGTCAGACTTATGGATTCTACAGAAGGAAGATAGTGGTGACTAATGGGGATTAATAATAACTAGTGTCATAGGTTAAAGAAAAGCAAGAACAAGACCTCGTTTTTCATTATTTGAAGGTGAATGTTCATAAGCAAAAAGTAATGGCTTTTGAACAAGGGGGAGATGGTGTGCTAAAGTATTAAGGTAGATTGTGTGTACCAGGGTGGATGGACACCAAGAGAGGATCATAAAGTAGATCAAGATATTCCATTCATCGGGGTTCTACCAAGATGTACCTCGATTTGAGAGGTATATTGGTGGGAAGTTATAAAAAAGGACATTATTGAATTTGTTGCCAATTGCCCGAATTGCCAGCAAGTGAAAGTGGACCACCAAAGGCCAGGAGGTTTGGCTCAGAATATAGAACTTCCAGAATAGAAGTGGGAGATGACTAATATGGACTTCATCACAGGCTTGCCAAGGTCTCGTAGACAACATGATTCAATTTGGGTGATTGTCGATAGAATGACAAAATCAACCCACTTCTTGCCGGTAAATACCACTCATTTGGTGGAAGATTATATAAATTTGTACATTCAAGAAGTGGTAAGACTTCATGGAGTACCAGTTTAAATCATTTTAGATAGAGGTGCACAATTTATTGCTCCATTCTGGAAGTCATTCCAGAAAGGTTTAGGTTCAAAGTTGAACTTAAGCACTGCTTTTCATCCTTAGACGGATGAAAAAACATAGCGTACTATCCAGACCCTAGAAAATATGTCGAGGGCTTGTGTGATTGATTTCAGGAAAATTGGAATGATCACCTACGTCTCATTGAGTTCTTTTATAACAATAACTACTATTTGAGCATCCAAATGGATCTATATGAAACTCTTTATGCGAGAAGATGCACATCTCCTATTGGGTGGTTCGAGGTTGGTGAAGCAAGGTTGATAGGACTATATATAATTTACCAAGCCATGGAGAAGGTGAAGGTGATTCAAGAGACATTAATGACGACATAGAGTCGTCAAAAGTCCTACACAAATGTGAGGAGAAGGCCATTGGAGTTTGAAGTTGATGACTGGGTATATCTGAAAGTTTCACCCATGAAGGAAGGGTGCTATGAGGTTTGGTAAGAAGGGGAAACTAAGTCCCCGGTATATTGGACCTTATAGAATATCCAAGAGAATTAGCAATGTAGCCTATGAGTTCGACATACCACAAGAGTTAGCAGCGGTTCATCCGGTATTTCATTTCTCAATGTTGAAGAAGTGCATGAGTGGTCCTTCATTAAGTACCAACTGAAAATGTTGGGATCAGGGAAAGATTATCCTATCAAGAGATTCAATTCATATTTTTGATCGCCAAGTCGCAAGTTGTGAACAAAGGAGGTTTCGTCAGTCAAGGTCCTTTAGAGGAACCAATTTGTTAAAGAAGCGACTTGGGAAATTGAAGAGGATATGAAGAAGAGATATCCACATCTCTTTATATCCATAGAGAATGCAAATCAAGATACTAATTCTCTTCTAAATACTTTATAAACTATGAGTAAGCATGTTGTTACTTGCTTTTGATTGTTGAGTGTTAAACTTGATGTTACTATTCTTAACTTAGTGAAAGGAATCTTATTCGAGGACGAATGTTTTGAAGTGGGATATATTGTAACATCTCGTAATTCACACTAGCAAAGAATAATCTAACAAACTAAAACTTATTATTTTTGGAAAGAATAAGAAAAATCTAGGAAGATTTCCTAAGTTTAAGAAGTAAGTTTTGGTCATTTACAAATGACCATAACTTCCAACTCAGGATGAGTTTGAGGTAGTTCTTGTTATGGTTAGAAATCCCTCAGAAATATCTTTCCAACAACGCCAAGTTTTACGATTTTAATATCGTATGAGGAAGATATGCCTTTAGGAAGTTGGTCTATTGAAGTGAGGAAAGTCCAATTTCGGATTTCAGTAAGGGAAAACTTGTCTTTTCACCCATCTATTTCCTAATTCGTTTAAGGGTTTATTTGGGGTAAAACTATGTTCTAGTTCAGATTAGAAAGGTTAATTTGCACTTAGGTCTTGGAGAAGAGAAAAGAGAAGAAGGAAAAGGGAGAAAGATCAAAGATTCAGCAGGAACACTTAGGTTTTGCGAGTGGAATTAGTCGGGGGTGATCCCTATCAAGGTATGTGAGATCTTTCCGTGTTGACTTAGTTCACCCACACACCAATTAGTTTAATTCAGCAATTTTGAGTATATTGATTGATGAAAATTGATGTTCCTTAAGAATATTGTTGAATTCTTGTTGGTTGAGTTATTGCATGCCTAAAGTTGATTTAATTCGTGTTTTCGTGTATTTTAGAATCTAATCTATTGGGTATTGAGGGTATTAGTGATTCTTAGTGTTTGAAGAAAGTTACATGGATGTTTAGAGGATTTAGTGATGAAAAACACTGAAAAAAGTTGAAACACATGTACGTAGGGCCATAGAGCGCCGTACCTCCCATAGCCCCACAGGACAATCTCTGTCCGTAGGGACTTGGGGCGGCGCGCCAGCCAAAGCGGCTCAACTTGGCCTCTGAAGTTTGGGGCCTGGCGCTCAACGCCTCTCAGAGCGCCAAGGACGCCTAGACACCTCATTCCTTCTCCACCTTTTCGTACTAATTCCTAAGTGATTTACCCATGTTTCCTAGTTAATTCCAAAATTCTAAGGTACATCTTAACATCATGAAATTATCCATAAACATGAAATCATGAACCTTGAATCCATAATCAAATTCAAGGGAAGTTAATATCAAAGTCAAAGAGGTTAAGAGTTAAATCTAAATATTAAGTAGTAAATCAAAGCAAAGTTTCTTAAAGTTTCAAGAGTCTTTGATAAATATTTAAACTTTGTTTTACAAATCAAGTTTCAAGCTAAGTAAAGAATAAGGAGTTGAGTTCATTTCTCAAAAGTTATATGTGAACTAAGTATTCCCTAAGAGTTACAAATGTTTTCACATTTTAAGAAAGAAAGGAAGCTAGACTTCCAATAGAGCCTTTGGCTAGTTTTAGAAAAGAGGGAACTATGATTTTCAAGAGAGTTTTAAAGCTAAGTTTGAGAAATTATCTCAAACCAGAGGATAAGTTGTTTTAAAAACATATGAGCTAAGTATTTTTGGATTAGTATTGAGCACTGATATGCGACGCGAGTTAATATTAACTCAAGTTCCCATAAACCATGTAGCCAACATGGACAAATGAAGGGCCATACTTTTAGATGATTCCTTAGTGATTTTTAGTATAGACTAGTGGATCCACTTAGCAATTCAGGTTGTATACTGACGACAAGGTATATGAAGGTCCTCTTGCAACACGAGGTAAGGCATTTTACAATCGCTTAGGATCATAGTGATGATTGTCAGTTAGAGAATCTCGCACAAAAACTATATTACTTTCATGTAAGTAAAGTTTAGTTTGTTATTGCATTTTCTTTAACGAACTAAGTTATTTTACTGTTTTACAAAACTTTATATATATCACATGCGTTTTTATTGCTTTATATTAAGATCAATAATTCATGACTTGAGTAAAGCAAAGTTAAATTCTTACTTATTCTTATCAAGCTTAAGTTATTCTTTAGCATTCCAACTCACATACTCTTTACTGATGCCAGTTGGCCTACATCGTCTTATGATGCAGATGGAGGTAGCGAAGATCAGCATCTAGCGCCTCATTGATCCAGTTTGAGCACTCAGAGTCAACGGTGAGCCTCTTTGCATTCCAGAGGAATCTTTTATTGCTTATCATGTTTTTAATTATAGAATGCAGTAGGGTTTTTTCCAACGTTCATCTTAGTATTATAGAGGCTTCATACAGATAGTCAGTCAGATTATTCAGTTTGAATCTCTTCTTTCTTTCATTTCAGATGTTCTAAGTGATGTTTCATTTTGGCCAAGACATTTATTTAAGTTATTTTTATGAGAATGTTTCTTGCCTTATGATTAAGTTAAGTCTTCCGCTAAGCTAAGTAAGCCATGTCAAGGGTTCACTCGAGACCAACCATGGTCATTGGGTGTCGGCCACGTCCACGGTGTAGGATCGGGGCGTGAAACTTGGTTTATGATAGGTTGTGCACCCTTGGGACACTACCATGTAGTTGATTATGTTGATACGCCACTTGCCGACTTAGTTTCCTTTAGGATGAGGTGACTGGCTCAGATTTTTTTGATGGCAGAGCAACTTGTGGGCTCGTGGTTTCGGTGTTCCAGAAGTTCCTTTAGTTGGAGTAGGTTGCTGGAGCAGAGCTCAGTGCTACCTTTTCTGAAGTTCCTTTGGTTGGAGTTTCCAATGAACACATTTGTTTGTCCATTTTATCCTTCAGTTTGGTTCAACCTTTAGTTAGTTTAGGCAATGGAATTTTACGTCACCCAACCACTTTGGCAAATTTTCATTTGCACTTTACTTTGCCAACATGCCTTGAATATTTTTAGAATTAAACATTGTCACTTTAGGCAATGTCAAGTCACATTGGCCGATCCGCCAACTATCTTAGGTGATCCTACCACGGAGTTTTTACTCTTTTAAGTGTTTTTGACGTCATTTTGTGTGATTTCATCTGTGCCTCATCCTTGAGCCTTCATAGCTACAAAACATCAATTTAACATTAGACATGGACATAAAGAGGGACCGAGGCCACCATATTTTTTAACTAAGAAACCAAATATAAGTCAAAACCTAAGACTCATCAGGTATAATAAAAACAATATTATAAAGCTTATTTATAAACGAGTATGAACAAAGCTTGAGCTGTTCTAGGACTATCTTAAGAAACTATTTTAGCTATATGAAATTTTTTCCTAGGATTAAAAAAGTCTTCTCTATAACAGGAACATAAACAACAAAATATAATTACCACAAAACTAACAAGATGGGAAAATGAAATTTTTATGATTGAGTAAATTTGCTTCGTTCTTGATAAAACCTTAAAGAGATCATCTTCTAAATTTATAAAAGAAGATGTGAATGAATGATAAATGAATAAAAGGATATGTTTGAGTGATGATAAAGAGCCCATTTGTCTACATGATTGTCATGCCTAGAGACTATACCCTGAACATAGCTAACACTCGAAAATCATTGCTGGCCCTAAGAGAACCCTTGACTTGGCTCAAGTCCAAGACAATAATTGAACTTCAAATATAACTCAAGTAATAATTAAAAAATTACTAAAAATCAATTTAACTCAGTGAAGTCTTTAATACTCAATAACATAACTGTTCAACTAAACTCTTAAACATCACAAATGAAGTGAAAAAATGTAACACCCTAAAATGAACTAAGGTGAACTAGACTTTGTGAATGTTTAATGAGATAATTTTGTGTTAAAATGAGTTATATTAGTGTCCTTAGTAAGTGTGTGAATTTTGGAGGTCAAACGTCCAAGAACGTCCATGACGTTTGGAAGGTGTATCTCAGAAAGTGTTCATGTGTCTTGATGTGTTTGAGTGAGTTTTACGTGTTAGTTTTAATCGAAATTGATGTAGGATGTTCCTAAGACGTAGAGACTATGCTTATGGGTTTAAATTCCAGGTACGACCATACCTAGGACCCACAAGGGGCCCTAGAGAAAGGCCCAAGACTAGGACCCAAGACCTCCTTCGTAGTGTCCACCAACGAGACCAAACGACGGCCGGTTGTCCTAGAAACGACCCGTTGAGATGGTACGTCGATTGGAAATGCAATAAATCTCTTGAATGGAGCTAAGTAAAAACAAAAGACCCTCCACCAACGGGCCGTCGATGGACAAACTGTCCGTTGGTTGGAGCCGTCTGTGAGGACTGCCCAAAAGTTGTCACATTTTGCAGCTTTGGCTTGGGGTGTTTTGAAAATTCACCCCAAGTCTTTTATGACCCTAGCATGATATTTTTAGGGTTTATTAGGTATATTAAAATGTTTCAAATGATAATACGTAATTTAGACTCCATTTTCTAAAACCCAAACCCCTGTCTCTTAAAAGACTCTCTCAAAACTCCATAGAAGCTAGAAGTCAAGAAGGAGCTAGGAGGGCTGTTAGTGGTCGAGTTATTCTTCAAAATGAGTGCGGTTTATTCAATGTGAGGTATGGTAGTCATCCTTGAACCCTCTTACATTCAAGGAGTCCTTTGTAATGAATTTTAAAAAATATTTTTCAACCCTATCTTCTTCTCTTTAACTCTAAATGTGGGTCTTGCATGAAAATGTTTTAAATGATTCAAATGTGATGTTTCTAATTTAGTTGGTGATTTTAATTCTAAAACTTCAATGAAAATATGTTAAATCTTTTAATCAAATTTTGGCTTAAGAAATGGGTTGAATTAACATGATAGTGTAGTCTTTGAGCTTTGGTTTCTTTGGGTTGATGTTGTTGTTTAGCTACTGCCATAAGGGCTATATTATGATGAATTGTTGAGGAAATTATTATAGGTTATGAATCTTGGATAAAGGGGTAAGTTGATTATGTTGTTTAGCTTTATTTATGAAATTCTCTTGAGTGATATGGTCCACCTTGTTGGTGGCGGTGTTTACTTGATGAATTTGTATATACTTGGTATGTATTGTAAGTGTAACTTTGAAGTCCTAATGTGTGGAATGGAGTGATAATGAACATGGTTCTTATAATATGTATTATGAAGCTTGAATTGTATGAATGTGAAGTTACTTGTGTATTGTGAAAGAGGTCATGAAGGCATATTATTTTAAGTAAGATGATTATGAAGTTATTATTGTTAATGTGACTTATGAAGATTATTTTGAGAAGTGTGCTGGAGATTATGTCTAGATGAATCATATGACTAAGTGAAGTATGTTAAAGTGTGTAATGTGATAAATGAAGGTCTAAACATGCATAGAATTGAATGTAAATAAAATTATGCTTATATGCAAGGTGTGTTCACATGTACACACACATACACACAATTTGAATGAATGAATGAACGAAGTTAAAGAATGCGAATGAAAAGGGGAGTTTTGGGGTGAACACTCTTCGTGAGTTGAGATGAAGTGTTTAGTAGCAACCTCATTATATCCGATGAGCTTTCTAATGTAGGTTGGATGACGGATACTCTTCGTGAGTTAAGATGTGGTGTCAAAAATTTGTCCTCGACCTATAGTAATGAATGTTGAGAATCCATGGGGACTTATGCTTACCACCGAGAGGATATGAAGAAGGGGTGGTTACACTTCGTGAGTTGAGAAGTTGTATTCCAATGTACCTCTTGATATGAATACTCCTTGTGAAAAGAGAGTGAGTTACTTAGTAGAGATCTCCTTATCCCTTAACTATGCGCCCGCATAGGTGTAGCTATTGGGAAAGCCATGTAAAAGATAAAAGAAAAGACCTCACTTTAGGCAAGTGGGGGGGACCCTCTCCGATAAGGGAAGTATCAGAATTTCATGTATAGCTCTCATGGTCTTTGTCGGCTAAGCTAAACCCCACAAAAGTAACGAAAATGCTAAGTCTTTTAAAAGAGTGTGTTCTACTTAGGGTAGGTAGTGAAATGAGACACTATCTATCCATTGCACTATGTAAGCATTCCGAAAGGGAAGTCTTGGTGAGTCTTATATGAAATGAATGAAGTAAGTCTTCTAAAAGAACGTACTACTTAGGGTAGGTGGTGGTATTGAATGCTATCTATCCATTTGACTAAGTAGACCTTCTGAAAGGGGAGTCGTAGTGTTAAGACTTCTAAAAGAGTGTACTACTTAGGGTGGTTGGTATATTGGGAATCCATCTACTCATTGCACTAAGTAAGCATTCTGAAAAGGAAGTCTTGGTGTGTTGTTTGAGTGTTCTTCTAATTTCTTGTCATCTATTGGGGGCTTGTTCTCCCGAGGCGAGTGACCTAAAAGGGGTAGTCTTGGGGATCACCTAGGTGTGTATTGAAGGAGGCGTATGAGCGTTTGCTTCATGTCTTACCTTGGTGAGTCTTAGGATAACCTTAGTTAGGGTAACTCCTAAATGAGTTCACTTCCTCTTTGCTTGACCTTGGAAGTTCACTGTTTTGGAATAAGGATAGTTCACTAAAAGTCAAAAGAATTTACTGTAAATTTTTAAAAGCTTATTGTCAAGTGTCTCTTTTTGTTAAAATTATGGAAATTCTTCTCTAAGTATGAAAAGATTTTGTTTATGTTGTTTTTCTTCCATATTCATGAAGGTTTGACTTACTTTGCATGAAAGCTTATTTTACTCAAATGTCCCTTTTTGCATGTTTTTGCATATGCCATACTTAGTACATTATTTATAATAAACTCATACTTTTCTATACTTCATAAGTATAGGTTTTGGGAGCAAGGTTGAAGTTTAGAAGACAAGCTTGGGAAAGATTCTCTCAAGACAAAGTATGTCCTCACATATCCGAGGGCATAGTTTTTTTCTTAGTTTCTTTATTTAAAGACTTAATATGTATTTCTTTCAACGTCAAGGGCCGTGTACCTAAGATATTACGTCGTGTCCTTAGTTGGCTTGTGAAGATGAGATTCTCTAATTAGTTATGAAAGAATTCCTTTTTATATTAGATGTGGTGAAATTTTTTAATTCCGCACTACTTTTCATGTCTTTTGTAATGAACGATCATTAAAGGGCTTGTGTAAGACCCCAAAGGGGCGTTCCTAACTTCTAGGGGGTACTTTCGGGTCATGACAAAAGGCTCCTCAATTCATTTGTTCCTTTTGCTTGCTGTCTTTCCTTGAGATTTTTAGTACAATACTATTATCATTTTTTGTGTGGTCTTGCATTTTTGGAGAGTCTCTAATCTCCTTCGTTGAGCATGAACTTTAAATTTTCATTCTGTTTCTATGTTTTTTGCCTCTTTTTTGCATAAGCTTGTCCTTTAGCCTTCACAGCTGCAACACAATAATTAACCATCAGATATGGAGATAAAATGGTCTTGATGATGCTATATTTTTTACCAAAAGACCTCAAATAAGTCAAAATCTCCAACT
This sequence comes from Solanum chilense, assembly GCA_032847665.1. Taxonomy (NCBI): domain Eukaryota; kingdom Viridiplantae; phylum Streptophyta; class Magnoliopsida; order Solanales; family Solanaceae; genus Solanum; species Solanum chilense. The sequence goes on from CM064970.1 coordinate 40,265,735, forward strand.
CAGCAATTTCCTAAATGAGGGGGACTCACAATGTACTAATTTGAAATGTTGAAATCTCACTAGCCACGTGTCTAAGAACGAGTGTCAAAATCCACTTCATAATAGGATGCAACAAAAAGAAAAATTCTTGTTTGTATGTGGAAGGTACTAAGTAATGGACGCTAGCATAATCGTGAAAATGGCATAAAAGGCAGTGCAATAAGATCCCCAAAATCATATACATAGTGAAATTACTTAAGAGAAACAATTGAAGTTCATGTCTGGAATACCATTCAAAATTTTCTTGCAAAAGAATATATAGAGACAAGTCCATTTTAATATGCTTTCATAGTCATAAAGGTAAATACCATACTTTAAATGAATCCAATTAAGTTAAGTGTATCGTAAAAGAGCATAAACAAGAGATATTCTGATAAGCGACATACACCATGTGAGTTCATGGGGTTCAATCTATAATCCGATGTGGCACGGCTGACCTACACCTTGCCAGAGTTTAGAACCTATCTATCTATGTGGATCGCTAATGGATCCTCTCATGGGTAAATTGAGTTCTTTTTGACAAAGTGGTATGCTCAAATCCTATGGGGGCATGTAGTACAAGATTTGAGTTTTCTAAGTCTATATTATGTAGATACTAAATAGCCCTCCAAATTAACATACCTACATATTAATGCTCATAAGTATAAAGAACTTTTCGTCAAGTACTGGAACTTCAACTCCTTGACTCATTGAAGGATGTGCAGGACTATAGCGTGTCAATCACTTTGTAGTTCCACACTTGGTCATAATTCCTTGATGATCCATCCATGACCTCCCAATGATGGCACGTCACAGGACTTATGGTCCGTTGGTCACTCCGTAGGTGGCTACTTCTGCATTTTTCAGCTGTCATCTCCATGAACTGCAAACCAAGATTATTTCCTGCAAACATAATACAAAACAGATTATTTCTAATACAATATGGCCCTAAACACAAGCAACTCTTAAGTGAAATATATAAAAAATACTATAAAATCACGGTATATAAACACCCTAAACTTAAACTTGTTGTTTGTCCTCAAGTGATCCATTAAAACCTAAACGACAGTTGTGTAGAATCATACATTCAAACTCAATCAATCACATGGCTTTCTATACCGCATCCCTTATTTAGTGCATATCTTTTCATTTAGACTCAATCAAGATAACTCATGCGGATCAAGATTTTACATAGATCAATTAATAGACATCACAACATACATTTTTCACAATCACCAAGGTATAAATTCTCCAATAATGTAACTAGTGTCCTCACATTAACAAAAATCCTTTTCGCACACAATAGATATGAATTTTGAATTTCAGGATTCATTCAACACTAAAACTCAGAAGTGACCTCAGGTACAATTAGTGTTTATACCATAGGTTTTCCTTGTTTCACTACATAGACTCTCCAAACTAGTCACTAGGACCACTACATGACTTTCTTATCTTGTAACGTAGGCTCAGGTCATGTAGGATATATTTGGGTCATTTTTAGTTACTTTCTGTCCTCCTTTACATTACATTGGATTTTTACCTCTTTCATCAAACAACTCTTGACATCTTTTTATTTACTTTTCTTTCCATTGACTTTCTTCAACACGGATGTAACCTTTTACTTTGTAGCTCATATCTTTTTTTTTTCTTATTTTTATTTTTCTTCATTTTTTCTTTATTTCTTTCAACACTTTTTTTATTCATGTTTTTGAACAACATCACATCTCTTTGTATCTTTTCTTTTCTTTTGCTCTCTTTAACACGACTCTCTTCATACCCTTTTCTTTTCATTTCCTTTTTTTATAGCCACCCTAAACTTATGAATTTTACAAGGGTTAAGGTGCAAAAAATATCCGACATCGGAACAGGGCCAAGATCAAGGTAACTTCTTGAATTATACCCCTTCAACTTAGGCTTTTGTCCTAAGTCAAGGTGAACATGTCCAAGGAGGGACCAGGTTCAAGATAAATCATTTAAGGAAAGGTGAGTTAGTTTTTTAGAAAGAAATGGTGTATTTTAGGATCAAACATTTGTATCAAAATGAAAATTATTTTTGTGTAGATCATTTTATGGATTTAATGGACTTATGAGAACAAGGGACTATGATCACTTTCTAGCTTCTAGCCTAAATAATTTTAGCAGGACTAATGGGGAAAATTCTAGATTTGCACAATATGTATAAACATTCATACTTTTCTCACTCACACTTGGCACATTATTTAATTATTAGATTCCCAGTTTAAGTTTAGGCTTACGTCATGAGGTAAAATAAGTTCCTTATCTTGTCATATTAAAATCCAACACATTCAACTCATAAAGCCTATAGATTCTAGCATATTTCACACTTTTTTTTGGACGGGTATCAATTTCATGCTCTTTATGCAGTTATGTATTTGTTTTTCTACTTACTCCTACAAATACATTTCTAAACATGTCGGTTCAACTTACAAGTAAACAAGACTTTGAGGGAAAAGAACACATAATAGAAAACCCCAAAGGAGGATTATAAGTTGGATTACTCAGACTTCAACCTAACTCCTCAATCTATGTACCCCACCCACAACAAAATAAAGTGCAATTTCCCTCAATTCACAAAATGCAATAAAAGAAAGTGTAGGATGAAGGTGAAGCAAACTTGTGGTGCAAATGCAGCGAAGACACTCAAGAAGTTGGTGGGTCTAGTTTGCTAATCCTGCTAGATCAACACTCGGGACACCATTAGTAGTGCCTGTATACACAATCACAACAATAGTCCCCTCAGTAGTTCTCACACACCCAGACTATAGATACCCACCGATCCTCCTTAGTCTATTGGCATTCGCACTTCCTCAGTCTCTTAGCCTCTGCATCATTAGAAGTATGATAAGAGCACAGACGCTTTCCTGCGACACGATAAAAAGCTAATGACGACATACTATCATCGAATAGGGCATTCATAATGACCTCGTTTTTTGATGCCGTGGGGGTAAATTTGGTTAGTCTCCGGGGGAGCTAGAAGGGAATGACCATCAACACTAAAGCTAGATATCTCCATCATAAAGTGGTCTAGTCAATAGTCGGGGAAGATTTTCCCCGCACTCTCTCCTCAAAAACATCCAAGTGCTTATGAACAACATGTACCTTTTGATCCATTATGTGCTACATCCTCGCCTCGAACTCTTCTGTCAAACACTACATCCAAGTGTTTACATGGTGTAGTAAAGTAGCTATTTACTCTTACAACTTTTGGACTCGGGGTAGATGTATGTCAACAGACCCTAAGGAGGGGGTGGCTTTTAATGAGGTAGGGGCCTTACTGGAAGCCGACAATAGTGGACCCTGAGCGTCTGCTGTACTAGAAGAAACAATAGAGATAACAGTCTGCATTTGTGCAACATCAACAGCAAGATCACAACCTAGCGGTGGCACCTCAACTTGTGGCTCTTTGTGTGGTGCAGCCAGGTTGACATCATCCCTAATGAGGCTAATGTATAGAGTCTTGGTTTCCTGGAACAATAACTAATAATGCTAAACTGGTACGACTGAGCCTGCAAAGTTGGAAGATGACGTAGGGGAAAAACAAGGTGGTTGTGGCCTTGAAGGCCCTCTCGTGGATCTCCATAATAAATATGCTGGCAAAGTCTACCTTCTACCCCACTACAAGAGCTGGAACTATCACTGTATGGTCCCATGTGACCACATTGTTCACTTGAGTAGGTGACATTCGATTTTGCACCAGCAGCCAAAAAAATATAGCAACAAAATTCAGGGTCACCTTCCTAATTCCCAGGCTAGGGGTAGTAACTCAAACACCACATGTGTCAGACACCTAATAATTGAATGCTTCTACTTGACGTTGCGCTGGAAGGCCCTGCTCTGAATGATACACATCCTATAGTAGAACTCTCTTGTATTGATAGGCAAAGTATGGTCTGGACATAAATGATCCTGGGGATGGTGGTCTCGGATATGTCCACAGAAAAATAGCAGACCAGTGTAGCCTTAAGTAGAGGTGGAGCAGTATGCTTGACCTATTTGCTGATGGAACTTCTGAGGGTAGCGACGTATGAAGTGTAGAAGTCCTGAACAATCTCCTCTTAATATGCTCATAGGATCCATGCCATCAACTTACACTTGTAATACCGGAAGAAATTCTTAATGAGTGGAGCAGTATGGAGGCAACTTGTGAGAACCAAATGCTCCTTAGTAACTAAATAGGTCATCTTGTCATGCTCATTCAGTCTATGAGCATCATTGTAAATCTGGTATTATCCTGTCAAGAACCACATGTCATGATCCAAAGCAACTGGTGCAGACTCAAAATTGGGGGGCACTAGAATATCACCTTTACTATCAGAATTAGAAGAAGAGGCACTGCTTCCGCTGAAACCAGAACTTGATGTTGATATAGAGTCAGCTGATTACCCGATCGGTGTTCCCCCTCTTCAGACTAGGGGCAGTTGTCACATTCGAGTGAACCTCCTAGAATGTAACCGGTGTCGTCGTCCTCTTTGAGGACTAAGACTAGCCTCTTAGCTTACATCATTACATTCATAAGTCAAATTTAGCAGAAAAGTAAAACATTTCATTGGTTCTACTTTGAGGTTTACATTTACCTTTACATACACATAATACATATATCGAGTATAGATAGACCCTTCGTAGAGAAAGATTACTTAGTATTCTACTTTTATTGAACATAAGTATATACAGTATAACATAGACATAATAGTCGTAATAGTCATCTCATCTCATAACCATCTAATAAGATCGTAAGGACTTGAGCATAGCCCATTGATCAAGTAAAAATGCCTCATATGGGATATACAATGTTTCATACTAAATGGAAAGAAAGAACAATAATAGTCTTTAACTAAAAACCAAATCCCATAAGCTAGACAGTGGCATCACCCTCGGACAATGAAAACCTACCGTACTTGGATGAATAAGAGATCCAACCCTTCTTTGAATCGCCTTCGAAACACCTCAATGACCGAAACCTAAAATGTTGGGGAAAAGGAGAAATGGGGTTAGTATGCCACTTGTACTAAGAATGATACCATATGCATGCATACTATGAAAACATGCTAAGAAAAAGGGACATTTCATAAAATATGCATTTTTCACTTAAAATGTTTATGCACATTCAACAAGACCATACCAATCAATAATGCATGTTAATTAAGTAATAGGCATGTACATCACAGGATCAATAATGGTCAATACTAGTCAAGTAAACACGATCATCATATAATCGAGTACATAAAAAAGGAAATTTATCATCAAGTCATATTAACAACAAGCATGTATAAGAGTACATTTTAACATAGCCAAATCAAGTCAATTACCCATGAATCCCTATCAAGTTAACAAGTGCAATAACCAACTAAAGCCCCATAACCTTACTGAATCAAGTAACCAACCAAGAATCCTGACTAACATCCTACTTAACATAGCATGGAATTTAGGTGTACATATCATCTTACATATACAATATAACCAACACATCTTCATAAGTGAACTAATCAACATATAGTATCAATCAATGTGAAAGTTCATCATATACATATCATATAGCATTATAAGAATAATCATACATAAGAACATCCTCCTAAGACTCCCATCAAGGCTAACTAGTGCAATGCTTAGGTACAGTCCCATACCCCTACCTAGACTAAGCCATACACCTTAGGTGATCCTAGTTAGAGTTCAATCCTTTAATTTATTTTACCTTTTGTGAACATCTTAACCTAACTGAGATAGACCACATGAGATAGTGTGGAATTCATTGTCATAAAACCCTACACTAAAGGAAGGTAGACTACTTGCCAAGGTAGTACCAAAAAACATAATACATAGCAACTGCGTCGATCCACTAGCTAGTATTCCTATGGGGGCAACATAGTTAAAGAACTATCAGATATAGTTGGAATTCACTTTATGCTACATGCATTTTAGTCTCCAATATCAAGAGTAAATTAGTGCTCTTACATTACCTATGTGGGAAGGGACACTCATCACTCTAGTTCACTCGGTGCTAAGCTAGAGTCCCTTTTTTGAAATATCTTTAAGCCTTTAATATCAATCATAGCTTAGTTTAGGTCATAGGGTCTACCCCTTGTTTAATCATCATATCAATAGCTCTATGAGAATTGCATGAGTATAAATCGCTTTATTACAATTCATATAAGTGAGGTTAGCACATTATCATATTCATATCATAATAAGGCATAGTTGTAGTCATCACCATCCTAATAACATATATATATATAAACCTTACAACACAGTCAAGATATTTCAATTCACATCCGTTGTTCTTTTATTAGATGGTTGGCATCGATACCCGTTGATCAACACACGCCCCGTCGATTTCCCTTTCGTGGGTGCACATTGCTTAGGCAGTGTTCACTCCTACGTGCAACGGTCCTCCTCAAGGTCCCTTGGTTGGTCATTTAGGAGTCATACCCGAATTTTTCGACCATGAATATACTTATAAACATTATAGACACCCTTCCACCTATTTTCATGGATTTTTGAATACTAAAAGCTAGTCAAATAGTCTAAGGTACACTAGTACCTCGTAGAACTAGTTTCCAGACGTCATGGACATTCTTGGACGTTTTGGTTTATAGACTTCATAAATGACTTATAAATATTATAATGGACTTTAAAACAGTTTCTAGACCTTATGACACTTACGTTAGGCTTTAATAAACGTCTTAGATTTTTGAAGTGTTACATTATCCCTCGTTAGGAACACTCGTCCCAGAATGACACTAAAAATCTTTAGATGGAAGGAATAGACTCAAGACTAGCAGCCCAACCAACAACAATACATAACAACATCAACCATATCTCTTACACAAGGCATTTTAAAACTTCAATTACCATGCATAAGGCTCAACATTACATTATGAGGAATATACTTCTCACAACAACAAGATCTCAACATAGTATTTATGAGTCAATTATATCAAAGTTCAACTTATCAGCATACCATATACTATTTCATAAAGACTCACTATATCAAAATGCATGACATAACTCAAAACAAGCCAAAGAACGAAACTTCAAGTCCAAATGAACAACTTCACTCTACATCACGTAAAATTATTCAAAAATGCACATTTCGCAAGACTTCACTAAAATCAAAGAAACATCAATTTTAGTCATTATTTTCATTATTAGTAAGAACTAATAACCTTAGTTATAAAAAAGATGAGGGTAACAGGACTCTATATTGGCATCGATCTCCCATGTGTCACCCTCAATTAGGTGATTCTTTCATAACACCTTTACGGAAGCCACTTCTTTATTCCTTAACTTCTTGACTTGCCTATCAAGAATTTGAACCGGAACTTCTTCCTAAGAGAGGTTATCCTTCACACAATAACCTCAATAGGAAGAGTAGACTCGTGATTACCAATACACTTTTTAAGCATTGGAAAACCGAATGAACCAAAGTCAATTCACTAGGAAGTTTCAATTCATAGGCAACCTTACCAACCTTTGCAAGATTTCATAGGGAGCCACATAACGAGGAATCAACTTCCACTTCTTTCCATATCTTACCACCCCTTGCATAGGCAAAATTTTTAATTACACTTTATCACCTTCTTCAAACTCCAAATCCCTTATCCTATGATCGGCATAAGAGTTTTGCTGACTATAGGTTGTTTGCAATCGATTCCTTATGATATAGACTTCTTCCAAAGTCTTATAAATCAAATAGGCACCAAGAAGCAAAGGGTCACCCACTTCAAACCATACAATAGGAGACCTACACCTCCTACCATACAAGGCTTCATAGGGAACCATTGATATGGATGAATGAAAACTATTATTATAAGTAAACTTCACCAAAGGCAATGCTTATCCCAATTTCCCTTGAAATCAATAATACAAGCCCTAAGCATATCCTCAATGGTTTGAAAAGTACGCTTCTCTTGATCATCCGTTTGGGGATGAAAAGCGGTACTCAACTTAACCTTAGTAACAAACCTTTCTTGGAATGACCTCCAAAACCTCGAGGTGAGTTGTGCAACCTGATCTGATATGATGGATAATAGAATACCATGGCGAGATACAGTCTCATCTATGAAGATCCTAGCATAATTTTCCACCGAATAAGTAGACTTGATAGGAATAAAGTGAGCAGACTTGGTCAACCTATTTACAACCACCCATATAGAGTCATATTGCCTTTGAGTTCGAGGTAAACCCACTACAAAATCCATATTGATGTATTCCCACTTCCAAGTAGGAACTTTGATTTCTTATAGTAAGCCACCGACTTTTGATTTTCGGCTTTTACTTGTTGGCAATTCGGAAACTTAGGAACAAACTCTGCAATGCCCTTCTTCATACCTTCCTACAAAAATACTTCCCTATGGTCATGGTACATTTTTTGTCAAACCCAGATGAATGTAGTAGTAGGACCCATGGGCTTCCTCAAGGATCCGGTTCCTCAACTCATCTACCTTGGGAACACACAATATTCCTCGGTACCTCAAAATAGCATCCCCCCTAGAGATAATGCCTCATTAAGCTTGCCAAGGACCGATTACTTCAACTCCATCAATGATTTATCAAGGTGTTATTTGGACTTCACCTCAACTACCAGTGATGACTCAGAATTATGATGGACCATGAATCCACTGTTCGGAGAATCTTCCAACCTCACACCCAACCTAGCCGACGTATGAACATCCTTTTCTAGTTTTTTCTTAGCTTCATCTATGTGATATACACTACCCAAAGTCATATGACTTAGAGCATCCGCAACGACATTGGCCTTGCCGGGGTGAAAGAGGACACTAATGTCGTAATCTTTGAACAATTCTAACAACCTTCTTGTAAGACCCCCCCAAAAAGATAGGGTTTCTAGACCTAAAATGTTTGTGTTAAGGTTCTAAGGTCCTAAAATGACTTATAATATGGTATTAAGGCAGTGTGTAAAGTTTGAGATGATTTGGAACTCAAACGTCAAGGGACGACTAAGATGTTTGATGACTAGTCACCTATATGCCTCATGTTTCTATAACTGTTTATATATTGTCTGTCACAATCTTATGAAGTCTTAAAATGATTTATAATGATGCTTATAAGTATTGTATGGAGTTTAGTGAAGTTTGGAGATCAAACATCCAAGATGTTCGAAAGTTAAGGGTCATCTTCTACGAACTAAACCAAACAATCACGATATATCATAATTAAGTTAAAATACATGTTAATATAATCATATTATCCAATATAAATCATAAAAAAAACAAATTCATAACATAATTTTCTAGATGGAGAAGAACCCACATGAAAACCCAACTTTTGAAAATACTTTGAAGGAACCCTTTGAGGGAAAAGGTCTCAAATGTCAATTAGATCCAATAAATCAATGTTTGATGAAGGATTGATGGTGAAAACATCCCATTACAGACCCCAAATTTCTCCCCAAGCTTGTCTTCAATGGTGTCTTCCAATAGAGAGAGAAAGAAGAGAGAAGAAGAGAGTTTTGTTTTGAGAGTTGTAATTAGACTAATGAGGCTTCGGTATTTATATGGGGGTTAATTAAGTTAATTAGACTTCCCTTAATCCCTAAATAACAACCTAACCCCTTAATTAATTAGTTAAGACCAACTAAAAAACGTGCAGGAAATTGCATGCCCCATCGACGACACCACGATCGACAGATCGTGGGTCAATCGACGACCAGTGTGCCCTTTCGTGTTGCACATCCGTTAGTCTTGTCAGAGACTGTGCATGTGAGGGCATCCAACAAATTTTCTAAGTGTTTGTATATGGTTAACATCGATGCCTCCTTAATCAACATACGCCCCGTCAATTGCCTTTTCATGGGTGCACACTTGCCAGGAAGTGTTGACTCATACGTGCAAGGGTCATCCTCAAGGGCCCTTGGTTGGTCCTTCAGAAGTCATACCCGGACGTTTCGACCATGAATATACTTAAAAACATTCTATACACCCTTCCACCAATTTTCATGGATTTCCGACTCCTAAAAGCTAGTCAAATAGTCTAAGGCACACTAGTACCTCCTAGAACTAGTTTTCGGACGTCATGGACGTTCTTGGACGTTTTGGTTTCTAGACTTCCTAAATAACTTATAAACATTATAATGGACATTAAAACAGTGTCTATACCTTATAAAACTTATGTTAGGCTTTAAGACACGTCTTGGATTTTCGAAGTGTTACATTATCACTTGTTAGGAACATTCGACCCCGAATGACACTAAAAAGCTTTAGAAGGAAGGAATAGACTCAAGACTACCAGCCCAACCAACAATAATACATAAAAACATCAACCATATCTCTTACACAAGGCAATTCAAAATTTCAATTACCACATATAAGTCTTAATATTACACTATGAGGAATATCCTTCTCATAAGAACAAGAGCTCAACATAGCATTTATGAGTCAATTATGTCAAAGTTCAACTTATCAGCATACCATATAATAATACATAAAGACTCACCATATCAAAATGCATGACATAACTCAAAACAAGCCAAAGAGCAAAATTTCAAGTCCAAATGCACAACTATATTGTAAGTTACTGTAAAATTATTCAAAAATATACATTTTTCAAGACTTCACTAAAATCAAAGCAACTTAAAGTTTAGTCATTATTTTCATTACTGTAAGAACTAATAACTTTAGTTATAAAATAGATGAGGGTAACGAGACTCCATGTCGGCCTCGACCTCCCATGTGTCACCCTCAACTAGGTGATTCTTCCCTAATACCTTTATAGAAGCCACCTCTTTAATCCATAAATTCTTGACTTGCCTATCAAGAATTTGAACTGGAACTTCCTCATAAGAGAGGTTATCCTTCTCACCAATACCCTCAATAGGAAGAATAGACTCGGGATCACCAACACACGTTTTAAGCATTGGAAAATCGGATGAACTGAAGCCAATTCAACTAGGAAGTTTGAATTCATAGGCAAACTTACCAACCCTTTGCAAAATTTCATAGGGACCCACATAACGAGGACTCAACTTCCCCTTCTTGCCAAAATTAACCACCCCTTTCATAGGTAAAATTTTTAAATATACTTTATCACCTTCTTAAAACTCCATCCCTTCTCCTATGATTGGCATAAGACTTTTGCCGACTATAGGCCGTTTGCAACCGATTTATTATGATATGAACTTTTTCCAAAGTCTTATAAATCAAATCGAGACTAAGAAGTGAAGGGTTACCCACTTCAAATCATACAATAGGAGACCTATGCCTCCTACCATACATGGTTTCATAGGGAGCCATGGAGATGGATGAATGAAAACTAATATTATAAGCAAACTCCACCAAAGGCAATGCTTATCCCAATTTCCCTTGAAATCAATAATACAAGGCCTAATCACATCCTCAAGGGTTTGAATAATACGCTCGTCTTGACCATCCATTTGAGATGAAAAGCGGTACTCAACTTCACCTTAGTACCCAACCCTTCTTAGAATGACCTCGAAATCCTACATGTGAATTGTACACCACAATCCGATATGATGGATAATAGAATACCATAGAAACACACAATCTCATCTATGAAGATCCTAGCATAATTTTCCACCGAATAAGTAGACTTGATAGGAGTAAATTGCGTAGACTTGGTCAACCTATCAAGAATCACCCATATAGAGTAATATTTCGTTTGAGTCCAAGGTAAACCCACAACAAATCCATATTGATGTCTTCCGACTTCCATGTAGGAACTTGGATTTCTTGTAGTAAGCCACCCGACTTTTGCTGTTCGGCTTTTACTTGTTTGAAATTTGTACACTTAGCAATAAACTCCGCTATGTCCTTCTTCAAACCTTCCCATAGAAATACTTCTCTAAGGTCATGGTAAATTTTTGCTGGAACCGGATGAATGGAGTAGCGGGACACATGGACTTCCTCAAGGATCCGGTTCCTCAACTCATCTACCTTGGGAGCACACAATCTTCCTTGGTACCTCAAAATAGAATCCCCCTAGGGAGAATGCGTCATCATGCTTGCCAAGAACCGATTGCTTCAACTCCATCAATGATTTATCAAGGTGTTGTTTTGACTTCACCTCAACTACCTGTGATGACTCGGAGTTATGATGGACCATGAATCCACCGTTCGGAGAATCTTCCAACTTTACATTCAACCTATCCAACCTATGAACATCCTTCACTAGGTCTTTCATAGATTCATCTATGTGAGATAAAATACCTATAGTCATACGACTTAGAGCATCCGCAACCACATTGGCCTTGCCAGGGTTATAGAGTACACTCATGTCATAATCTTTAAACAATTCTAACCACCTTCTTGTAAGACCCCCAAAATGAGATTGGGTTTAATATAGATCCTAAAATATTTTTATTAAGGTTATAATGTCCTAAAATGAATTATAATATGGTATTAAGGGAGTGTGTAAAGTTTGACGTGATTTGGAAGTCAAACATCAAAGGACGACTAAGACGCTTGACGACTAGTCACCTATATACCTCATGTGTATATACGTTCTTATATATTGTCTATATTGATCTTATGAAGTCTTAAAATGAGTTATAATGATGATTATAGGCAGTATATGGAGTTTCGTAATGTTTGGAGATCAAACGTCCAAGACGTTGTAAAGTTAGCCCTTAAGATGATCAAGTGTGTCTTGATGGGGCCTAGGCTATTTAGACGTGTTACGTGTATTTATTTTGGATGAAATTCAGGTGGGATATATAAAACTTCTTACGGTTTGTATTTATGTTTGAAACGTCTGGGTACAACTTCTAGAGGGCCTCGCAAAAGGGCCCACAAGAAGGACCCAAGGCTGTCCTGACACAGCCTTGGCAGTGCAATGGACGAGCCAAACAACGCCTAGTTGGTTGAATAACGGACTGTTGGTGGGGTATCGTTAATGTTTACTTATATTGGTAAAGTATAAACCAAAGAACAGGCCAAGGTCCAATCGATGGAAGCCACAGATGACACATCAATGGAGCTACTGGCCGTCGATGGTGATCTGTTGATGCAACATGGTGCCACTTTCTTGCGCACTGTTTCATTAAAATGGTGAATGGGAAATTCACCCCACGTACTAATATGACTCTAATTGATTTATATACCTATTTTTGGGTGTATTTAAGGGATAAAACACGTGAAAAACCCATTCCCAATCCCATTCACTCAAATTGAACCTTCCCTCCAAAACCAATTCTCTCTAGAAACCTCCATTGTTTTTGAAGATCAAGAACATCTTGTAAATTGGATTCTCATGGTTTTTAAACCAATTTTAGAGTTTTAAAACTATAAAAAGGTATGGTAATCCTTCATCTCTAAGTAACCTTTCACTTGGAGAGTTCTTTTCAATGTTTTCAAAGAGAAATTATGATTAAAGTTCTTCTTCTTCAATATATCCATGGGTTCTTTCTACAAAATTTTTTAAATGGTTCATGATTAATTTATTTTAATGTATTGGTTATAATGTGATTTTTATCCAATTGCATTATGAACCCATGTCCTTTCCCAAAATCGATTTAGCCCTTGCATGGGCATTGTGATCATGGCTTGTTAATGGTTGAATTGCGATTCTCTTACATTAAATTGTGTATATATACTTATATTTACGTAAATTAATGATGAATTGATGATGAAGGATCCATGAGGATCAATGTATGATTTGAGTATGCATATCCTATAATTCTATGTGTTACAGTGATTTCGATTATAACAATTGTGTAAGATTTCAATTATCGAAGCATCATTGTAGATTACTTCTTTAAGTTCATATTATATATTTATTGTGGGTATAAATACTTGATTATCAAATGAAATAAGACTTATATAAATTGATCTACGTTCTTCTAGTGTATGGATTGATAATGTTATGTAGATGACGAAATCTAAGTTCTAGGTTTGATGAAGCATGACTAAAACGTGATCTATATGACTTTAGATACTTCCCTAGGTTTGTATTATTGGTATATTACGAATGTTATCCATGTTAATGAGAGTAAATCATATTAGTGAGTGATCTAAGACTCTCTACTTTCCAGTACATACGAGATGCCTCTTGTAGCGACTTGTACATGGTTTCTTCTATGCTTAATGTACATTTATCTACTGAACTATACTTGTATTATTGATAATGAATTGGTAAGGTGTACTCTTCTTCCCTACTCTATATTAATATAATAGATAAAGCCTTGTATGGCATTGTGTCGTATGGTCCACTTATAGTAGCGGTATTTACTTTATTGTCATTATATATGTGTTGACCATAGCCTTGAAGGTGAATTGATGAATATATGAATGAGTGTTTATGATGATCACCTTATGTGTAACTTGTTCCTAGTATTCTACTTTAGTTGTGAATCTAGGTTATGTTACTATTGTTTTAAGAATGTAAATGTTATGTTAGGATCATGTGTAGGTGCTGACATTAATGAATTATTAAGGATGAATGACCCCTACTCATGTACCCCTGTTTGAATGTGTGAATAGCTAAGGTTAAGAGTCTTAAATGTAATTTAAATATTGTCTTGCCTCCTATGCTAAATGGTGTTGTGTAGTCTATGCTTTGTTGTGAATTATGGTCTTAAGAGGATGGATGCCTTAAGATGTTATTGATAGCCATTATGTGATCATTTTGAGTAATGTGCACACACTCACACATCATGCATGCTTACAAGTAGTAGAGGTCATGGTGTCTAAATGGAAGGTAGTTTCATATTCACTAGTGTCTATTACTATGCATGTTAAAATAATGTTTATGAAAGTATGATATGTGTTTCCTTAATTAGGATGACTTGATAGGTGAACTAGTATGGGCAAGGGTATGGGACATTGCCTATGCATTGCACATGTGTACCTTGATAGGATAATTTCTAGTTTTCGTTTCTATGTGTATGAATATGAATGTAAGAACATGTGTGACCTTAATGTGTTATGTGAAAAGTTTGCTCTCATATATGTATACACATACACGAATGATGATCTAGTCAATAGAGGATCCTTGAAAGGTGTGCTCAAGTGTATCCTAAACTAGATAGTGCTATTACATATGCTATGTCCACGTGAAATGATATCTCACATGATTTAGGTTGATGAACTTTCATCTTTGACCTATGAGCTAAGCATATAAGGGGATGACTCTCCTAAGCCTATATTTTATAAAATAATGTTAATGAAGGCTTTTCAATAAAGGTAACTTAGCTTAGCACCGAGTGAACTTGAATATGAGTGTGTATCCCTTCCCAATGTGGAAAGGAAGGTCTACCATAAATCTCATGAGGTGGATAACCACAATGCATCAATACGCATAAATATAATTTCCATAAGGAATAACCATAATTCCCCATCTTGACATAAAGAGGGTTTTTACATGTACCTCCAAGTTCCATAACTTTGCTTGCCAAATAGGATCTAGCAAGTGAATTCAGTTAGTATGCTAGCATGTGTTAATTTTCTACTTTGGCTAGGTATGAACACCTTCGATTAGTGTAAGGCTCTACAACACCAAATTCCATGTTTAGCACCCATAGTCTTAGTGTCGGTTAAGGCTATAGTTTCCCTAAAGTAAAATGGACAATGGAAGTAAATAAAGAGGATCCTAACTAGGATGAATTATGGGAGGTTATTAGGATAGGTGGAAGTAATGAACCCATCTAGACATTGCACAAGTAGCTCCTTAGGATGTCCTAGGAAGGTGACCTAAAGTGTGTGATTATGAGTATGTCTTTATGAATGGCATGGTAGTATTTTTCTATTTGTCATGAAGATTTGCATGGTATGAGTCTATGAGATATGGTCTTATTCTTATATGCACTATGTGGGTATTAATGATTATATGATGAAGATTGTTCATATGAATGGAGTGGGCTCCACTTAATATGTTGAGGTATGAATTGAATGCTAAGGTTTGTGGTCTCATGAAGGGTTTACTAAGAATGTATGGGGTTATGGGGATTCATATGTTCATTGCACTAGTAGACAAAGATTGGGGTCATGAACTAGGTCTAATAATGATATAAGTTGCTCTAGCTTACTATGATGTTCCTAAGGTTTTGACTGAAAGGTGCCTATCATGGGCTATACTTATATGATGATATGTGATGACCTGTGTAGGTTGTATGTATGATTTTCTTTGTGGCATAAGGTGATGCATTGCACAAGTATTACTAGAGGGTTACTTGGGAGGTTAATGAATAATAGGAAAGAATGTTCATTGTAACATAAAATAACTTAATGTAAAGTGACCTAAAAAAGGACTCAAATTCTATATGTATTTTTATGTGATATTTGGCCTTTGAATATGTCTATATGAAGTATGTTAATGATATAAAAGCCATTGTCTAAAGGTTTTGTAAAGATTTACTCAAAAATGCCTGAAGTATGATTAAAAATGTCCCTTTTAAATGCATATTTGAAGTATGATTTCAAGAAAATGTCCCTTTTAAAAACATGTTTTTGCATGGTTGCCATACTTAGTGCATTCTTGTACTAATACCATCCTTCTCTACTTTTTACACAAAGTGTAGGTTATGGATGCTTAAATGATGTTTAGACGATTGGCTTGATATGTGATTCCCAAGATCAAGGAAAAGGGTTCTCAAGTTCCAAGGATTCCCTACTCATGTATTAATGTATATTTTATTAAATGTGGCAAAGGAAAGCGAGACCTTAACTTTTTTTCCAGGCCTGTTCGGACATAAGGTTCCCGCGGAAGATCAAGTTGGTGAGCAGTGTGATGGGAAACCTTCCCACACGGTTCAGAGAACATTGAATTAGAATGAGAGGTTTACCACCACATCATTGCATGCAAGGTATATAGCTATGTGTTATGTTTTAAGGGTCGTTCCCCTAATGTATTCTAATATTGTTGAGTCTAAAATGGCTAAGATACATTGAGTCTAAGTATATAATATGATATTTTATATAAATATGAAGTTAAGTTTCTAGCATTTGAAGATGTGCTATGAAAAGTTTTAAATTTTCTGCTAAATTTACTATGACAATGCGATGAATGATAACTATGGGCTTGTATAAGACCTCCGAGAGGTCAAGTACGCCATGTTACTTATAGGGCGTGCTCCCCGGATGTGACACTTCTTTGTCGGAGATTCAACTCCTTTTGTATAAACACATATTGGAGACTCATATGGTTGGTATATACATCAACATGGAGACCATGCAAGTAATGCCTCCATATTTTCAAGGCAAACACCACGACCGCTAATTCAAGGTCATGAGTTGGATATTTTCTCTCATGCACCTTAATTTCCTAGAAGCATAGGCTATCACCTTCCCATGTTGTATGAGAACACACCCAAAACCCACTCGGGATGCATTAAAATACACAACAAACCCCTTTGAATCCTCTGGTAAAGTCAACACCAGAGCGGAAGTAAGCCTATCTTTCATCATTTGGAAGCTTCTCCTACATGCCTCCGACCACTCAAATTTCTTACACTTTTTGTTCAAAGTAGTCATGGGAGATGCAATGGATGCAAAACCATCTACGAACCTCTGATATTAAATAGCTAAACCGAAGAAACTTCTAATTTTGGTTGGAGTCAATGGTCTAGGACAATTTTTCACCGCCTCCGTTTTTCTTGGATCAATCTTAACTCCCCCACTAGAGATGATATGATCGAGAAATTTCATCGAGCTCAACAAAAACTCACATTTGTTATACTTGGAAAATAATTGATGTTCTTTAAGTACTTGTAACACCACCCTCAAATGGTTCATGTGATCACCCTCATTTTTCGAATAGACCAAGATGTCGTCAATGAAGACAATGATAAATGAATCTAGGTAATTCCGAAACACCCTATTCATAAGGTCCATAAACCTCACGGGAGCATTACTGAGACCAAATTACATTATTAAGTACTCATAATTACCATATCAAGTCCGAAATGTCGTCTTTTGTATATCCTCACCTCTCACCCTAAGTCGGTGATACCCCGACCTCAAGTCAATCTAAGAAAAGTAGCTTGCCTCTTGGAGTTGATCAAACAAGTCGTTAATCTGAGAGGGAGGATACTTGTTCTTGATTGTGACTTTGTTGAGTTGGTGGATATCAATAAATATTCTTAAGGACCCATCTTTCTTCTTCACAAACAAAATCGGAACATTCCATGGAGCAATACTAGGTGTTATGAAGCATTTGTCTAGTAAATCTTTGAGTTGAGACTTCATCTATTTCAATTTGTTCGGAGCCATACGATAAGGAGGAATTGAAATTGGATTAGTATCCGATAATAAATCGACACCAAATAATGGACTGTAACTTCATCTATTTTAATTTCCCGTTCGTAAGGAATGTCGGGAAGGTCATTCGGAATGACCTTCGAAAATTCACTCACTAAGGGGACCGACTCAATGGGAGGAATTTTGGAGTCTAAATATTGGACTCTCACAATATGGTATAGTCAACCCTTAGAGATCATTTTGCATGCCTTTAGAAAAGAGATAGTATGACCTCTAGGAATAAAATTTCCCCCCTTACACTCAACCACGGGTTCGTTTGGAAAGATAAACTTCACCACCCTTGTCCTACAAACCACAGAGGAAAAGCAAGCATGGAACCAATCCATACCCAATATAATTCAAAATCAAGCATTATCTAGTTCTACTAATTCAACATAAGAAACTCTATTGGGTAACATTATTGGACATTTTCTATACACCCTCTTTGCAACAACTGACTCACCCGCCAAAGCAGACACAATAAAAGGTTCATGTAAAAGATCGGACAAAATATCAAACTTTTTGGCTACTAGAGGGGTAACAAGTTATAAAGTAGCACCGGGATCAAGTAAGGCATATACATCAACAGAGAAAGCTTTCAACATACCGGTCACCACATCGGGAGAAGTTTCTTACTCACCCCTAGAGGAGAGAGCATAGAAGCGGTTCTTCTTTGGAGCCTCATTTGAACCAGTTCTTGATCTTGACCACTATCATTGTCTTCACCCTTCACATTAGGGAAATCCCTAACATTGTTCCCACTTTTACCACAACCAAAACAATTTTCCGTCCCCTTAAGACAATTACCATTCCCTTCTTAGGCTTAGGGTTAAACACCCTATCACTACTAGCCTTAGGTAACTTGTAAGGAACATGATTAGAAACCCTCTTCTTAAATCTAAGCTTGTCTTGTATTTCAAGCCTATTCTTTGAAGAACCTCCATAAAAAGATCTTGCCCTCTTAGCATCTCTACTTTTTGTATTAGACCTAGAATCTTCCACATGCTTGGCATGCACCATAAGATGAGAAATGTTCATGTTGTTATGTAGCATAGCCGAATGACACTCCTCTTGCAAATCATCCAACACCCCTGTCACAAAGCGTCTCATTTCATCTCTAGGATCGGAAACCAAAGAAGGAGCATATTTTTACAATTCAGTGAACTTCAAAGAGTATTCATGAACATTTATACCTCCTTGACGAAGGTTGATGAACTCCACCACTTTAGCTTCCTCATATCCCTAGGAAAGAACCTATCAAGAAAACCCTTCTTGAAGATCTCTCCATTGAAGACCACCCCTCAATGGCGTATTATCTCTCCATTGGACATACCATGCTTGAGCCACGTCTTTGAGTTGATAAGTGGCCAACTCAGCCTTCTCACTTGTGGACAACCCCATAGCCAATAGTATCTTATAGACTTCATCGATGAACTCTTGGGGGTCTTCTTAAACCTTAGACCCGTAGAAAGTAGGAGGGTTCATCCAGTGAATTCCCTTAGACGGGAGGTCATGGTGACAACTTGTTGATTTGGATGGGGTACAACGTCCTGGTTAGCTTCGGCCATCTTAGATTGGGCTTGTGTAGTTATGGTTTAATCTAATTTGTTAAGGGAAACCCTTATGTCACCATCCGTCAAAGGTGGAGGATTGACCGAAGCTTGTTCAACATTAGCATCTTCTTCAAGAGGAGGAACTTGATCACCACGGGGAGGAGCTCCCGCATTGGCAATCTCCTCTTCTAGCCTTCATGACGCATTCCTTCGAGTGTTAATTTTTCCTATAATCACAACAATAAGATTAAATGCAGAGATACACCATAAGTATACACTAATGGAACGATATAGGATTTCCAAGAAAGTTAGAGTTTCCTAGGCATCTTGTAGGTTCCTATCCATAAGTGTGGCGTGCTTTACAATTATGAATACGAACTTGCATAGACTTGTTTGCGAAAGACATTGACTCTAAGATAATTCAACCTCATGCTCTGAAACCAAGTTTGTCATGTCCGGGCTTACCCCCTAGACGTAACTGGCGTCGTCATCCTCTTTTAGGACTAAGAATAGCCTCTTAGCTTACATCATTACATTCATAAGTTGAATTTAGCGGTAAACTAACACTTTTCATTACTTCTACTTGGAGGTTTACATATACCTCTACATACACATAATGTATATATATATCGAGTATACATAGACCCCTCGCATAGGAATATTCCTTAGTATTCTACTTTTATTGCACATAAGCATATACAATATAACATAGACATAATAGTGATAATAGTTTTCTCATCTTATAACCATCTAATAAGTTCGTAAGGACTTGGGCATAACCCATACATCAAGTAAAAATGCCTCACATGGGCTATACAATGTTACATACTAAATGGAAAGAAAGAAAATATTAGTCTTTAACTAAAATAAGAATCCCATAAGCTAAATAGTAGCATCGCCCTCGGAAAATGAGGGCCTACCCTACTTGGATGAATAAGAGATCCAAGACTTTTTTAAGTCACCTTCGAAACACCTCAATGATCGAAACCTAAAATGTTGGGGAAAAGGAAGAAACGGGGTTAGTAAGACACTTGTACTAAGTATGAGACTATATGACCACATAATATAAAAACAGTGGAAAAAGGGACATTTCATAAAGTATGCATTATTCACTTAAAATGATTATGCACATTCAACAAGACCATACCAATCAATAATACATGTTCATTTACTCATAGGCATGTACATCACAAGGCAAACAATCACCAGTACTAGTCAATTCAACCTTCTCATCATATAATCGAATACATATCCAAGTAACGCTATCATAAAGTCATATTAACAACAAGCATGTATAAGAGTACATTTAAACATAACCAGATCAAGTCAATTACCCATGAATTCCTATAAAGTTAACAAGTGCAATAAACAAGTAAATCCCCATAACATTACTCAATCAAGTAACCGAACAAGAATCATGACTAACATCCTACTTAATATAACATGGCGTTTAGGTGCACATATCATCTTACTTCAACAATATAAACCAACACATCTTCATAAGTGAACTAATCAACATATAGTATCAATCAATGTGCAAGTTCATCATATACATATCATATAGAATTATAAGAATAATAATGCATAGGAACATCCTCCTAAGACTCCCCTCGAGTCTAACTAATGTAATGCTTAGGTAGAGTCCCATACCCCTACCTAGACTAAGCTAGACTCCTTAGTTATCCTAGTTAGAGTTCAATCCTTTAATTCAGTTTAACTTGTGGAAACATCTTTCCCTAACTGACATAGACAACATGAGCTAGTGTAGAATCCGGTGTCATAAAACCACACACCGGAGGAAGGCGGACTACTTGCCAAGGTAGTACCAAAACATAAAGCATAGAAACTACGTGGATCCACTAGCTAGTATTCCTATGGGGGAAACATAGTTCAAGAAATAGGAGATATAGTTGGGACCCTTTTTATTCTACATGCATTTCAGTCTCCAATCTCAAGAGTAATTTAGTTCTCCTACCTTTCCTATTTGGGAAGGGACACTCATCTTTCTAGTTCAGTCGGTGCTAAGTTAGAGTCCCTTTTTGAAATGTCTTTAAGCCTGTAACATTAATCATAGCTTAGTTTAGGTCATAGGATCTATATCTTGTGTAATCATCATCATCAATATCTTAATATGAATTTCATGATTATAAATCCCTTCATTACAATTCATACAAGTGAGGCTAGCGCATTAGCTATTCATATCATAATAAGCCACATTAGTAGCTATCACCATCCTTATAACATATACATCTTAATCAACCTCACAACATAGTCAAGACATTTCAATTCAACATAATACCACCCTATCAATCCTAATACAAGGAACACTCCAATACAACATCATGACTTAATCACAATTAACCACAATTTGAAGTAAATGATAGAGATCATAAGACTTAGCATATCTCCTTCATAGTTCATCATCAACGTCTTACCATAAACCCTCAATTCAACAAAAATTTGGGTATGCATCATCATAAGTCTATAATTAACATGATAACAAGGCTACAAGAATCACTATATCACAATTCAATACTAGATCATAGCTTAAGATAAGATACTTAGGTCAATTCACAACATACATCCTAACCTAGATAATCTTCTCAAGAACTATCATGAAAGACTACAAATCACCCTAATTTGTTATTGATTAATGTAAGAACATCATCTAATAGTAATTTAACCAATAACCAAGTCAATTGAACCAATCACAACCTAATTCATATCAACATCAAACCTAGGGTTAAGGGTCATCTTCTACAAACTAAACCAATCCATCAATATATATCATAATTAAGTTAGAATACATGTTAATATATTCATATTATACAATATAAAACATAAACAAACCAATTCATAACATAATTTTCGAGATGGAGAAGAACCTACATGAAAACCTAACTTTTGAAAATACTTTGAAGGAACCCTTTGAGGAAAGAGGTCTCAAGGTGAATTACATACCATACCTCAACATTTGATGAAGAATTGATGGTTAAATCATCCCTTTACAGCCCCTGAATACCCCCCCAGCTTGTCTTCAATGGTGTCTTCCAATAGAGAGAGAAAGAAGAGAGAAGGAAGATAGTTTTGTTTTGAGAGTTGTAATTAGACTAATGGAGTTATGGTCTTTATATGTGGGGTTAATTAAGTTAATTAGACTTAACTTAATACCTAACTAACCATCTAACTACTTAATTAATTAGTTAAGACCAACTTAAAAATATATTGGTAATTGCAGGCTCCATCGATGACACCATGATCGACGAATGATGGATCAATCGACGTCCACTGTGCCCTTCCGTGCAGCACATCCATCGTTTTTGTCAGAGACTGTGCAAGTGAGGGACTCTAACAAATTTTCAAAGTGTTGGTCAACGGTTGGCATCGACGCCTCATTGATTGCCCTATCGTGGGTGCACACTGCCAAGAAGTGTTGACTCCAACGTACAAGAGTCCTCCTCAAGGGACCTTCGTTAGTCCTTGAAGAGTCATACCTGGACTTTTCGACCATGAATATACTTAATCACATACTAGAAACCCTTCCACCAATTTTCATGGATTTTCAACTCCTAAAAGTTAGTCAAATAGGCTTAGGCACGCTATTATCTCCTGAAACTAGTTTTTGTACGTCAAGGACGTTCTTGGATGTTTTGGCTTCTCGAATACCTTAATGACTTATAAACATTATAATGGACCTTAAAACAATGTCTAGACCTTATCATAGTTATGTTAGGATTAAAGACATGTCTTGGATTTCTGAAGTGTTACAGTAGTGACCTTGTCGAAGATCACCAGTTGTGCTCAATTTATCATAGTGGAAGGTGTAGTGGGGGAAGAAGTGGTATGAGGTGGAACGTACTCATCATTTGTGTCCGCATTGATCAGCCATAGGGAAAGTGCAATGAACTTTGACTTTCCTCTGAAGGGATTTTTCTTGGGGACTATGGTACCTGTGGAGGCTTAGTTAGTACCAAAACAAGTTAATAACAATAATGAAAGAATTTTAGATATAAGAACCGAATTGAAACAACAACTAAAAAAATTGAAAATTGTAGAGTTGTCCTATGGCCCGTCGATACAACAACAATATATGGGTCCCCTCCATAGGTCAGAGTACCCTAATTGGGTCTCTAATGTGGAAATCACGTACATAAAGAGCGGTCTATCTCTATCGATGGATGATAGACCGTAGTCCAATGTGGTTCAACACTTAGTAAAAACTCTATGTGCTACTGACTCACAAACCCTACCTATGATCCGTAGGGTGACCTACAGTTCGCAGACGTAGTCTCGTAGATCAGTTATGTGCCAGGTATCAGACATGACTCATACTTTACACTTTATTTCATCAATTAATCAATCAAACTAGGTCTAATCATGAATTTTAACATAATATATTGTAGTTCTTCATCCTTAAGGTTCCAATTATGCACAACTCAACTTTTTAACAAACAAAAACTAAGAACCCTAAGTTAATACTTCCATTTCAACCATTTAATCTGATTCAGTTGGTTTTAATTAACTACACGCTCATATAGCATTATACCAAGGGCTATGTAACTTATAATTCAATATTCAAACACGAAACTAACAACCCGAGGTTAAGCAGATCAATATGATTTTAAATGAAACAGTGAAGTAATTCAAAATTTTGGAGAAATTCGTATACCTTACATGTAATCACCGATGATGAGTGTGTGTTTCAACGGTATTTGTGACCCTTTACTAGATGGACATGGGAAGTGTTTTGAAATGAAGGGTTTTATTTAAGTGGAGTTTAGGCCGTGTCGGCAGAACCCTAGTTTTGGACCCACGAGACCCCATCGACGGTCCATGGGTCAACCTACGGACCGCAGGTCATTCTGAAACTTAGAGAATTACGGAAACTTACCTAGGGTCTACGAACACCATTCATTGTCCGTGGATGGACCAACAGATGTCGATGGTTTTCGTAGACTACTCCACAACTCTTTTACTACAGATTATACCTTTTAGTCCTGCACATGTAGCAACCATTAGGACTTTCTTTTTACATTTTCTGGATATCATTCATCACACACACACACACACACACACACCCATATATATATATATATATATATATATATATATATATATGAAAATTAGTGCGGAATTTAAAATTTTCACAACAATAGTTCAAATCTCTTTCATTGAAAACATAAGAAAGACTAAGTATCTTTGTATCCATCTTAGACACATGAATTTCTTGGGGTCACAGTCCATATATAAATAAAGGAAATACTAAAGTCTATGACAACGTCTTTTGAAATAAAAAGCTAAACATAACCATGTTCTCGGATCATGTGAGGACATACTAAGACTTGCTTAGGAGGATGATATTCCCAAGCTTCACTTTAATAGAACTCACTTGCCACCTAAACCTTTAGAGTTAAAATAACATATGGAATTAGTACATTGAATGCACCAAGTATGGTGACATGCAATAAAACCATGGTAAAACAGATATTTACTTTATAACATGCTTAGTATGCTCTTTTGATGAAAACTTCATAAAACAAGTATAAGAACCACTTTCAAGTCAACATAGACATATAAGACACATTTCAAGTAATCCATAATATAACACTATCATCACTTAGAAACCATATAAGTATATAGACCTCCTACCAAAGGTTATCCTAAGACTTAGTTAAGTAAGACAAGAAGAGACCGTCTATACACCCTTTTCAAGCACATCAAAGTAATCCTTAAGAATACCTAAAGTAAGAGTATTCCCTTTTAATCACTTAGACTCTCTACCCAAGGTTATTCTAAGATTCACTTTAGTAAGACATGAAGAGACCGCCCATACACCCTCTCCAAGACTAATTAAGAATATTTAAATCTACCCTAGATAGGGATTCTTTTATTCAACATACATTAACTTAAGTAATTCATTACACATTAAGCCATTTAATATACAATTAAGCATTGTGAGGACTTTCCCATAAAGGTCTTGGAGAATACCTAGGGAACCCTCATCTTAGCATCTTCAAAGACTACTCGTGCCATGTATAAATAGCGTCCCATTCCACTACCTACACGTTGTGAAAACATCTCCAACACTGGAATGCATTCCACATGATGACAATAGGCATTAATCGACATAGAGATACTAGCTAGATACGGAATCCGGAGTCTACCCTACTCCGAGAGAGAGTGTTCTACTTGCGAAGGTTAGAACTAGGACACATCCATGTTGACACATGATTAAGGAATATCAAGGGTTTCTTGGTACTCTAGGCACTTATCTTAGGTAGAGTCACTACCATAAGCATATTCACTCGGTGCTAAGACATGTTTCTCATAGAGTAAGATCAATCACAATACAAAGGATGGGTCCACTAGGGATGCCACTTAATGGTTATAAGGATAGATCAATGACTTCCTTACAGATGGTTTCATGCTGTTCCAGCCAACATAACCCTAAGTCCATCATTCACATAAGAAGGATACCATTATGGCTTTAAAGTTCAAGGATTCATTACCTTCTTTCTATATGAAAGGTTCCAAGTTATAGAGCTTCATTACATGTTCAAGGTCATATATTAGTTATACTTAGAAGCGTACCATCTTAGGTTATACCGATCCTAGATTTTCATTCAACATTTATTCATACACATACATGACAAAGGTGATTAAGCCTACCAAGAACCCGTTTGGAGTGGCTTAAAAGAAGTAACTTTTAAAAAGTACTTTTGAAAGTGCTGAAACTTATTCCTAAAATAAGTACTTATTTGTTTGAATAAAAGTGTTGCATTTGAAAAAAGTTGTTGATGTGTTTGGCAAATAAGTACTGATAAACATTTTTTTTATCAAAATGTCTGAAATATCCTTAAAGTTGTTAACATGATAAAAAATTGTTCAATTTAAGGTTTTTATACTTAAAAAAATAAAATAAAATAAATTTATATTTTACATCCATAAGTAATAGTATTTCCGCTTTTCAACTGTTTTTAACAATAGTACGTTTCTTCATGATGTTCATATTAATAAAATTGTGTCAGACTAAAATCAACTATCCCTACCACCACCATGACTATGATGCCAATTATATGCTGGACCACTTCGATGTAACCACAAGTTCGTTTACAGCTCATGAACTCTAAGGATGGAAATAACTTTTACGAATCCAACACGGTCCAAACAACCCCTTCTTCACAGCTAACATGGGCCTTAACAAGAACACCGGACTAAGACAAGATCTTCCCATCCCTAGACTACATTACTTTGACCTTAGATACATTGTAACAATCCTTTACTTACTATGTCATAATAGTTCAAGTTATTATTATCCCAACACTAAGTATTTAGCCTATCATTTAGGATTTTTAAATATTAAACACATTTAAATTAATAGTAAAAGAGAGAAAATATTACTTTAATTAGGGTAGACTCTCAACAATAAATCTTCTAAGTAGAAACAACAACAATTTTATTTATATGGTAGTGGAAATACAAGATTAGTAATACAAGAGAGGTTGGCCAAAGCCTGCCCTCTACCTTCTACTAAGAGATCCTTATATAGAAAGGACCTGAAGAAAAGTCCAAAATTTATGATGTAAGTGCTTACGTCTTGTTACATTATTGGACCGACATTGGGGTCCTAAACTTTATAAAAGCTTACAACTATCTTAACTTTTATAAAAGTAAGTGTCTTATCAAGTAGTCTTTTTCTAGTCTCCTTCCCCTTTAGCTTGTTTGAACTAGATGATTTTTCTACCTTATTCTTGAACTATTAAAGAAATGTTTCAATTTCCATCTTTTCTGTGCTATGAACGCTTTTCGATTCTCCTACTATACCAGTGTATTCTTCTTCTTTTGAGGTAGCCATAGATATATTCTCCTGAAATTTCATGCCCATATTTTTTATTAGATATTTTTTTTACTTCTTCCATGTATGATACAAGAAGTTCCGATTTTGAGATAGACCCTTTTTTTATCTGCAGCCTTCTGGTTATTTGTTTCAAAGCACTAATATCATCTCGGCCTTGTATGACTTCTGATTGTTGTTTGTTGATCTCGATAGAGTCTTTAATAGAGTATATAATCTCATGTCAATGGATTTTCCCTTTAACATCTTGCTGTGGTAATTTACTCCAAAATTTTGTATGAAATTTCCTCCTTAAGCACGTAAATCCTTCTTTATTTATCTGGACATTGACTTTCCATTTCATTATCCACGGAACAAATAATTCTATGAAAAATAAATCAATGTCATTCATTTAAAAAATATATCATATTTTTGTAATTTTATCAATTTGGGTGATATGTCAACCCATTCAACACATATTTTTGTATTTCTGTGGCAGTATATTTATCAATGGACCATATAAAATCCACATTAGCAAAACCAATTTGGGTATATGCTTTTTATAAACATGATAGTATATTTCTATAAACCATGAATGTTTTCTATTAGATTTTTTATATAACAAGGTTTTATTAAAGCTCTTAATATAATCTTAGTAATTAAACTTGAGCGCAATTTTTTGTTCTAGACGGGTGTATTCTCTTTCCTTCATCGTCCTTATTCCCCATTCTTTTGGGGTGAAAATAATTTTTATAAGGAATTTTGAAATGTTATAAACCTTTTTATTATTGGCTGGATCAAAGTGCTGAAATTCAGCTGACCCAATAGATGAGAGTATTATCTCAAAATGCATTTTGTATTTATAAGTTGGGACAATATTAGATGCTATATCAAAATACCTGGTCATTATTTGCCATGGATAATCTTTACATTGTAAATCTATGGGCTCAAGAAGAAGTATTACTTCATCTTTCTCATTTTTATCATATACTTCAATATTTTCATTTCCTTCATCAGTTACGACTGAAGAATAGGATGGTGGGTTATTACCCTGAGCTTTTTTGTATTGTAAATAATTCATGAATTCTTTGTACATTGGATATCCAGTGTTAGTTCCCGATGTGCTTGTGTATAACCCTGCAATGTTTGAAGCTATTAGCTTCTGGTTTCCTATTTGGGCGAAGATATTATTTCATCCCGTGGGTGCTTTTCCTCTTCCTTTTCCTCTATTAGAGGAAGAATTTCCAGATGGTTGCATCACTCGTGTTATTAATTGGCAAAGAGTTAATAACTTAAATATTCTCTAGTAAGAAAATCGGAAAGACTATTATCTGTTCCCTTTTTATAATGTATTTTAAAAATCAAAAGGTGTTAACAAAGCTTACCATCTTGCAAAAATTTGTTTTGAAACATGATGTTTTACTTCTTTATTAAAGATATATTTCGCTGCTTGACAATCAGTTTTTATGATAAATTTTTGATTATATAAATTTCCTTGGAATTTTAAAACACTTTTAACTATAGGCAAAATTTCTTAGCTACAATAGCATAATTTTTTTGAATATTATTTCATTTTTCAGAATAGAATTGTATAAGGTATTCTTGTTTTTCATTAGGAAAATTTGCTTTGAAATTTCCCCGTAGCCAATATTAGAGGCATTTGTTTCCACTATCTTCTGCCAATTTGGATTGGCTAATGTGAGGCACGGTAGGTATTAACCTTTGTCTTAATGTTTTTGACTACTTTAGTATGATCACAATCCAAGCTTTAGGATTTTTTCTAAGTCTATCATAGAATATAGTCGTGTCTTTAGCCAGATCTTTTATTAAAGGAGAGATATAATTTAAACTCCCCAAAAATCGTTGGAGATGAGTTTTATCAATAATAAAATCAGGAAATTTTGATGCAAACACAATACTTCTTTTGATGGGAATAATATTTCCTTTTTCAATATTATGGCCTAATAATCTAACATTTGTTTGGAATACATGCATTTCTAGTCTACATATAACCAACCATTTTGAATAATAATTTTGTTAAATAGATCAAGATGTTTAAAATGCATTTCTATGGTTTTTGAAAATACCAAAATATCATCTATATATACAATGATAAAAATGCTAAAGCACTTAAAAATATCATTTATAATTTTTTTGAAATTCCAAAGGAGCATTTTTAATCCAAAAGGCATAACATTTCATTCATATTGTCTAATGTGGATGTTGAAGGCTCTTATATTTATCTTCTTCATGAATTTGAATTTGTCAATAACCTGATTTTAAATCAAAATTTGAAAATATGATAGCTTCATGAAGTCAATCCAATAAATCTTTTTTATTGGGAATAGGATATTTGATCCACTTTAAAAGTTTATTTAACGGTTTATAATTTATGAAAATTCTGGTTCTCCTCTCCTTGTTCTGCTTGTTTATTAACATAAAAAACAATATAGGACCATGGAGAT
>CM064970.1:40295928-40317928 GCA_032847665.1 Solanum chilense
ACTAGATAATGCTTGATTTTGAATTATATTGGGTATGGATTGGTTCCATGCTTACTTTTCCTCTGTGGTTTGTAGGACAAGGGTGGTGAAGTTTATCTTTCCAAACGAACCCGTGGTTGAGTGTAAGGGGGGAAATTTTATTCCTAGAGGTCATACTATCTATTTTCTAAAGGCATGCAAAATGATCTCTAAGGGTTGACTATACCATATTGTGAGAGTCCAATATTTAGACTCCAAAAGTCCTCCCATTGAGTCGGTCCCCTTAGTGAGTGAATTTTCGAAGGTCATTCCGAATGACCTTCCCGACATTCCTTACGAACGGGAAATTAAAATAGATGAAGTTACAGTCTAATATTTGGTGTCGATTTATTATCGGATACTAATCCAATTTCAATTCCTCCTTATCGTATGGCTCCGAATAAATTGAAATAGATGAAGTCTCAACTCAAAGATTTACTAGACAAATGCTTCATAACACCTAGTATTGCTCCATGGAATGTTCCGATTTTGTTTGTGAAGAAGAAAGATGGGTCCTTAAGAATATTTATTGATATCCACCAACTCAACAAAGTCACAATCAAGAACAAGTATCCTCCCTCTCAGATTGACGACTTGTTTGATCAACTCCAAGAGGCAAGCTACTTTTCTAAGATTGACTGGAGGTCGGGGTATCACCGACTTAGGGTGAGAGGTGAGGATATACAAAAGACGACATTTCGGACTTGATATGGTAATTATGAGTACTTAATAATGTAATTTGGTCTCAGTAATGCTCCCGTGAGGTTTATGGACCTTATGAATAGGGTGTTTCGGAATTACCTAGATTCATTTATCATTGTCTTCATTGACGACATCTTGGTCTATTCGAAAAATGAGGGTGATCACATGAACCATTTGAGGGTGGTGTTACAAGTACTTAAAGAACATCAATTATTTTCCAAGTATAACAAATGTGAGTTTTTGTTGAGCTCGATGAAATTTCTCGATCATATCATCTCTAGTGGGGGAGTTAAGATTGATCCAAGAAAAACGGAGGCGGTGAAAAATTGTCCTAGACCATTGACTCCAACCAAAATTAGAAGTTTCTTCGGTTTAGCTATTTAATATCAGAGGTTCGTGGATGGTTTTGCATCCATTGCATCTCCCATGACTACTTTGAACAAAAAGTGTAAGAAATTTGAGTGGTCGGAGGCATGTAGGAGAAGCTTCCAAATGATGAAAGATAGGCTTACTTCCGCTCTGGTGTTGACTTTACCTGAGGATTCAAAGGGGTTTGTTGTGTATTTTAATGCATCCCGAGTGGGTTTTGGGTGTTGTCATACAACATGGGAAGGTGATAGCCTATGCTTCTAGGAAATTAAGGTGCATGAGAGAAAATATCCAACTCATGACCTTGAATTAGCGGTCATGGTGTTTGCCTTGAAAATATGGAGGCATTACTTGCATGGTCTCCATGTTGATGTATATACCAACCATATGAGTCTCCAATATGTGTTTATACAAAAGGAGTTGAATCTCCGACAAAGAAGTGTCACATCCGGGGAGCACGCCCTATAAGTAACATGGCGTACTTGACCTCTCGGAGGTCTTATACAAGCCCATAGTTATCATTCATCGCATTGTCATAGTAAATTTAGCAGAAAATTTAAAACTTTTCATAGCACATCTTCAAATGCTAGAAACTTCACTTCATATTTATATAAAATATCATATTATATACTTAGACTCAATGTATCTTAGCCATTTTAGACTCAACAATATTAGAATACATTAGGGGAACGACCCTTAAAACATAACACATAGCTATATACCTTGCATGCAATGATGTGGTGGTAAACCTCTCATTCTAATTCAATGTTCTCTGAACCGTGCGGGAAGGTTTCCCATCACACGGCTCACCAACTTGATCTTCCGCGGGAACCTTATGTCCGAACAGGCCTAGAAAAAAAGTTAAGGTCTCGCTTTCCTTTGCCACATTTAATAAAATATACATTAATACATGAGTAGGGAATCCTTGGAACTTGAGAACCCTTTTCCTTGATCTTGGGAATCACATATCAAGCCAATCGTCTAAACATCATTTAAGCATCCATAACCTACACTTTGTGTAAAAAGTAGAGAAGGATGGTATTAGTACAAGAATGCACTAAGTATGGCAACCATGCAAAAACATGCTTTTAAAAGGGACATTTTCTTGAAATCATACTTCAAATATGCATTTAAAAGGGACATTTTTAATCATACTTCAGGCATTTTTGAGTAAATCTTTACAAAACCTTTAGACAATGGCTTTTATATCATTAACATACTTCATATAGACATATTCAAAGGCCAAATATCACATAAAAATACATATAGAATTTGAGTCCTTTTTTAGGTCACTTTACATTAAGTTATTTTATGTTACAATGAACATTCTTTCCTATTATTCATTAACCTCCCAAGTAACCCTCTAGTAATACTTGTGCAATGCATCACCTTATGCCACAAAGAAAATCATACATACAACCTACATAGGTCATCACATATCATCATATAAGTATAGCCCATGATAGGCACCTTTCAGTCAAAACCTTAGGAACATCATAGTAAGCTAGAGCAACTTATATCATTATTAGACCTAGTTCATGACCCCAATCTTTGTCTACAAGTGCAATGAACATATGAATCCCCATAACCCCATACATTCTTAGTAAACCCTTCATGAGACCACAAACCTTAGCATTTAATTCATACCTCAACATATTAAGTGGAGCCCACTCCATTCATATGAACAATCTTCATCATATAATCATTAATACCCACATAGTGCATATAAGAATAAGACCATATCTCATAGACTCATACCATGCAAATCTTCATGACAAATAGACAAATACTACCATGCCATGCATAAAGACATACTCATAATCACACACTTTAGGTCACCTTCCTAGGACATCCTAAGGAGCTACTTGTGCAATGTCTAGATGGGTTCATTACTTCCACCTATCCTAATAACCTCCCATAATTCATCCTAGTTAGGATCCTCTTTATTTACTTCCATTGTCCATTTTACTTTAGGGAAACTATAGCCTTAACCGACACTAAGACTATGGGTGCTAAACATGGAATTTGGTGTTGTAGAGCCTTACACTAATCGAAGGTGTTCATACCTAGCCAAAGTAGAAAATTAACACATGCTAGCATACTAACTGAATTCACTTGCTAGATCCTATTTGGCAAGCAAAGTTATGGAACTTGGAGGTACATGTAAAAACCCTCTTTATGTCAAGATGGGGAATTATGGTTATTCCTTATGGAAATTATATTTATGCGTATTGATGCATTGTGGTTATCCACCTCATGAGATTTATGGTAGACCTTCCTTTCCACATTGGGAAGGGATACACACTCATATTCAAGTTCACTCGGTGCTAAGCTAAGTTACCTTTATTGAAAAGCCTTCATTAACATTATTTTATAAAATATAGGCTTAGGAGAGTCATCCCCTTATATGCTTAGCTCATAGGTCAAAGATGAAAGTTCATCAACCTAAATCATGTGAGATATCATTTCACGTGGACATAGCATATGTAATAGCACTATCTAGTTTAGGATACACTTGAGCACACCTTTCAAGGATCCTCTATTGACTAGATCATCATTCGTGTATGTGTATACATATATGAGAGCAAACTTTTCACATAACACATTAAGGTCACACATGTTCTTACATTCATATTCATACACATAGAAACGAAAACTAGAAATTATCCTATCAAGGTACACATGTGCAATGCATAGGCAATGTCCCATACCCTTGCCCATACTAGTTCACCTATCAAGTCATCCTAATTAAGGAAACACATATCATACTTTCATAAACATTATTTTAACATGCATAGTAATAGACACTAGTGAATATGAAACTACCTTCCATTTAGACACCATGACCTCTACTACTTGTAAGCATGCATGATGTGTGAGTGTGTGCACATTACTCAAAATGATCACATAATGGCTATCAATAACATCTTAAGGCATCCATCCTCTTAAGACCATAATTCACAACAAAGCATAGACTACACAACACCATTTAGCATAGGAGGCAAGACAATATTTAAATTACATTTAAGACTCTTAACCTTAGCTATTCACACATTCAAACAGGGGTACATGAGTAGGGGTCATTCATCCTTAATAATTCATTAATGTCAGCACCTACACATGATCCTAACATAACATTTACATTCTTAAAACAATAGTAACATAACCTAGATTCACAACTAAAGTAGAATACTAGGCACAAGTTACACATAAGGTGATCATCATAAACACTCATTCATATATTCATCAATTCACCTTCAAGGCTATGGTCAACACATATATAATGACAATAAAGTAAATACCGCTACTATAAGTGGACCATACGACACAATGCCATACAAGGCTTTATCTATTATATTAATATAGAGTAGGGAAGAAGAGTACACCTTACCAATTCATTATCAATAATACAAGTACAGTTCAGTAGCTAAATGTACATTAAGCATAGAAGAAACCATGTACAAGTCGCTACAAGAGGCATCTCGTATGTACTGGAAAGTAGAGAGTCTTAGATCACTCACTAATATGATTTACTCTCATTAACATGGATAACATTCGTAATATACCAATAATACAAACCTAGGGAAGTATCTAAAGTCATATAGATCACGTTTTAGTCATGCTTCATCAAACCTAGAACTTAGATTTCGTCATCTACATAACATTATCAATCCATACACTAGAAGAACGTAGATCAATTCATATAAGTCTTATTTCATTTGATAATCAAGTATTTATACCCATAATAAATATATAATATGAACTTAAAGAAGTAATCTACAATGATGCTTCGATAATTGAAATCTTACACAATTGTTATAATCGAAATCACTGTAACACATAGAAATATAGGATATGCATACTCAAATCATACATTGATCCTCATGGATCCTTCATCATCAATTCATCATTAATTTACGTAAATATAAGTATATATACACAATTTAATGTAAGAGAATCGCAATTCAACCATTAACAAGCCATGATCACAATGCCCATGCAAGGGCTAAATCGATTTTGGGAAAGGACATGGGTTCATAATGCAATTGGATAAAAATCACATTATAACCAATACATTAAAATAAATTAATCATGAACCATTTAAAAAATTTTGTAGAAAGAACCCATGGATATATTGAAGAAGAAGAACTTTAATCATAATTTCTCTTTGAAAACATTGAAAAGAACTCTCCAAGTGAAAGGTTACTTAGAGATGAAGGATTACCATACCTTTTTCTAGTTTTAAAAATCTAAAATTGGTTTAAAAACCATGAGAATCCAATTTACAAGATGTTCTTGATCTTCAAAAACAATGGAGGTTTCTAGAGAGAATTGGTTTTGGAGGGAAGGTTCAATTTGAGTGAATGGGATTGGGAATGGGTTTCTAACGTGTTTTATCCCTTAAATACACCCAAAAATAGGTATATAAATCAATTAGATTCATATTAGTACGTGGGGTGAATTTCCCATTCACCATTTTAATGAAACAGTGCGCAAGAAAGTGGCACCATGTTGCATCAACAGATCACCATCGACGGCCAGTAGCTCCATTGATGTGTCATCTGTGGCTTCCATCAATTGGACCTTGGCCTGTTCTTTGGTTTATACTTTACCAATATAAGTAAACATTAACGATACCCCACCAACAGTCCGTTATTCAACCAACTAGGCGTTGTTTGGCTCGTCCATTGCACTGCCAAGGCTGTGTCAGGACAGCCTTGGGTCCTTCTTGTGGGCCCTTTTGCGAGGCCCTCTAGAAGTTGTACCCAGACGTTTCAAACATAAATACAAACCGTAAGAAGTTTTATATATCCCACCTGAATTTCATCGAAAATAAATACACGTAACACGTCTAAATAGCCTAGGCCCCATCAAGACACACTTGATCATCTTAAGGGCTAACTTTACA
Organism: Solanum chilense; assembly: GCA_032847665.1. Lineage (NCBI taxonomy): Eukaryota > Viridiplantae > Streptophyta > Magnoliopsida > Solanales > Solanaceae > Solanum > Solanum chilense. The sequence goes on from CM064970.1 coordinate 40,301,927, forward strand.
ACGTCTTGGACGTTTGATCTCCAAACATTACGAAACTCCATATACTGCCTATAATCATCATTATAACTCATTTTAAGACTTCATAAGATCAATATAGACAATATATAATAACGTATATACACATGAGGTATATAGGTGACTATTCGTCAAGCGTCTTAGTCGTCCTTTGATGTTTGACTTCCAAATCACGTCAAACTTTACACACTGCCTTAATACCATATTATAATTCATTTTAGGACATTATAACCTTAATAAAAATATTTTAGGATCTATATTAAACCCAATCTCATTTTGGGGGTCTTACAAGAAGGTGGTTAGAATTGTTTAAAGATTATGACATGAGTGTACTCTATAACCCTGGCAAGGCCAATGTGGTTGCGGATGCTCTAAGTCGTATGACTATAGGTATTTTATCTCACATAGATGAATCTATGAAAGACCTAGTGAAGGATGTTCATAGGTTGGATAGGTTGAATGTAAAGTTGGAAGATTCTCCGAACGGTGGATTCATGGTCCATCATAACTCCGAGTCATCACAGGTAGTTGAGGTGAAGTCAAAACAACACCTTGATAAATCATTGATGGAGTTGAAGCAATCGGTTCTTGGCAAGCATGATGACGCATTCTCCCTAGGGGGATTCTATTTTGAGGTACCAAGGAAGATTGTGTGCTCCCAAGGTAGATGAGTTGAGGAACCGGATCCTTGAGGAAGTCCATGTGTCCCGCTACTCCATTCATCCGGTTCCAACAAAAATTTACCATGACCTTAGAGAAGTATTTCTATGGGAAGGTTTGAAGAAGGACATAGCGGAGTTTATTGCTAAGTGTACAAATTTCAAACAAGTAAAAGCCGAACAGCAAAAGTCGGGTGGCTTACTACAAGAAATCCAAGTTCCTACATGGAAGTCGGAAGACATCAATATGGATTTGTTGTGGGTTTACCTTGGACTCAAACGAAATATTACTCTATATGGGTGATTCTTGATAGGTTGACCAAGTCTACGCAATTTACTCCTATCAAGTCTACTTATTCGGTGGAAAATTATGCTAGGATCTTCATAGATGAGATTGTGTGTTTCTATGGTATTCTGTTATCCATCATATCGGATTGTGGTGTACAATTCACATGTAGGATTTCGAGGTCATTCTAAGAAGGGTTGGGTACTAAGGTGAAGTTGAGTACCGCTTTTCATCTCAAATGGATGGTCAAGACGAGCGTATTATTCAAACCCTTGAGGATGTGATTAGGCCTTGTATTATTGATTTCAAGGGAAATTGGGATAAGCATTGCCTTTGGTGGAGTTTGCTTATAATATTAGTTTTCATTCATCCATCTCCATGGCTCCCTATGAAACCATGTATGGTAGGAGGCATAGGTCTCCTATTGTATGATTTGAAGTGGGTGACCCTTCACTTCTTAGTCTCGATTTGATTTATAAGACTTTGGAAAAAGTTCATATCATAATAAATCGGTTGCAAACGGCCTATATTCGGCAAAAGTCTTATGCCAATCATAGGAGAAGGGATGGAGTTTTAAGAAGGTGATAAAGTATATTTAAAAATTTTACCTATGAAAGGGGTGGTTAATTTTGGCAAGAAGGGGAAGTTGAGTCCTCGTTATGTGGGTCCCTATGAAATTTTGCAAAGGGTTGGTAAGTTTGCCTATGAATTCAAACTTCCTAGTTGAATTGGCTTCAGTTCATCCGATTTTCCAATGCTTAAAACGTGTGTTGGTGATCCCGAGTCTATTCTTCCTATTGAGGGTATTGGTGAGAAGGATAACCTCTCTTATGAGGAAGTTCCAGTTCAAATTCTTGATAGGCAAGTCAAGAATTTATGGATTAAAGAGGTGGCTTCTATAAAGGTATTAGGGAAGAATCACCTAGTTGAGGGTGACACATGGGAGGTCGAGGCCGACATGGAGTCTCGTTACCCTCATCTATTTTATAACTAAAGTTATTAGTTCTTACAATAATGAAAATAATGACTAAACTTTAAGTTGCTTTGATTTTAGTGAAGTCTTGAAAAATGTACATTTTTGAATAATTTTACAGTAACTTACAATATAGTTGTGCATTTGGACTTGAAATTTTGCTCTTTGGCTTGTTTTGAGTTATGTCATGCATTTTGATGTGGTGAGTCTTTATGTATTATTATATGGTATGCTGATAAGTTGAACTTTGACATAATTGACTCATAAATGCTATGTTGAGCTCTTGTTCTTATGAGAAGGATATTCCTCATAGTGTAATATTAAGACTTATATGTGGTAATTGAAATTTTGAATTGCCTTGTGTAAGAGATATGGTTGATGTTTTTATGTATTATTGTTGGTTGGGCTGGTATTCTTGAGTCTATTCCTTCCTTCTAAAGCTTTTTAGTGTCATTCGGGGTCGAATGTTCCTAACAAGTGATAATGTAACACTTCGAAAATCCAAGACGTGTCATAAAGCCTAACATAAGTTTTATAAGGTATAGAAACTGTTTTAATGTCCATTATAATGTTTATAAGTTATTTAGGAAGTCTAGAAACCAAAACGTCCAAGAACGTCCATGACGTCCGAAAACTAGTTCTAGGAGGTACTAGTGTGCCTTAGACTATTTGACTAGATTTTAGGAGTCGGAAATCCATGAAAATTGGTGGAAGGGTGTATAGAATGTTTTTAAGTATATTCATGGTCGAAACGTCCGGGTATGACTTCTGAAGGACCAACCAAGGGCCCTTGAGGATGACCCTTACACGTATGAGTCAACACTTCCTGGCAAGTGTGCACCCATGAAAAGGCAATCGACGGGGCGTATGTTGATTAAGGAGGCATCGATGTTAACCATAGACAAACACTTAGAAAATTTGTTGGATGCCCTCACATGCACAGTCTCTGACAAGACTAACGGATGTGCAACACGAAAGGGCACACTGGTGGTCGATTGACCCACGATCTGTCGATCGTGGTGTCGTCGATGGGGCATGCAATTTCCTGCACGTTTTTTAGTTGGTCTTAACTAATTAATTAAGGGGTTAGGTTGTTAGTTAGGGATTAAGGGAAGTCTAATTAACTTAATTAACCCCCATATAAATACCGAAGCCTCATTAGTCTAATTACAACTCTCAAAACAAAACTCTCTTCTTCTCTCTTCTTTCTCTCTCTATTGGAAGACACCATTGAAGACAAGCTTGGGGAGAAATTTGGGGTCTGTAATGGGATGTTTTCACCATCAATCCTTCATCAAACATTGATTTTGTTGGATCTAATTGACATTTGAGACCTTTTCCCTCAAAGGGTTCCTTCAAAGTATTTTCAAAAGTTGGGTTTTCATGTGGGTTCTTCTCCATCTAGAAAATTATGTTATGAATTTGTTTTTTTTATGATTTATATTGGATAATATGATTATATTAACATGTATTTTAACTTAATTATGATATATCGTGATTGTTTGGTTTAGTTCGTAGAAAATGACCCTTAACTTTCGAACATCTTGGATGTTTGATCTCCAAACTTCACTAAACTCCATACAATACTTATAAGCATCATTATAAATCATTTTAAGACTTCATAAGATTGTGACAGACAATATATAAACAGTTATAGAAACATGAGGCATATAGGTGACTAGTCATCAAACATCTTAGTCGTCCCTTGACGTTTGAGTTTCAAATCATCTCAAACTTTACACACTGCCTTAATACCATATTATAAGTCATTTTAGGACCTTAGAACCTTAACACAAACATTTTAGGTCTAGAAACCCTATCTTTTTGGGGGGGTCTTACAAGAAGGTTGTTAGAATTGTTCAAAGATTACGACATTAGTGTCCTCTTTCACCCCGGCAAGGCCAATGTCGTTGCGGATGCTCTAAGTCATATGACTTTGGGTAGTGTATATCACATAGATGAAGCTAAGAAAAAACTAGAAAAGCATGTTCATACGTCGGCTAGGTTGGGTGTGAGGTTGGAAGATTCTCCGAACAGTGGATTCATGGTCCATCATAATTCTGAGTCATCACTGGTAGTTGAGGTGAAGTCCAAATAACACCTTGATAAATCATTGATGGAGTTGAAGTAATCGGTCCTTGGCAAGCTTAGTGAGGCATTATCTCTAGGGGGGATGCTATTTTGAGGTACCGAGGAATATTGTGTGTTCCCAAGGTAGATGAGTTGAGGAACCGGATCCTTGAGGAAGCCCATGGGTCCTACTACTACATTCATCTGGGTTTGACAAAAAATGTACCATGACCATAGGGAAGTATTTTTGTAGGAAGGTATGAAGAAGGGCATAGCAGAGTTTGTTCCTAAGTTTCCGAATTGCCAACAAGTAAAAGCCGAAAATCAAAAGTCGGTGGCTTACTATAAGAAATCAAAGTTCCTACTTGGAAGTGGGAATACATCAATATGGATTTTGTAGTGGGTTTACCTCGAACTCAAAGGCAATATGACTCTATATGGGTGGTTGTAAATAGGTTGACCAAGTCTGCTCACTTTATTCCTATCAAGTCTACTTATTCGGTGGAAAATTATGCTAGGATCTTCATAGATGAGACTGTATCTCGCCATGGTATTCTATTATCCATCATATCAGATCAGGTTGCACAACTCACCTTGAGGTTTTGGAGGTCATTCCAAGAAAGGTTTGTTACTAAGGTTAAGTTGAGTACCGATTTTCATCCCCAAACGGATGATCAAGAGAAGCGTACTTTTCAAACCATTGAGGATATGCTTAGGGCTTGTATTATTGATTTCAAGGGAAATTGGGATAAGCATTGCCTTTGGTGAAGTTTACTTATAATAATAGTTTTCATTCATCCATATCAATGTTTCCCTATGAAGCCTTGTATGGTAGGAGGTGTAGGTCTCCTATTGTATGGTTTGAAGTGGGTGACCCTTTGCTTCTTGGTGCCTATTTGATTTATAAGACTTTGGAAGAAGTCTATATAATAAGGAATCGGTTGCAAACAACCTATAGTCAGCAAAACTCTTATGCCGATCATAGGATAAGGGATTTGGAGTTTGAAGAAGGTGATAAAGTGTAATTAAAAATTTTGCCTATGCAAGGGGTGGTAAGATATGGAAAGAAGTGGAAGTTGATTCCTCGTTATGTGGCTCCCTATGAAATCTTGCAAAGTTTGGTAAGGTTGCCTATGAATTGAAACTTCCTAGTGAATTGACTTTGGTTCATTCGGTTTTCCAATGCTTAAAAAGTGTATTGGTAATCACGAGTCTACTCTTCCTATTGAGGTTATTGTGTGAAGGATAACCTCTCTTAGGAAGAAGTTCCGGTTCAAATTCTTGATAGGCAAGTCAAGAAGTTAAGGAATAAAGAAGTGGCTTCCGTAAAGGTGTTATGAAAGAATCACCTAATTGAGGGTGACACATGGGAGATCGATGCCAATATAGAGTCCTGTTACCCTCATCTTTTTTATAACTAAGGTTATTAGTTCTTACTAATAATGAAAATAATGACTAAAATTGATGTTTCTTTGATTTTAGTGAAGTCTTGCGAAATGTGCATTTTTGAATAATTTTACGTGATATAGAGTGAAGTTGTTCATTTGGACTTGAAGTTTCGTTCTTTGGCTTGTTTTGAGTTATGTCATGCATTTTGATATAGTGAGTCTTTATGAAATAGTATATGGTATGCTGATAAGTTGAACTTTGATATAATTGACTCATAAATACTATGTTGAGATCTTGTTGTTGTGAGAAGTATATTCCTCATAATGTAATGTTGAGCCTTATGCATGGTAATTGAAGTTTTAAAATGCCTTGTGTAAGAGATATGGTTGATGTTGTTATGTATTGTTGTTGGTTGGGCTGCTAGTCTTGAGTCTATTCCTTCCATCTAAAGATTTTTAGTGTCATTCTGGGACGAGTGTTCCTAACAAGGGATAATGTAACACTTCAAAAATCTAAGACGTTTATTAAAGCCTAACGTAAGTGTCATAAGGTCTAGAAACTGTTTTAAAGTCCATTATAATATTTATAAGTCATTTATGAAGTCTATAAACCAAAACGTCCAAGAATGTCCATGACGTCCGGAAACTAGTTCTACGAGGTACTAGTGTACCTTAGACTATTTGACTAGCTTTTAGTATTCAAAAATCCATGAAAATAGGTGGAAGGGTGTCTATAATGTTTATAAGTATATTCATGGTCGAAAAATTCGGGTATGACTCCTAAATGACCAACCAAGGGACCTTGAGGAGGACCGTTGCACGTAGGAGTGAACACTGCCTAAGCAATGTACACCCACGAAAGGGAAATCGACGGGGCGTGTGTTGATGAACCGGTATCGATGCCAACCATCTAATAAAAGAACAACGGATGTGAATTGAAATATCTTGACTGTGTTGTAAGGTTTATATATATATATATATATATATGTTATTAGGATGGTGATGACTACAACTATGCCTTATTATGATATGAATATGATAATGTGCTAACCTCACTTATATGAATTGTAATAAAGCGATTTATACTCATGCAATTCTCATAGAGCTATTGATATGATGATTAAACAAGGGGTAGACCCTATGACCTAAACTAAGCTATGATTGATATTAAAGGCTTAAAGATATTTCAAAAAAGGGACTCTAGCTTAGCACCGAGTGAACTAGAGTGATGAGTGTCCCTTCCCACATAGGTAATGTAAGAGCACTAATTTACTCTTGATATTGGAGACTAAAATGCATGTAGCATAAAGTGAATTCCAACTATATCTGATAGTTCTTTAACTATGTTGCCCCCATAGGAATACTAGCTAGTGGATCGACGCAGTTGCTATGTATTATGTTTTTTGGTACTACCTTGGCAAGTAGTCTACCTTCCTTTAGTGTAGGGTTTTATGACAATGAATTCCACACTATCTCATGTGGTCTATCTCAGTTAGGTTAAGATGTTCACAAAAGGTAAAATAAATTAAAGGATTGAACTCTAACTAGGATCACCTAAGGTGTATGGCTTAGTCTAGGTAGGGGTATGGGACTGTACCTAAGCATTGCACTAGTTAGCCTTGATGGGAGTCTTAGGAGGATGTTCTTATGTATGATTATTCTTATAATGCTATATGATATGTATATGATGAACTTTCACATTGATTGATACTATATGTTGATTAGTTCACTTATGAAGATGTGTTGGTTATATTGTATATGTAAGATGATATGTACACCTAAATTCCATGCTATGTTAAGTAGGATGTTAGTCAGGATTCTTGGTTGGTTACTTGATTCAGTAAGGTTATGGGGCTTTAGTTGGTTATTGCACTTGTTAACTTGATAGGGATTCATGGGTAATTGACTTGATTTGGCTATGTTAAAATGTACTCTTATACATGCTTGTTGTTAATATGACTTGATGATAAATTTCCTTTTTTATGTACTCGATTATATGATGATCGTGTTTACTTGACTAGTATTGACCATTATTGATCCTGTGATGTACATGCCTATTACTTAATTAACATGCATTATTGATTGGTATGGTCTTGTTGAATGTGCATAAACATTTTAAGTGAAAAATGCATATTTTATGAAATGTCCCTTTTTCTTAGCATGTTTTCATAGTATGCATGCATATGGTATCATTCTTAGTACAAGTGGCATACTAACCCCATTTCTCCTTTTCCCCAACATTTTAGGTTTCGGTCATTGAGGTGTTTCGAAGGCGATTCAAAGAAGGGTTGGATCTCTTATTCATCCAAGTACGGTAGGTTTTCATTGTCCGAGGGTGATGCCACTGTCTAGCTTATGGGATTTGGTTTTTAGTTAAAGACTATTATTGTTCTTTCTTTCCATTTAGTATGAAACATTGTATATCCCATATGAGGCATTTTTACTTGATCAATGGGCTATGCTCAAGTCCTTACGATCTTATTAGATGGTTATGAGATGAGATGACTATTACGACTATTATGTCTATGTTATACTGTATATACTTATGTTCAATAAAAGTAGAATACTAAGTAATCTTTCTCTACGAAGGGTCTATCTATACTCGATATATGTATTATGTGTATGTAAAGGTAAATGTAAACCTCAAAGTAGAACCAATGAAATGTTTTACTTTTCTGCTAAATTTGACTTATGAATGTAATGATGTAAGCTAAGAGGCTAGTCTTAGTCCTCAAAGAGGACGACGACACCGGTTACATTCTAGGAGGTTCACTCGAATGTGACAACTGCCCCTAGTCTGAAGAGGGGGAACACCGATCGGGTAATCAGCTGACTCTATATCAACATCAAGTTCTGGTTTCAGCGGAAGCAGTGCCTCTTCTTCTAATTCTGATAGTAAAGGTGATATTCTAGTGCCCCCCAATTTTGAGTCTGCACCAGTTGCTTTGGATCATGACATGTGGTTCTTGACAGGATAATACCAGATTTACAATGATGCTCATAGACTGAATGAGCATGACAAGATGACCTATTTAGTTACTAAGGAGCATTTGGTTCTCACAAGTTGCCTCCATACTGCTCCACTCATTAAGAATTTCTTCCGGTATTACAAGTGTAAGTTGATGGCATGGATCCTATGAGCATATTAAGAGGAGATTGTTCAGGACTTCTACACTTCATACGTCGCTACCCTCAGAAGTTCCATCAGCAAATAGGTCAAGCATACTGCTCCACCTCTACTTAAGGCTACACTGGTCTGCTATTTTTCTGTGGACATATCCGAGACCACCATCCCCAGGATCATTTATGTCCAGACCATACTTTGCCTATCAATACAAGAGAGTTCTACTATAGGATGTGTATCATTCAGAGCAGGGCCTTCCAGCGCAACGTCAAGTAGAAGCATTCAATTATTAGGTGTCTGACACATGTGGTGTTTGAGTTACTACCCCTAGCCTGGGAATTAGGAAGGTGACCCTGAATTTTGTTGCTATATTTTTTTGGCTGCTGGTGCAAAATCGAATGTCACCTACTCAAGTGAACAATGTGGTCACATGGGACCATACAGTGATAGTTCCAGCTCTTGTAGTGGGGTAGAAGGTAGACTTTGCCAGCATATTTATTATGGAGATCCACGAGAGGGCCTTCAAGGCCACAACCACCTTGTTTTTCCCCTACGTCATCTTCCAACTTTGCAGGCTCAGTCGTACCAGTTTAGCATTATTAGTTATTGTTCCAGGAAACCAAGACTCTATACATTAGCCTCATTAGGGATGATGTCAACCTGGCTGCACCACACAAAGAGCCACAAGTTGAGGTGCCACCGCTAGGTTGTGATCTTGCTGTTGATGTTGCACAAATGCAGACTGTTATCTCTATTGTTTCTTCTAGTACAGCAGACGCTCAGGGTCCACTATTGTCGGCTTCCAGTAAGGCCCCTACCTCATTAAAAGCCACCCCCTCCTTAGGGTCTGTTGACATACATCTACCCCGAGTCCAAAAGTTGTAAGAGTAAATAGCTACTTTACTACACCATGTAAACACTTGGATGTAGTGTTTGACAGAAGAGTTCGAGGCGAGGATGTAGCACATAATGGATCAAAAGGTACATGTTGTTCATAAGCACTTGGATGTTTTTGAGGAGAGAGTGCGGGGAAAATCTTCCCCGACTATTGACTAGACCACTTTATGATGGAGATATCTAGCTTTAGTGTTGATGGTCATTCCCTTCTAGCTCCCCCGGAGACTAACCAAATTTACCCCCACGGCATCAAAAAACGAGGTCATTATGAATGCCCTATTCGATGATAGTATGTCGTCATTAGCTTTTTATCGTGTCGCAGGAAAGCGTCTGTGCTCTTATCATACTTCTAATGATGCAGAGGCTAAGAGACTGAGGAAGTGCGAATGCCAATAGACTAAGGAGGATCGGTGGGTATCTATAGTCTGGGTGTGTGAGAACTACTGAGGGGACTATTGTTGTGATTGTGTATACAGGCACTACTAATGGTGTCCCGAGTGTTGATCTAGCAGGATTAGCAAACTAGACCCACCAACTTCTTGAGTGTCTTCGCTGCATTTGCACCACAAGTTTGCTTCACCTTCATCCTACACTTTCTTTTATTGCATTTTGTGAATTGAGGGAAATTGCACTTTATTTTGTTGTGGGTGGGGTACATAGATTGAGGAGTTAGGTTGAAGTCTGAGTAATCCAACTTATAATCCTCCTTTGGGGTTTTCTATTATGTGTTCTTTTCCCTCAAAGTCTTGTTTACTTGTAAGTTGAACCGACATGTTTAGAAATGTATTTGTAGGAGTAAGTAGAAAAACAAATACATAACTGCATAAAGAGCATGAAATTGATACCCGTCCAAAAAAAAGTGTGAAATATGCTAGAATCTATAGGCTTTATGAGTTGAATGTGTTGGATTTTAATATGACAAGATAAGGAACTTATTTTACCTCATGACGTAAGCCTAAACTTAAACTGGGAATCTAATAATTAAATAATGTGCCAAGTGTGAGTGAGAAAAGTATGAATGTTTATACATATTGTGCAAATCTAGAATTTTCCCCATTAGTCCTGCTAAAATTATTTAGGCTAGAAGCTAGAAAGTGATCATAGTCCCTTGTTCTCATAAGTCCATTAAATCCATAAAATGATCTACACAAAAATAATTTTCATTTTGATACAAATGTTTGATCCTAAAATACACCATTTCTTTCTAAAAAACTAACTCACCTTTCCTTAAATGATTTATCTTGAACCTGGTCCCTCCTTGGACATGTTCACCTTGACTTAGGACAAAAGCCTAAGTTGAAGGGGTATAATTCAAGAAGTTACCTTGATCTTGGCCCTGTTCCGATGTCGGATATTTTTTGCACCTTAACCCTTGTAAAATTCATAAGTTTAGGGTGGCTATAAAAAAAGGAAATGAAAAGAAAAGGGTATGAAGAGAGTCGTGTTAAAGAGAGCAAAAGAAAAGAAAAGATACAAAGAGATGTGATGTTGTTCAAAAACATGAATAAAAAAAGTGTTGAAAGAAATAAAGAAAAAATGAAGAAAAATAAAAATAAGAAAAAAAAAAGATATGAGCTACAAAGTAAAAGGTTACATCCGTGTTGAAGAAAGTCAATGGAAAGAAAAGTAAATAAAAAGATGTCAAGAGTTGTTTGATGAAAGAGGTAAAAATCCAATGTAATGTAAAGGAGGACAGAAAGTAACTAAAAATGACCCAAATATATCCTACATGACCTGAGCCTACGTTACAAGATAAGAAAGTCATGTAGTGGTCCTAGTGACTAGTTTGGAGAGTCTATGTAGTGAAACAAGGAAAACCTATGGTATAAACACTAATTGTACCTGAGGTCACTTCTGAGTTTTAGTGTTGAATGAATCCTGAAATTCAAAATTCATATCTATTGTGTGCGAAAAGGATTTTTGTTAATGTGAGGACACTAGTTACATTATTGGAGAATTTATACCTTGGTGATTGTGAAAAATGTATGTTGTGATGTCTATTAATTGATCTATGTAAAATCTTGATCCGCATGAGTTATCTTGATTGAGTCTAAATGAAAAGATATGCACTAAATAAGGGATGCGGTATAGAAAGCCATGTGATTGATTGAGTTTGAATGTATGATTCTACACAACTGTCGTTTAGGTTTTAATGGATCACTTGAGGACAAACAACAAGTTTAAGTTTAGGGTGTTTATATACCGTGATTTTATAGTATTTTTTATATATTTCACTTAAGAGTTGCTTGTGTTTAGGGCCATATTGTATTAGAAATAATCTGTTTTGTATTATGTTTGCAGGAAATAATCTTGGTTTGCAGTTCATGGAGATGACAGCTGAAAAATGCAGAAGTAGCCACCTACGGAGTGACCAACGGACCATAAGTCCTGTGACGTGCCATCATTGGGAGGTCATGGATGGATCATCAAGGAATTATGACCAAGTGTGGAACTACAAAGTGATTGACACGCTATAGTCCTGCACATCCTTCAATGAGTCAAGGAGTTGAAGTTCCAGTACTTGACGAAAAGTTCTTTATACTTATGAGCATTAATATGTAGGTATGTTAATTTGGAGGGCTATTTAGTATCTACATAATATAGACTTAGAAAACTCAAATCTTGTACTACATGCCCCCATAGGATTTGAGCATACCACTTTGTCAAAAAGAACTCAATTTACCCATGAGAGGATCCATTAGAGATCCACATAGATAGATAGGTTCTAAACTCTGGCAAGGTGTAGGTCAGCCGTGCCACATCGGATTATAGATTGAACCCCATGAACTCACATGGTGTATGTCGCTTATCATAATATCTCTTGTTTATGCTCTTTTACGATACACTTAACTTAATTGGATTCATTTAAAGTATGGTATTTACCTTTATGACTATGAAAGCATATTAAAATGGACTTGTCTCTATATATGCTTTTGCAAGAAAATTTTGAATGGTATTCCAGACATGAACTTCAATTGTTTCTCTTAAGTAATTTCACTATGTATATGATTTTGGGGATCTTATTGCACTGCCTTTTATGCCATTTTCACGATTATGCTAGCGTCCATTACTTAGTACCTTCCACATACAAACAAGAATTTTTCTTTTTCTTGCATCCTATTATGAAGTGGATTTTGACACTCGTTCTTAGACACGTGGCTAGTGAGATTTCAACATTTCAAATTAGTACATTGTGAGTCCCCCTCATTTAGGAAATTGCTGAGTTGGAGATTTTGACTTATTTGAGGTCTTTTGGTAAAAAATATAGCATCATCAAGACCATTTTATCTCCATATCTGATGGTTAATTATTGTGTTGCAGCTGTGAAGGCTAAAGGACAAGCTTATGCAAAAAAGAGGCAAAAAACATAGAAACAGAATGAAAATTTAAAGTTGATGCTCAACGAAGGAAATGCAAGACCACACAAAAAATGATAATAGTATTGTACTAAAAATCTCAAGGAAAGACAGCAAGCAAAAGGAACAAATGAATTGAGGAGCCTTTTGTCATGACCCGAAAGTACCCCCTAGAAGTTAGGAACGCCCCTTTGGGGTCTTACACAAGCCCTTTAATGATCGTTCATTACAAAAGACATGAAAAGTAGTGCGGAATTAAAAAATTTCACCACATCTAATATAAAAAGGAATTCTTTCATAACTAATTAGAGAATCTCATCTTCACAAGCCAACTAAGGACACGACGTAATATCTTAGGTACACGGCCCTTGATGTTGAAAGAAATACATATTAAGTCTTTAAATAAAGAAACTAAGAAAAAGACTATGCCCTCGGATATGTGAGGACATACTTTGTCTTGAGAGAATCTTTCCCAAGCTTGTCTTCTAAACTTCAACCTTGCTCCCAAAACCTATACTTATGAAGTATAGAAAAGTATGAGTTTATTATAAATAATGTACTAAGTATGGCATATGCAAAAACATGCAAAAAGGGACATTTGAGTAAAATAAGCTTTCATGCAAAGTAAGTCAAACCTTCATGAATATGGAAGAAAAACAACATAAACAAAATCTTTTCATACTTAGAGAAGAATTTCCATAATTTTAACAAAAAGAGACACTTGACAATAAGCTTTTAAAAATTTACAGTAAATTCTTTTGACTTTTAGTGAACTATCCTTATTCCAAAACAGTGAACTTCCAAGGTCAAGCAAAGAGGAAGTGAACTCATTTAGGAGTTACCCTAACTAAGGTTATCCTAAGACTCACCAAGGTAAGACATGAAGCAAACGCTCATACGCCTCCTTCAATACACACCTAGGTGATCCCCAAGACTACCCCTTTTAGGTCACTCGCCTCGGGAGAACAAGCCCCCAATAGATGACAAGAAATTAGAAGAACACTCAAACAACACACCAAGACTTCCTTTTCAGAATGCTTACTTAGTGCAATGAGTAGATGGATTCCCAATATACCAACCACCCTAAGTAGTACACTCTTTTAGAAGTCTTAACACTACGACTCCCCTTTCAGAAGGTCTACTTAGTCAAATGGATAGATAGCATTCAATACCACCACCTACCCTAAGTAGTACGTTCTTTTAGAAGACTTACTTCATTCATTTCATATAAGACTCACCAAGACTTCCCTTTCGGAATGCTTACATAGTGCAATGGATAGATAGTGTCTCATTTCACTACCTACCCTAAGTAGAACACACTCTTTTAAAAGACTTAGCATTTTCATTACTTTTGTGGGGTTTAGCTTAGCCGACATAGACCATGAGAGCTATACATGAAATTCCGATACTTCCCTTATCGGAGAGGGTCCCCCCCACTTGCCTAAAGTGAGGTCTTTTCTTTTATCTTTTACATGGCTTTCCCAATAGCTACACCTATGCGGGCGCATAGTTAAGGGATAAGGAGATCTCTACTAAGTAACTCACTCTCTTTTCACAAGGAGTATTCATATCAAGAGGTACATTGGAATACAACTTCTCAACTCACGAAGTGTAACCACCCCTTCTTCATATCCTCTCGGTGGTAAGCATAACTCCCCATGGATTCTCAACATTCATTACTATAGGTCGAGGACAAATTTTTGACACCACATCTTAACTCACGAAGAGTATCCGTCATCCAACCTACATTAGAAAGCTCATCGGATATAATGAGGTTGCTACTAAACACTTCATCTCAACTCACGAAGAGTGTTCACCCCAAAACTCCCCTTTTCATTCGCATTCTTTAACTTCGTTCATTCATTCATTCAAATTGTGTGTATGTGTGTGTACATGTGAACACACCTTGCATATAAGCATAATTTTATTTACATTCAATTCTATACATGTTTAGACCTTCATTTATCACATTACACACTTTAACATACTTCACTTAGTCATATAATTCATCTAGACATAATCTCCAGCACACTTCTCAAAATAATCTTCATAAGTCACATTAACAATAATAACTTCATAATCATCTTACTTAAAATAATATGCCTTCATGACCTCTTTCACAATACACAAGTAACTTCACATTCATACAATTCAAGCTTCATAATACATATTATAAGAACCATGTTCATTATCACTCCATTCCACACATTAGGACTTCAAAGTTACACTTACAATACATACCAAGTATATACAAATTCATCAAGTAAACACCGCCACCAACAAGGTGGACCATATCACTCAAGAGAATTTCATAAATAAAGCTAAACAACATAATCAACTTACCCCTTTATCCAAGATTCATAACCTATAATAATTTCCTCAACAATTCATCATAATATAGCCCTTATGGCAGTAGCTAAACAACAACATCAACCCAAAGAAACCAAAGCTCAAAGACTACACTATCATGTTAATTCAACCCATTTCTTAAGCCAAAATTTGATTAAAAGATTTAACATATTTTCATTGAAGTTTTAGAATTAAAATCACCAACTAAATTAGAAACATCACATTTGAATCATTTAAAACATTTTCATGCAAGACCCACATTTAGAGTTAAAGAGAAGAAGATAGGGTTGAAAAATATTTTTTAAAATTCATTACAAAGGACTCCTTGAATGTAAGAGGGTTCAAGGATGACTACCATACCTCACATTGAATAAACCGCACTCATTTTGAAGAATAACTCGACCACTAACAGCCCTCCTAGCTCCTTCTTGACTTCTAGCTTCTATGGAGTTTTGAGAGAGTCTTTTAAGAGACAGGGGTTTGGGTTTTAGAAAATGGAGTCTAAATTACGTATTATCATTTGAAACATTTTAATATACCTAATAAACCCTAAAAATATCATGCTAGGGTCATAAAAGACTTGGGGTGAATTTTCAAAACACCCCAAGCCAAAGCTGCAAAATGTGACAACTTTTGGGCAGTCCTCACAGACGGCTCCAACCAACGGACAGTTTGTCCATCGACGGCCCGTTGGTGGAGGGTCTTTTGTTTTTACTTAGCTCCATTCAAGAGATTTATTGCATTTCCAATCGACGTACCATCTCAACGGGTCGTTTCTAGGACAACCGGCCGTCGTTTGGTCTCGTTGGTGGACACTACGAAGGAGGTCTTGGGTCCTAGTCTTGGGCCTTTCTCTAGGGCCCCTTGTGGGTCCTAGGTATGGTC
>CM064970.1:40318028-40721050 GCA_032847665.1 Solanum chilense
GTGTGCCCATCTGGCACATTGATAAGATCAATACTCCGCTGGGCACTGTTAATATCGGCATCATCAAGGATGAGGCCAATGACTTGGCTCCACGCAGAGGGCCCCATCCAGAGTTGCCTCCACTTTGTGAAAATCTGGCTGATACGGTAGCACATGCTCGCACGGCTACGCAGGCTGCTTCTGAAATCGCTGACACTACCTCGGTCGAGTGTATCCGGGTAGTAGCACTGCCCCGAGCTCCTCTCGCATAGCCCTTTTTCCCGCTCTAGTCCTGCTTGCTAGGGTCCAAAAACTAGAAGCATAGATGGATACACTTCTGCATCACATCCAACCTTGGATGCCAAGGTCTATTGCTGAGGTAGAAAAGCACTTGTAGCGTAAAATGGTCCAGCACACAAAGCGGAAGATCGTTGAGGTTCATCAGCGCTTGGACGCTTTTGAGTTGCGGGTGATAGCCAGGCAAGCCTCTTAGGTGGACGTGACGACTCTTCAAGCTGCAGTCGAGAGTGTGCGAGCAGACATTAATATGATCCTAGAGGCTAGGGTGCCTGAGTCTGAGGCCCCTTCTGCAGAGCCCTCTAAGGAGACGATGATGGCGGCCTTATTCGTCATTCTGAGATTCCACCACCCCCCTCTCGAAAGCATGCCAAGAGACGCAAGGGTCGAGAGGAGGATCAGGCTAGAACACATAAGAACGAGCTCCGTGAGATGGAGGCTGTGAGGAGAGCCTCGCTTGCTGATGAGGAGGTGCGTCAGATTAGGGCAATAGAGTTAGCTGCTGGAGCATCTAGCTCTAGAGATGTGGCGATAGAGGGAGGCACTGTTGATAGTGATGTTGCTGATGAGGACACTACTGAGGGTGTCCAGACTAGAGAGGTAGTGGGTTTCGGGGAACCGGACCCACCAGCTTACTGATCATCGGCTGTTTGCGCCCTAGGTTTGCTTCACCTACAACTCTTGAAATTGAAATTTTTCATGCATTAGGGACAATTACATATATTTTTGTTGGGGGTGGGGTAAATGAAAAGTGAGTGCTAGGGTGAAGTCTGAGTAGCCCAATTCACTATCCTCTTTTGGGGTTTTCTTGCCTGTGTTCTTTTTCCCTAAGAGACTAATTATTTTTATTGTTGAACCGGCATGTCTATATCATGTGTGGATAGTTTAACTCTAAAGCATGATGGCTAAAATGATATCTTAATGAAATGAAAATGATGCATAACTAGGCATAGTAATTGATAAATGTGTGGATCTAAGCATGACATAGAGATGCACCATTGCATGACCTTAAGTCTAAAATTCAAACTATGTGTCTGATAATCTTGTAGAGTAATGAGATGTCAAGTGAGTGTGAGGAAGATTTGAATAGTCCACTATTTGTACTGAGCTAGAACTTGCCTGGTTAGTCCCCTTTTAAAAGTAAGTTGTAATACATAATTAGGAAACGATCATAAGCCCCTATTCAATATAGAAAATTTTTAGCCTAAATAAATAAATAAACAAATAAATAAACCGAATGAAATTAATCCCTCTTTGAACAAAATGATTTGAGCTTAAAATAGACCTTTCTTTTTCACCCAACTGATCTTTTCTGGGGATAATGTATTGGTCCTTGTCCCTCCTTGTACATGTGCACCTAATCTTATGCCAAAAACATAAGTTGAGGGTGGATAATGTAGTAAACAACCTTTTCATGTCCCTGACCTAACTTTTGGGTATTGTGTACTTTGAGTCAAGGCAAAGCCATGAGTTGAGGGTGGCTATTATGAGGAATGCTCTCGAAAGTGGGGTTTGAAGAACAAAGAGAGAGAAAGAACAAAAGTAAAGTGACTCAAGAACCAATTGGAAGAAAAGTGAAATAAAAAAATACAATAAATACAGGCAAGAAAAGAAGAGAGTCACTTACACAAATGAAGAAAGAAGAGAAAATAGCAAGGGAAAGAATATGAGAAATTGGGCAAAATAAAATGATAAAAAGTGGTATGTTTAGCCGATATGTCAAGGAGGGTAAAAAGTCACTAAAGTATACCTAAATATACCCTTGATGACCATGATCCTATGTTACAAGCTAAAAAGTCCTATACTGATCCTAAGAGTTATATAGCGAACTTAAAGAAGTAAAAATGAGGGCAAGCTTGTGGAAATATGTATGAATAAGTTGTGAATTTTGTTCTAAGAGTGAGTGTTGAAAAGTAATACTCATACTCGAACTGAAATCATTGTGTGAAAAATAAGGATATTATTTTGAAGTGAGGACACTAGTTGCAATACGGGAAATATTAGCACCTCGGTGAGAAATTGAAGAGGATAGGTGTCAGTGCGTGGTGAGTATGTTTCATGGTATGATTCCGCATAATTCAAGCCTAATATTTCTAACATGAATAAACATGATGTGACTGATCGGGATTGATAGCCAAATTTTTGCGAAAGCTAAAACATGGATACTATTGTACAAAGATTTTGTAGTGATCATAGTGCGTCGCTTGAGGACAAACAATGAATTTAAGTTTAGGGTGTTGATATACCGTGGTTTCACGGCATTTTTAATGATTTTTACTTAAGATTAGTGTGTGTCCAAAAACCTTTTTGTATTGATTTTTATGTAAGTTTCTCGTTATTTACAAGAAATTTGTCTAAAGATGAATGCGGAAGTTTTTGAGCAAGAAATGCAGAAAAGTTACCAGATACGGGGCCTGTGATGGTCCATCGAGCTTGTGACGGACCGTAGGTGGCATCGTAGTGAAGCTGCTAAAAAAAGATGGGGAAGTCAGACTTAAGTGTGGGATTAAGAAATTCATGACGGACCGTCATAGCCATGACGGTCCGTCTTGTTGGTTCGTCGTGATGATCAGTGAGTATTCCCAGTTCAAAAATTCCATGAAGTTTAAGTGCTATGGAACGGAGACCCTCGACGAACCGTCGTGCTTGGAATGGTCCGTCATACCTTTTCGCCAAGAGTAATGAAGAAAGCATCAGAAGTATTTGTAAAGTAGAGGATGACATAGGCCATGAGGGCCCGTTGTGACCATGATGGACTGTCACGAGGTTCGTCAACTCGGACGTGTTTGGATAGATTATCAGCAATTAGAGTCTTTCTTTTCTTAGGTTTTTGTTTTTTTATAAATAATTGGAAAAACCTCGTTTTTGGGGTGAGACTTTTTGTTAGTAGACTCTTTGTTATTAGACTTTTTGATTGTTAGACTTTTGGAGAATCATTAGTCCTTGATTAATTTCAGTAATTGATACACTTTTTCTGGAATTGATTGTTGGTGCGTTTGTTGATTAATGAAGTGAAATTTTCGATTTTATTCTTTCTCATTGAAGTAAGTGCATGAATTGTTATATTACATATATGAATATTGTGATTATGATTATAGGTAACTAAACTCGATAACTAGGATTGTGGGAACCATGGATAATAATGAGGTAAAATCTAATTAAAATAACATGTCTAGAATAGTGTCCTGCATGTATTGATATTTCTTTCGTTTAGAAGTCTTTTTAACGGATGGCCAACGTTAGAACTCGCCTTAATGCTACTTGCCGAACCAAAAAGATAGTTAATAGGAAAAGAATTATCAATATAGATTTAGTGTATACTATATAATAATCTAGTATTGATTGGTACGAGGTAATAATTTAGTCAAATATCGCATACAATCCTGAATAGCAACACACGTAGCTGGACAAAGGTGCGGAGTGAAATTTTCTAGATGCTGGACCAAGGATATAAAAATACATAACTTATCATTTTGCATGCAAGATATTAGGAAATAATTTTTATAGTTAGAATTATCAACTTAGGAATTTGTGGGGAACACTCAAACCGTAGTTACTTTTATTAATTGATTAAACTCCATCATTTGAATCTGTTAGTTGTTTACTTTAATTTAGTTAGTTATTTTCATTCACTTAGAAATAAAAATCCCCCTTTTATTGTCTTTGTTTTCTAAGGAAATAATTGACTAAATAATAGTAATAATAGATTAAAGTTAAGTCAGAACTATTTTCCTCGTGGGAACGTTCCCAACCTCATTAGTTGGGTTCGTTACATGATAAGACTCCTTTACTTCTTATTTGAGAAGTATGTTTGAGCTTATCATTAGGCGTTGTTAAAAATTACTAATATGCATTGATACCTCATGTTGTACATTATTTATAAAGTGAATATCGACTTCATTAATTGGTAATGAGCATGCCTTAGTTTTGGAGTTGAAAGGTTTCTCCTTGAATAAATGAATATAGGCTTCATGGTGTTGTTTTGAGTATTTTTTATCTAGGATATGATTTTTCTTACTTGAAAATGAGTAGATATAGAACTTGCTGAATTTATTGTTGGAAGAAGTAGTTCCTACTCTCTTGTGTTGCATTGTATATGTTTAGATTTGAATTTAAGTTCTTCCTTGAATATTTGCATTAGATTTAATTCATTCAAATTGGGATTCTAAGTTAGATTTTAGACTTTATGAAGTTTTTAGAATGTCATTCGAGGACGAATGTGCCAAAGTAGAAGATATTGCAAAAACCCATAGAACCTAGTAAGACATAGGTATTATTTGATGAAATATAGTAGGTGAAACTAGATTTTACAGAGGTCATTTTGATTTCAGGTAAGGTTTAAATGAGTTAAATTATTATTCCACTTAGGTTGAGGAGTTTAAAGGCCAAACTTCAAGGAATGATCATAACGCCCAGAAACTAGTAAGTTGAACTCGTGAGTTGAACTAGTGTGTTGTAGAGTCTTGTACTTGAGTTCTGGAGTGCAATATGGGGTTAAAACTTGTATAAATTCTTGATATAATTAAATCGAAATAGTTATGGGTAAAACATTCAGGTACGACTCTTCAAGGAGCACCCAAGGGGTCCTTCTGGCGGACCCCCCCAAAACAATCCCCAAAACAGTCAATTTTGGTTACCTACGGTTGCTACTAACATTCTATAGATCTACTTACGTCCTGTAGGTCATGGGCATAGGTCAGTCATGCAATTCCCTGAAAAATATGAGCCTCAGGTGCAAACCATGAGACAAAAACCATGGACAGTAATCTACTGTCATTAAATGGCCAAACCATTGATTTTGCCAGTTTTTGCAAGTTTAGTTTTAAGTTTGAAATTAGTGGTTGGGTTAGGTATGAACCAGTTAATATATGTTAGTTAATGTGTTATTTAAACACCAGTATAACATTAAACAAACCCTAAACAAATTATTCTTACTCACCCACCTTAAGACCCCTAAACTCTCTCAAAACTTAATCACTGTAGAAGAAAGGAAAAAGAAGAAGTTAGCGGCAGCACATATGTCCAGTTTCACCAAGGATTCAAGCTTGTTTTAGGGACTTTATTGAAGGTATGTAAATCTTATTCATCCATGGGATATGCCACCCATGGATCCCCCATAGAAATCTCCCAATTATGAATCCAAATACAACAATTCTAGCTAGGTTTATGATTTCATGGTGGATAGGGCCTAATTGTGACAACAATATAGTGGATAGTATTCAATTATTTTTGAATTGAGTTATTTTATTACTATATAATTTTTTGGTGGATGTCATGATGAACCAGAATCTAAGTTGAAGAATGTGATCTTTGTGGGCTTATGTCATTAGAGTCAATGTTGAAGGTTCTAAAATGATCTTCGTAATTCAATTGTCTTGAATACTAATTGAATATGAAATATCTTGACTTAAAATTTATAATTGAACCTTTGTGATCTAATATGACTGGAATCATCTTCTAGTGATCAAGGTGATTGAATAACTTGTTATTTCGACATGGATCATGATAAAATGAAGTTAGCGTTGAAATTAGGGCTTATAGCCAATGTTTAGGGCATTGGGTAAACTCAATGTTAGTTTATATTGATTGAGTAATCTATTTTATTATACACTTAGACATGAACAAGCTATTAGAATCAAGTTCTCTCACATAAAAGTATTATAGGTTGGCTTAATAAGCTAAATTGATTCAAAGCATGTTAGAAAAGAATAGCTTGATGTTGTCACAAATGATCCCTTATTATTGTAGGGTGCATGTCAAGGGTAGCATGAGTTAGTCATGGTAGCCTATGATTGAGGATTTATACTCTCCTATTGGTAGCTTGAACTATAATTGTTAGGATGCATATCACTGTAGCTTGACTTGGTTTTTCGAAGACCATTTAATGGTAGCTTTGGGATATATGACTTATACTCTCCTAAGGGTAGATTAGCATTGATGTTCCAAAATTTCCTAAGGTTCACTTGTCTTGCATTGTAAATGAAGTTCAAGGTTAGACTGAGTTAGTTAGTGAGGGTATCTTAAGATTGAGAATCCATACTCTCCTAAGGGTAGATATATGAATTTCAAGGATATATTGAGTTAGCTTAGATAGGGTAGATTTGGATTGAGGACTCATACTCTCTTAAGGATAGATTAGGGATCAATATCATACTCTCCTATGGATAGCTTACATTTGAAATTTAGTGCACTTGTTTAGCACTATTTTCTTGGTAATTAGGAAAGGACACTTGCACCTTTTTAAGGATATCTTAGACTTGCATGTTAGTGTGTCTTCCAAGGTAGTTAACTTAACTTAACCCACTTATGTTAGTGATAGCATGGTGTAGCTTATTAGAGAGTTATTCCTTGGTATCCTTGATAAGGATAATTAGAATAAAGGGATTAGTCCCCAACTAGTTAACCTTCATGGTAGTCTATTGAAGTATTTAGTAATGGTAGTAGTATGGGATGCTGTCCATACATTGTACAAGTATGACTTGAGGCTAGTGGTGAAGGATTCCCTTATGTAGTATGACATAGGTTGGGTTGTTTCCATATTTTCATTACAAGAAATGATTGAATAAGGTAGTAGTTCCCTTGTCTAGATGAAGTAAGATTTTAAGTAAGACTACATGAGGGTGAATATGACAAATATTACACCAAGGCTATGTTTAGTGTGAAGTGTAGCATGGGATGCTTTTATACATAGCAAAAGTGTGTCTTGGGGTTACTTAGAATTATGGTGCCCTTACGGTAGAAAAATTTATGACTTAACCATGCACCAAGTGCGTGTTTATACATATGTGGTTGTGATAAATTTTATATGCGCATTATTTATGTCTTATATGGACTTATGTTAATATGAAGCTTAAATTGGAGACCATGCTATGATTATGATGATTATGTTATGACTCTATTTTTGTCTCTTATGCTTATGGCTTATGTTTACTAACCATTTGAGATTCTCTTATGATGTTGTGCTAGCTTTCATATTTAGTACGTTTATACTAACGCATATTGCCTACATTCTAACAAAATTTAGGGTTGGAGCTTTGACTTGATATTGGAAGCTTGAGTTTCAAGGATATAAGGAAGATTGAAGATCTTGGTGAGTCCTCCTTGCATCGAGGACAACATCCACTTACCTTAACATCATTTACTTTTAGATTTAATACTTTGTATTGGATATGTCCCAATGATTAGCATTCAGGCCAAGTTAGATGGTTTGGGACAATATAATTATAAAGACTTCCGTTTTCAATTCATGAAAATGACTTCGATTTTATATCTTAAAGTTTCAAATTCCTCCATATTTTTTATGATTTTATGGTATGATTATCCTATCTTGATCTTATCTTACCAAGTCAACTAAACACAAAGGGATCATGTTTCACAACTTCAGCTATTCTAGTCTAACATTCTTGGATTCATTTTAGGTTATTAAGCCAACTTAGAATACTTCTATCTGAGAGAATTTGATTCTACTAGCTTGTTCATGTATAGGTTTATAAGAGAAAGTGAATACTCAATCAAAATCACCTCATATGGAATTTATCCCCAAATCCCTAACAACAATGAATACCGACTCTAATTTAAAGACTAACTTCATTCTATAATGATTCATCTCTAAATTATAAGATATTCAAATAGA
This sequence comes from Solanum chilense, assembly GCA_032847665.1. Taxonomy (NCBI): domain Eukaryota; kingdom Viridiplantae; phylum Streptophyta; class Magnoliopsida; order Solanales; family Solanaceae; genus Solanum; species Solanum chilense. The sequence goes on from CM064970.1 coordinate 40,325,938, forward strand.
ATTGTTCTTTAGAAGGTAATTCTAGTAATACTTGATTCACAAAGGTTCAACTCTAGCTTTACAAGTTGAGCTATTTCCTATTCAATTATGTCTAGTTCAACTCATATTTAGATGATCCTAAATATTATGAATTATCATCCGATACAATTGAATTAGAAAGATCAATTTAGAACCTTTAACATTGCCTTTATTGACATAAACGCACAAAGATAACCTTTATAAACTTAGATTAGAGTGCATCATGGAATTCACATCAAAAAATCATATCGACATAAATTTTTTTTTTTTAAAAGATAATTTAATTGTATCCACTAGATTGGAGTCACAATCAAACCCTACCCTTAATGTAATCACAACCCTAGCTAGAATTGAGGTATTTGGATTAAAAATTGGGGGAAATCTATGAGGGATTCATGGGTCGATTATCCCATGGATGATTAATATTTACATACTCTCAATCAAGTACCTAAACAAGTTTGAATCCTTGGTGAAACTCGACCTAGTTTCTTCCCCAACTTCTTCTTCTTCCTTGTGTCTAGAGAGATGATTTATGTAGAGAGTTTTGGGGTATTTAGGTGGGTGACTTGAGAATGATTAGTTTAGGGTTTGTTTAAGATTATATAATTCATAAATAAACTATTAAATACCTACATTAACCCCTATTAATAACTAACCCAACCCCTAACTTCTAACATAAAACTAAATTGCCAAAATCACCAGCATCTACGGTTAGGCTCTCTACGGAAAGTAGACTGATCTACTGTCCTAGGTTTGATCTCGTGGTTTGGATACGTGGCTCATATTTTTCAGGGAGATTTAGTCCTGACAAACGATTCTTAACTATGGGGTGTAGGTTGATCTACTGAACGTAAGTAGCAACCGTAGGTTTCAAAAATTGACAGTTTTGGGGCCTTTTTTTGGGGTCATCCTCAAGGATCGATGGGGTGATCCTTGGAGGGTTGTACCAAAATTCTAACCCCTAATTATGTCCATAAAAGAATATAAAACATCCATACAAGTTTTTACCTCAATATTACACTCCAAAGGTCAACTACAAGACTCTAAAACATTATGATCATTCCTTGACGTTTGACATTCAAACTCCTCAACCTAACTTGAATAACCATTTGAAACAATTTAAACATTACCCTGAATAAGAAAAACCTCTTTAGGATATAGTTTCACCTATCCATCAAACAATAGTTAGGTTTTATTATGTCCTATGGGGTGTTACAAATGAACTGAATCGAATGTTAATTTGCAAACCTGTTGGTTAATTCATGCATTATGTTAATCTTTCGGAGTGTGAGCATTTCATTTTTTTCCAGAACTTAAAATTATTTAACCATTGTGTATGAATATGGAACAATTCTTTATGGGTTGTTATTTGATTACTTTTGTTGAGATTGAACTTTCATTTGAAGCAAGTAACGTGAGCATGGAAATTTTTGATATTAGTTTTACACACTTGAATATTTAAGTGTATAATTTTCCTTGCATGATTACATTGAATCTTATTTTGTACATTCACGATTGAGTCTTGTGTAGCACTATTTGAGATATATTTACTTGAACTACTAAACTTGAGTTTTTCTTGAGGATAAGCAAAAGTTTAAGTTGGAGGTGTTGATGAGTCCATGATTTGGACTCATTTAGGGCTATACTATTATAGACTTATTGTCCTCAAATTCATAATTTGTCTCAATAACTGATGAAAAATATTAAATTTCATGTATTTAGGCTTGGACACAAAGCATGGACTCCATTGAGTAAAAAGAAACAAGGTAGTTTATAGACATAAGAAAACACGACTTGAGGATCACCTAATATATTCGATAAGTTCTCAAATGACCTTATCCTCACCTAATGTTCCAGAATGCTAAGCCTTGAACGAGGAAATTCTATGGATTGATAAAAAGAGCAGTAGGTGTGTCGCCAAATAGTTTGACAAAGCAGTACTATATTGTTTAATGTCATAAAACGCGAAGATGCTGAAGGCAAAATCAAAATAGCGATAAAATATACCAAAGGGCAGATCACCGAGTGGATCGGCTATGTTGACTAATTTCGCTGAGTGATCCTTCGTATCAAACTTTTTGGCACTTATAAATATATGTTCAAATTTTAATCTTTATCATCAGTTTTCAGACTTTAGACTTTATTTTTCTAATTTCTAGTTCTTAGTGTTTTCGGGACACTTTGTTCTTGAGCTTTAAAGATTTAAAGGTTTCCAACTCAAAGAAATCTGATGTGGGTCTTGAAGAATCTTGATCTCTGACGTGTGTAAATATATTTTCCATCATACCTAATTGAGAAAACACTTTTCAATATCGATTTCTATCTCTTGGGGTGTGATTATGTGAATATAAGTTTTATTTTGTCACATTCCGATACAAACCCCTAGAAGTTAGGGGGAATCTTGGATTGCCAGCGACATACTTGACCTCTCGAAGGTCTTGTACAAGCCCTTACATACCATTCATCGCATGTACATAATGAACAGTAGTGAAAAATTAAAACTTTTCACATAACATATCATAGTCTTTAAAAACTCTTTCATATAAAGTCATAGGAAATACTAAGTCTCAATATCATCAAACTTAATACATGAGAATACTTTTGGGACACAGCCCAAACACATTACTAATATACAAATACTTAGTCTATTACAATAATTCAATAAGAAACATAAAACACATCTATTCCATCGAATCAAATTAGGACATACTTTGACTTCACTTGAATGATGCTACGATCCAAGTCTTGCTTCCCAAATGCTCCTCACAAACTAACAACTATAGAGATAGATAAAAGCATGGATTAGCAAATCCAGATGAACTAAGTATGACATAATGCATACAAATCTCAATGGACTTTTATTGTAAATTTGCATATTTTAATAAGAAAAATTATATTATAAATATAAGAACAACATTTAACAACCTATAAACATATAGGAATACATTGAAACAATTAATTAAAATTTTAAGCCAACATTACTGTAAGCCATATTCATTGTACAATGAATTGCTTCTTCTTCCCTTTAACACTTTCTTGCATTTATTCTTCTCACTAAAAGATATACTAAGACTCACTTAAGCAACACAAAAAGAGACCGTCCATACAACCTCCCTAAGCATAACTAAATAATTATAATAAGATACATACACACCTACAAGACATCAAACATATCAACATATAGAAAATATGATATTCTTTTAACAAAGGCTATGAAAAGACTTACTTAAGTAATTCAAAAAGATAACGGCCATGATTGACTTCTTTAAGATTACCTAAATAATCCTTAATAATAACTATTTTTAGATCATGTCCGCATAATCTACGTCTTCCCTAACTACAGTCATTCTTAACACTCATCTAGGTAAGATATGAACTGACCATTTTATGCCCCTAAACACCTTAACTAGACAACCCTTAACTACTCTAGTTAAGTACTTATTCAATTTACATAGTTTCTTAAGTTAAGTCATTACATTCACTAGTTCATTTAGAATACATTCTTCACATAAAGGACATTCAAGTAATGATCTTGGACAAGACCTAGGAACTCCAACTAACACGTTCAAAGCATAGTGTGCAATGTCTAGATAGCGTCCCATACCACCACCTAAACTTCATAGATTTTTTCTAATGCTTATACGTATTCCATATGATGAGAATACGCAATAACCAACATAGACCATGATAGAAAGACATGGAATCCAAAGTTCTAACCTACTCCAATAAGGGTGTTCTACTTGCCAATGTTACAACTTAGACACATCCCATGTAGGCATATGGTTAAGGAATATGAAGGGCATGCTTTGTAATATAGTATCATTATTTAAATATAAATACTTCCCTTACCATACTTAATCGGTGATAGCCTTCGTCCTCCTATATTAATTTACACTGAAGGTTCATATAAAGAGGTTACATATAGAGTTCATAACCCAATCACATTTACCTTACCAAAGAAAGTCCACTAGGGATACATTCCAATGGCGAAAACAAGGTCATCATGACATTCCTAAGGATTAACATGATGCCGTTCCATCAAATTAAACTTAACTCTATTGTTCCTTTACTTTGTAGGATACCATTACAGCTGACGACTTCAACATTCCGAACCTTACCACTAGTTGCAAGGTTTCACATAAAAGGCCCTCTTCACTTTATTTAAAGTCACATGTCATTCATACATTCAAGACTAAGAGAATTTAGCATCCTAATTCAAGACATCACATATTCACATTCAAACATACATCATGCAAGGGACACAAGTCAACCAAGACAAGACACTTTGTACATCAGTTTAAGTCATATTACATGTCATTGTAGAAGCTCATAGAAATAACCCTTATCTTCTTTAAGTCATAAAATACACTACATATCATCATAAATATGACCGTCATGGACTCATATTGTCAAGTAGAAATAACAAACATCAACCCTAAGACTATACACACAAAGCCATAATCATAGTCTAACATGATTACCTACATATCATCAATAGAAGAACATACATACTTTCACATTACTTATCATGTAGATAGATATTATCATACTTCACATAATCAACTACACAAATAACTACATTACATCAAGTAGTTTTCATACAAGGCCATGATCATTACATTACTTAAAATAACACCGAAAAGACCACATTAGTTGCAAGTGAAGTACATAACGCCGTCACCATAAGTGGACCATATAAATCACAACATAATTGAAGTGGAACAATCATAAAACAAAGGAAATAGGGCAGATTACCACCACACCATTCTCAATACCTCAATGCAATGTCAAATTACCACATTCGATATCACAAGGCCTTTACCCATGGCCATAACAAACAATTTAGCATAATTATAAAAATATTCATTAAACTAGATCAATTTACTAAATATTAATCAATATAGTTCAACCTATATATCAATATAATATAATTAATACATTAATCAATATCTTATATAGAAGTACATTAGAATTCATCAATGTCAAGTAACCCATAACTTAGTCAAAACTAGGGTTCATCCAATTCATGGGTTCCTAGGTTATTTAGTTTGAAATAATCAATACAATAACAATTCAATGATTAGAAATCATTGATTCAAGAACCAATGGAATAGATTATAAAATTGGACAACTCAACTTGGAAAACTTTCGAAAACATTTTTGAATCTCGATCTCCTTGAAAAAGAGAGTTTCAAGGGTAAAAAACATACCTTGATGAAGATAATTATTCAAATTTTATGAAAAACATCATCTCAATTCGTCAATCCAAGCCCTTCCTTGAGTTTTGGCTCTAATAGACTTCTAGGAAATTTCTAAGGGATTTAGGGTTTTGATTTGGAAAATGAAATCTTCTAAGTATTAAAGACTTATATACATGTTAAAAATACCAAAAAGACCCCTTAGGAACCTCCAAACCTATTATATGTAATTGTTTCGAAATTACAAGTTCACCCCTCAACTTACAATAAACCTGAATGAAGGGACAAACTCCATCGACGGTTGGCAATCGACGGACTGTTTGTCAAAAAAATGGACCATTCTGTCATTCTGTCATTGGGTTAAAAAACTCAAAACTTGTCTATTCCCTCAAAATACTAAGTCTCCACCAACGTAATACATCTAGGGGGCGTCGACTGGCCCACGATCTGTCGATTGCCTCAGTGGTTTGGGCTGCCTTGGACAGTTTTGGCACCAACTTTGGGTCCTTCCTCAAGGACCCTTGGATGGTCCTTGAGCGTGTTTTCCCGGAATTTTCAAAAACAAACATGATAATATATTAATTTAGGACCTCTAACATGAATCTCATAAAAAATGAACACGTAAACACGATGCAAAATGCTTAGACATACAAGGTTGTTACAAAGCAAACCTTTCAAACGTCATGAACGTTCATGGATATTTGACCTCCACACTTCATGAAACGTGACATATTGTATATATATACACAATAATAACTCATTTAAGAACCTTATAACTTCATGAATCACACATAAACACATAGGGCCACAAATGAGGCACGTAGGTGACTAAGTCGTCGAACGTCTTAGACGTCCCTTGGTGTTTGACTTCCAATGAACCTAAACTCTTAGACACAACCTCAATACCATATAATAGACAAATTTAGAACCTTATATTATCGGAGAAACCATGTTAGGCTCTAGCCTAACCTAAGTCATTTTCAAGGTCTTACAAATTTACTACTTGGTCTTGCTAATTAATAGTTAATTTGTTGTTTAAATATGGTTTTGTTCAGTAGTTGTGTATGAAATTAATAGGATTTTAGTTCCAAAATACAATTTCAAATTCGAGTCTTAGGCTTGATCGAGAGAGATGTATTAAGACCAAAAGTATTGAATTGATAGCTGGTGGTAATTGGGTTTACATGCGTTCAGCTTGAGACAGTGAATCCTAATTCATCGCTCGAACTTTCAGCTTAAGAGAGTGAATGGTCTGAGGAAAAGGCTGGCATAATTGCGGCTTATCGGTTCTTGAGAGAAACCAATTTTATTGGGGGTAAGCTGTTCGATAGAAAATTTCACCCATCTAAAGTCTATATTAGTCAATAATATATAGAGATTTACTATCAATAGTTTGTGCCCGGTTGTTTATTTGAGATAATATTCCTATCACATTGCAAAAATCCGGTCATCATATTTGTCTTTTCATTTATCTTCAGTTTTGGCTTATAATTGCCTACAAATCCCCCTTTGATAATTCACACTTGTTTCACACTTTGATATATTATGTTTTCACTCGTTAATGTCTTGTAGCTAAGAATAATTTGAACTATGTTGTATTTGGATATTAATTCTTGAAAACCGCTACTTTGGGTCTCGATCCCAACCTTTGATGGGTTGTATCACTAACTAATGACCGTCGACACTTAGAATTTGAAGATGTATCCTGTACGTCAATTCAGTTCCCACAACACTAGTTGGGAAGTTAGCTACTAATTTTTGAAAGATACCAATTTATATTTGGTATGAAGAATTCATGAACTTAGAAGAATAATTGTTGAAAAACCGATATTTAATTGAAAAACAAAGTCAAACTTGAATAAAACCAATTCCATAAACTAACTTGCTAAACTTTGAAACTCAATTACAAAAAATACCAAGAACTAAAAGAAAACAATAAGTGCTAAGCCCCAAAAATGAGGTTTTATATACCCTAATTATATAGGAAAATTTAGTAAACAAAAAGAAAAAAAGGAAATAAGCATTCTAGACGCGATTTCTATCGATGACATAACCTACGGACTATAGGTCGACCTACAAATTGTAGGTCACCCTCCATGGCTCATCCCTGTGCACTTTTCAGCAGGACCTGGAATTTTCATTCTCTTATCATCAACAATGAACGTGCAGGATGGACTGTGGGTCGATCAACGGATGTGTAGGATGACACATTGGTCCACCTACGGTCAGTCAATCGCATTGTACTTCAATACTTGGTAATTATTACCTGATGATCCATCCACGCCTGCCAACGACGGTCCGTGGGTCACTCCATATGGGGATACTTCTTTTCAGCCGCCATTTCAATCAATTACATACTAAGCTTATTTCCTGCAAAAATAATACAAAGTACATTATTTACAATTCATTATGTCCCTAGACACATACAACTCTTAAGTGAAATGTATCAAAAATACTGTAAACTAGAAGTATATGCGTGAGTGCCCCAACCTCTGGTGATTCATGCCATGGCGATTCTTCTCTTCTTTGTTGCTTCTTCCTTTCTGAATGAACTCAAATCCCTTGAAAGTTCTTGAAAAAACACATGTGTTAGTGCACAATCATCAAAAGTTTCACAAAATCAAGCTAATAGACTCAAGATCATTTCTTTATTTAATCAAAATATGGTAAAATATCGCCAACTTAGTTATATAAATACTCTTAAGATAACCACTCCCTCACTTAAATCATTGTTTGTCCTCAAACAAACTTTAGACTTTTAACTCTTTTCATATCCCTTGGACTTATCAACCCCCCTTGAAATCAACAAAACATATTTAATCATGATCTTGTTGTCCACAATGGATGCAATATTTTAACATTTTATACACCAGGTTCCAATACAGATGCTCAAAGAATGAGTCTTTTGTTATTATTAGCGACTAATGAAAATTTATACAAATATACCAATTAGATAATCCAACATGTGCCATGAACATTCTCACTCATTTGTGTTTAGCATAGCCTTTTACTCAAACAATCATACTATGAACACAACCTATATTTCAAACAATAAACACTTTCACAATGAATTTCTTACTTCTCTGAACATGCCATAAGCTTGCCCATAGTATATTCTCACTTTCGGATTAGATTTCTCGATGAATCAAGAGGACTTATAATTGGTTGTAATATCGGCTTAGGGTAAGCGAGGGAATATTTATGACTCATTTTAGTTACTACACCTCACAAATGCACATGTCCTTGCTTTGCCAACAAACATCCTACTTTGCTTTTCTTTCTTTTTAGTACACACTTCATGAATATTTTCCCATTTTTGTTGCTCAATATTTTCCCTTTGTTCTTTTTTTTTTTTGTATATGCCTTTGTACTATCCACCCTCGATTAAGGTGCACAATATCCATGGTAGGAGTAGCGCCAATGTTATGAGCATACTCTGAATTTGCCAACCCAATAATTTGAGATGCACATTATCCACTAAGGACCAAGACCACAACTGATTTTGTTAAAACAAAACTTTTATCCTCCACATATCATAGCATTTACACCTTTTTCCACATACTTTTCTTCTTAACATAGTTCATTGAGGATTAAATTAGCATAATAAACCATGTTATGAATAAAAAGGGTTTCAGATTATCATGTCGCTTATCAAACAATGTCAAAAGGCACAATAGGGATTTACTAGGAGTAACTTCAATGGTAGGCATACAAGTAAAGTCAAGAATAGGCTTTGTCAAAGGAAATGCCTCAACCACATTCCCTAAGTCACACAAGATACTTATTTAACACACACAAGATGAGTTTTATATATCAATTGAATCAATAAACAAACAACAACTCACCACACATGGCAATCTGACACATATAAAGACATATCAACTAGCATTCCCATACCACTTGCATTATGATACTACTACAAAATTTAGCCCATTTTTGTAGAGACAAAACAATGCACAAGATTTTAGAAGGTTATCATTCTTTTGAATTTTTTCAATTATAACTACTCATGACGTCTAGATAACTTTTTCGAACATAGTTTCAAAATACCAAGGTTGTTTTTTCAAGTCTACTTCTCTATGTCACTAATTTTCCCTTTAGGAGGTCATCAGGAACTATCACTCCTATGATTACTCTATAAAAGTAGTAAACTAATCCTATTTGGTTCAAAGAGAATATTCTTAGTAAAAGTAAAGAAAACAAACGCTGAGAGAATCCAAATAAATTTTATGAAAAGTGTAGTAATTAATTTAAGCTAAAACAAAAAATTAAGCTACACTCGATAAAATATTTAAAAGATACATACAAAAGAGATACATTACCCACCCCACAGTTACAAATTAGCACAGTTCTTAGTGCATAAATGTCACAACCGGATTCTGGAATCCGAATGCAACTGGCTTCAATAACCTATCAGAGGTCGCATACAAGCCTCTTCTTAGATTTCGTCACATTCGTATAGTTAAATTTGCGGAAAATTTAAAACTTTAAAAACAGAATGATTCATATATTTTCTACATAGATTAATATTATACTAAGATCAAACTAAAACAACCATCTAGAATTGATGAATAAATTGAAACAAAAATATGAATATATATAATGTAATAGTTTGCCAAAACGGCCATAAAACAAAGTTTTGAAATAAACATTTGAAAAGAAATGCTAGGGAAAACATCCTTAGCTATATATAACATACTAGGCTATATAGATAAGTGTAGCATCCTCTAACATCAAGAGGGCCTACCAAAGTCTTGAGATCGACAATCCAGACATCTTCGATGAGTCTTCAACCTTCTCTTTGACCTGCACCTATAAAGATAATAATTGTATATGGTTACTACACCCTTGAACTAAGTATGTGTGTATACACACATACACATAAGGACTATGCATGATCAAGGAAAGATCCTCCTATAACAACATGCCGTTTTTGGAAAGTGACATCGCTAGACTTTCCTAATTGGTTATTTGTGAATTGTGGTATGAATATGACATATTTTAATGCATTCAAAGCACACAAATCATTTTCTATATGAGCAGAAGACCTTATAATCATCCACATAATTTTGAACAACTCAAACGAAAATTCTAAAAATTACTCTTCCAAATCCGAGAGCCCTTTTTTATACTTAGTTTATTTTTCAATCTTTTTCTCCTTCTTGTTGTGTAGTTCAAAGATCTCTTTAATCTCATATTTTACTTAAAAGTGCAATGATTCATTGTACTCCCATACTTACGATAAATCAAGTAAGTCATCCAAGAGAGTGAGGAAATGATTTTGCTACCCTTACTACAATTTATTCTTTCCATTCTTGTTAGATTGGGCATGAAATCTTTATAAGCCAATCATTATTGGGTAGGAAACTTATGTCATCATTTTCATGTTATGGAGGATAAGGGACATTTATTTGCCACAGTGTATGAATCCCCTTTATTTCCATAATATATGAAGTCATTATAAGCCAATTTTATTTGGCTTTGATCATTTTAATAATAAAAGAAGTCATTATTCAATATTCCCATTGATTTGCTGAAAACTTCATTCTTATCAAACACTGACGATTGATATTCTTAAGCTCTTACTTTCTTAGCTCACTGTGAACATACATTTTTTCTTGTTTATTTCTTGCTTTCTTAGGTACGTCTTTAGAATTAAGTTCATGTAAGCTAACATGAAATCCAGTGTCTGCCCCACACCGAAAAAAGGTGATTCACCGATCAATGTGAATCTATATCATGTGAAATAACATGAAATCCAATGTCTGCGCCACACCGAAAAGGGGTGGTTCACCCGCTAAAGTGAAACCAAGTCCAGTATTTTCCCCACACCGGAAAGCGGTTGTTGACGACTAAAGTGAATCGAATACTTTCTTTGAACATTTAACATACATATATCATGTGAGCTAAACATGAAATCCGGTGTCTTCCCCACACCTAAAAGAGGTGGAATCACCGGCCAAAGTGAAACCACATATTACGTAACTCGCTTAGGTGGAATCCCACTGGGTAGTTCCTATGCTTGCAACATAGTTCGAAGACTTGGAGACATACAGAGACTACTTATCCACCTTGGTGGTAGCCTTATCTCATGAGAATTACATGTGCTGGAAAAAGATCATTACTAGTCTATAAGTGCTTTGCTCAAGTTTTTTTTCTTTAAATCTTTTAGCGTTTACTCAATCATTATGGAAGTTTGCTTCTAGTTGTGAGTTTTACTTAACTATTTTGATAACCATTTATAATTTTCTTTACTTGATGAAATGTTAATTTAACCTTACATTATCATCTTGGTGCTAGTGATAGTTGTCTCATGATTATTAACACCATCATATGTGAGTATCTTTAACATAGTTGTCTTTGGTGTAAGTGAGACTTTTCTCACATCCTTTAACACCGCATTCTTGTTACATTCATAATTCAAAGAATATTTTTTTGTTATTACTCAACTTAACAAGTTTAATTTCTTTTGGTAGCTTTATAACATTCATTATAACCATTAAGAACTTTGTTAAATGTAGCTACCATGTTCATAGTTCATTTGGAAAGGGTATATTGGGACATCTCCTTATCACGACCCAAACCGAGTTGCGAGTGGCACCCACACTTACCCTCCTATGTGAGCGAACCAACCATATACGAAAACCAACATTTCAATATAATATCAACAGAAAGTAATGCGGAAGACTTAAATGTCATTAATGAACATTGATTAAATAACTTCTAAAACTCAATAACTATTATTATCCCCAAAATCAGGAAGTCATCATCACAAGAACATCTATCCTCAAATTTCTAACTCTAAGAGTATCTAGGAAGCTAAAATAAATAAAAAGCTAGTCCATGCCGGAAGTTCAAGGCATCAAGACATGAAGAGGAAGATCCAGTCCAAGCTACAAGCAATAGCTCACCCTGAAATCTAGCTTGATGAAGACTGGCTAGAGTTGCGGTTGAGTTGAAGACGACGGTACGTTTGCTGCACTCCACCAATAACAAAGAAAGAAACATACAAGTAGGGGTCAGTACAAAACACAAGTACTGAGTAGGTATCATGTGTAACAACATCAAACACACCTATGAGAACTCAAGTCTCCACACCATACTCATTTGGGAAATAGGTTCTTTTCATTCGAATTTCTTAACATAGTTTCAAGATTCATTATCTTTATTCATCTTGTGTCGGTTCGTGACACTCCAATTCTCTAATTCTACGTGTTGGTTCGTGACACCCGATCCCCTAATTCTAAGTGTCGGTTCGTGACACCAGATCCCCTAATTCTAAGTGTCGGTTCGTGACACCCGATCCCCTAATTCTACGTGTCGGTTCATGACACCCAATCCCCTAATTCTACGTGTCGGTTCGTGACACCCGATCCCCTAATTCTATGTGTCGGTTCGTGACACCCGATCCCCTAATTCTATCCTAGTGCTGACGTGACACCCGATCCTCTATTACTATCCTGGTGTCGGAACGTGACACCCGATCCCCTAATCTCACTACCTTCGTTCATCAAGCCTTCTTTTACACCAAGGCATCATCATTAACAAAGTAGATTAGGGTTTTTCAAGATTTAGGATTCAATAGCCTCATCATGCTTATTGTTTCACAATTATATAATCGCATTCATGCAAGCATACAATTAAGCATATAGAAGGGTTTACAATACTACCCAATACATATCATTCGCTATTAAGAGTTTACTACGATTAGCATAAACCACAACCTACCTCCACCAAAGATTTCGTTATCAAGCAAGTAAATCCTCAAAATCTTTGCTATCCTCTTCGTTTCCTTCTTCTCTCGATCGTTCTCCCTCTCTTGTTCTTTCTATTTTTCTTATTCAAACCCTTTTTCTTTTACCCTAATTAACATATAATTAAGTATAAAAGATGATGAATTAACCCATTAACTAATTCAAGGTTATCTCTTTTAACCCCCAAGTAGTTAAATCATTAACATTAACCCACCAAATTTATAATTATAGCAGGAATAGTCCAAAATGCCTCTTAAAACATTTAACAGAAATCCGACCCAGCCTGGGATTACGCAGCCTGTGATGGTCTGTCATGACTGTGACGGTCCGTCCTGTAGGTCTGTTACAAAGTTCAGAGACTTAATTTCTGTGGAAGATGTGTGACGGTCCGTCATGCCTACGACGGTCCGTCCTGCCATTCCGTCAGGAAGTTCAGAGAATCGATTTCAGTACCCAAATTTCAGAATTCTAAGTGTTTTGGAACGAGACCCCCTCGACGGTCTGTCGTGCCCATGACTGTCCATCGTGGGATACGTCGACTCAGACAGTTTTTCCAGAAATAAAATCTGCTGCTCAAAACGAATAAACAGGTCGTTACAATAGATACCAATTTACCCATCGTTCGTCCTCGAACGATCACAAGAAGAAAAACAAGGGCGAAAAGGAGTACCTGAATCTGTAAACAGGTGTGGGTATCTTTCTTGCATATCAGCCTCCTTCTCCCAAGTTGACTCTTCAACTGGTCCATTCTTCCATTGAACTTTGATGGATGCAATCTCTCTTGATCTCAACTTGCGAATTTCTCTATCTAGAATGGCAACAGGCTCCTCCTCATAAGTTAAATTCTCATCAAGCAGGACTGAATCCCAACGAATGATGTAGTTTCCATCCCCATGGTATCTTTTCAACATAGACACATGAAATACCGGATGCACTCCTGACAGCCCTGGAGGCAAGGCTAATTCATAAGCCACCTCCCCTACTCGCTTAAGTACTTCAAATGGTCCAATATACCTTGGGCTTAGGTTACCCCTTTTACCAAACCGCATCACCCCTTTCATGGGTGAAACCTTCAGCAAGACTTATTCACCCTCCATGAACTCCAAGTCTCTAACCTTTCGATCCACATATTTCTTTTGCCTACTTTGAGCCGCTAAAAGCTTTTCTTTAATAGATTTCAACTTCTCTAATGAATCCCTCAACAGATCAGTACCCCAAGGTCTAACCTCAAATGCATCAAACCAACCAATGGGGGACCTACATCTCCTCCCATACAGTGCCTCAAATGGGGCCACACCAATGCTTGAGTGATAGCTATTATTGTATGAGAATTCTGCTAAGGGTAAGAAGTTATCCCAATGACCACCAAATTCTATCACACATGCACGAAGCATATCCTCCAACACATGAATCGTTCGCTCAGACTGACCATCGGTCTAAGGGTGAAATGTGGTACTAAGATCCAACCTAGTACATAATTCAGCATGCAATGTTTTCAAAAACTTAGAAGTAAACTGCGTACCTCTATCTGATATAATGGAGAGTGGAACCCCATGCAATCGAACAACTTCCGAGATGTAAAGTTTGGCTAACTTCTCTGCATTGTAAGTCACCTTGACCGGAATGAAATGAGCAGACTTAGTTAACCTATCAACAATCACCGAAATAGAGTCATACTTACCCATTGTCTTTGGAAGACCAACCACGAAGTCCATTGCGATTCTCTCCCACTTCCATTCCGGAATGGGCATTCTCTGAAGTGTTCCTCCAGGCCTCTGGTGTTCATACTTTACTTGCTGACAATTTGGATATTTGGCGACAAACTCCACAATGTCACGCTTCATTCTACTCCACAAAAAATGTTGCTTTAGGTCACGATATATCTTGGTTGCACCAGGTTGTATAGAATACCTTGAACTATGAGCCTCTATAAGAATAGTGTGGATCAAATCATCGATGCGGGGTACACATACCCTTCCCTTAATTCTCAAAACACCTTCCTCATCGATTTTTGCTTCTTTAGCCTCTCCTCGCAACACTTTATCTCGTATCCGAATTAGTTTCTCATCAGTAAACTGCTTTCCCTTAATCTTGTCAAGGAAGGAAGATCTTGTCTCCACACAAGCCAAAAATCCTCCCTTCTCATTTACTTCCAACCTCATAAGGTCATTAGCCAGAATCTGAACTTCTCTAGCAAAAAGGGCGTCTAGAAACTTGCAAGTGAGCTAGACTTCCCATGCTTCCTGCCTTTCTACTTAAAGCATCTGCCACAATATTAGCTTTTCCCGAATGATACAGAATAGTAATATCGTAGTCCTTCAGTAGTTCCATCCATCTACTCTGTCTCAAATTCAAATCTTGCTGAGTAAAGACATACTGTAGGCTACGATGATCCGTATAGACTTCACACTTAACCCCATATAAATAGTGCCTCCATTGCTTTAATGCAAATACTACCGCGGCCAACTTTAAATCATGGGTCGGGTAATTGCGTTTGTGCACCTTTAATTGCCTTGAAGCATAAGCAATTACATTCTTCTCTTGCATTAGCACTGCACCCAAACCCGAATAGGATGCATCACAATAGACAATGAAATTCTTACCTTCCACTGGCAGGTAAATGATTGGTGCAGTAGTCAACAAGGTCTTGAGCTTCTGAAAGCTTTCCTCACATTCATCCGACCATACAAATGGAACATTCAGCTTAGTCAATCTTGTCAATTGGGAAGCAATAGAGGAAAACCCCTTGACAAATCGGCGGTAGTAGCTAGCTAAACCAACGAAGCTCCTCACCTCTGTAACATTAGTGGGTCTTGCCCAACTTTTCAATGCTTCGATCTTGGAAGGATCCACCATCACCCCATCCTTAGAAACCACATGCCCCAAGAAGGACACTGCATCTAGCCAAAACTCACACTTGGAGAATTTGGCATAAAGCTTTTTCTCCCTCAACATTTCCAATACAATTCTCAATTGCTCCTCATGTTCCTTCTTGCTCTTTGAGTATACCAATATATCATCAATGAATACAATGACAAAGAGATCCAGATATGGCTTAAAAATCCCATTCATCAAGCTCATGAAAGCAGCAGGGGCATTCGTAAGCCCAAAAGACATTACTAAGAACTCATAATGTCCATACCTGGTCCGAAAGGCAGTCTTGGGCACATCTGTTGTCCGTATCTTCAATTGATGGTAACCGGATCTCAAATCAATTTTTGAGAAGGTACAAGCACCTTGTAACTGATCGAACAAATCATCGATGCGAGGAAGAGGATACTTGTTCTTAACAGTTACCTTATTCAGTTGTCTATAATCTATGCACATCCGAAAGCTTCCATCCTTTTTCTTCACAAACAAAATAGGAGAACCCCAAGGGGATGCACTTGTTCTAATGAAACCTTTACCTAACAACTCTTGAAGTTGGGCCTTTAATTCCCTTAATTTCGCTGGAGCCATTCTATAAGGGGGTATGGAAATGGGGCGAGGACCCGGCTCCAGATCAATGCAAAAGTCAATATCCCTATACGGTGGTATACCGGAAGGTCTGCAGGGAACACATCCAGAAACTCACGGACTACCGAAACCGACTCAATTGAAGGTACTTGGGTAGTATCATCCCTGAGGTGTGCGAAGAACGCTAAACACCCTTTACTAACCATTCTCTTAGCACGAAGAAAGGAGATGATACGAACAGGAGTGGAAGTGTAGTCACCCTCCCACACTAATGGATCTGTCCCAGGCTTGGCCAACGTTACCGTTTTAGCATTACAATCTAAGATTGCAAAATTCGAAGAAAGCCAAGTCATACCCAGAATTACATCGAAATCAACCATTTCTAAGATAACATAGTCTACATGAGTATTGCTCCCCACAAAAGTCACCAGCCAAGACCTATATACCTTTTAGATATTGATGCCGTGGTGAAGTCATCTGGCTTCACCCCTTCCACCTCTATCACGAAGTCTACCACTTCCTGAAAGGATTTTGCTGTAGCCGCTACCTGTAAGGCTGAAATCCGCAAATCTGACCTCAACCCCTTCACAAAACGACGAATCCGTTCTTGTGGACTGAAACAAAGATGGGTAGCATACCTGGATAATGCACGAAATATAGCCTCATACGCAGTAACCGACATCCTACCTTGCTCTAGGCTCAAGAACTCATCTCTCCTCCTATCCCTAAAGGTCCGGGGGATATACTGCTCCATAAAAAGCTAGAGAATGACGCCCAAGTCATAAGTGGTGCCTGTGCAGGTTAACACTCAACATGTGACCGCCACCACATTTTGGCATTTCCCTGAAACTGATAGGTTACGAACTCAACACCAAATAGTTCCACTATGCCCATTTTATGTAGTAACTCATGACAATCAACCAGAAAGTCGTAAGCATCTTCAGATTCAGCACCCTTGAAGACTGAAGGTTTCAATTTCAAGAACATACTGAAAAGTTCATGCTGATCACTTGTCATTATGGGGCCTGTAGTCAAACGAGGAAACGTGCCTATTTCCAATGAGGCATCCATGCGGGGAGCCACAGCAGCGGCATGTTGTACTCTCGGAACCTGAGGTGCTGGTGCAGAAAACACTGTAGGTGTCTGGCCTTGATCAGATAACCCGCTAAGATAAGCAAGAACCTGGTTAATCATCTCTGTGGTAGGTTGGGGTTGTAATTCCTCATTTGAACCTGCTCATTTTCCCCTTCCTAACCCTCTCTTATTAACTCATCAGTCGGTGGTGGAGTAACTGCCCTAGTACTAGCTGGGCCAGGTGCTTGTCCTCTTCCTCTAGAGGACGTCCTCCCGCAACCTCTACCACGACCTCTTGCCACTAATCCTCCTTGAGCTACAGCCTCAGTGGCTGGCTCAGTTGCATCTTTTCTTGCCGGTGTTGCTGTTGGCGCCGCTGTTGCTCTAGTTCTAACCATCCGCGAAATAGAGTAACATGGTCAGATACCAATTTGTATCACCTAGATACCAATTGGATCCAAGTAATAGCACGAAAGAAAGAAGAAAGAATGGAATCTTCCTAAAGTCCGATAGCCTCTCAAAGAAAAGTGAAGGCGTCCCCCTACCGTTCCTTAAGACTCTACTAGACTCGTTCTTGTGTGATGAGACCAACGAACCTAATGCTCTGATACCAAGTTTGTCACGACCCAAACCGAGTCGCGAGTGGCACCCACACTTACCCTCCTATGTGAGCGAACCAACCATATACGAAACCCAACATTTCAATATAATATCAACAGAAAGTAATGCGGAAGACTTAAATGTCATTAATGAACATTGATTAAATAACTTCTAAAACTCAATAACTATTATCATCCCCACAATCTCGAAGTCATCATCACAAGAACATCTATCCTCAAATTTCTAACTCTAAGAGTATCTAGGAAGCTAAAATAAATAAAAAGCTAGTCCATGCCGGAAGTTCAAGGCATCAAGACATGAAGAGGAAGATCCAGTCCAAGCTACAAGCAATAGCTCACTACCTTCATTCATCAAGCCTTCTTTTATACCAAGGCATCATCATTAACAAAGTAGATTAGGGTTTTTCAAGATTTAGGATTCAATAGCCTCATCATGCTTATTGTTTCACAATTATATAATCACATTCATGCAAGCATACAATTAAGCATATAGAAGGGTTTACAATACTACCCAATACATATCATTCGCTATTAGGAGTTTACTACGAATAGCATAAACCACGACCTACCTCCACCGAAGATTTCGTGATCAAGCAAGCAAATCCTCAAAATCTTTGTTATCCTCTTCGTTGCCCTCTTCTCTCGATCGTTCTCCCTCTCTTGTTCTTTCTATTTTTCTTATTCAAACCCTTTTTCTTTTACCCTAATTAACATATAATTAAGTATAAAAGATGATGAATTAACCCATTAATTAATTCAAGGTTATCTCTTTTAACCCCCAAGTAGTTAAATTATTAACATTAACCCACCAAATTTATAATTATAGCAGGAATAGTCCAAAACGCCCCTTAAAACATTTAACAGAAATCCGACCCAGCCTGGGATTACGCAGCCTGTGATGGTCTGTCATGATTGTGACGGTCTGTCCTGCAGGTCCGTTACAAAGTTCAGAGACTTAATTTCTGTGGAAGATGTGTGACGGTCCATCGTACCTACGACGGTCCGTCCTGCCATTCCGTCAGGAAGTTCAGAGAATCGATTTCAGTACCCAAATTTTAGAATTCTAAGTGTTTTGGAACAAGACCCCCTCGACGGTCTGTCGTGCCCATGACTGTCCATCGTGGGATACGTCGACTCAGACAGTTTTTCCAGAAATAAAATCTGCTGCTCAAAACGACTAAACAGTTCGTTACAATAGATACCAATTTACTCATCGTTCATCCTCGAACGATCACAAGAAGAAAAACAAGGGCGAAAAGGAGTACCTGAATCTGTAAACAAATGTGGGTATCTTTCTTGCATATCAGCCTCCTTCTCCCAAGTTGACTCTTCGACTGGTCGATTCTTCCATTGAACTTTGATGGATGCAATCTCTCTTGATCTCAACTTGTGAATTTCTCTATCTAGAATGGCAACAGGCTCCTCCTCATAAGTTAAATTCTCACCAAGCAGGACTGAATCCCAACGAATGATGTAGTTTCCATCCCCATGGTATCTTTTCAACATAGACACATGAAATACCGGATGCACTCCTGATAGCCCTCGAGGCAAGGCTAATTCATAAACCACCTCCCCTACTCGCTTAAGTACTTCAAATGGTCCAATATACCTTGGGCTTAGGTTACCCTTTTTACCAAACCGCATCACCCCTTTCATGGGTGAAACCTTCAGCAACACTTATTCACCCTCCATGAACTCCAAGTCTCTAACCTTTCGATCCGCATATTCCTTTTTCCTACTTTGAGCCGCTAAAAGCTTTTCTTGAATAGATTTCACCTTCTCTAATGAATCCCTCAACAGATCAGTACCCCAAGGTCTAACCTCAAATGCATCAAACCAACCAATGGGGGACCTACATCTCTTCCCATACAGTGCCTCAAATGGGGCCATACCAATGCTTGAGTGATAGCTATTATTGTATGAGAATTCTGCTAAGGGTAAGAAGTTATCCCAATGACCACCAAATTCTATCACACATGCACGAAGCATATCCTCCAACACTTGAATCGTTCGCTCAGACTGACCATCGGTCTAAGGGTGAAATGTGGTACTAATATCCAACCTAGTACCTAATTCAGCATGCAATGTTTTCAAAAACTTAGAAGTAAACTGCTTACCTCTATCTGATATAATGAAGAGTGGAACCCCATGCAATCGAACAACTTCCGAGATGTAAAGTTTGGCTAACTTCTCTGCATTGTAAGTCACCTTGACCGGAATGAAATGAGCAGACTTAGTTAACCTATCAACAATCACCCAAATAGAGTCATACTTACCCATTGTCTTTGGAAGACCAACCACGAAGTCCATTGCGATTCTCTCCCACTTCCATTCCGGAATGGGCATTCTCTGAAGTGTTCCTCCAGGCCTCTGGTGTTCATACTTTACTTGCTGACAATTTGGATATTTGGCGACAAACTCCACAATGTCACGCTTCATTCTACTCCAGAAAAAATGTTGCTTTAGGTCATGATACATCTTGGTTGCACCAGGATGTATAGAATACCTTGAACTATGAGCCTCTATAAGAATAGTGTGGATCAAATCATCGATGCGGGGTACACATACCCTTCGCTTAATTCTCAAAACACCTTCCTCATCGATTTTTGCTTCTTTAGCCTCTCCTTGCAACACTTTATCTCAGATCCGTATCAGTTTCTCATCAGTAAACTGCTTTCCCTTAATCTTGTCAAGGAAGGAAGATCTTGTCTCCACACAAGCCAAAAATCCTCCCTTCTCATTTACTTCCAACCTAATAAGGTCATTAGCCAGAATCTGAACTTCTTAAGCAAATGGGCGTCTAGAAACTTGCAAGTGAGCTAGACTTCCCATGCTTCCTGCCTTTCTACTTAAAGCATCTGCCACAACATTAGCATTTCCCGAATGATACAGAATAGTGATATCGTAGTCCTTCAGTAGTTCCATCCATCTCCTCTATCTCAAATTCAAATCTTGCTGAGTAAAGACATACTGTAGGCTACGATGATCCGTATAGACTTCACACTTAACCCCATATAAATAGTGCCTCCATTAGTTTAATGCAAATACTACCGCGGCCAACTCCAAATCATGGGTCGGGTAATTGAGTTCGTGCACCTTTAATTGCCTTGAAGCATAAGCAATTACATTCTTCTCTTGCATTAGCACTGCACCCAAACCCGAATAGGATGCATCACAATAGACAATGAAATTCTTACCTTCCACTTGCAGGGTAAGGATTGGTGCAGTAGTCAACAAGGTCTTGAGCTTCTTAAAGCTTTCCTCACATTCATCCGACCATACAAATGGAACATTCTTCTTAGTCAAGCTTGTCAATTGGGAAACAATAGAGGAAAACCCCTTGACAAATCGGCGGTAGTAGCTAGCTAAACCAACGAAGCTCCTCACCTCTGTAACATTAGTGAGTCTTGCCCAACTTTTCAATGCTTCGATCTTGGAAGGATCCACCATCACCCCATCCTTAGAAACCACATGCCCCAAGAAGGACACTGCATCTAGCCAAAACTCACACTTGGAGAATTTGGCATAAAGCTTTTTCTCCCTCAACATTTCCAATTCAATTCTAGAGTGCTCCTCATGTTCCTTCTTGCTCTTCGAGTATACCAATATATCAACAATGAATACAATGACAAAGAGATCCAGATATGGCTTAAAAATCCCATTCATCAAGCTCATGAAAGCAGCAGGGGCATTCGTAAGCCCAAAAGACATTACTAAGAACTCATAATGTCCATACCTAGTCCGAAAGGCAGTCTTGGGCACATCCGTTGTCCGTATCTTCAATTGATGGTAACCGGATCTCAAATCAATTTTTGAGAAAGTACAAGCACCTTGTAACTGATCGAACAAATCATCGATGCCAGGAAGAGGATACTTGTTCTTAAGAGTTACCTTATTCAGTTGTCTATAATCTATGCACATCCGAAAGCTTCCATCCTTCTTCTTCACAAATAAAACAGGAGCACCCCAAGGGGATGCACTTGGTCTAATGAAACCTTTACCTAACAACTCTTGAAGTTGGGCCTTCAATTCCCTTAATTCCGCTGGAGCCATTCTATAAGGGGGTATGGAAATGGGGCAAGTACCCGGCTCCAGATCAATGCAAAAGTCAATATCCCTATACGGTGGTATACCGGAAGGTCTGCAGGGAACACATCCAGAAACTCACGGACTACCGAAACCGACTCAATTGAAGGTACTTGGGTAGTATCATCCCTGAGGTGTGCCAAGAACGCTAAACACCCTTTACTAACCATTCTCTTAGCACGAAGAAAGGAGATGATACGAACAGGAGTGGAAGTGTAGTCACCCTCCCACACTAATGGATCTGTCCCAGGCTTGGCCAATGTTACCGTTTTAGCATTACAATCTAAGATTGCAAAATTCGTAGAAAGACAAGTCATACCCAGAATTACATCGAAATCAACCATTTCTAAGATAACCAAGTCTACATGAGTATTGCTCCCCACAAAATTCACCAGACAAGACCTATATACTTTTTAGATATTGATGCCGTGGTGAAGTCATCTGGCTTCACCCCTTCCACCTCTATCACGAAGTCTACCACTTCCTGAAAGGATTTTGCTGTAGCCGCTACCTGTAAGGCTGAAATCCGCAAATCTGACCTCAACCCCTTCACAAAATGGCGAATCCGTTCTTGTGGACTGAAACAAAGCTGGGTAGCATACCTGGATAATGCACGAAACATAGCCTCATACGCAGTAGCTGACATCCTACCTTGCTCTAGGCTCAAGAACTCATCTCTCCTCCTATCCCTAAAGGTCCGGGGGGATATACTTCTCCATAAATAAGCTAGAGAATGACGCCCAAGTCATAGGTGGTGCCTGTGCAGGTTAACACTCAACATGTGACTGCCACCACATTTTGGCATTTCCCAGAAACTGATAGGTTACGAACTCAACACCAAATCGTTCCACTATGCCCATTTTATGTAGTAACTCATGACAATCAACCAGAAAGTCGTAAGCATCTTCAGATTCAGCACCCTTGAAGACTGGAGGTTTCAATTTCAAGAACTTACTGAAAAGTTCATGCTGATCACTTGTCATTATGGGGCCTGTAGTCAAACGAGGAAACGTGCCTATTTCCAATGAGGCATCCATGCGGGGAGCCACAACAACGGCATGTTGTACTCTCGGAACCTGAGGTGCTGGTGCAGAAAACACTGGAGGTTTCTGGCCTTGATCAGATAACCCGCTAAGATAAGCAAGAACCTGGTTAATCATCTCTGGGGTAGGTTGGGGTGGTAATTCCTCATTTGAACCTGCTCATTTTCCCCTTCCTAACCCTCTCTTATTACATCCTCAGTCGGTGGTGGAGTAACTGCCCTAGTACTAGCTGGGCCAGGTGCTTGTCCTCTTCCTCTAGAGGACGTCCTCCCGCGACCTCTACCACGGCCTCTTGCCACTAATCCTCCTTGAGCTACAGCCCAGTGGCCGGCTCAGTTGCATCTTGTCTTGCCGGTGTTGGTGTTGGCGCCGCTGTTGCTCTAGTTCTAACCATCCGCGAAATAGAGTAAGATGGTCAGATACCAATTTGTATCACCTAGATACCAATTGGATCCAAGTAATAGCACAAAAGAAAGAAGAAAGAATGGAATCTTCCTAAAGTCCTATAGCCTCTCAAAGAAAAGTGAAGGCGTCCCCCTACCGTTCCTTAAGACTCTACTAGACTCGTTCTTGTGTGATGAGACCAACGAACCTAATGCTCTGATACCAAGTTTGTCACGACCCAAACCGAGTCGCGAGTGGCACCCACACTTACCCTCCTATGTGAGCGAACCAACCATATACGAAACCCAACATTTCAATATAATATCAACAAAAAGTAATGCGGAAGACTTAAATGTCATTAATGAACATTGATTAAATAACTTCTAAAACTCAATAACTATTATTATCCCCACAATCTCGAAGTCATCATCACAAGAACATCTATCCTCAAATTTCTAACTCTAAGAGTATCGAGGAAGCTAAAATAAATAAAAAGCCAGTCCATGCCGGAAGTTCAAGGCATCAAGACATGAAGAGGAAGATCCAGTCCAAGCTACAAGAAATAGCTCACCCTGAAACCTGGATTGATGAAGACTGGCTAGAGTTGCGGTTGAGTTGAAGACGACGGTACGTTTGCTGTACTCCACCAATAACAGAATAAAGAAACATACAAGTAGGGGTCAGTACAAAACACAAGTACTGAGTAGGTATGATCGGCCAACTCAAAATAGAAAACAGTATATATCAGATAATAAAATAAAATCAACCATATTACTCAACAAGTGAAAACAACAAGTTCACAAATCATGTGTAACAACATCAAACACACCTATGAGAACTCAAGTCTCCACACCATACTCATTTGTGAAATAGGTTCTTTTCATTCGAATTTATTAACATAGTTTCAAGATTCATTATCTTTATTCCTCTTGTGTCGGTACGTGACACTCCGCTCCCCTACTGCTATGTGTCGGTTCGTGACACTCCAATCCCCTAATTCTACATGTCGGTTCGTGACACCCGATCCCCTTATTCTACGTGTCGGTTCGTGACACCCGATCCCCTAATTCTACGTGTCGGTTCATGACACCCGATCCCCTAATTCTACGTGTCAGTTCGTGACACCCGATTCCCTAATTCTACGTGTCGGTTCGTGACACCCGATCCCCTAATTCTATCCTGCTGCCAAAATGTGACACTCGATCCTCTATTACTATCCTGGTGTCGGAACGTGACACCCGATCCCCTAATCTCACTACCTTCATTCATCAAGCCTTCTTTTATACCAAGGCATCATCATTAACAAAGTAGATTAGGGTTTTTCAAGATTTAGGATTCAATAGCCTCATCATGCTTATTGTTTCACAATTATATAATCACATTCATGCAAGCATACAATTAAGCATATAGAAGGGTTTACAATACTACCCAATACATATCATTCGCTATTAAGAGTTTACTACGATTAGCATAAACCATAACCTACCTCCACCGAATATTTCGTGATCAAGCAAGCAAATCCTCAAAATCTTTGCTATCCTCTTCATTTCCCTCTTCTCTCGATCATTCTCCCTCTCTTGTTCTTTCTATTTTTCTTATTCAAACCCTTTTTCTTTTACCCTAATTAACATATAATTAAGTATAAAAGATGATGAATTAACCTATTAATTAATTCAAGGTTATCTCTTTTAACCCCCAAGTAGTTAAATTATTAACATTAACCCACCAAATTTATAATTATAGCAGGAATAGTCCAAAACGCCCCTTAAAACATTTAACAGAAATTCGACCCATCCTGGGATTACGTAGCCTGTGACGGTCCTTCATGACTGTGACGGTCCGTCCTGCAGGTCCGTTACAAAGTTTAGAGACTTAATTTATGTGGAAGATGTGTGACGGTCCGTCGTGCCTACGACGGTCCGTCCTGCCATTCCGTCACGAAGTTCAGAGAGTCGATTTCAGTACCCAAATTTCAGAATTCTAAGTGTTTTGGAACGAGACCCCCTCGACGGTCCGTCGTGCCCATGACGGTCCATCGTGGGATCCGTCAACTCAGATAGTTTTTCCAGAAATAAAATCTGCTGCTCAAAACGACAAAACAGGTCGTTACACTCCCAAAGATGGGCATACCCTTGGTTATGAATTTAATGAGTTAATTCGGTCATGTCTAATTTGGTATGGCTTGGTCATTGACTAATTTTATTACATATTTTAGCAATAATTTTGTAGGCCGATTTATTGGTATGAGGCGAACCTTCACTAAAGTCTTGAACTTTTAGCCTTTGATTAACTTATAAGATAAATTCAAAGCCTTGTATGGCCAAGCGATGAAGTTTAATTGGCATTGTAGATTCATTTACTAGCTTTGGTTCTTTATGAAAGTTATAACTACTTATTCAATGCTATTACATTTACAAGTTCGTGTGGATAGGGTATGTGGGGACATATCTTATTGATTGGCATACCCTATGTTATAAGTTAATTGATCTAGAAATTGGTTTGACTCTACAAGATTTGGATGTAATATGTTTGGACATAGTTTTCTAGCCAATTTGTTGGCATAAATCACAATTTCACTAGTTACTTGTCATAACATTATCACTAGCCATGTCAATTACTTCATAAATACATTATAATAATCTATCATGTTGAGTAACCAACTTTTTGCATTACAAGAAACATCATAATTTACATTGCCCAATTCTTTTCATTATTTAAAAATAACATTATAAGCCAATTCGATTCAACTTTTTGGGCAAAACATTGTTAGCCAATTTATTGCCATCAACCAGCTTTACTTAAACTATTTTCATTATGTTATCACTAACAAAATTAATTAGTTTCATGAATGTAATATAGTGATCCCTCAACATAAACAAGTCGAAACTTTAACATTTTAACACTTACTAAACATTATAACCGATTCATAGTAACTTCATATTCTTGAAACACAAGTAAACATTATATGATTCCTTAATTCATGTAACTAATGCTCAAATCATTCGAATCCAATCTATAGGCCTCATTAGTCATTAACAAATAAATAAACTTACACATAAAAATCAGTTAGCACTACATACCAACAACATGTTCGAGATTTATATATACATACTTATTAGAATCGAAAACAAGGATACCTAGGGAGATAGACGTTCAACAATGTCATTGGGAACAACCCTATTGTTTCCAAAGTCATGAGTTTTGACGAGTTTGGAAAGAATCTTTGAGGATTAATTCCGGGAGATAAAACCCATACCGTATGTAGAATTGAATCTACAAAATTCACCTTTCACGAAGCCCTTGAAGGATACCTTGAAATCGCATAAGAGAACCTTTGTCTTTCTACTTTTTTTTTGCTTTCTACCTTTGAGTCCCATTTCTAAGTTAATGATCGTGGGTTTTAGGTCTTAGGAACTGATGTTGAATTATTTAACTTTAGACTAATTAATTTTATTTAATAAATAAGTTATTTAATTGATAAAATACCCCTCCTAAATTGACTAAAATTAGAAGAACACTTGACATAGCTGAAATCTGGAAATTGCTTAGTGGTTTCATTTATGACCAATTAAATTAATAAATTAAGTTTCTAATTTTATTAATTGGGTAACCTAGCGTAATAACTAAAGTACCCCTGGTTGTTAGGACCATAACTAATCCTTTGGACTATCCCAGGTAAGGTACTAAGATGTTTCTTAGCTGGTTACTTGTCTTGTGTAAGGATTTTGATTTGACCATTTAAACTAATTAATTTTCTCTACTAATTTAATCAATTAGGTTACATATGGTAATTAATAAAGTACACTTATGTCGTTAGGACCATAACTAACCCTTTGTACCATCCCAGGTTAAAAACTAGGATTTTTCGTAGATAATTACTTGTCTAGGGTATGGATTTCGGTTTGACCTTTTAATATAATTAATTAAGTTTCTAATTTAATTAATTAGGTTAACTATGGTAATTAATAAAGTACCCTTAATTCTTTAGGAACATAATTAACCATTTGGACCATCCTAGGTTAGGTACTAGGATGTTTCTTGAACTAGTTGCTAGGTTTGTGTAACTCGGTTGTGTCTTAGGTTGTAAGGTCCATTGGTTAGCTTATTTCAGTTAGTCCTAGGATATTTATCTATTTAGGTAAGTTATTTAGATCCTAGAGTTAGTTAGGAAACTCATCCCTTGACCCCCACATGTACGCCTGCCCCTAACTGCCCTAACCACCCTAAACGAATGCTTGCACATGTGTTGCTGCTCAATTGTCATTGTTGTACTTTACTAAACAACTATTCTTGGGGGTTCATGTGGAATACTTACTTATTGTACCAAGGATCCTCACTATGTCCTTGGGCACTTCTTAATCTACATGCCCAATTTAATTGTCATGTGCTATGGTGCCTAGACTTCACACTTGGATGCCTCACATCTAATATGGAAATACTAGAAAATATATGTTTTTAACTTAGGGTGTTCATTGTAGGTACATTTCTTGGACAAACTTGTTAATTCATATAAATTGGCTAACAACTATTCAAGACAATATTTTCTAATATGCCCAATATTTCTAAATATTGGGCATTGGGATGCCTATTTACCCAATACCCATTCTTTAAAACATAATAGGCTCTTCACTACACGAGTATCATTTCTTGAATCTTACATTATCCCCCCTTTTGGAAAATTTGTCCCCGAATGACACTACATATCATTTTAAATCAAAAAGGGTAATTTCGAAAACACATTAACATACTTGAAACTTTACTATTTCTAAATTTGTGATTCACACTTATTCTGGATGATGCATATTGCTCAAGCTTGTCTGAAGCTTCATATTTGAGATTGAGGAACCTCCTTCTCAATAACACTTAAATTAATGCATAACACACCTCATGCAACAAAAAAATTATGTCTACGCTATACAAAAACAGCAACATGAATGCAAGAATGAACTCATTTTAACTCATATAGTGCAAGTATAAGATAAACGATTATGGACTTAGAACACAAAAACTGCCTAATGAAATAATATTTAGAGTCTCATTAACGAAATTGGACTAAGGAAGAGCATATGTACCCACAAGAACTGAATAAGTGAGTGTAACAGGACCTCATATTGTCCTCGACCCCCCATGTTTCCTCCTCAACAAGGTGGTTCCTTTATAACACCTTAACGGAGGCCAACTCCTTGTTCCTCAACCGCTTCTCTTAGCGATCTGAAATTTCAATTGAAACCTCTTTGAAAGTACGGTTCTCATCGGCTCATAACCCTTAGATAACATCTTGTTGGCTTTAATATTGGAACTATTTGGATTTTTGGATTTGAACCACGCCCTTGCTGTTTCAACTCTAACCTATTTGGAAACTGAACCTTTCTACCCTGTTTTGATAGTCTATGGTAGGATAACACATATGGAGCAATACATACCCAAGATTATATCAAAATCAAATGAAGTTAGATGCTAGATTATCACAAAATGTCAATGCTCTACATGACACTATAAATATTAGAAGAAGAGAGAATTCTAGGGTAATTACTAAAGTACCTTTAAGTCGCTAGGACCATAATTAACCCTTTGGACCATCGTAGGTTAGGTACTACGATATTTCTTAGTTAGTTGCTTGTCTAGTGTAAAGGTTTCGTTTTGACCATTTAAATTAATTAATTAAGTTGCTAATCTTATTAATTCGGTGACCTAGGGTAATTTCTAAAGTACCCTTAACTCGTTAGGACCATAATTAACCCTTTGGACCATCCTAGGTTAGGTAATAAGATGTTTCTTCAACTATTTACTAGGTTAGTGTAACCCGGTTGTGTCTTAGATTGTCGGGTCCCTTGGTTAATTTATTTCGGTTAGTACTAGGTTATATAACTAGTTAGGTATGTTATTTAGAGCGTAGAATATTTTAAGACGATCAGCCCCACTTGACCCCCACATGTGCGCCTGCCCCTAACCTCCCTAACTACCCTAACTGAATTCTTGCACATGTGTTGCTGCTCATATCTTGTTGTGTGTACTTTCCTAACTAGCTATTCTTGGGGGTTAATTTCGAATTTTTACTTACTGTCCCAATGATTCTCAATATGTCCTTGGGCAGTGCCTAATCTACATGCCCATTTTAATTGATCATGCGCTATGATGCCTAGGCTTGACAGTTTGATGCCTCGCACCGAATGTGCAAATACTAGAAAATATATGTTTTTAGATTAGGGTCTTCATTCTAGGTACATTTCTTTGACAAGCTTGGTAATACATAGAAAATGGGCTAACATATTTTAAGTCAATATTTTCAAATATTCCCAATATTTCTAAATATTGGGCATTGGGATGCATATTTACCCCCTATACCTATTCTTTAAAACATAATAGGCTCTTCACTAGACGGGTATATTTATTTGTATGTTAGAATAAAATAAAAAAAAGTATTGAGGTAGGAATACTCCATCAAGTCTCTAATCCTCTTCATCATCACGAAAACCATCAATGCATTTGTCTCCTTGTCCACAACATAAACATTTTCCTCCTCATCCATCGACTCATCCGTCATGAACTCATGAACACTTAGAGGTTCTAAAAAAGTGGGACTAGTCCTGTAAAGAAAAGTCGCATTGTCCGTCAACGATTAGCGGTCTGACAAGGTCTCCATCTCGAAATTCGTGACTAGGCGTCCCCCAATCCATAGCTGCAATTCCAATATACCAAATATCCTAGACGTCACTTTGAATCTTGGGCTTGCCACTCCTAGGTTGACAAGATAGGTCCATGGGACGTGTCTAATGCTTTGGTCCAAGTGACTTCAAAAATCGTACAAACCAATTAATGTGTTGACTCAATATTCATATACACAAACTCTTCCTCTATACCTTCCACACTCTGAAAATGATTTATTAGTCCCCCATAACAAAATCTCCTAAACTTCATCATATTTTGTCTCAGAATTGCACCAACATTGATGGGCATACCCTTCATCAACATATACACCAACACTACGCTA
The DNA here is from genome assembly GCA_032847665.1 of Solanum chilense. Classification (NCBI taxonomy): domain Eukaryota; kingdom Viridiplantae; phylum Streptophyta; class Magnoliopsida; order Solanales; family Solanaceae; genus Solanum; species Solanum chilense. Next base: position 40,356,562 of record CM064970.1, read on the forward strand.
TCCCATTCTATATCTAAAAGATGTTTGTCCTATAAAAAGACACTACATGCAATTTTCACCACACACGTGCAACCTGATTGAAGTTAGCATAGTGAAGGGTAGAATGCCTTAAAGTATCCTTTATCCTATCCCACCTAGCGGTCGATTCCACCCTCCAATACGTATATGTATATCTCTAAGGGTTTCTTTATTTCAACTTATTAAAATCCTCAGCGTCACTATTTGGGGCACCTAAAAATATATTCAGTATTTGGGTAGTAATCTTTACAGCTTTCCCCTGAACTTGCACACATTTGTTAAACCTAGTTTTTGTGATCTAGTTTACATAGAACTCCCTAAATAAAGTTAAGTTACAATCCCCCTGATTGTCGAACATAAACCTCAATCCAAGAGAATTTTAAAATGTTGTAAATAGATGAAAATTGGGATTATAACAGTACCTCATTAGCATACTTATCACCCATGTTATTTTACCTTTTTTTTCATGTCACGACCCGCAGGTACACCGTCCAAGATAGAGCGTCTTTGTGTCGCCACACGGTAAATGAGACTTCAAGAAATCTTATTTAAGCCACTCGTATCATTCATTTGATAATAAAAATACTAAAATAAGAATTTAAAACTTTCTTCACAAATGAAGAATTTTTTCCGATAATCATTACAAAAGCGGAAGACTTTCATTTAGAACATTTATCATTTACAACATCTCCTTGAACCCTCTAAACTTTAGAGTATACAATACTCAGGATATAATCCCATACGAGAAAATTAAATATAGTCTAAGACTTAAAGGAACATGTGTTTATTGTCCTCGAATCAATGAGGACTCACCTGTACTTAATGTTAAAACCGTATAAACCTATCCATCCTCCATGGCACATCAATACTTCCAATTCCCTACGCTTTAGTCAAAAAGGGAACAGAAGGGCTTAGCACATCAGATGCACTAAGTATGGAACCCATGCAAAAACCATGAAAAAGGGACATTTAGTAAATAACATGTTTTTCATGAATTTTGATTAAAAGAACATACTTTAAGCATAATAACAACATTTAACTACTTAGAGACACATAAGGAATCATTTGACAAAATAGTCACACTTTAAGAAAATATTACATTGATATTACTTTACTGTACAGTGAACTTCTTTGTTGTTACAGTGAAGTTCCTTAGATTAATTTTTAACACCCTTTTGACATATAATTCCGTCACTTAAAGCTATCCTAAGCGTTACTTATGTAAGACGAAGAGAGCACCCACACACCCTCTCTAGGCAAACCTACATTATACTTAAGACCATATTATAATGAGATACACATACTTACAAATACATCAGTGACATGTACATGAGATCCTCCTACAAAGGTAATTCTAAGGTTCACTTGATTGAGTTGTGAAGCGACCCCCATACAATCCCTTACGGACAGACTTAGGAGTTGCTATAGACTTACTAATATAGAATCATTCTGACTTATGTCATTATAATACATATAATATGACATTCTCCGCTACCAAGGTTATCAATAAACTTACTTAAGTAAATCACGAAGATAACATCCATCATTGACCTCTTCATGATTACCTATGTAATCCTTAAGTATACCTAAGTTTGGATCATGTCTACATGATTCAACAAACATCCCTTACTAGAGTCATTGTTAAGACTTATCTAGGTAAGATACGAAATGACCATTCCTATGCCCCCTTCACACCTTAAGTAGACAACCCTTTACTACTATAGATAAGTACTTATTCATCTAAGATACTTTTTAACTTAAGTAATTACATTAATTAGTTTATTAAGAGACATTAATCACATATAGGATATTGAAGTAATGGTGTTGGACAATACGTAGGGACTCTAACTAACACCTCCAAATCCTATTGTGCAATGTGCATATAACGTCCCATACAACAACCTAAACTTCATAGAACTTCTATAATGCTAGTCGGTATCCCATATGATGAAATAGAAAATAACCGAAATAGACCAGGGTAGCAAAGCGTTAAATCAGGAGTTCTAACGTACTGCGGTGATGGTGTTCTACTTGCCCATGGTAGAACTTAGACACATCCCATGTAGACATATGGTTATTGAATATGAAGGGAGTGCTTTGTATTCTAGTCTCATCCTTTAACTAAAACAATTTCCCTTACGATACTCACTCGGTGCTAGCCTTTGTTCTCATAGAGTAATTTTCATTAGAGTTTCATACAAAGGGGTTCCATATCAGGTTCATAACCCAATCACATTTACCCTACCCAAGAGGTCCTCGAGGGATACCTTCCAATGGTGACAGGAAGCGCATCATGCCATTTCAGCCAGTCAACCATAATTCTGTCATTCCTTTACTTAAAGGATACCATTACGACTTTCGACTTCAACATTCATAACTTTACCACTAGGTTCAAGGTTTCACATAAAGACCCTCTTAGGATCATTCATTGTCACATGTCATTCATACATTCAAGACTAAGAGGCTTTAGCATCCTAAGTCATGATATCTCATATTCACATTCCTACATGCATAAAGTAAGGGACACAAGTCAACCAAGACAAGACACAACATACTTAGCTTTAACACATATTACACGTCATTCTTTATTACAATTAGGCATAACCATTATCATCTTTATGTCATTCTATACACTACCATATAATAATGAATATAGCCATAATAGACTCATATAGTCAAGTAGGAACAACCATGTATCAATCCTAGGACTACACATATAAGCACATTGCCATAGTCTACATGATATCCTAACATACATAGAAAGAACACATACTTTAACATTACTTCACATATTGATAGATATTCTCATACTTCACATAAATAACCTACAAAAATCATCACACTACTTCAAGTAGTTCCGTTAAGTCCATGATTAATTATACTGCATAAAATAATGCTGACAAGGCCACATAAATTCACATAGCACCGCCACCATAAATGGACCATACGAATAAGCAATATACTATAAAAAACCATAATATTAATAGATTTATGGAAGTATACCACCCATACAATCTCATCATTTCAATCCAATGTTAAATCATCCAATTCGATACCATAAGCCCCTTACCATGCCCATGAACAACAATTCAATATATAAACTATAATACTCAATGAATTTAGGTAACTTCAGTATAGCTTATCAATTAAAGACAACCTAGATATAAATTCAATTCAACTATTACATTAATCAATAGCCCATAGAAAACTACACCAAAATTCATAAGCCTTAAGTCAATATCAATTCATTTAGCTTAATATTAAATAGATCAAAGAATATGAATACTCAATTGGTCAAACTGAAACATCCAATAAACCAATCAATCATAATCTATACATAATCAAAAGACCATAACAATCTACACATGAATTCATTAATATCAAAGCATGATCACGTAACCCATATGTTAGTCAAATTGAGCTATTTGTGAAGGTAAAGGGTTCATGGTGAATTTCACTATAAAATATATATTAAACATAAATTATATCATATCTTATTTTTTGAAAATATTTCATGCAAGAACCTAAGACTTAGAGCAGAAATTGGACTTTTCATCTTTTTGCCATCTTTGAAAATCATCTTTGAAATTGGCTATAAGATATCAAGACTTAGATCAACAAATCCCATACCTTATTAGAAAAACCCAATCATAATTTAATAATAAACTCCATTGAAGAGCCATCTTCAAGCTCCATCATCACCTTGAGCTCTCATGAGATTTTTGAAGAAACTTTAGGAGGGAAAGGGTTTTGATTTAGATTCTAGGGTTTAAATGAATGTTATAGGACTTCTTTCTTCAATGGATCTTGAAGATGGTTCTTCAAAAATCTCAATGAGAGCTGCCAGAATATATACACCAAAAATAACCGTCCTCCTATTTTATAAGGCTTGGGGTGAATATCCCAAAACCCCCAAGTGTTAACAAAAAAGCTGCCAGTTTGACGCACTATCAACTCCCAGCATCGACTCTCTGTGGTCTCAACCACACCCCATTGATGGGGTCTCATTGTCACGACCCAATTTCTCGAGCTATGAAGGCACCTACTATAACCCACCAGTAGGTAAGCCAAACCACATCCAAAAACAACACGTAATGGGTGTGAGGGTAGAAACTAAACAAGACTAAGCAAAATTACAATAACACCATAAGAAAACCAAAACATAAATACAATAAAGGATCCCTCCCAGAGCTTGGAAGTCACTAATACAGAGCTACCAACAAAACGAGTACAAGTCCCAACAGTGGACCACCGAAACTAGACTGTCTCGAAAATTAAAAGACAAGTCTTTATATAAACAGATGGAGACTGAAATAGTACAGAACACTGTGTGCTCACCCCTGTCTCTAGACCAGAAATGCTCCAAACTCGATCAATGCTAACTACTGGTGCTCAGACCTGCATCACGAAAATTGATGCAGAGCGTAACATGAGTACCAAATAACAGGTACCCAGTAGAAATCAAAGGCCAACTGTACTAGAAAAGTAAAGCACTATGAAAAGACGGAATCACAAAACTAGAGGTCAAGAACGGAAGGCTAAGTAACACAATAATGCACACGAGTGTATAAAGATCTAACTAAATTATTATAAATAAGCTAACTACACCTAACTGGACCCATCATAAGCCCAGAAGGTACACTCGTGCGCAAGTTTAAATAAAAACCCGAACGAACCCCCATAAGCCCGACGAGTACATAAAATAACTATAACTTACGGAGAATAGAACTCGAGGCCAATGAACACCAAACCAAAAAGTAGAATCTGATGATACGGAGGTCGGGCTTTGAACCGGACGCTCACCAGAATTACACAAGTAGCCAATAGCAAAATATAAGTAACTGAGGCCGGACCTCTAACCGGATGCTCTACATACTTCAGGCCGGACCTCTAACCGGATGCTCTACACAAGTATGTGGATGGTCGAGGCCGGACCTTAAATCCGGATACCCGACATAGATGTCGATATAGCTTCTGAAAGAGTCATTATCTATCAATAATCATATAAACCCGTGGTACACCATCAAAACATATCTAATCAATGTAAGTCCTTAAAGCCGAATCGAACTCAGCTTTGAATCACAGATCATAATTCATTGTCACTGACGTAACTCGAGAAGACGTAACATCGAAGGAATAAGAGTAACTATTGCTAGAGCAAGCTCATCATCTAGCTAAATACCAAACTATCAGACTCAAGTTTGCTACATCAGTCTACAAGGATTTAAGCCGGCCGAGTGACGTCGGGGATAAACTAAGTCCAACCGACTTTGAATCATGCATTTCTAAGGAAAACCCTAGTCAAACCTAAACTAAGGCCCAACATACTTCTGATAACCAGTATTCAAACATACAAGTAATTCATATAGCAAAGAAGGTCAATTAATAACAATAAACATGCTCACAGTTATCCGATAATCTCAGAAAAAGGTCAAAAATATGATTTTTAACACCTATGCATGATCCAATAACTACCCAACCCAAATCCTAACAAATCCACATGCATTCACATGTTCGAGTTCAATCTAAGAAGAGAAATCATAGCCTACCTGAACGCAGATCACGCGCGCTCCAAAATTAATTTCCCCGAATCTTTTACTTTCTAAAAGGCCTCAAAACGTTGATACAATATCAGAAATAGAGTGACAACTTTATTACGGTCATTTAAACACTAAAATCACAAGAAACAGAGATGGGTCAATTTCACTGTCAAAATGAAAAAAGTGGGATCCCCGTTGAGAAATCCAGAATTAACCCCAAATGAAAGTCCTAAATAACTCTCGAAACTTGTGTACCAGAATGGAACACAATTCAGGACTCAAGACAGTCCCAACATGAACATGCAACAAAAAAACCCAAATTCTAAGCTAAAAATCAGCAACAATGGCAGCAGATACTTACAAGATTTTACCAAAAATGAAGGTCCAACAGCCAAAACAAATCACACCACAATGATCCTCACGAAAAACCACACAACATAGTCTCTTGAATCACTAAATTCGTACCTAAAATGGCCAAGAAATGACCTTCTAAAATTTCCCAAAAGTTGAGCTCGAAAAGTAGCTATGTCAGCAGTTAAAACATAAAATTTACCTCAAATCGGGTCCACAAATCAGATTCCAAGCTCACCAATGCATTGCCCTCGAAAAAATCTCACCACTTAGCCTTTTGAATCGCCCAATTTCGAGTTGTATAGCTCAAAATATCAAAATTTCAATGTAAGACACAAAGGCTGAAAGTTGGGTTTTTATAATGATGAATCTTGTCGTTAAAATCCCAATTTCTAGTCGTTAAAACCCCAATTTATCGTTGTTAAAGGGCTGCACCAGATTTCAGCTTTGCCTAGTTTCTTTAAAGTCTCCGACGGGTGCTCAGAATCCGTTCGGAACCTGATAAAAATAAAACAGATATGCTACCCTACCAAAGACGACATTCCATACTCAAAGGCGCAATCTATTTTCATCAGAGGTCATCTCGATAAAATGTGGGTCCCACTTCCATTGGCCATTTTAAGTCAAAAACCACAAAAGGGCTCGAAAAAGTATCAAAAACTTCAAAATCCGAAAAAAGGGTCAAACTAGACCAAACTCGGCATTCCGGAGCTAACCGCGCTGACAGAATTCTCATCCGAGCGCGTTTACTTAGAATGTTGAATAAAGTCAAACTTATCCTTTAAACTTAAAGTTAAAACGCCTAATCACACCAACTTACACAGAAAACTTTGGGAGTCATGTCAACAATGCTACTAGACTAAAATGACCCATCCGGAACTGATGGAATCATCATAATTGGATTCTGATGTCATCTTCATGAACTTTTGATCTAAAATGATCGTTCAAGGTTCAGAAGCTCCAAAAATACTAAAGCTCACACAATAACCAAACGAATGACTAGGTGATCGATCTGTCAGACCCTGTAAGTCATAAATGACTTAGAATCGCTATAGGAACACTCTAAACGATGCACAGAAGATAAAACACTAAAAATGACAAGAAGGGTCATTACAATATCCAGTACTAAAAAGAACATTCGTCCGCGATAGTAAGGGTCAAGAAGTACCTGAAGGCTCAAATAAGCCGGGAAACTGCTCTCGCGTCTCCTACTGGGTCTCCCAGGTAGCCTCCTCGACTAAAGGATGCCTCTAACGGACCTTAACAATAGGAATGGATCTCGAGCGGAATTTCCTCACATCTCTGGCTAGGATGGCAACTGACTCTTCTACAAATTTCAAAAGATCATCCAACTCAATTGCATCATACTGGAGCACATGGGACTCATCAGGAATATATCGGTGTAGCATGGAGACATGGAAAACTGGATGGATGGCTGAAAATGTTGGAGGTAGGGCCAACTCATAAGCAACCTCCCCAACTGTCCGAAGTATCTCAAAAGGCCCAATGTTCCTGGGGCTAAGCTTACCCCGCCTCCCAAATCTCATCACACCCTTCATGGGCGACATACGGAGAATTACCCGATCACCAACAGAGAATCTCAAAGGTCGACGCCTTCGATTCTCATAACTCTGGTTCCTACTCTGAGCTGTCCTGAGTCTATCCTGAATCATTCTCACCTGCTCCAAAGCCTCCTGAATCAAATCTGTACCTCGCGGCCTAGGCTTTGTATACTCGAACCAGCCCACTAGAGTGCGACAACGCCTACCATACAAGGCCTCAAACGGGGCCATCTGAATGCTAGAATGGTAGCTGTTGTTATATGCATATTCCGCCAAAGGCAAGAACTGGTCCCATTGACCACCAAACTCCAAAACACAAGCCCGTAGCATGTCCTCAAGGACCTGAAGAGTGCGCTCTGACTGGCCATCAGTCTGTGGGTGGGAAGCTGTGCTCAAGTCAACCCGGGTGCCCAACTCATCCTGAAAGGTCCTCCAAAAGCTAGACGTGAACTGAGAACCGCGATCTAATATAATAGAAACTGGCAGCCCATGAAGTCGAACCACCTCCCGAATGTATATACAAGCGAACCTCTCGGCACTAAATGAAGATTGAACAGCAAGGAAATGTGCTGACTTGGTCAATCGATCAACGATGACCCAAATACTATCAACTCCTCTAGAAGTCCTCCGTAGACCAGCCACAAAATCCACAGTAATGCGGTCCCACTTCCATTTCGGAATGGGTAATCCCGGAAATTCACCAGCAGGCCTCAAATGCTCAACCTTTACCTGCTGGCAGCACAAGCAACGAGAAATAAAGTCAGCAATATCTCATCTCATGCCACTCCACCAGTAATGTTGTCTCAAATCACGATACATCTTCGCTGTACCCGGATGGATAGAATGTCTAGACTCATGAGCCTCCGAAAGTATCAGCTGTATCAAATCTCCAACTCTCGGGACACAAATGCGACCAGCGAATCTCAACACTCCATCAGGATCTAATGTATCCTCATCACCATTACCAACTAACACTCGACCTGTAAGGGACCCCAGGGCCTTATCCTCAAACTGGCAACCACGGGTCCTATCATACAAAGAAGACTGAACTCCCATATAAGCCAAGACGCGTCTAGAATCTGAGATTTCTAATCGAACCATGCAATTGGCTAAAAATTTAATGTCCAAAGCCAAGGGTATTTCACCTGCAGGTAAGAAGGCTAGACTACCCATACTCACCGCCTTTCGGCTCAAGGCGTCTGCTACCACGTTCGCCTTGCCCGGATGTTAGAGAATGGAGAGATCATAATCCTTCAGGAGCTCAATCCAACAACGTTGCCTCGAATTATGGTCCCTCTGGCTCATGATGTACAGAAGACTCTTTTGGTCAGTATATATCTCACATCGAACTCCATACAAGTAGTGCCTCCAAATCTTAAGCGCAAAAACTACCGCTTACAACTCCAAGTCATGGGTGGGGCAGTTGCGCTCATGGACCTTAAGTTGCCTCGATGCATACGCAATAAGCCGGCCCTGCTGCATAAATACACAACCCACACCAAAACCAGACGCATCACAATAAATTGTGAAACCCTCTCCCTCAATTGAAAGAGTCAATATAGGAGCGCTAGTAAGCAACTGTTTGTGCTTTAGAAAGCTCATCTCACACTCCTCTGTCCACACAAAGGGAATATCCTGGCGAGTCAAACGAGTCAAAGGAGGTGCAATAGTAGAAAAGCCCTCTGTATTAACTCGCTAACCCGACAAAGCTACGAACCTCGGTAACAGAAGTGGGTCTATCCCAATCACGAATAGCTTCAATCTTCACCGGATCTACCCTAATACCCTCCTTGGACACCACGTGCCCCAAGAATAATACAGATGCAAGCAAAATCTCGCACTTTGAGAACTTGGCATAAAGCTTCTGATCTCTCAAAGTATGGAGCACTATCCTCAAATGTTGCTCATGCTCACACCGGCTCCGCGAGTATACCAATATGTCATCAATGAAGATGATAAAAAATGAATCAAGGTATGTCCAGAACACATGTGTCATCAAGTCCATAAAGGCGGCTGGGGCATTATTCAACCCAAAAGACATCACAAGGAACTCATAATGGTCGTAACGAGTCCTAAATGCATACTTAGGGATGTCAACTACTCTAATCCTCAGCTGATGGTACCCGGACCTCAAATCAATCTTAGAAAATATGGCGGCACCCTGAAGCTGATCAAACAAATCATCTGTACGAGGCATAGGGTAACTGTTGTTCACCGTCACCTTGTTCAGCTGCATATAGTCAATGCATATCCTCAAAGTCCCATCCTTTTTTTTCACAAACAGAACAGGAGCACCCCAAGGCGACACACTCGGACGAATGAACCCCTTTTCTAAGATGTCCTTTAACTGAACACTGAGCTCTCTGAGCTCTGCAGGAGCCATCTGATAAGGCAGAATAGAAATAGGACGGGTGGCAGGCTCCAAATCTATAGCAAAACCAATGTCACGCTCTGGGGGTAGGCCAGGTAGATATGTAGGGAACACATATGCATACTCTCTAACCACAGGAACCGAGTCAAGTGAAGGAACCTCCCTATTGACATCTCTGATGTGGGCCAAATACGCTAAACACCCAGAAGCAACCAACGGCCTTGCTCAAATAAAAGAGATTATCCCCGTCAGTATGTGTCTATAAGTAGCCTGCCAGAATACCGGGGGAACAGCAGGCATGGATAAGGTTACAGTCTTGGCATAGCAATCCAAGACCACATGATATGGGGATAACCAGTCCATGCCCAAAATCACATCAAAATCAATCATATCTAGCATAATAAGATCAGCTCTAGTATCATAACCCTTGATAGTCACTAAGTAATATCGCAATACATGATCCACTACTAAGAACTCACCTACCGGGGTCGAAACATGAACCGGCTCTACCAAAGACTCGGACCTCATACCCAATCGGGAAGCAAAATAAATAGATACATACGAGAATGTGGACTGTGGATTAAATAATACTGTAGCAGGCTGATGGCATAAGAAGAGCGTACCTGAGATGACATCGTTAGATGCCTCAGCCGCCGCCCTTGCCGGGTGTGCGTAGAAATGGCCCTGAGCACCTCTACCTGGTGCACCCGGTTTACCACCTGACCTGCCTCACCGAGCTCCACCCCTGGTACCCTGTCGACTCTCTTGACGGTCCTGAATCTGACCACCTCCTCTAGCCGAAGAAGACACGGCTGAATCATGTTTAGAAGTACGTGGACCTGGTACAATCGCCCACTCGACCTTGCCGGGGGCATTCTCTAGACCAATGGTCAAGAGCACCACAATCATAACACCCCGAAGTTGAACGCCCAGTAGTAACCCGACCCCAGCATGAAGGAAAGGAATCTGATCCCCTCGAATTCTGGCATGTACTAGGACCACTCGTCTGATATTGGCCTCCCTCAGAAATAGGTAATGCCGCCTGAACAGGCAGACTAGTCTGACCCTGCTAGAACCTCTGACATGGCCTATCATATGAGTCCCTCCCCCTAGTCTGCGACTCGCTATAGCTGCCCTAGTAGCGTGCCCTCTTATCACTACCCCCTTGGGCCTCACGATGAATATGTTCTATGGATCAGGCATGATCGACCACATCATCAAAAGAACGTCCAGCTGAAACCATATGCGCTGTGTCAGCCCTCAAACGATATCGCAAACCACGTACAAAACAACTAACTCTCTCTTCCTCTGTTGGCAAGATCATAATAGCATGGCGAGACAACTCATGAAACCTCGCCTCATAGTCTGAAACGTTCATAGATCCCTATTACAATCTAGATAATTGATCACTAAGCCTATCTCTGACGCTCTGTGGCATGAACCGGGCCATGAAAGCCTCTGAGAACTCACTCCAAGATATAGGAGGAGATCCAACTGGCCTAGACTCTCGATACGTGCGCCAACACTTCCTGGCTATCCCACGGAACAGATGAGCGGTAAAGTCAGTTCCTCTCGACTCTAAAAGTTCTAATGACTGTAACTGCTCCTGGCAAGTAAGCTGGAAATCATGAGCGTCCTCTCCAATCGCCCCTAAGAATATAGGCGGTGCCAACCTCTGAAATACCCCAAGCATCTTCTGATCCCGCAGTGGCATCTCTCTAACCTCTAAGTCTGGTGGGGCAGCCACATGAACTGGTGGCGGCTGATCTTGCTGCGCTGGTGCTGGTACTGCTAGTGCTTGTGCCTATCGCATATCCCCAATAGCTGCTAATATCTGAGTTAAGAGGGAATGGAGATCAGGTGCTGCAACTGGTGCGGGTGGTGGCTGGGCTGGCCCCGGCCCCACTGGCTGTGGTGGTACATGCGCTGCATGAGGCTCCTCCTCCCTATCCCGAGCCGGTTCTGCGGCCCTACCTCAACCTCGTGGTCGACGTCTACCCCAAGCTGAGGCTCCGGGTGCATCTCCCCCGAACGCACCGCCTCGCGTGCGAGCCATCCTATAATAGTGTGAAAGAAATGAGATTTTAAGAAACCAACAAGACACACGCGACAAGAATTTGAAACGAAATGGATATTTTCCTAAAAACATCCTGTAGGCTCCTGAAGATAAGATACGTACGTCTCTGCACCGATCCGCAAGACTCTACTAGACGTTCGCTCTGTAAAAGTGAGACCGTTGAACCTAGGGCTCTGATACCAACTTGTCACGACCCAATTTCTCGACCCATGAAGGCACCTACTATAACCCAACAGTAGGTAAGACAAACCACAATCCAAAACATTACGTAATGGGTGTGAGGGTAGAAACTAAACAATACCAAGCAGAATTACTATAACAACATAAGTAAACCAAAACATAAATACAATAAAGGAGCCATTCTCGGAGCCTGGAAGTCACTAATACAGAGCTACCAACAAAATGAGTACAAGTCCCAACAGTGGACCACCGAAACTAGACTGTCTCGAAAAGTAAAAGACAAGTCTTTATATGAACAGATAAAGATTGAAATAGTACAAAATGTTGTGTGCTCACCCATGTCTCCACACCAAAAATGCTCCAAACTCGATCAATGCTGACTACTGGTGCTCGGACCTGCATCACTAAAATAGATGCAGAGCGTTGCATGAGTACCAAATAACAGGTACCCAGTAGGCATCAAAGGCCGACTGAATTAGAAAAGTAAAGCAATATGAAAAGACGGAATCACAAAACTAGAGGTCAAGAACGGAAGGCTAAGTAACACAATAATGCACACGAGTGTATAAAGATCAAACTAAATTAATATAAATAAGCTAACTACACCAAACTCGACCCACCATAAGCCCAGAAGGTACACTCATGCGCAAGTTTAAATAAAAACCCAAATGGACCCCCATAAGCCCAACGAATACAAAATAACTATAACTTAAGGAGAATAGAACTCGAAGCCAAAGAACACCGAACCAAAAAGGAGAATCTGACGGTACGGAGGTCGGGCCTTGAACCGGACGCTCACCCGAATTACACAAGTAGCCAATTGCAAAATATAAGTAACTGAGGCCGGACCTCTAACCGGATGCTCTACTTACATGAGGCCGAACCTCTAACCGGATGCTCTACATAAGTATGTGGATGGTCGAGGACGGATCTTAAATCCGGATACCCAACAAAGATGTCGATATAGGTGTTGAAAGAGTCTTTATCTATCCATAATCACATAAACCCGTGGAACACCATCCAGACTTAGCTAATCAATTTAAGTCATCAAAGTCGAATCGAACTCAACTTTGAATCAAGGAGCAGAATTCATTGTCACTGTAGTAACTCGAGAAGCCGTAACATCAAAGGAATAAGAGTAATTATCGCTAGAGCAAGCTCATCATCTAGCTAAATACCAGTCTATAAGACTCAAGTGTGCTACATCAGTCTACAAGGATTTAAGATGGCCGATCAACGTCGGGGCTAAACTAAGTCCTGCCGACTTTGAATCATGCATTTCTAAGGAAAACCCTTGTCAAACCTAAACTAAGGCCCAATATACTTTTGATAACTAGTATTCAAACATACAAGTAAGTCATATAGCAAATAAGGTCAATTAATAACAATAAACATGCTCATAGTTATCCCATAATTCTCAGAAAAAGGTCGAACATATGATTTTTAACACCTATTCATGATTAAATAACTACCCAACCCAAATCCCAACTAATCAACATGCATTCACATGTTCGAGTTCAATCTTAGAAGGGAAACTGTAGCCTACCTGAACGCAGATGACGCGCGCTCCAAAGTTCACTTCCCCGAAACTTTTACTTTCTAAAAGTCCTCTAAACGTTGATACACTATCAGAAGTAGAGTCACAACTTTACTACGGTCATTTAAACACTAAAATTGCAAGAAACGGAAACGGGTCAATTTCACGGTCAAAATGGAAAAAGTGGGATCCACATTGAGAAATCTAGAATTAACTCTAAATGAAATTCCTAAATAACTCTCGGAACATGTGTACCAGAATGGAACACAATTCAGGACTCAAGACAGTCCCAACATGAACATGCAACAAAAAAAACCAAATTCTAAGCTAAAAATCAGCAACAATGGCAGCAGATACTTACAAGATTTTACAAAAAATTAAGGTCTAACAGCCAAAATCAACTACACCACGAAGATACTCACGACAAACCCCACTATATAGGCTCTTGAATCACTAGATTCAGACCTAAAATAGCCAAGAAATCACCTTCTAAAATTTCCCAAAAGTTGAGCTCGAAAATAAGCTATGACAGCAATTAAAACATAAAATTTACCTCAAATCAGGTCCCAAATCAGAATCCAAGCTCACCAAGGCGTTGCCCTTGAAAAAATCTCACAACTTAGCCTTTTGAATCGCCCAATTTGGAGTTATATAGCTCAAAATATCGAAATTTCAAAGTAAGACACAATGTCTGAAAGTTGGGTTTTTATAAGGACGAATGTGGTCGTAAAAACCCCAATTTCTGGTCATTAAAACCCCAATTTCTGGTCGTTAAAGGGCTGCACCAGATTTCAGCTTTGCCTAACTTCTTTAAAGTCTCCGACGGGTGCTCGGAATCCGTTCGGAACCTGATAAAAATAAAATAGATATTCTACCCTACCAAAGTCGACATTCCGGACTCAAAGGCGGAGTCAAAATTTTCATTAGAGGTCATCTTGATAAAATGTTGGTCCCACTTCCATTGGTCATTTTAAGTAAAAAACCACAAAAGGGCTCGAAAAAATATCAAAAACCTCAAAACCCGAAAGAAGGGTCAAACTAGACCAAACTCGGCATTCCTGATCTAATCGCGCTGACGGAATTCTCATCCGGGCGCGTTTACTCAGAATGTTGCAATATCAAAAGAATGATGATGCATGTTACCCTCATAATATGACTTACCTAATTTTATTTGGCAAGTCCAACTGACTTGGCTTTCCATAACTCATATCGTTAGGAGAGTGATCTTCTTAATCATGCATGTCCTTGGAGTTTACTTGCATACACCCATACTTAGTACAAGTGTGTACTAATTCCATATAATCCATTACTTTAGGTGCAGGTACAGGTGAACCTAGAGCTTACAACACTATGTTGAATATACCCGGATGTGAAACATTCATCCGAACTTGGTAGGACCTCACGATTTCGAGGATGCTTATCTCTTATATTCTAGCTGAGACGTAGGCATGAGTAGTGGAGGATGTTTCACTACTGTTTCTTTCTTACTTATTTTCTGACGATATATTGGTGCCATTTTGGCAACTTCATATATATGCAGTTATGAACAATTTCCTTCATTTGAATAGGTTATTATTAAATAGTTGTTGTGAACTGATGTGATATAGAAATAATTACTATGAAGCCTATGCATACTTCAAACCAAACAAATGTTTTAAATTTTCCTCTAAAAGTTACCTATACAATGCAATGATGACAGATGTAGGCTTTTCTGCGACCTCCAAGAGGTCAACGACACTGGTTTTCGTTTGGGTCTAGACGCCGATCGTGTCAAACGTGGTATCAGAGCATTAGGTTTAATTCCAAGGACAATAATGTTCCCATAAACCACATCGAGTAGTTTCTAAGTTATGGTAGAGAAGTGCACCACTATCATGAATTTGAGACTATCTGATGCGTAGGAAATTTCCCTTCTTCTGATCTTATCGTGCTTTCCTTAATGTATGATTTCTTTGTATTATGAGCATATCTAACATCAATTCTTATTTTTTTTAAAAATGAACACATGGGGGGACGCTTGTCGGGGAATACTAGGAGCAGCTGCTGGAGGCAACGAATTTCCACCCCAAGCTCCAGCTGTAGGAGTGGTCATGACAGTTAAACAAACAGGGTTGATTTATTGCGGCGGTGCGGACCTCTTGGGCACATATGGATAAAGCCATCACTGTGCAGGCTTAGGCTATAACGGCTCAGGCCAATAGACAGGAGGTTTACTGGGAGAACCCACCAGCATAAAACATGGCGAATAGGTTGCGGGATTTTACGACGATTAATCCCCCAATTTATATAGGATCTAAGACTACAGAGGATATGTGGAGGAGGTATAGAAGATTCTAGTGGCGATAAGGGCCACAAAGATTTAGAAAGCTGAGATGGCCTCGTGCCAGCTAAAGGATGTTGCATAGACCTGGTGCAAGATGTTGTAGAATATCAGGGCATTGGGAGGAGGTCCGATCACTTGGGAGTTGTTTAAGACAGCCTTTCTGGAGAGGTTGTTCCCCAAGGCAATGAAAAAGGCTAAGGTTGAGGAGTTCATCCACCTTAAGTAGGACTCGATAACGTTAGGGAGTATTCTTTGAAATTTGAAAAATTTTCTAGGCATACCACTTTGTTTGTGTTGAATAGCAGGGACGAGATGAGCAGGTTCCATATAAGAATCTCATAGATCTTGGAGGAGGAGTGTCGAGTTGTGATGCTCCATGACAGCATCGACTTGTATATGCTGATGGTGCATGTCCAGCAGGTTGAGGACAGCAAGAAGAAAAGGAGAGTCTGTGAGGGAAGGAGGCCTAAGCCTTCAAACCAAGCAGGTCCCAGCAGTGGTAGTTGCAGGAGAAATTTCGAAATTGGTTATCAGCCCAAATTTAAGAAAGTTCATCAGGGATCATGGAACTCTAACTCTTAAATGAATGCAGCATCAAGATAAGGCATACCCGAGCCTAATAAGGGCAACAAAGGTGATTTTTAGCGTCCCATAAAGGAATGTGGCATGTGTTGTCATATTTACAGTGGGGAGTGCAGACTAGGAACAAATGCCTTTCTTCGGTTGCGGGAAGAGAAGGCATATGGTTAGGGGTTGTAAAAATAATAGGGGTCAGGCTAGACGTAATGCTCAGCCTATGCCTAATCCCCATAATTCTGTTGTATCCGAGCCTTATAGGAGGAACATATTCTACGCCTTCAAGGGTAGTGAGGAGCAGGAGAATTCTGCTGATGTGGTAATAGGTATGCTGCAAGTTTTTTAAACTTCTTTTTATGCTTTAGTGGATCCAGGGTCTACGCTTTCTTTTGTGACTGCCTTGCTCGATCTTACCTTTTGAATCACTACCTGAGGTTTTTTTTTATCCTATTGTAGTTAGTACTCCCTTAGGAGAAAATGTAAGAGCTGATACAGTTCATAAAGACTTTCCAATAGTAGTATGTTGTAACTCTATGTGTGCAGACCTTGTTGAGTTAACCATGAATGGCTTTGATATTACACTTGATATGGACTGGCTCCATAAATGTTATGCCTTCATGGATTTCCATAGTAGAGTTGTGATATTCCATTTCCCTAATAAAGTAGAGCTGGTCTTGGAGGGGTACAACTCGAGTCGTTCAAGTACATTTATTTCGAACCTAAAAGCAAACAAAATGATGTCAAAGGGATTGTTATGAAATCTTGTGAGTGGCAATGATCTAGATTATGATATTCCATCCATAGACTCTGTGTTTGTAGTGAGTGAGTTCTGAGATGTTTTCTCTGATGATTTGCCTAGAGACCCTCCATCTCGAGAGATTTATATTTGTATCGACCTAGATCCTGACACCAAACCAATTTAAATTCCTCCCTACAGTATGGCTCCAGCTAAAGTGAAAGAGTTAAAGATGCACTTAAAACATCTCATTGATAATGGTTTCATATCCCCTTGGGATGCTCTAGTGCTGTTGGTCAAAAAGAAAGATGGAACCCTTATGATGTGTATCGATTATCGACATCTCAATAAAGTCACTATAAATAACAAGTATCCACTTCCCAGAATAGATGACTTATTCAATTAGCTCCAAGGGTCTAGTTTCTTCTCAAAGATGTATATTCGTTCTGGGTATCATCAATTTAGGGTTAGGGTAAAGATATCGCAGTGACAACTTTCGTACCCGTTATGATCATATGAGTTCCTAGTCATGTCATTTGGTTTAACTAATGCACCAGCTGCATTTTTGGATCTCATGAACCAAGTCTTTCATGAATACCTTGATTCTTTTGTCATAGTATTCATTGATGACATCCTTTAATACTCTAAGGCCTAGGAAGATCATGAACAACATTTGAGACTATAATTTAAGGTTCTTAAACAACATCAGCTGTATGCCCAATTCAGCAATTGTGGATTTTGGTTTACATTAGTGACCTTTTAGGGTCATGATGTGTCCGATAAGTGTGTAGAAGTGGACCCTAGAAAGACTGAGGCTGCTAAGATCTAGAGAAGACCTCTTACTCCCAATGATATCCTTAGCTTTTTTTAATTGGCTGGTTAATACGGAAGGTGCATGGTGGGTTTTTCTTCTGATGTTGCCCCACTGATAGCTTTATCTAAGAAGAAAGCCGAGTTCGAATGGGTGGAGACTTGTGAGAATAGTTTGCAGGAGCTCAAAGACAAACTCAATTCAGCCCTAGTGCTTACATTGCCTAAATGTAGTGAGAGTTACTCTATTTATTGTGATGCATCTAGTGTTTGTTTGGGTTGCATTCTTATGTATGGTGGTAAGGTTATATACTATGCGTCGAGATAGATCAAGGTTCATAACAAGAATTATCGCACTCATGACCTAGAGTTTGCAGCTGTGGTGTTTGCATTGAAGTTGTAGAGGCATTACTTCTACGAGGTGCATGTGGATGTGTTTATAGACAACAAGAGTCTGTAGTACGTGTTCACGTAAAGAGAGTTGAACCTATGTTAGCGGAGATGGTTGGAGATGTTGAAGGACTATGACATGAGTATCAACTACCATCCAGGGAAGGCAAATTTTGTAGCTGATGCTTTGAGCAGGTTGAGCATGGGGAGTACAACCCACATTCATTATGATAAGAAGGAGTATTTAATGATGTACGCATATTGGTCAGAATAGGTTTGCGGTTGATTGACTTCACTAGTGGGGGTGTTTCAGTTCAACCTAGTTCTTAATCATCCTTGGTAGCTGATGTCAAGAAGGGCCAGCATCTTGATCCTATGTTGATGGAGTTGAAGGACTCAGTGCTGGTGAAGATGAATGAGTCCTTTTCTTTAGGAGGTGATGTTATAATTAGGTACCAGGACAGGCTATGTGTACCAGATGAGGATGATTTGTGGATCATGGTAGTTCCAGAGGCACATGGTTTTAGGTTTTTGATACAATCCCAGTTCCACCAAGATGTATCATGACCTCAAGTAGATGTATTGGTGGGATGGCATGAAGAAGGACATTACTGAGTATGTGGCCAGGCATCAAAATATTCAGCAGGTTAAGGAGGAACACCTTAAGCCTTGTGGTATCACTTAAATGATTGAGGTTCCAACTTGGAAGTGGGAGGCAATTAACATTGACTTCGTGGTTGGTATTTTGAGGACTAGTAGACAATATTACTCCATTTGGGTTATTGTGGACAGGTTGACTAAGTCTCCCACTCTATCCCTATTAAGTCTACTTACAGGGCCGAGGATTATGTGAGACTCTACATTGATGATATTGTGAGGTGGCATGGGATTTCTTTGTCTATCATTTCAGATAGAGGATCTCAGTTGACTTTGTATTTATGGAGATCATTCCGAAAAATCTTAGACATGCAGGTAAAGCTCAGTACCGCTTTCCATCCTCAGACAGATGAAATGGAAAATCGCACAATTCAGACATTGGAGAACATGTTGAGGGCGTATGTGATCGACTTAAGGGGTAGTTGGGATGACCATACGTCATTGATAGATTTCTCGTATAATAACAACTATCACTCCAGCATTGGGATGACACCATTTGAGGCACTGTATGGTAGGAGGTGTAGAACTCAAGTTGGGTGGTTTAAAGTTGTAGAGTCATCCATTTAGAGTCCAAAGATCATTCATAAGGCCTTAGAGATGGTCAGGGTGATTAGAGATAGGTTGGCTACTGCTTATAGTCGGCAGAAGTCTTATGCAGATAACAGGAAGACTTTGATGTTGGTGACTAGGTCTACTTGAAGATAACACCCATGAATGGGGTGATGAGGTTTGGCGGGAAGGGTAAGTTGAGTCCGATGTACGTTGGGCCATACAAGATTCTACAGCGTCTGGGTGAGGTGGTCTATGAGTTAGCGTTGCCTGCGGAACTAGCTTCTGTTCATCCAGTATTTCCTTTATAAATGTTAAAGAATTACCTTTTTGATCCTTCATCAATTCTTCCTGTTGAAGGTTTGGGAGTTGATGAAGACATATCCTATGAGGAGGTTCCTGTTGAGATTTTAGACCGGCATGTGTAGCAGATGACAAATAAGGAGTTTGCTACAGTGAAGGTATTGTGGAGTAACCATCTTGTTGAGGGTGCTACGTGGCAGGTCGAGGCTGATATGAGATACCACTATCCTCATCTTTTAAGGTCTTGAGGTTAGACTTCCTACTCATAAGTCTAAGATTCCTTATATCCTCTATTCTTTGTTACTATTGCTTGACTCTGTAAAGTACTTATGTTATGATATGACTAGAATTTTGCTAGATAATTAGAAGTATCATTCGGGGAAAAATGTTCCTAAGGGGGAGGGATAATGTAACAACCCGAAAATGACTATGCGAAGTAATGCCTTAATGTACCTATAATGCTTATATTAAACCTGTTTCATACAGCTTGATGCGCATTGAACCAGACCTCAAAACCTATGCACCAGCAAAGCCAACCAACTTGGTGAGTTAGTTGAGCTAAGAAAGGTTAGGTCCGGCCATGTTGGGTAGCCGAATATTAATATTCACTCGGATGAGTCTTAACGGAACTTGAAAGGGGTAATGCTAGGTTTGGAGGGTCTAGGGGTCTAATGGTCTTTTCCAAGATAAGGGTAGTATCGTAATTACCCTAATAATTTAATTAATGTATTTTAGTAAATGATTCGGATTGGGTCAATCGGGATTGGCCCATTCGCGAGAAGAGCTTCGCCCAGGATTAATCCTTGGTGGAAGCAATAATAAATTGAATTAATTGATATTTCATTATCTGATTAAAGTAAGAGCAGGTTAGACATCTCACTTAGGCCTTTTAAAATCAGATTTTTAATTTAAATAACAAGGAGTCCTAGTTTAAGTAAAGCTTCACCTAAAAATCCTACTCCTAAACTTATTCTCACATCTCTCCACACTCATTCTCATATTATTTATCAGTAAAAGAACATAAAATAATAGTTCATCACTCTTGAAGAACTTGAACGCTAAATATCAAAAGAAAAACAAGTCTAAAAATGCAAAGCAAAAGAAAAATTTCTCAATGGGTTGTGCTTGAAGTTTCAGTGGTGAGGCATTGATTTCGTGAGAGTTGGCAGTACATTGGATCAATTTTGAAATAGTGTTGAATGAAATAAAAGGTATGGGTTTCTTACTCTTGGTCCCTTTCCCAAGAGACCCCTAGGATTCATTCGAAATCTAATTCGAAAAATAGGAATGTTTTCCCATTGCATGTCCTGGTGAGTAGGTCCCATCGATTGTTGTAGGTTTATTATGTTTGCTTGTAAGATTTAGGGATGTAATGTTTTCGTGATGATTATGTTCATGTATATATATTCAAATTTATTTTATTATTAATTATGTTTTTCCCATACTAAGTTATTAGTGATTGTACAAAGGGCTATTGCGGTTGTTATTGATCATGGGTTGGAGCATGAAAATGGCATGTTAAATCCTTGTATTTTTGTTTAAATTACTTGGAAATACATATAATAATGTACTAAATGTGCAACGAACTTTCATAAAAATCTAACAAACAAAGGTTGAGAAAAATGGACTGAAAATATGACTAAACTTACAGAAATTTGGAAATTTTATCTCGGCAAAGCCGTTAGAAGGTTTTTGGGTTTCAAATATGATTTTAAAATGTGTGAGGTCATCAGGGATTGAACCCAAGACCTCACCTATCCAAGCTACTGAAAATTTAAGTAAAAATGTGAGGTTAGGGGGAATTAAACTCGGTCTTAGCCGAGTAAGAGATTCTAAAAGTATAATTAAATTTAATGAGGTACATGGAATTCGAACCCGTGTGTCCTTTGCCGAAATTAAGACCGGCCCATGCGATAATAAGAATAAATATAATGGGGTGTGTGGGAATCAAATACACTAACTCTTGGATAGATGAGGAAACTAGGAGAACCATTTAAAGAAAAATAAAATGAGGTTGTGCGGGATCGATCCTATATTCTCTCGGTCAAAAGAAGAGAAGTAAAGGAGACAAAATAAAGAAAAGAAATGTAGGCTTATGGTTTCAATCTCAGGTCCCAAATCTAAAATTTTATATAAAAATTTAATATAAGACCAAGTGTTGCTCAAGGGGTTTGAAATAGGGTTCCCTTTAACAATTCCGTATTGATACATAAATCTTACGTGAGCAAATATTTAATGAATGCTTCCTATAGGAATCGAACTCAAGACCTGGCATACTTACAAGATGCATAAGTCACTTAGACGGATTATGAACGAAGCCTCATGGCTTGTACTCATGCGTTCATAAATCCAGTGTACGTTTAAAAGTTATTGAACATAACATGTATATGATGAAATGATGTTACCCCAAGACGGTTAAGTAAGAGTGTGAAATAAACCAAAAGGCCAAGTGCATTGGAATATGACGAAATGAACATTCACGTAATAGGGTGAGTAATTATGAAGAACTAATATGCTAAAGTTAAAGAATGTTATGACAACATGATAAGATACTAATATGAATGACGAGACCAATCTCAAATGAGCCTACTAAGTGTTGCCAAAAAACGTAGTCACCTATGAGAGTGTAAAACTAATAAAGAGACCGGTCTCTAAGAAACACAAGAATAAAAGTATTGAGATTAATGCAAACCTAATACTAATGATGAGATGAGATATCATATAATGATCAATTATTCCCTCATGCTAGAAGCCGTCTTATATGATGTGTGAGATGAATGTAAAGGAACTTTATACTAAGCACTGATAGGCTAGATATGAGTCGCGATTCCTTATTTCGAGAAGGAAGACGTTCGTGTAAATCTCATGAGATGATATTGTTCATTTAGGAGGGTATGGGTCTCTTTATATCTCCTACTTATTGAATCTATGCTGCCAACGTATGGTCTATCAGGGTTCATTTCCCTATATGCGCTAGCATGTTTTGGTTTCACTTTGGCTAGTGATTCCACCTCTTTGTGGTGTGGGGTAGACATTGGATTTCATGAAGCTCACATGATATATGTCGGTTAAAGTTAGGGTTCCAAAAGAAAGAATAAGGCCAGCCTGATGTAATGCACACAATGAAATGAATGACACTGAAGGTGTTTGGATAGGATAATAAAGAGGTTAACTAGACTTAAGTAATGACACTAGGTAATTCTTGGTCATTTCACAATGAATTTGATGAGAGTCCTAAACAACATACTAGGTATATAAATTGATGAAAATGAAGTACATATGAATAAATGAAGCAGCTCTCTATTTGCTAAAGAAGGCTCCTTAGTTGAGGTCCATATGTTGAGCCCTCATTTGGGAAGTCCTAATGTCAAGTCTATGATTCCAAGTTTTCACTGAATATGAATGAAAATATGTAATATACGTATTTTCTAAATGAAATGTGTTATGTGTTGTGTGCAATATGAAAATAATTATGATGCATATTACTCTATTAGCATGAATTTCCTAATCTGATTCGGAAAGTACAAATAACTTGTCTTTCCATAACTCATATCGTCAGGAGAGAGCTCTTTTTAATCATGAATATCCTTGGTGTGTACTTGCATACACCCATACTTATCACAAGATTGTACTAATTCCATGCAATCTTTTAGTTTTAGGTGCAGGTGCAGGTGGACGCTAGAGTTTACGACACTATGTTGAAGCTACCCTGACGTGGAGCATTCATACGGACTTGGTCGGCCCTCATGCTTTTGAGGATGCTTATATATTATATTCTAGCTTAGACGTAATCATGAGCTAGTGTAGGATTTTCCACTAGTGTTTCTTTCTTACATATTTCCAGACGTTGTATTGTTGCCATTTTGGCAACTTTATATTAATGCAGTTATGACCCATATCCTTAATTTGAATATTTTATTATTCTATGGTTGTTGTGAACTGATGTGATATAATGAAATTCTTACTATGAAGTCTATGTATACTTCAAAGCAAATAAAAGGTTTAAATTTTCCTCTAAATTTAACCTATACGATGTAATGATGACGTATGTAGGCTTGTCTGCAACCTACGAGAGGTCAACAACGCCAGTTTTGTCTAGTGTCTAGAACCCGGTCGTAATAATAATTAATAAGATTTATGTTTTGTTGGGTGTTTCCACTAAGAGAATAATCTCCACTTACTACCATATTCACAAAGTGCGCATACCAAGGAACTTGAGATATATCTTTTTCGATATTGTTCATCCAAAAACTCATCGCGGAGTTGTTCACCTTCATGCACATGCGAAACATCCTCCGACCTAGAAATATGATCATCTATTATAAGGTAGATTATAAATAATTCTATCATGATCTATACATAGTCCAGTATTGCAATACAATCTACACACGAATTAAATAAGATTAGGCCATGATAAATTCATTATGAGGTAGGTTATAAACAATTCTTTCATGATCTATACATATTCCAATAGTCCAATTCAATCTACAAATTAATTCAATAAGAGCAGACCATGATCAATTCACCCACTTTAAATCCAAAATTAAGATTTGAAGGAATACATGGGTTCAAGGAATTTTTTATCTTAAAACAACCAATTAATATCAATTACCTCATCAGACATTGATTGAATTCTTTTCATGTAAGAATCCATTCTTAGAATTCCAAAAAGGATTTCTATGCTTTTGAACTTCTTTGAAAAGCCTTTGGAATTAGTCCGTTGAATGAGAGTAGAATCAATGATCAAATCACCATGATTAAATTGAAGAAATCCAACGAAATTGATGGAGAAACAATGAATAACTTTGAATCCTAGCTTCAATGTTTCTCCTAGCTTCAATGGACTCTAGAGAGAATTTATTTTGATCTTAGGTTTTGTATTTGAATAATGAGGTCTAAGACTAGGGTTTAGAATCTTAACTAACTTAATATAACATAAAACATAAAAAACAACTGTCCATTACTTAGTTAGGACCCTAGGTGAAATTCCCAAAGTGCCTTTTCCTTGGCCGAGACACCTGTAGAAGATTGCAAGTGTCAATCAATGGATGCTACTGATAGAGCGTAAACTAACCAACGGAGCGTCCTGCTGGTCCATGGTATTAGTAAGAGACACTTCAAAGGGGTCTAATCTCCCACCACTATGTTTGGGGATACGCCCCCAAACGATGGGGCGTACATTGATCAAAGAGGTCTTGATGGTCCTCGTGGTTCGGACTGTTTTTTGCAGCGTCTTGCCAAGGTTTGGGTCTTTCTCAGTGACCCTTTAGGTTGTCGTTGGGTTGTATTACCTAGACTTTTGAAACATAAACATGTTAATACAGGTCTTATAATCCTTTCCTATCAAAGTAAACATAAAAAAAAAACAACATAAAACATGTGAAGGAACACTAGAAAACACAAGCACACACAAAGGCTAACTTCCAAACGTCTTGGTTCTTCTTGGACATTTGACTTCTGAACTAATCAAACTGACTTCTAATGCTTATATTCATCATTTCAGACCTTATTAACTTATATTGCACATGATTGTAACTAGTTTAACCTACTTCATTATGAGGGTTGCAACATACCTCTTAATGATGAACACTTTATAGAGTCCATGTGGAATTTATGGACATGAATGAATTTACTCTTATGTCTAGATAACTACTTGGAACTAATTTATACGAATGTTCTGATTATTTTACTTACTTACTCACAACTTAGTTCACATTAATAGTTGATCTTAGAGGATTAATAATTGAACTTAAATACTTTCTTGAACTCTATTCTTAACTCTCTCTTGGATCTGAATCATGAATCCCAGAGTTATGGTTCATGATATGAATGATCTCGTTATTAAAAAAGTAGAATCATGAATACATTATTATTATTCTAATACTCACTTGCCCGAGTCTTGAAACAAGTTACTAGAATTTGTAGAAGACTCCATAATAGGACTCAAAGGGACTTTCTTAGAATGTTCGAAAGAATTCTTAAAAACATAAATCTTAACTCCAGCTTGAATTTTAATTATGAATTCAAGGTTATCATGATGTTATGAATGATTTGTTGGAGCTTTGAACTAGCTTAGAGTAGTTAGAACTGCAAAAAAAAGTAAAGGTACCCTTTGAAAAATTCTAACGGAGCGACATATTTCTAACTGGACGGGGTAGGTGACCTTGGGGATATGAGTGGCATGGGGTGACAGCCCCTAAACATTAGATAAAGCGTTGGGGCGCTCTGTACGGAGACACGCCAGACCCCAATCCAAAAGACCCGAGGAAATTCATTGCTTATTTTATCACCCTAATTCACCTAGAATTCAAAAGGTTCGTCCCCAATCACTTGGATTTTATAACTTAACATATGTAAACTATAATATACTCAATAAAACACTCAAAACATTAACTTTAATGTCAATAAATCATCAAAGCCCAAAAAAAACAAGATTTAGAATGAACTTCAAGAACAATTATTAAAAACTCATCAAGAACTATAATGTATCAACTTCAAGAATAAAATTTGCACTAAAAATAAAATGATTGGTATGTGGTGAAAAAAATCAACATTATTTAAGCTTACATAACTCTTAGGGTTTAAATCCATAGTAAAAATCTTCATCAAATATCCTCGATGAACGCTTTGATCCTCTCCTCTTTTCTCTTCTTTTCTCTCATTTTCTCATCTTGAACTATCAACTAAAACCATATGTGTATATTAGGATCATAAAACTAAACCAAATAGTAGTAGAGCCCTAAAACATTACTACAAATAAATTAAAACTTGTTTGGTATGGAAAAGACAAAAAAAAAACCTTACTATTTTTGGATGAACTTCCTTAACTGGACAACTTTACTTTAAAGGGGTATATCTCATTCTGTTAACTCCAATATTATAAACTCGGTGACATTGGAAAGATAGTTTTAAAAACATTAATTGGGTAGCTTGTATAACAATATGGTAATTTGAAGTTGAGACACAACTTAGAAGAACATATGAATGAATTGAATGAACTCTCTTTACTTTTTCTTCAAGCTGAAGGTGGTACATATTGTAAACTTAACAGTTGGGAAAAATTATAAATTTCTTTATAAAAACTTAGTCACTATGAAGTATATAACGAGTCTTAGTTCAAAAACTTTCTGAGATGTTATATTCATACCTAGCTACCTTTCCTACCCTGAACGTAATATTGATTTTATTTACGAGCTTATGTAGGGTACTCGACCAACTTGCTAGTCTGCCATTTTACATGGCTCTTGCAGAGATTAAGGAGCTCAATGTATAGCTTTTGTATCTCTTGGGTAAGGGGTTCATCAAACCTACTGTATCACCTTAGGGTGGTCACATTCTCTTCGTGAATAAGAAGGAATGTATGATGTACATATGTATTGATTATAGACGTCTTAATACGGAGATGGTGAGAACTGTTACCCCTACATAGAAAAATCAAAGACAGCATTTAGGATTCGATATGGTCCTGATGAGTTCCCGTTGATGTGTTCCAAGTTGACTAATGACCCTTTGGACTTGATGGACTTGATGATGTATCCATGTTAGTTCTATCTTTATTTTTCAATTATTATGTACATATATTACAATCTGTTATACTCGCGGAGCGTGAGTGATCATGAAAAACATTTGAGGATTATGCTCCATACTTTAAGAGATAACCGACTTTACATCAACTTTTTAAAGTGTGAGATATGGTTTGAGTTTATAGAATTCTTGTGGATATCCAACCATGGAATCATGGTATATTTGGTGAATATTGATTCTATTTGTGATTGGGTTGTGCCCACTTTGGTCACAAATATTCGTAGCATTGCGCTAGTAGGCTATTATAGATTATTTGTACAGGGTATATGAACTATTGAAACATCTCTGAACGAATTGACTAACCTTGATGTACCTTTGAGTATTTGAGGAGTTTTAGTTAAGAATTTGAATTTCAAGAAGTTGTTGACTACTACTCTTATATTGACTCTTGAAGTTAAGGGTGAGGGTTTAACATTGTATTGTGAATCATCTGCCGTTGGTTTTGAATGTTTATTGAGGCAGTGACCAGGTTAATGCTTATACATTGAGGTAGCTTAAGTTTCATGGACACAAGGACCCCACTCATGAGTTGGATTTTTCAACATTAGGTTTTGTACCTAAGATCCAAAGTCACTACATGTATAGAGTTTGTTGTTAAATCTACACTAATTTTTAACATTATTCATTATATTATGAGCTACAAAAACCTCCATTCAATGAAGTAATGATGGATTGAGCTACCAAAGGACAATGATCTCTCTATTCTCTATAATCCGAGTAAGGAGAATGTGTTAGCATATGCCTTGAGACAGAAGGCAGTATGAGTAGTCTAGCCTTCATGTTTGTTAGGAATGACCTTTACATTTGACATTCGGTGTATACATAATTTTATATGAGTTTTATGATAAAAGTTATAAGAATAGTTACTAGTTAGGATGATTTAGAGTTTACTTTAACCATGAAGGAAGTTTATGATGATATGTCAATGCATTAGTAACTACTAACTATAGGTGTTGAAATAAAATAGTAAAGTATTTATTAAATGGTAGATCTAAGATGGGCTTATGATTTTTATGGAAGATCCTTGTGGTATCCCTATGTTTATAGAGCTAATTCGTTGATAATGTATACTGAAAGGGTCAATAGTACTTACGGTGTAAAAGGGAACGTGATAATACTTTATAAATATATAGACCGTAGATAATGATTGAATACTTATCATGACATCTTCGTTGGTGAGTGTTTCTTATTTTTATGTAGTATTTATAAGTTGGTATAGTATGCGAGCAATTATATTGATACTCATGTAAAGTATA
Organism: Solanum chilense; assembly: GCA_032847665.1. Taxonomy (NCBI): domain Eukaryota; kingdom Viridiplantae; phylum Streptophyta; class Magnoliopsida; order Solanales; family Solanaceae; genus Solanum; species Solanum chilense. Next base: position 40,385,382 of record CM064970.1, read on the forward strand.
GGACACTAAGTTTGAATTTGAGATGACTGTTGTGATAAAAAATAATGGAAATATGAGAGGGATGATATTTTTTATTGTGGTAGTGGTGGTGTTCTTGTTCCATCTAAATATATAAATGTGGAGGAAGAAGGAGATGAGTTTTTATGTTGAGTAAATGTTTGGAGAGTAATTACTTGGTTTCTTACTAGTAATCTGTGAAGTTTCAGTTTGTAGAGATGATGAGCAAATGAGTAATTCATATAAGGATCGGTTAGTAGGAGTCCATTGGATTGTTATAGTAGTGTTGCTAAAATATGAATGAATGGATGATCTATTGGGTGTTTCTTGATTAGTACTCTAGGTTCATTAAATAGAGTTATAAAGAGAAGTATTTCTTGGATGACATTCCAATAGAGGTATAGAATTTTAATGGTTTAGATTAGTATAACTAACTAATGTTTAACACCTTGTAATTTAGAAAGAAGGCTTCAACATAGTGAGAGCAAGTGATTTGACCTAAACGTTGGTAAGAGTAGTATATACGCTATATGGAGGTAGGACTTGCAGCAAATGATGTGTAGTAATAAGAATGGAGAGCAGAGTTGAGAAATGTAGCTAATCTTAAAAGCAACTAGAAATACAGCTCATTGCATAGTAATTCTACCTTATTCTTACTTCTTGCCCACATACCCTTGATTCATGTATTATAGATTCAAATGAAGTTTTAATATGTTCAAACTAATATTGTTTGTGACCTCTGTTCTATTGATAATTACAAACTCTAACTACGAATCAATTTCGCTTAAGTTCATCGGAAAGTTCAAAACGTAGGAAGATAGTAAGAGTAATTTTTTTCCTTTTGATGGTAAATTTAACTTTCATTCGAGGACGAATTTATCCTAAGGGAGAGATATTGTAACACCCTAAAGATTTGTAATCTAAAATACTAAAAAAAGGTTATTTACGCATGAGATCTTATCAGGTTACTCTACATTGTTCTTAACTGTTAAAGGATAGTGCGAAAATAAATTTGGATATAAATTAATGTAACAAAAAACCCCTAGAACAAAGTTGAATTGAAAATTTTCTTGTCGATTAGATTATGATATAAGATTCTAGTTGGGTCAACTTGAATCAACCATATCTATTAGAATTTAAAGAGTAATGTTCCTCATATACTATAAAATTAAAGATATTTGAGTCGTATTTATAAAACTTCCATGTTTTTTTATTGATAGGAGTTTGGAGTAAAATGCTATGTCCATTTAATCAGACACTATCTTGGCACGCACCGGCTGCACGGTTGAGGAACTTTCACTCGAGCGTGCACCAAGGCAGCACCTACTGCCTTCCTGCACAGTTGAGAGATTTTTTTCTGGCGTCTGGATGTTTTAAAGCTCTGAACCTCCCCCCCCCCAAAAAAAAAAAATGTACTTCACCTCCCTAGTTAATAAATTTACCCTAGAAAGAAATGTTTTCAAGAAATTAACTTCCCTCGAGGTTCATTCATGATCCGAGGTAAGATTTGACCATAAATTTCTTATTTTATTTATCTATATGCCAATAAATATTTTCTACTCATAAAAATCATAGACTTTAAAAAATAATTTTAAAAAACTCCTCTAAGGTTGAATATGAAATTATATTTTCATCCAAAGATCTCACATTTATAAAGAATGTGGAGTTTATAATGTATGTAACACCATACATAGTGTTGGGATACTTCATCCTCATGCCCTACATCTCAATTCTATAAGTAGAAAGTTGAATTTAGGGTTTTACCCTTAATTTTAGTAAATTCTTGATATGAGTTATGTTCTTGTTTTGGATACAAAATTCTAATATGATGAGATTGCAATACTATGTGCTTTGATATCCTTGATTTGGTGTACATTCTTATATTTAACATGAACCCTAGGTTATGAGATTTAAATTAAATTTACATTCTTATATTAACATGAACCCTAGTTGATGAGATTTAAATTAAATGTACATTGTTATATTTAACATGAACCCTAGTTGATGAGATTTTAATTGCAATCCATTGTGCATTATTTTCATTCATTGGGATTGGAATTTTAAAGTGTTTTTAACAATATTTCCAAAGTATCTTTTGAGAAGAGTTTAAACAAACAAAATTGGTTCCGAAAATAATATTTTCATATTGAGAAAAGAGTTACTATTTTAAAGAAGATCATAAACATTTTTCAAGGCATTTTAGCTACAAAAAAGTAGTTCACTTATACCAAAATGAAGGTATTATTTTTCACATTGAGAAGATAGTGCTAATTTCGAAAAATCTGAAAGATTTTCATAGTATTTAAAAAAGATTGAGTACAATTCAGTTACCTCTTAAAGAGTCCCTTTTGAGTAATTATTTCAACCCAGTGACTATGATACATGAGCATACACACACACACACACACACACACACACACACACACACACATATATATATATATATATATATATATATATATATATATATATATATATATATATATATATATATATATATATATATTGGGAGTAGTATTGAGCATTAATATGAGGGAGAGTTTGGAAAACTCACAACCCGCATAAACTATATATCCATTGTTGATGCTACGCGGATTACATCAAGACCATTTACAACAATAAGAACTCAAGTCCTTGAAATGATGCAGAGGTTATTCATGAAGATGTAGGTTCTCGAGATGTTGTTGATGACAAGCAAGGACTTTCATACCTTTAAGATGGAAGAAGAAGGCACTTTTGGCGTGCAAGGCCCACTTGACACATCGTCCTATGGCTTTGGTGATGCGCCCCGCTTTTCTAATGTTTGAGAACATTTTAATTGATGAAGACCATTAACGAATACTCTCCAAACAGGTCGGTACATCGCCCAACACACTAGGCAAGCCCGACTTGGCTTGCCTTTTATCATTTTAGGCCGTTTTGGGCCTTGTTCACCTAAAACTATAAGTAGCTAGTTTGGGATCATTTTTGAATTAGACTATTTTGAATGTTTATGATTGATGAATTGGACCTCTTTTGAAAGACTTGACACCTTAATAAAGCTTTTGGTGAACCTTGTTTAGAAATGAGATTGATTGGAGATTCAATTTCCTTGACGTAATTCGTAAGAGATTTGATGCTTGATTGTGGATGAATAAATTGAGGTCTTCAGGTTTAGTATACCTTCAGGCTGAGTGTGATTTACTTTTCTTCTGTCAATCTATGTATGAGGATTAGGTGCTTGTTTAGGATAGTAATTGGAGGGTTTATGATTTAATTAATCTTTTTGGTGCCTACTGTTTCTTATCTTGCATATCTTCCTCTATCTTTATTTTGTTTCTAATTTTTGTTCATAATTCCTTTTGAGAATTACATCATTAGGTACTAGAAATTTCAATTAGATTCGTTCCTATGATTCTAGTCTTGGTTTGTTCAAAAAAAATAAGTTTAAAATAGTTTATGTTAATTGTTGAAATGGGTCTTGTTGATTTGAGTCTTATTTGAGTTTGAAAGGTTGGAATAGTATTCTCTAACTCTATTGGACTCTTGGGATGATATTTGAAGGATTTTGGTGCCATTTTGAAGGTTCCACTATTGGAGACTTAAAGAAGCTTGAAGAAGATGATGAAGGGTATTCAAATCTGAAAGTTTTGGCTTGAAATAAAGGTTAAAAATTATTGGGTGTTGTTTGCCACACTTAGACAGAATTCACCCAAAATTTTGTGAAATTCCTACACAATTTCTAACGGTTTTATTTTGGGTCTTCATTTTGTTTGTTGAAGTTCTTGAAGAATATTAAAATCTTCAAAGGGAAGAATTGTTGAAAAAAAGGTATTTGATTCAATAAGGGAAGAAAGAGAAAGAGGGAAAGTGTTTATTAAAATGGAATTTACCTAAAAGGGTAAATTCTAAAGAACAAGTGCAGGGGTGGACCACAAGATCTGAATTTTCAGACCACACTCAAAAACTGAAGCTTTTCAAGTGTAGCATGCTTAGTAGTAGGAGGTTTCAAGAATTCCACTAAAGCTGTGCTAGAAACATTTGCACAACTCCAACTATCAATGATTAAAAAAAATACAAAATCTTGATGACTAATTTGGAGTGAAATAAATTCTCTCTTTGGCTCAGATCATCCATGGCTTTACTAATCATTGCTCACCTCATTACATATAAACTAATGACACTCTCTCCTTCATCAACACAAACGTCTGGTTCCTCACATTCCCCATTATTGAATTCTTCATCCTCTTGAGGATCTTCTTACCCATAACTTGTTGCATCTTCATCTAAGATAATAATTATTTCCCCTCCTTGCATTAGGGAAATAAATCGGTTGCGTAACACACTTAAAAAATGACCCAATCCCCTACATGTGTGACACTAAATACCTATAGAAAATCTGGTTAGGTCATTATTAACCTTTTTCATGATGGGTACTTTGGAGTGTTCCCTTCGAATATTCTTCTCATAAGTCTTATGAACATCCACACCTTTGCTCCAACTCAACAATGTATGAAATACCACTTTGTTATTGGTCAAAGAATTAGAAGATGAATTCTTATACTTAGACATTTTATCCTCCTTGAATTCCAAGTTTATCTTATGGTCTTCCTTAAAGACATCATTCGAGTTACAAAACCTATGAATGGTCATCTTCGAAGAAATCATTTTGTTCAAACCTACCTTAAAGGTAATCATGACATTCTGTTCAATCCCTTGATATTCTAGCTTCGTGACTAGTCATTGAAACTCATCAAGATAGGCTTCGACACTTATACTTCCTTTTCTCAAGTTGTACACTTTGGGAAGTACCCTTTGGCGGTATATTTCAGGCACATACTTATCTCTTAATAATATTTTCAACTCGGACCATAGTGGAGGATTATATTCATGAACAACTAAGTGATACCTCTTTATATATTCCCACCATGTGACAGCATACCCCTCAAATTGAGCAATACAGTAGCAACTACTCTTCACTTCCGTCAAGTCATTAACATTGAAAAGTCGATATCATTGCAACTCCAGTTCTAAATAAGCATCCGGATTGCATTCCCATTTGGATGATTGAAGACTCATTTTGATTGAATTGATGCAAACATCTCAGCCTCCATGGACACCTTGGTCATTGTAATGGTAACCCTTGTGATATCCTTCTTTATATCGGTTACCTTTTTCTTCTCTAGCTTCTTAGCCAACTCTTTGATTGAAGTTGACTTCCCATTGTACTTTACCTTGATGGTCTTTTCCATGTTGTCTCCTATCAAATGTCATTGAACCCAATCTACCTATTAGACTTTCTCTTTACCTCGTGATCAATTCCTTGATTTCTAATTGCATGGTCCTTCTTCACACCTTTACAAACATTGCTTCTTCACCTTCACCTTCATAACCTCCTTGATATTCATCATACCTAACCTCATTATTACCAAGATTTGGTTATGGTTGTGGTCTTTGGTAAGGGATATTTTTATAGAGTGGTGTTTTGTAAGGATGAATTTGACTTTGTAGAGATTTTTTACTAAGAGGGAAGTTGATGGTCAATTGATTGGATTAAATATTTGAACCCAATTGATTGAAGGTTGGGTGCAAAACTTGGTGGAGGGTTCCGGTTGTGAGAGTAGAAGAATTAGTGTGATTTGGCCACTAGTAGAAGCACAACAAGTCGCTTCTGGTGTAGAGTCATTGGAGTTTACTCTACCTTCCACATTGGTCAGCATACCGTTCATCCTTGATAAATAACCTATGAAATTGTTCAATACTTCCAACAAAGTGGCAAAAATAATTTCTCTGTTAGGTGCCTGATCTTCTTTCTATATTCCATTGTACCTGACATTAAGAAAAGTCACATAAATAGCAAAAAAATTTAGCATTAATAAATTTAACTCACAATCGTTACTGTTTACATACCTTTGGTTGCCTCTCAATTGGCCCAACTAGTATTGACTGGTGTTCGTACTCAGTTGATCACAAGGTACTAATTTCTACTCTTGATCATAATAGATTTTTGTTTGAAGAAGAAGAAACGATTAAATTAAATAAATCGACTTGAATCAAGAATCAAATACGAAGTAAAATGACAAAAGAACTAAAAAAAAAGGCACAAGAAAGTAAGTGAATTCAATAACTAATTCTCAACAAGTACGTAATTATGAGTAAAAAATAGGTTTAGGATTCTTGAGAATGTTTGAGAATAAAAAGAAATAATAGTAAGAATGTAAAACCTAAGATTATGAGTAACTTGAGTTTCCGATCAACAAATGAATTGTTTTCTTCACCAAAGGTGAAGTTTAGCCCGCCAACTTTAAGATGGACTCGCAAATCTGTACGAACTGACAAGGTTACTCGGCGATCGGCGATTCTCAGATTAAATCACCGACCAAGGCTTGATCACGCCTAAAATTCAAGTATCTCCCTCAAATTGGCAACCCTTTAAGCTACCAACCTTCCCAAAGGGCGAGTCATTGAATGGACTAGGCGAACTAAGTCGTGTCTCGCCCAATGGTCATTGCCACGTGATGATCAAGATCAACAATGGGAAATATTAAGATGACGTTTTGTTTCATGTAGTCCCAATGCAAACTTGTCATGTACTACTTGGGAGTCTTTCGAAACATTATCGTTCAAAAAATCACGATGGATAACCAAAAAGTATTCAGTTTTTTATATGATCATAAGTATGTTATTCACTCTATGTCACCCTCTCAAGTCAATGATGTATATTAAAGGATGAGTGAGTCGAGGGAGAAAAAGAAATGTGAGGAGGAACATGTGGAGGCTGAGAGACAAGAATATGAGGACATGAGGAAGTTTAAAGGAAATGCCCAAGTATTGTTGGATAATTACAAAAAGATAAAGGAAAGAAATTGAGTACGAGAGTTCTTTGATTGTTATCACAAATAGGGACCACGTTCTACAAACTAAACAATCTTATTGTTCTCTTCAGAATTCTATTTCTTTTCTCTATAAGTATTATGAGGATGTCTTCCCAAAGGAGTTTACAAGAGGATTACCCCCTCTTCGCGGAATTGAGAACCAAATTGATTTTGTGCCGGGATCAGAATTGCCAAACAAGCCTGCTTATCAAAGAAATCCAGAGGACATTAAGGAGATAAAAGGAAAGTCGAGGAACTTCTTAACAAAGATTATGTGAAAGAGATCACTATTCAATGTGGCATGACAATTTTATTGGTTCCAAAGAATGATGGAAAATAATGAATATGTGTTGATTCTTGAGCCATCAACGAAGTTACGGTGAAGTGTTGTCATCCTATTCCTAGAGTAAGTGATATGCTTGACTAATTTAATGGTTCTTGCGTATTTTGAAATATTGATCTTAAGAACTATTATAATCAAATTTGGATGAACCCCGGTGATAAATGGAAAACAACATTCGGCGCTATGTTTGGTCTATACTAATTGTTGGTGATGCCATTTGGTCTCACTAATGATCCTAGTACCTTTATGCCTCTCATAAATCATTTAATGAAATCCTTTATAGTGCAATTTGTGTTTGTATCTTTATATAATATCTTGATTTATGGAAAAACCATGATGATCATGTTGATCATTTGAGATGTGTGTTTGACGTGTTTAGGAATGAATAACTTTGTACTAATATTGATAAGTTTTCATTTTATGTTGATGAAGTTGTCTTCTTGGGTTTTTTTGTGAGTTCAAGAGGGGTTGAAGATGATTAGTCAATAATTGATGCTATTAATAATTGGCCAACTCTACCATCTATAAGCGATGTTATAATCTTTCACAGGTTGGCTAGTTTTTCTAGGCGATTTGCTAAAGGTTTTAGTACCATAGAAGTCCTCTTGATAGAGCTAACCCAAAAGGATAAACCTTTTAAATGGGGAGAGGAACAAGCAAAAGCTTTCGAGGATTTAAAATCCATGCTTAGTTCCACTACTTTGTTGCAATTAGCTGATTTCGAAAAAAATATTTGAAGTGGAATGTGATTCTAGTAACATAAGCAATGGAGCCGTCTTATTGCAAGACCAAAATCCCCATGCTTATTTTAGTGAATATGTAAAAGTGGTACTTTAAATTATTCCACTTATGATCTTTAATTGTATGCCTTGATTATGACTTTGGGTTATTGGCAAAACTACTTCTCGCTAAAGGAATATGTTATTATGACTGATCATGAGTCCCAAAAGCATATTCAGTCCCAAGGAAAGTTAAACAAAAGTCACGTAAATGGATTGAATTCCTTGAATCTTTTTCTTATGAAATCCAATGCAAAAAGTGAAAGGAAAATGTGGTGGTCGATGCATTATCTAACAAAAATATGTTTATTAAAACTTTATCTTCTAAATTGATTGGTTTTGAAAGCTTCAATGTATTGTATCTCAAGGGTCCCGTAATTGCTCAAATATTCAAAGATTGTGAGGAATGGGAAAGGGAAAGGTGGAAGAGGGATATTTATTATACTCCTTATTCCAATTTTTTTGTTTTTTTTTATGTAAAGAGATTTTGTGTGCCTATGACCTCGCGAAGAGAGATATTTGTCAGAGACGCACACAATGGGGGTTTAATTGGTCATTTTGGTATGTACAAAACTAGGGGAATTCTTGAGGAACAATTGGTTTTGCCTAAATTGCACATAAATGTAGTTCGAAGTTGTGTTCCACGAGTAGAATGTCGACGTGCTACGTCATGCCTCCTTCACCATAGTTTATACACTCCACTTCCTATCCCTCAAAGACCTTGGCTTTATATTCAATGGACTTCATTTTTTGTTTGCCAACGACCAAAAAAGGTATAGTTAGCAACTCTGTTGTTGTTGACCGATTTTCAATGATAGATCATTTCATTACATGTCTTAAATGTTATGATAATTCCAATGTAGAATCTTTGTTTGTTGAGCATATTGTTAAATTGGATGGAATTCCTCAAACCATTGTAAGTGATAGAGATCCAAATTTCTTTCAATCACATTTGTAAAGAATTGTGGGGTAGACTTGGAACAAAGTTGTTGTTTTCACTTCGTGTTACCCACAACCCGATGGACACACTAAAGTTTTAAATAGGACCTTAGTTTCTATGCTAGTGTTGTCTTGCATGGAAAATTCGCTCGTTGGAGGAACATTTTCCTTTAGTTGAATTTGAATATAATCGAGTTATTCGTAGAACTTCTGGCATGACTCCATTTAAAGTGCCATATGATTTTAACTCCCTAACCCCATTTGAACTTAGTTCTCATTCTCAAGATGTTCTGTTAAGCCTAGATGGGAGTTAACGAGATGAAGACATAAAGAACCAGCCTGGAAAGGTGCTACTAAACATAGAGAAGAAGAACTAAGAAGTATCCCAAAAGGCTTAGAAAGTGCGCAAGAGGATTGTGTTTGAACTGGCTGATTGGGTGTTGGTACACTTTTGCAAAGATCGATTCCCTACCAATCACAAGAGAAAGTTGATGCTGAGTGTTGATGGCCAATTTTCAGTACTTGAGAGGCTCAACGACAACGTCTTCAAGGTTTCCCTTCCTTCAGAGATTCAAGTAGACAAAAGTTTTAATGACCTCAAGGTTTCCCTTCCTTCAGAGTATCTAGTGGAAAACATTTTTAATGTGTGCGACTTGTCACCTTTCTCAATTGTTGGTTATAATGATCAGTCAAAATTAAGTAACGATTCTTTTCAAGAAGGAGAGAATGATGCAATACATATTACATGAAGTACATTTACTAGAAGCCAAGATCAAGTCCTTCAAAGCATGCAAGGGTTATTCATAAAGATGGAGGTGCTGGAGATGGGTGTCGATGACAAGCAAGGACTTTCATTCCTTGAACATTACAGAAAAAAGCACTTTTGGCGAGCAATGCCCACTTGGCTCATCGCCCAAAGTCTTAGGTGATGGTCCAAACTTTCTTAATGTTCCTAAATGTTTCAATTGTTGAAGACCACACAGGAATACTAGCTAAGCAGGTTAACGCATTGCCTAACCTACTAAGAAAGTCTGACTTGGCTCACCCTTTATTCTTTCAGGCCACTTTTGGGCCTTCTTGACCTAAAACTATTAATAGCTAGTTTGGGTTCATATTAGGCATAGACTATTTTTATCATTGATGGTTGATGAATTGGATATCCTCTGAGAGACTTGAGATTTTTGTAATGCTTTTGTTTAACCTTGTTTAGAAACAGGGTGTTGCTTGGAGATCAATATCCTTGAGGTCTACGTAAGAGATTTGGTGCTTGATTGTTGATTAATAATTTGAGGTCTATATGTTTAATATACCTTATAGGTTGATTTTGATATCCTTTACTACTGTCAATCTATTTATGTGGTGTAGGTGCATTATTACAATTTTAAATATAGATTTAAGGATTTAGTAGATTCATTATTGCCAATTTTTTCTAATCTTTTATCTTTTCTTCTATCTTTCTTTTGTTTCCGCATTTTGTTTGTAATTCCTTCTGAGAATTACATCAAGTATAGAAGGTCATACCGTATGATGGGGGACTCTTCACCTACCTGAAGAAAGTTTTTAGTGGATCCATTTGTTCAATTGTTATCTATACTCCGGTAAGGTAGAGGGCGGCTCTGGCTTTGTGGATAAGATGTTGTATCATTACAAGGATCAGAGTGATATTTGTTGGTTAAAGAAAATCTCATGCAATAGTAAAGTGTGTGTCTGTTTGCGTGTACATATATATATCTATATAAATAAATAAATTATATATATATATATATATATTTGCTCATTATTTACTCTTATTATATTTCTATAGTAATATCATAAATATTTTTATCATGATTTATGCTAAATTCATTTGAGTTACTTTCAGCCTTTCATTTGGGTTATTTATGTTATTCAGCCCTATTGCATACTCCTACATTCATTGTATTGATGTCATTTGACCTTCATTATTTCATGGTGTAGATTCAAGTTCATCGGATCATATTCACAGATCCATTGATATCATATCATCCGCATATCAACTTATGGTGGGGCCTCCTTGCTTCTGTAGGACTTTAATATTATGATTTTTTAGTAGTAACGCTTTCACGTGTCGTGGTTCTTGTCTCGACACCTATTTTTATTCAATAAATCAGATAAACATTGTTGATCAGTCTTGTAGTATACAATTTAAGTTTTTTGATTTTAAATTTTATGTTTAATACTCAGTATTTTCAGATAATTTCAAGATATAATAAGTTGGTTTTAAATAATTTGTTAGCTTTTATGCTTGTGTATGCTGGAGGTACTCTTCGTCTTGTAGTCATCCAGGATGAGGGTTCGCTTGGGGACTAGCAATGGTTCTCAAGTTTCAGCCACGTCTCATATGTAGGTTCGAGTCGTGTCAATTTCCATCCGTACAACTCCCTTTTGTCAAAGAAATGTTGAAACCAGACAAACAAATTTATATATTTATATATTGACGAAACGAATTCCCCAAAAAAATATTATGGAAAATTAATTTATTATATCTTAAATTAACACTTTAAAAATAATATATGAAAGAAAAGATTTTTCAAAAAAGAAATTGCTACCTTCTTACCTTGGTGAATCATCAATTCGATAAAGAATAAGAGAGAACCTTTGAAGTGTTGCTTGACATTTCCAAATAAATCTTAATTCCCTGTTAGAAAGTAATGTTTGAAAGTTTTACACCATTATCTAATTTTCGAAAAAATTTAAATATTAAATTTACTGTAAAAAGGTTGAAAGAAAATTAAAACTAATATTCAGGCATTAAATTTCATAAAATTTTGAAGTTCTGTATGCCGTAAAGATGATTTGTTTTGATCGAACATTGTTATTATATAATATTTTAAATTTTAATTAACAAAATATGTATATGCACATAGGCAAATTATTGATTTTGCTTTTTCTTGGACTAACATTTTTTTTTTAAAAAAAATGTTAATAAATTGAAGTTCTTAAAAGTTATGGTACTCAAAGAAAAGTCGTAGTTTTGACCTGTTTTATTAATTCAAATATCAAATATGTTTTAACGCGTATGGAGATTTTTTATGAAGAGCATAATGTTGTTAGTTAACTATTATTAAAATTTAAACATAATCAAAATTATAAAAAATTAAAGGGGCTGATCCTGCTACATTTGGGCCTGCTGACACTATTCCGACTGACACCATTGCGGCTGACACCACTCATGCTTCCAGTAGGGCCCTTAGCTCGTCCCAATCTACACCGCTATTTGCAAAACTGGTTCCTTTAGAGCGGGTACAAAATTTAGAGGCACAGATGGTCACCATACTTTACCACATGAAGCCTTAGATAAAGAAGTCCATCGATGAGACCGAGGACTGGATTGAGAAAACGGTGGCCCAAAAGTCTGAGAAGAAAATTCAGGCGGTCCATCAACGCCTAGACACCTTCAAGCTTCATGTTCTAGCCCGCCCAGCACTCACAGCCGACCTAACTACTCTTCGGGAGGCGGTTGCTAGTTTTTTAGCTGATGTAGATGCCATTTGGGTGAGGAGGGGGACAGAGCAGGAGAGTGTGCCTATCGAGATAGTAGAGGATACAGTGTTTGATGGCTTGTTCGAGTCTTCTACTGAGCCGCAACCTGATCCATATAGTCATGCAAAGAGGCACCGTTCTACTCGTACTACTGATGCAGGAGATGATGACAAAAGAAAGAGACTACTGAACTCGAGGCTGCAACGAGGGATTGTTTGGTAGATAAGGAGACCCTCCTGATTAGGGAAAGGGATATGGACGTTGGAGAATCTATTTCCATGTTTGTGACCGAAGAATAGAAAACCATTGATGGTGCTGGGATTAATGTGGGAACCACTGAGGGTGATCCAAGAAGTGATGTTGCGGGTTCCGGGAAATTGGACGCACCTACTTGTTGAGAGATCGTTGGCGCTATGCACCTCGGGTTTGCTTCACCTACAACCTTGTACTTTTTTTTTTATTGATTGGGATAATGTCATGCTATTTTTGTTGAGGGTGGGGTAAATTGAATGTGATTTTTAAGGTGAAGTCTGAGTAGGCCCACTCACAATTCTATCTTGGGGTTTTCTTGCTTGTGTTTTTTTCATAAGAGACTGGTTCATTTTCTGTTGAACCAACATGTCGTTATTTGTTCAAAGTACAAAAACATGAAAGATGAAGCCTGATGGTTGATCTAGAACGTACTTGAATGAATAGGTGAAAATGAGTTGAATGTGTTAGCTCTAAGCATTACATAGATAGGCACCCACTGCATGACCCTCAACTACCACCTAAACTGGGAAATCTGATAATCTAATAGTGTAATGAGGTGTCAAGAGAGTGTGAGCAGTTTTGAGTGTTTAATAGCTGGTACCTAGATAGAACTTGTCTTGTTATTGCTGAAAATGGAATATGTGTTTGAAGACTAGGAATGGATCATAGGCCCTTGTTCGAAATAGGAAACATCTAGCATAGAATGAAGTTAACAAAATGGAAGCTTTATCGCTTTTTATCCAAATCTTTTGAGACTATAATAGATCGATTATTTTCTCACCAACCCACCTTCGCAGGGTTTATGTTTTGGCACCGATCCGTCCTTTGACATGTGCACTTCGACGTAGGATAGAAGGGTAAGCAAAGCGTGGCTAATGGAAAAAATCACCTCATCTTGGCCTTGAACTGACCTCAATTATTTTGTACCTCAACTCATGGAAAATCCATGACTTAAGGGTGGCTACTATGAGTGAGAACCCAAAAATGGCTATGAAAATAGTTGAATGTTTAAAAGAAAAGAGAAAGTGAGCTAATGATGGGACTCGGTGAAATTATATGTGTGAATGAAAAAAGAGAAAAGTAAAAGAAATGAAAGAAAAAAGTTTTAATATGTTGATAAAAATAAGTGAGTCATATCTAACAAAAAAAAAGAGCAAAAGAAAGATGAAAAAAGAACAAAAGTAGGGCGTAAAAGACAATGAAAATAGGTCGGATGCTTAGTAGTTATATCAAGGAGGGAAAAAATTCACTGAAATATACCCATATCTTATCTTGAACTTACGTTGCAATCCAAGAAAGTCCTACCATGATCCTAGAATCTAATATGGTGAATCTAAGCACTGAAAAATAAGGGAAAGCCTAAGGCAACGAGTACTAGCTATGTTTGAATTTATTTCTGAGGGTGGGTGTTGAACAAAGATCCTTTTACCCAAACTTAAAATCATTGTGCGAAAAATAAGGATTTTTTTAAAAATTGAGGGTAGTAGTAGCGGTGTCGGAAAGTTGGCACCTTTGTGAGAGGCAAAACAGTAGAAGCGTCGGTGCATTGTGAGTTTGTGTCATGATGTTATCCACATGAGTTAGCTTGTCGAACATGAAAGTGTAACAATGCACTAAAACAAATAAAAAGTTGTGAGTTATAATAATGTCATTGCGAAAGCATAAAAGCATATGCTTTGGTAGAAGTGTTGTTTTGAGTCATAGTGCGTCGCTTGAGAACAAACAATTAATTTAAGTTGAGGGTGTTTATGTACCGTGGATTTCCTTTTGTAGTAGTTTTAACATGTTTTAATGTTTGTTTTGAAGGAAAGATGTTTAAATAAAAAATGCAGAAGGTAGCTGGATACGAAGGCCATTGACGTTTAGTTGTTCAATCGACGATCCGTAGGTGGTGACCGTCGATGTGCAGCTCAATCTAAAGGATAAAATCAGGGAAATCAAACTAAATGTGGAACTACGAAGGGGAAGATGTCCTTTTGATTAATTAAAAGACCATACTTGTAGACCGTGGTTTTTATTAGAGAGAATTCCTGTACCCAAAGATTGAAAAATTCCAAGGATGGAGTGACGAATGGCATCGACGAACCGTAGGTACTCACTTCAATGGATCGTTTTATTGGTCTGTCGATTGATTTCAGGGAAGTTTTCATCTAAAAAAAAGAAAAATATTCTATTTGTGATCCACATGGGTAACTTAAAACACAGTTAGGGTTGTGAGAACGATGGATTATTAACAAAGTATACGTAGGAAAAAAGCAATTATCAATTAGGTTCTAGCATGTATTGATATTTTTTTCGTTAAAAAGTCTTTTTAACGAGTGGAAGGTTTAGAACTAGCCTTGTTTCTACTAAATGGACAAAGGAGGGAGTAATAGGATAAGAATTATCAACATATATTTAGTGGGATACTATCTAATTTACAAGTGTCTATTGGTGCAAAGAAATAACTAAGCCATACATCAATTATGATGTATAATATTAAGTAAATGTAAGGGTTATAGACACTTAGCGGACTAACGTACGGGTTGAAATTCTGCAGATGCCGGACCAAGGATTTAGAGATACATAACTTATCACTTCAGATTAAAAACACTAGGTAAGAATTGTTATTTCCAGGGATGCGACATTACGAACCTATGGGGAAAACATATACCCTAGTTCGTCTTACAACTTCATAAAAACTCAATTTTACTTTTGCATACTTGTTAACATAGAAGTGTTAAAGAAACATGTTTCACACACACACACCCCCCTTAGTTACTTTTGCAGAAAAACCATAGCTAAATAGATATAATCATACATTGAAATTAAGTCTAATCCATTTTGCTCGTGGGATAGACCCAACCTACTAGTTGGGTTCTCTACTTGATTACGACTGCTTATAATTCTTTAGGGAGGTGTATTTTATCCTATTAGTCACCAACTGCATTGCATATCTAGACACTGGATGAAACATAGCCTTAAAAGTAGCCATTATCATACCACCTTGCTAAAAGTCCATGAGCTCATTAGTCTTATCATCTCTCAAAGTTCGGGGCACATACTTTTCTATGAATAAAGCAGGACACTATGTCTAAGAGTGGGGGTAAAATTTAAATATTTGTATTCCATATAGGCTCTCCACCACTACTTAGCCTCAGCTTACGAAGCCTCTCGTTACAATCTAGAATAAACTCAAGCATAATCACTCTAAGAACCAAGAAACACGTGAGGCTTTACAAAACATAGCCAAAATTTTATGCTCATTACAATTCATAACCTGAAAAAACAAAGGACGTAAGGAAGTATTAGTACTTCAAGTTCCACCAACCTTGTGGGGGGTAGAGCTATCAATAGGGGATTGATGCGAGCTTGAGTTTCTTGAACAGAGGAAAAACTCTAGGACAAACCAATCTTTTTAGAATGATATGATATGTTGATCTAACACTGAGTCTATGGGATGGATATAAATATTCTCATATTGCACATATTTGTCTTGTCCAACATCTTCCTAATTCTCAACCTAAACTTTTTCCTTTCTCTCTCTTCATGATGCTCAATAGGGTTCTCATTTCTGGGATCATTCTCAATCGGATCTCTATACTACCCTAAAGCGAAATAAGGTGAACTAGATCCTCGTGAGTGTCTTCTTTATTTAATTTAGTGTTAAAATGAGTTATATTAGTGTTCTTAGGCAGTGTTTTAAGTTTTGAGGTCAAACGTCCAAAAACGTCCAGGACGTTCGAAAGATGTGCCTTAGAAAGTACTTGTGTGTCTTGATGAGTTAAAGTAAGTCTTACGTGTTTGTTTTGCTTGAAATTTTTGTGGGATTTTCCTATGACATAGAAGAATATGTTTAGGAGTTTAAAGTTTGGGTTATAGCCCACCTAGGATACACAAGGGGCCCTTGAGATAGGCCCAAGAGAAGGACCCAAACTGCCTTATCAGTGTTCACCAACGAGGGCAATCGACGACTAGTGGTTCAACCAACGGTCCTTTGACTTACCTTGTATGTTGTAACTTCAAGGTTTGTTATCCAGGATCAAAATGTAGCTAAGTGTAAACCCACGAGATCCCACCAACGGTCCGTTGGTTAGGTCTCGTCTATCAAGCTCGCCAAAATCTTTTAACGGACTTCCTTGGCTTGGGGTGTTTCATAAATTAACCCCAAGTCTTTTAAGGACCTTGGACATTTATATTTTGTTTATTTAGGTATATTAAAGAGTTACATACCCTAAGACCTAATTTTAGACACCCATTTCCTAAAACCCGAAACACCTCTCTTTTAGAACTCTCTCTCAAAATCACAATTGGAGCTAGAAGTCAAGTAAAGCTAGGAAGGCTGGTTTGGACGTATTTATTAACCAAAATTATTGAGTTTCCTTCTTGTTGAGGTATTTTATTCATCCGTTAACTCTCATCAAGTTAAGAAATCCCCTCTAATGGATTTTCAAAAAGGGTTTTTAACCCTAGTTTCTTCTATCTTCAACTTTGAATATGGGTCTTTCATGAACACATTTTGAATGACTTAATAATGTTGTTTCGCATGTTTTTTGATGATTTTAAGGTCAAAACTTCAATGAAAACCTGTTAATGCTTTTCATCAAATCTTGGCTAAAGAAATGGGTTAAATGAGGTTAGTTTTGTAGTCTTTGAGCTTTGCTTTGCTTATGTTGTTATTGATGTTTAAATACTGACCTATGGGCTAATTTATAATTGAGTAAAGTGTTATAGGTTATGGAAGCTTGTATTAAAAGGTAAGTTGGTTGTGTTGTTTAAGCTTTTATTTTGAAATTCTCTTGAGTGGTATGGTCCACCTTCTTGGTTGCGTTGTTTACTTGAAGAAATTGATTATACATAGAATGTATTATGAGTGTGGTTTAAGTTGACCTAATATGTGAAATAAAGTTATAATGAAGATGGCCCTTGTGCTGTCTATTTTGAAGTTTAATTGCATGTTTAACTTACATTATGTCTAAATGAAGTATATGATTACGTGAAGCATGTAAGATGTGTGATTTAATTAATGAAGGTCTAAAGCATGTATAGAAGTTAAATGTTAATGATATAATATTATGTGCAAGGTGTTCTCGCATCTACATTGACACAAATTTTTAAATGAATGAATGAATCTGATTTAAGTAAATAGAGGAGTTTTTAGGTGGACACTCTTTGTGATTTGAGACGTACTGTTTAATAACAACCTCACTACATCCTCAGTGCTTTCTATGATAGGTCGGCGGATGAGTTCCCTTCGTGAGTTGAGATGTGTTGTTCACTAGTTATCCTAAACCTATAGTATATAATGTCTAAAAACCGTGGGGGTTATGTCAAGCACCGAAGGGATATAAAGAAGAGCAGGTTAAACTTCGTGAGTTGAGATGTTGTATTCCAATGTACCTCTAAAGATGACTACTCCTCGTATATAAGGAATGAGTTACTTTGTAGAAATCTCCTTATCCCATAACAATACGCCCGCATAGGAGTAGCTATTGGCAAGCCATGTAAAAGCATAGAGAGTCAGCTTAGTCTAGGCAAGTGAGGATCCCTCATCCGATAGGGGTTAATATCGGGATTCCATGTCTATCTCTCATGGTCTATGTTGTTTAAGTTAACCTCACACATAAGTAATGACGATTCTTAGTCTTTTAAAAGACTGTACTACTTAGCGTAGGTTCCGTCCCCAAACATTTAGGGTTTGTATGATAATTTTGATTAAATTTTTTGTACGGTAGTTAGCTTTTGAAAAATCATCGTTTTATTGATTTATTGTTATTTTCTTCTTGTGCAATGTATTATTCATGTTTATGTAATGTTCATTTAGGACTTATTTGAGCTTCAATGTTTCTTCATTAATTTTAGGGTTTAAGTTTTAACTGTTTTTAGGGTGTAGTAGTACTCCTCCATGCACCTATCAAATATAGGAACAAAATGTTGCTAAAATGGATCAAAATTATTTATATATTGTGATTTTATATAGTTACATTGGGTAATAGGGAATTCACAAACTCTATATGTCTTTTTGAAAATAGAGGATAAATTTAGATATCTTATTTTACTGTCAATCATATGCTTATACGTATCTAATTTTATTAAGCTACTACGATTCAATAAAATTACGCTAAATGACTGTCTCCACCTTTTATTCTTATTGCTTTTAGGTGGAAGATCCAAATTCTCTAACATAAGTTTTATTAACTATCATATACTATATAATAAAAAATTACGTTTCTTTATTTAGTCGTTAACTTCACAATTCAAATAATAAATAGTCGGCATCAATTTCAAAGAATTAAATTAATGCTTTTTGATAAATAGATTTTTTTTGTGTGGGGGGGGGGGAGGAGGATGTTGACCATATGTTGGAAGATATGATCTTAATGTATTTATGTCATTTTAGAGGTCTACAAAAATATTCTACATCCTTTATGTATGTATAATTACAGTTCTGATATATCTTGGAAGATACAGTACCAAAATTACAATTTATAAATTTATAATCATAACATATAGAATACTCTTTCAAGCATGATTTATTAATAACTATCAACCATGTTCTTATATGATAGAATAATTAAATGAATTATGAATATGTACGATAATTTATCATGACAGAAACTTTTAAGCAAGAAATAAAATTGTCACGCCCCAAGACTACACCCTAGACATGGCCAACACTTGAAGACCATTGATGGCCTCGAGCGGAACCTTCACCTTACTTACATACTCAAAGGAAGACTTAAACACAAGAGCTAACTAAAGTGGCTACTCATGTCTTAAACCGTTACGATTGAAACGAATAAGACTAAATAACTATTCTATTTGTCTATGAAGCCTTTAAAATTAATAAGGATGTTTGGAAAGGACCCCAAATCATCGTAAGAGCTAAAAAATGAAAATCAACCAATAAAAGATGTCCCTCAGAATGTAAGGAGGCTCACCAACTAACTCTGAGCTGTTCACTGGATCAATAGTACGTCGGATGATAATCCTATTTAACTACGACTGAATCATAAGACCGTGAAGGTCAACTAGTATCAGTACATTGAATGTATGAGCATGAAAGTTTTAATGTTACACACAACATAAGCTTAAAAATAGTAAGAAGGAATACTTACCTTGGCTTGGGTCAACTCATGAATAACTCAACATAAAACAACAAGACACATGCAATACATATATATATATATATATATATATATATATATATATATATATAAGCATGTAAAACAGCGTAAACAACATAGTTTGTTAGAAAACTACATAACAAACTCATCTTTAATTTTCTGATAAAATTATATAGGTTCTGTGGGATATTCTGTAAACGATAACAACCATTATGAACCTATGTAATTATTACGCGGCCAGAAATGTCCTATACTTTGAAGTCACGTATAACTACTGAACTTAGTGGATTCACTAGCTTACCTTATTTGATCATCAAAAATGTATGACCCCTTAACACACAAGATGAATACATGGTTTATGGAGACTTGAGTTATTCTGAACTTGCATCCCCATATCGGTGCTCAATATTTCTCCCAAATTATAACTAGTTGTTGTATTTTTAAAACAAATTCTTTCTTTGGGTTGAGATAATTTCTCGACGCTTAGTTTTAAAAGGTCTCTTGAAATCAATATTTCCTTTTCTTTCTCAAAACTCTTTTGGAAGTCTTAGTTTCTCTTTACTCAAATGTAAAAATATTTAAAAAATCTTAGGGCATATTAAGTTTACTTATATTTTTTGAGAAATGAATTCTATTCTATACTCTTTACTTAACTTGAAACATAAATCTTAAAACAAATTAAAAACATTGCTAAAGACTCGTGAAAACTTTTAAGAACTTTTCTTTGACTTGCTTCATAACTTTTAGACTTTACTTTTAACTTCTTTTACTTTGATCTTAACTTTTCTTGAATTGAATTGTGGATTCAAGGTTCACAAACTCATGTTTATGGATGATTTTATGATGTCTAGATGTATCTTAGAGTGTTATAATAGACTAGGAAACATATGTAGATAACTTAGGAACTAGTACGAAAATGTGTGGGAATAATCAGCAGAAGCTGCGTCTATAGCACTATGAGGGGCGGGGGTTCCAGCCCTCATCCTACAGTGTTCAGGTTGAGGCACTCTTGCTGGCAAGGCGCCCCAAGGCTCTAAGGAAAGAGACTATCCTTTGTGGCTATGAGAGTCGTGGTGTCCCAACTGCTTCATCCTTGTGATCTCGAGTTTACTCTTTCATTATTTAATCTAAAAATCCTCTAAATATCCATGGGTCCTTCACCAAACACTAAGGATCATTAGTACCCTCAATACCAATTAGAATTAAATAAAAAATTCAGGTGGAAACACGAATCAAATCAATATGGGACTTCAAAAACACAATCGTCAAGCATTCAACAAATTTTCAAAAATATTCTTCAAGAACTCACTTTCATAAAATTCAAATAACTTAGATACGCTCAATTATAAAAATATTGGCCTGTGGTTTAACTAACCCAAAAATATGTGATTTCACATAACTTTTTGGGGATTACCACGATGATATTCAAACGCAAAGCTTGAGCATTCTTGGCTATTCTTTATTTCTATCCTCTTTTCTCTTTATTTTTTTCTCTTCTACAAGACTTTGTGTGAATATTCTTTGTCCTAAACTGAACAAAGTGTTGTTTCACCCCAACATTAATTCCTAAAACGAATTAACTAAATCAAAGAAGGAAAAGACAACTTTGCCTACCCAAATGTGGATTCAAATTTCCTTAATCTAACATCCCAACTTTCAAAAGGCATAACTCACTAATAAGATATTGAAATAGCGCAAAATCAGTTGAGTTAGAAATATAATTCTAAGGGATTTCCAACCTTATCTGGGACAACTCTTGAATCTTCCAGCGCTAGGACTTATGTTCATTTGAAAATGAGCAAAACTCACTTTCCTAACTTAGACAATTTTTCCAGATTTTCTTATTTTTTCCGTAAAAAAAAGTTATTTAGAATTTAAATCTAGTTGTTTGTAGTTACTAGATGTTACAATATCTCCCCCTTGGGAATATTTGTCATCGGCATAAATTACTATTAGTAGACATAGGGTAGCAACATAAAGTTTAAACACCGATAAGAAATTGCAACCAAACAACATTCTTACTCAAAATTTGACAGTACTAAGAAGAAAATTACTACATTGGTCAGCATTTCCTATGGATTCAAAGAGATGCAGATATGTACTCTTCATGTCCTTTTAAGCTTCCCTATTAGCTTATTAAACAAATTGGTTCCTCAAAAAGATATTGATTGAGGCTAGATTTTTTGGTTTTCAACATGCGAACTTGGGTATCTACAATCTGGAAAAGAATCTCCTCATTAGATAGACTGTCCTTGATCCCGATATTTTCAGTTGGTTTGATCAAAGATGGATCACCCATGTAGTTCTTGAACAATGAGAAGCAAACACCAAATAATAATTTACATTGCAAATATTGTCGGCTATGTGATAATGTATAATATATCGGGGAATGAGTTTCCCCTTCTTACCAAACCTCCTCACACCCTTCATGGGTGAAACTTTTAGATATAACCAAACCTTCTCATAACATAAGTGTAGGATTTTAGATGGCTCTCCGTCGTCATCTTCACCTTCTCCATAGCTTGGTGAACTAAATTTTGTCGTATCAACTCCGCTTCACCAACTTCAAACTATCAAATAGGAGATCTACATCTTCTCCCATAAAGAGCTTTCTATGGAGCTTGGTGGATGCTAGAGTTGTAACGATTATTAAAGCCAAACTCAATTATAGGTAGATGATCATCCAACTCCGTTTGAGATAAATAATGCATGCCCTCAACATATCCTTTAAGGTCTTAATAGTATGCTCTTCTTTCGTGTCAGTCTGAGGATTAAAGGTAGTACTTAAGTTCACCATTGACCCCAAACCATTCTGAAAAGATTTCAAAAATTGTGCAGTAAATTGAGCACCTCTATTCTAAATAATGGAGACCTGAACTCCGTGAAGTTTTAAAATTTCTTGAATGTATGACATAGCATAATCCTTTGCCGAATGGGTAGTGTTTACCGGTAAAAGTAGGTTGATTTTATCATTCTATGAACAATCAAACAAATAGAATAATCGTGTTTGCGAGACCTTGGTAACCTTATGATGAAGTTCATATTAATCATCTCCCACTTCAATTCAAGAAGTTCTATATTTATGTGACAAACCTCCACACCAATTGTGCTCTACTTTATCATGTTGATTATTAGGGCACTTGGAGACAAACTCAACAATGCCCTTCTTCATACCTTCCCACAAATATACTTCTTTAAAATAGCGATACATCTTAATCGAACCCGGATGAATGGAATATCTAGAGCTATAGGCTTCCTCAATGATACTCTCTAGGAGTCCATCACACCAATTGTACACACAATCTACCTAGATATTTCAAAACATCATCTCCCCCTTGTTCAAAAACTAATACAATTTGCTTATGAGCATTTGTGTTCAATTCAAGAGCATTTGGGATCTTTATACTAGTCCTCTTTTTGTGGAATCTATTAGTCGGTTTCCTAAGTTTACAAGTCTAAGAACATCTTTTTATAGTTTTTCTTCTCCTTCTCAAGATGGGCGGTATAACCCATAGACATGCTGCTTAAGGAATCATTAACTACATTAGCCTTACCTGAGTTTTAAAGAATGCTCATGTCATAATCCTTGAGAAATTCTAACCATTTTCTTTTTCTGAGATTAAGCTCTTTTTGAGTGAATACATATTGTAGGATCCTTGTATCGGTGAATATATCAACATGAATACCATACAATTAGTGACACTATATTTTTAAGACAAAAAAATACAACAACCAACTCTATGTCTTGGATTTGGCAATTCTTCTCCTAGACTTTCCACTCTCTCAAAGCATATTTTATAGCCATGTGATTCTGCACGAGGACACAATAAAAACAAAGTCTTTATGCATCAAAGTACACAACAAAACCATGAGTACCCTCCGGTAAAGTTAAACTAGGTAGTAGTCAATATCTTATTACAATTCCTTAATGTTATTTTCACAATCTTCAGACTATTCAAACTTAACTATCTAGAGAGTCAACTTTTTCAATGGAATGAAATAGGCGAAAACCCCTCAACAAACCTTCTATAGTATTGAGCCAAACCCATGAAACTTTTAATGTCAGTTTGACACTTAGGTCTAGGCCAACTCCGAACTGCTTCAGTCTATTGGGTATAAACTCTTATTCCATCACAGGAAACTATTTGGACCAAGAATGCCACTGACTCAAGCCAAAACTCACACTTACAGAACTTCTCCTATAACCTATGATCTATTAAAGTATGAAGGACTTTCATGAAATTATTAACATGATCATTTTGATTCTTTGAATAGATTAATATGACATCAATGAATACGATAACAAACATATCTAGATAAGGTTTTAATAGTCTATTTAGAAACCCTAGGATACTTTATTAATTAATTTAGAAACTTAATTAATTATTTTAAATTGGCAAAACCAAAATCATAAAGCAATATCAAGATTTCCGTTAAAACAAGAAAAAGACAACCTAGTACCTAAACTAGGATGGTTCAAAGGATTAGTTATGGTTATAAAGACTTAAGAGTACTTTATTAATTACCCTTGGTTACTTAATTAATTAAATTATCCATTTAATTAATTAAGTTAATGGGATCAAACCGAAATTCTTATGCAAACCTAGTATAATGCAAGAAACATCCTAGTACTTAAACTAGGATGGTCCTAAATGTTTAAATATGGTTCCAATTACTTAGGGGTACTTTAGTGCATATCCTAGGTCCCTAATTTAATTAAAATAAGTATTTAATTGATTAATATAAAGTCAAAATATTGACCTAACCCATAGTCAACACCAAAATTTCAGATTTTAGGTCAAGTCAACATTATCCTATGTTTAGTCAACTTAGGAGGGTTTTTTAGTAATTAGTTTATTTTATTAACTTATTAAACCCAAATTTTAATAAGTCAAGATTATTTATTAAACCTAAAAACAAAGTTCAAACTCAAACAAATACATGACTAAAACCAGAAAACCAACATGGGAAAAATAGTGAACAAAACGCAAAAAAAAAATTGAAAATTTCTTAGATGATTTTAAGGGTTTCTTCAACATTCGTTCAAGGTAGTATTGCTAGATTAAGTTTTGCTTAATGTATGAGTTTATCCTGGAATTCATTCTCCAAGAGTTTTTTTCTTCGAATGATTCATAAGATCTTCAAAACTAGGGTGTTCCCGTTGTTCTAGTCGAATTGAACTTCCCTTCCATAGTATCATTTTCGATTTAAATGTTGAATAGGTTAGAGATCATGTTGTTGGTATGTGTTTCTGGCTTTTCTTAACATGTATTGTTCTTGAATGATGTGTATCGAATGAACTTATGAACTTGTAATTACATAAAGTTAATGTTATCAAGATAATTAAAGATCGATAATATGCTAAGTTAAGTCCCTAATGTGTTAAGTGAATATGTATATTTGGCTGAATCTTGACTTTTTGTTGTTTTGATGTTATTAAGATTAAATCCATCAAATGTTAATATAATGTTTCCAATATGTTCTTAAAACGTTACACCAAAATCCATAAACTAAGAATTGGCTCAATGAAATCTATGCAATCATATCTTGAATAAATTTGCTATCTGGTTCCAATAATGTTGGCTAACTCTATTTGGTCAAAATGAATATATGCTAATGGCTAGCAACTTATTTAAATGATTAAAATATTGCGCAAGGTTTCATACATATGACAATTTAAATATGAACATATGTATTAATTGTCCTATGCCAAAAAGGATGAATTTGCTAGTCTAACATCCCAAATCTTGAGCCAATACTAATCATATGTAAATTCTTGTGTAGTAGGAGTATCAAATATATTAGGAACTTCTAAAGTAATATCAATGAACCCATCCCCAAGGGAATAAGATTTATTGGGACAACTCCCAAAATGATCCACAAGAATGAACAATGAACAGATTAAACTCATTAAATGAAGTGTTCATCGTCCATAAATGGTGATATGAAGCTACTAAACTAAAGTAAGTAACATAAGTTATAACATAATTAAAGGGGTCTAAATTACGTAAGTTACATCATGCATAAATGGTTATATGAAGTTTCTACGCTAAAGTAAGTATGTAACGTGAGTTATAACATAATTAAAGGGGTCTAACCAGAATGTGGTGTTAAAGGAAGTGAGACAAGTCTTACTTACACCAAAACAAATTTGTTAAAAGAATACCCACGAATGAAGGTGTTAGAATGTGTGAAACTAGTCTCATTGACACCAAAGGATGATATGTAAGGACAATTTACATTCATCAATGTAAATTAAGGATGAATTGAAAGAAAAATTCACATTTCATAAATGTACAGTAAGGATGATCACTCATCAATAGAGTAAGTAGATCTCAATGTAGAAGCACGCCTCTATAATGCATGAGTCAACACTAAAAGATGATGAAATGAACATTCACGTAAAAAGGTATGAGTAACTTTGTTGTATGTAATTAAATTATGAATCTCTAGAAGGATTAAGTAAGACTTTGAAACACACTAAATGTTCAAGTGCATTGGCATATGATGAAATGAACATTCACGTAAAAGGGATGAATACTTATGAAAAGCAAATGTGCTAATGTTAATGAATGTGGTGACAATATGATAATAGTCTAATGTGAAAGATGAGAGAAATCTCAAATGACCCTAAGTAAATGTTACCAAAACGTACTGACCTATGAGAGTATAAAGCTAATGAAGAGACTATTGCCTAGTAAGAGTCTAACGAAAGTATTGAGATTAATGTATAATTAATACTAATTTTGAGATGATAAATCATCTAATGAGCTATGATGTCCTCATACTTGAAGCCAACTTACATGAGTTATGAGTTGAATTAAGTTGAACTTTATACTAAGCACTGATAGGCTAGCTTTGAGCGGTGATGCCTTCTTTTGGGAAGGGCGGAGGTTCACGTAACTTTCATAAGATAAAACTGTCCGGCAAGCCGGGTATGTGTCTACATACATCTCCTATTCTTCAAACCATTACTTTAAATATAGGGATCTTGCAGGGATAAATTGCCATGTTCGCTCGCATTTTTTGGGTCACTTTTGCCGGTGATT
Source organism: Solanum chilense (assembly GCA_032847665.1). Lineage (NCBI taxonomy): Eukaryota > Viridiplantae > Streptophyta > Magnoliopsida > Solanales > Solanaceae > Solanum > Solanum chilense. The sequence goes on from CM064970.1 coordinate 40,412,202, forward strand.
CCACCTCTTATCGATCTGGGGTAGACACTGGATTTCATGATGCTCACATGATCTATGTCGGTTAAGGTTGGAGTTCCTCAATGTATAAAAGATAATGACATGAACGATACCGAAGGTGTTTGTGCAAGACAATGAGGAGGTGAAATAAGATTCAATTAATCAAATTAGGTCATTCTTGGTGATTGCACTTCGTGATCCCGATGTGAGTCTTAAAATTGATGCTATGTTTAACTGGTGTTTACTTTATCCTACAAATGAATGAAATTAATAATATGAAGTACGAATGAACGAATGAAGCAGACTCAGTGTTTGCTAAAGAATGCCTTCGGGTTGAGGTCCCATATTTTGGGCCCTCACTTGAGATTTCTTATGCTACATAAACGATTTCAAGGTCTCGTTTATATGAAATGTATTATATATAAAACATGAAAGTAATGAAATCAATGGCATGATCAATAGAGTATTGCTTATGAAAGTTAATGAATATATATAATGTAAAGAATTACTCCTTATAAGGTAGGGAAATCATTCCTAGTCCTTGGATAACTTACATCGATTCATTGTGGATATAGTACTACAACGAATCATTGCATTCATAAGTAAAAAATTGGACCAAAAGAATTATTGAACTACAGAGCAAGAAGAACAAAAAGACTGAAAAATAATCTAATTGTAAAAAGAGGAGATCTCGTCCTAAGAGGATCAAAATCACCAATCTTTGCCCGAGTTGTTTTAAAATTATGTGGATGATACTAATATTTTGTAATCATATAGAAAATGATTTGTGTGATTTGAATGCATTTCAATACATCATATTCATACCACAATTCACATCTAACGATTTAGGAGAGTCTAGTCACTAGGCTTTCCCGAAATAGCATGTTGTTTAGGAAGATCTTTTTTTTATGATGCATAGCCTTATGTGTATATTTGAATACACCCATACTTACTGCAAGTGGTTTACTAACCCATACTATTTACTATTTTATAGATGCAGGTTAAGGGACAGATTGAGGGCTATTGATTTCGAGGATGCTACAATTTTACTCTAGCCTTAGTTTTAGACATATTTAGTTGATGTTGTCCCTAGAGTTTGTTTCATACATTTATTTGAAGCTTTGTAATAAGGCCGTTTTCGCAAACTACTATGATATGTTATTGTTTGATTTAAATTAATTCCGCAATTGTTAGATGGTTGTTTCTTTATGTTGATCTTAGTATATGTTCAATTCATGAAATAACTATATGAAGTCTGTATACTTCATACATTACATAATTTTTAATTTTCCACTAAAAGTAGCCATATGAATGTGATGAATTCAAGATGAGGCTTGTGTGCGACCTCTGAGAGGTCAACGACGCCGGTTGCAATTCGGATTCCAGAATCTGGGTCGTGACAATACCCTATAGACTAGACTTGAATATTCAATCAGAAATCAAAACAACATGAGACTTGAACAACATATAAATCAAGAATTCAATGAACTTTCATTAATGTTCTTCAAGAACTCACTTTCCATTTAAAAAACTTATATTCGCTAAATTTAAAAAAGATTGGCATGTGGGTGAACTAACCCAGCATTATGTGATATCAAATACCTTTTAAGAATTCAGCTCAGACGAAATCCACATGCAAAGCTTGAGCATTATTGGCAATTCTTGATTTCTCTCCTCTTTTCTCTTCTTTTTTCTCTTTTCCAAGCCCTAGAGTGAATTATTTTTTTCCTAAACTAAACAAAATCTAGTTTTACCCCAATTTAATTACTTAAATGAATAAATTTTATTAGGTAAGGAAAATACAACTTTTCCCTTCCAAAATCGGAATTGGACTTTCGGTAATCCAACAACCCAACTTCCGAAAGGCATTACTCACACATATAATATTGAAATTGTGCAAACTTGGCTATGTTGGAAAGATTATTCTAAGGGTTTTCCAACAATACCCGGGACCACTCTTAAATCATCTTGAGCTAGGAGTTTTGGTCATTTGAAAATGACCAAAACTCACTTTCCTAGCATAGAAAAAATTCCAGATTTTCTTATTCTTTCCAAAAATTAGTATTTTCAAATTTTAAACTCTTTTATAGTCTTTTTTAATTGTGAGATGTTACAAAAATATCAACAGCCACTACCACATGAGAGTTTTAAATTAATTTATTTTGTTTTTCGTGATAATGTTTTATTATTTCATAATTGATCTTATCACAAAAAATACTTGTGACAATGTTTATTTAAATCTAGAAATATTTTGCGCAATGAATCTTCAAATTTCTAGTCAGTGCAATCTGTTCCTCACTTATTGTTTCTATGATTGCATGGAAATTAAACATAAAATCTTAAGAAATTATCTGAAGTGTACGTGTGTGTGTATTATGAGTATGTGCATACATAAATTATGTGTGTGCGAGCGTGCACATGTGCTTGCATGTCCGTGAATTAGTGTGTCAATAAATAATGCTTACTATAATTCAAGTTCGACGACATACGATGTAAGAAATAATCCACTTGTTGACCATTCTCAACATAGTTTGGATTAGATAAAATGTTTAGAATCATTCTTTACCGCCAATTTCACATATCAACAGATAAAAACTAAAATATGGTCTAAGCACCCACATATCAACTCTTTCAAATTTCGGCACAAATTCATAATAAAAAAATATTATTTATAATGAAACAGAAAAAGTATTTAACTATATAGAACATTGAGATCTTCTTCTTGAGGTACTTGGGGGAGCATCCGGATATTAATGATTGTCTCAATGACTAGTCTCTTCATTAATTTGATTAAATAAAAATAATAAATAGAAAATGTTACAACCCAGGAGTAATTACAAAAATTTAATATAATTTCAGATTTTTATAATTATATTTCCTTTAAAAAATTACTTGCATAAACTAACTGTTAAAGTAGTAATAAAAAATAGTGTTTGATGTATACTACTAGTCGTAATAAGAATACATGTATTAATATTTACATTCTTCCTCGATTATAGCTTCCATGTATTTATTTAAAACAGAACGTAAGTTGTCAAATAGAAATAAAAAACCCTTTTTTATTCTTTTGGTTTTCCAATTTGTTTGTGTAGTAAAAAATTTCTTAAATAGCATCTTACCCTTGTACTACGGTCTCTCAAAGATCCTCTTGAAGCCATGGTTGTCCTATTATAGTTAGTTATGTAAATGGGTCGGGGCATGAGTAGGTAGGGCAGGCTTCATAATATGCGAGGTAAATCGGCTTAGAGGTTTACAAGTTTGGGGCGGGGATTTCACGACCCATACCTTCGTGATTGGCCCCTTCACACTAACCCATTAGAGGGAGAACCATTAATACCATGTATTTAACAATTTTAAACTATGGAGCAGGTTAAATTCTAAGTAAAGAAATAGTGTTCCCAAAAACTCCAAAAAAAGTCTAACAACTAAATAAATGTGAAAGAAAAATATGCATGTAACTTTAAAGTAAAGTAGCATAACTTTGACAAGATCCATCAGTATAAACAAGAAGTTTTACAATCCAAACTAATGAACTAACAACTAACTAGAGAGTCTAAGTCTGAATGAAACAAACTTAGCAAAAAGAGAACTCAGGGCAGCCTGAAAGTAATAGCTGTCAATTAGGCTTTGTACCTCCTGATGTGAGATTCGTATCATTGTATAGAGCGATTAAATATTAGACATATCAAAAGAACCATCATTCCTATCCCAAAAAGATAACCTATTCTATCTCTATAAATCTGCTTTGCTATCCCTTCAAATCAACTCTTCTATCAAAATATTTATTCCTTTGATTCTACAATATTTCTATATGATCATGATACCTTATATCACAATATAATTACATTTAGGTATAAATTTGTTTAGATGTCCATCATTCTATCATCCCCCTAAAATTAATGCTGGTGGATCAAGAATCATCAATTTGCCTACGAGAAACTAATGGTGTTGCTATGACATGGATTTTGTAAATGCATTAGCCCTTTGATTATCACTTGACACATGAGAAAGAATAATGACTTTTTTATCTAGAACTTATCACATATAATTTCAATCCACTTTGATATCTTTGGTCCTCTCATGAAAAACTATATTAGTAGCAATCTGAATCGCACTCATATTATCAACATAGAGAGGAGTAGGATGATATTGACAAGATACAATCTCAAGAAGTAATCCTCGAAGCCATACCACTTCGGAGCAATCAGTAAACATGGATTGATATTCAGTCTCAATTGAAGATTTTGACACACAATCTTACTTTTTACTCTTCATAGATATCAAATACTATCCAATAAACAAGCACAAACCAGTGACTGAAAGATAAGTGTCAATACATTGAGTCTATTCAGAATTACAAGAAACATTAAAATGAATAGAAGAACTAATTAAGAAGAACATTCAACAACCTGATTCTTCCATTATAGAAAAGTCAGTAAAGAAAGAATTGGGGCCAAATAAATTCTTTGTAGTAACATGGAATTCCTAGCCTTTTACAGATTTGACAAAATTTGAGTCATTAAGTTGTAGGGAATCAAGTAATGAATGCGATATCTAATTTTCAATTTTATTACATTAATAGATAATTAATATGATAAGGAACATGTATCACATTACAGAATCTAATTTGGGCAAGTAGAACTCCCAAAAATGATATTAGCGTGAACGAGTATATTTTGTCTCAATTGATGGAAAAATATTTTGATCCAGAATATGGTGGAAAACCCCTCAATTGGGTGTTAGGATCTTGGGTTTGGTCTAGGGTTATTGGGTTTTTTATAATTCGGATTATTAGACATTTGATTATTGATCATTGCATATAAATGTTTGTTTTTAGGCATAGAACAAGCGGAAAGAATACGAAAAGGCAAGATTCAAGTGCCTTAGGGGATTCAAGCTTGGACTCGAGGTAGGTGTTGGTTTCGATTTAATATTGGTGTGATATATGTTTGTAATTTCTTCGTTATTATGCATATATATATATATATAAATATATATATATATATATATATATATATATATATATATATATATATATATATATATATATATATATATATATATATATATATATATATATATATATATGTGAATGTTTTATTATTGATCACTCTAATTGTAAATAAGGATAATTATATAATTATATACCATAAATCAACTCTTGTTGTTATATCTTGATTATGTACTTTTGATTGTGATTGTGGTGTGTGAATATGGATAAGATTGCCACGTTTTGACAAGATAAATTGGATCGGGTTTCCATATTCCGGAAAAACACTCGGATTAGTTGACACATACCTAATGATGGTTATATTGTATATATTTAGTATATGCATGTTTTATAGTGTTTTGGTTACTTATATATGTTTCACTTATTAGAATGATTGTGTGATCCTACCAGTACAGTGTGGTTTTTACTGATACTACACTTTCTCTCATTTTAGTTGATTACATGGTATCTTACGGTGGCTAATGACTTATCTTACGGTGGCTAATGACTTATCTCGTTTAGAAGATAAGTATAAACTTCGAATTAAAGGGTGACCTAGCTCTTCCTTGAGTCCTCTTTTATTTAAGGACAGTATTTTCCAAATCAGAGTATTTGTTACGGTGTTGTGTAGTTTTGGGGTTCTATCCCTTCTTCTTAGACTTGTCGCAAGTGGAGTTTTTTTACATTGACTTTCAGGTTTAGGGGTTATATTTCAGCATTTGTGTTAGTTAAATTTTTTAGTTCCATAATAAATAAATTAGTCATTTAAGATTGCTTTTGTAGCATTAAGTATAGTAGAGTCTTGTAGAATTGTACAATCACGTCCGTAATTTTCTTCGAGAAACATTAGGAATTTAGAAAAAATTACTTCTTTCTAATCCTTCATGCTATTGCTTGAATCCAATTGGTATCTCGATGATACAAGCTGTTATTTTTTATCCTTCACTCCACAGTCCGAACACGAGAAACAAAATTTGAAACAACTTAACCACAAAGAGTAGATGCCGATAGGCTACCGACATTTGAATAGGGTTACTGCTGAACTAAAGTATACATTTCCTCCGATAGATGAATTTTTTGGCCAGTTGCAAGGTGCATCTATTTTGTCTATGATTGATTTATGGTTTGTTACCATCAATTAACGATTGAGGCGGTTAAGAATTGTGTTTAACCAAGTTCTATGATTGAAATTAGTCATTTTGTGGGGGTTCGCTAGCTACTATTTTTGCTTATTGTATGAGTTGAGTCTAATTGGTATCTACAAGATTTAAATTGTATCTCGACAAAGTGAACTATATGGGACACAAGCAAAGTAGTTTTGAAACTAACATGGTTCTAGTAGGTATATTACCCTAGGGGTAGTGTTAATGCATGGATTATACAGAAGGGTCATCTAAGAATTTGGTCTTAATTGTGTATTGCACCTTGCAAACATTGAATGCATACTTTTTGTTATCTGAATTAACTGCAAACGTGAAGTTGTAATAGCTTGAATGTGATGATGTCATTTCATGAACAACAAATATGTTCTTGACTTTTATATGTGTAATGTGCTGGCTGAAATGTTATAATTGTGCAAGTGGAAAATACTTTAGTATTGTGAAACTCATTGTGAAAGGAAGATCTTGACTAAGAATAGTGTGAGTGTCTTAGTGTATCCTCGGGATGTGTAGGTTGTGGTTCTGAATTAACAAATAATGAATTGGTTTGCTTATCGTGGATTGACTTAAGGGGTATTCGCTGAGCATAGAAGTTAGAAGTTTGTTGTACCATGAATATGGCATGTGTAGAGGTGTAATTGATGTTGTGGCGGATGGGACAAAATTGAAAATTGAATGATCAAGAGGTGAGCTCACTAGTCCACTTTATGTCGCTGTAGTGAGATTAGTGTCTATATGGAGCCATCGACAGCGTGATGAGGGATACTAGAGAGGGATAGGGTGAGACTAAATCCCAGCCCCGTCTCCCCTATCTTCATAAGTCATAATATGGACCTCAAATTGTACCTCAATGTTAACAAAACAAACATATGTTATAAGGTTTCTTATGATTGTGAAGATTCTGGGCATACGAGTGTCTTATGTAGGTATCCTAGTGCTATAATTTTTTTGACTGTATGACTAATATGTTGTTGGTCCAAATTGTACTTTTTCATACATGTCAATTTAATTGACTTGAATTTGATGTGGTTGGTGATACACTTGCTGCCCCCATCCCTTTTTCCACTCTAGTTGAAGATCAATCATACTCATCTACGTATATCAGGTTGCTTTGTTGTTTTTTGTATTTTCAGATAAGGGTTGATTTAGTTATGTTCAATATGACTAACTTGATATAATCTTAGGAATAACTTGGTTTTGCCTTTATTATAAAAAGTTGAATTGTAATATTAATATCATTACCTATAGAGATCTTGGGTATATAATGGTTAGAATTGAAAGGGGGGGGGGTCTAAGCCTAAGTCAGTTAAGGTCATATCTTTCATTAAGGATAGGAAACTTTTTGAGTAGTATTGTTTGTCATAATTGGATCATATTGGGATGTTGAGGGTGAATCTTCTTCTATTGATTCTATTCTTGTGATGTTAGTATCAAGACAAACTAAAGCTCAAACTTAAGAGCTTCAAGATAAAGGGTTCATCAATCCTAGTGTTCCCAGGTAGGTTACTCCTGTTTTGATTGATACGAAGAAGGAGGGTAGTATGCGGCCAAATGATTTAATCTTAAATCAATAAGGTAGTGGATTAATACCAAATGTAAAGATTATGGATAAAGAGAGTAACATGTAAATTGTGAATAATGTGGTTGTATGGTATGTTTGAAGATATGGTCGGACACCATTCGAAAAGAAATTAATGAGCTACAGACATAATAAACAAAAAAATAAAGGGATGAAGTGCAACTTTTAGAGAGAGGCGAGAGCAAGAAAATTGGATTTTATTGAAAGCCCTAAGGAGGTATCTTTAGAGGGATAGATAATTGGGTTCAAAAATGCAATTTTTCATGATGATTTTTCTATAGTAATAGGGTCAAAAGTCTGTAAGATTGGGTAAAACTATTGAAAAAGGACTTGAGAAAGGAGTGTATAAACACTATCTCGAGTGTGATAATAAGTGGCTTGATTTTGTTTTTATTTAATTTATGAGTACGATTGAATTTTAGAAAAAATATATAATAATATTGATGGGGATTAGATCAATGATATGCAAAGAACCATTAATTCATTAAAATAATTGAGGTATAATCTAATGTTGATAGATAAGGGGATGTTGTTATGTGTTTGAATTTAAAGTCAAATTTTTTAATTATAAGTTTACATTTGTGGCGATATATTTTGTCAAGATACGAATTTCAAGTTGAAGAGTGATCAATTGTATTAGATATTGCGCATTTGAAAAGACTACACCTTCTTTGAGTCCTAAGGTTTATTACTACTGATTGTAAAAGTACCTTACATAGGTTTTCATTTATAAAGTGTTGGCTTAAAGTAAGGTCAATGGTCGAAGTAGTTATCACGGTTGTTAGTAATATGCGTGTAGGCTTCAGTCGAAATATGTGAAGAGTGTGTTGAGTCAAGTGGATGGAAATGGTTGGTTTAGACTTTTAGAATGAAAACCTTTTGTATATTTGGTTAATTCTTATGTAACCAACTATTTCATTATGTACATCGTTGTGAGTGTGATGAGCTTGCTATGTTCACTTGTGTTTTCACTTTTGGGGATGGATCCCTAGTGGTGGATAAGTTGTATTTATTATGCGATGTACTCTTTGTTAAGTGGGATGATTTGGGAAGACGAAATTAATTCAAATGACTTATGTGGTATGGTTTTGGAGTTTTTAAGGTATTCTAATGGTTCTACTTGTACCCCCTTGCATATGAAAATTTATAGAAGATCTACCTTGTGTATTAATGGTTGTCTGACAATTTTAATTTTAATCTTGCCTTCAAGGTAATGTATCGATTATGTGTTGATGAATGTGGGGATTAGTTGGTCCAATTCTACTGTTCTTAGGAACTAATCTACAATAACTATATCTACAAATTCGATAGTGTTATAAGAGTGATTGTATGCTTGGACATATCTCTCGATGAGTATCTGATTACTAAATATCAAAATTTTTATAACTTAAGTTCATCAAAATTTCTTTTGTGGCATGGAGATGTTGTTAAGAATTGTGATCGTCTGGGTATTATGAATGTGTATTGGTTTGCCTAGGTTAAACTCTAATTTTAGAAAGTTTAGATTTTTGAATTTATCATGGTTATGCCAGAAAGAATTAGTAATGATGATTGTGTAAACATAGTAAGATAACATGTGGCAAAATTGTGTAAGATCAACAATTGTGGTTATTGAGATACATTTTGTTGATTGGTTAATCTTACATACAACAATATTTATTACTGGATTTTTTAGATGACTTCGTTGATGCATTTTAGAGGAGGATGTGTGGGTATTAAATTGGTTGGTTTGAGGTTGGAGATATGAAACCATTATGGGGTAATGATATTCGTAAGAAGGTCATGCGAGAGAAGTATCCCTGTAACTCTATAATTCATGTGTTATTCTACCTTCATTTAAGCTAACTCATTCCTCATCGATCACTGAAGAATGAGTGATGGGTTAATTTTTATTTATTATAACGACTTACTTCCTTCCTTAAAGAAAAACAATGAAAAAATATATGGGTCAGAATACTTTTTGGTAGTAACTTGAAATTCCTAGCCTTGTTAATATTTGGACGAAATCAGTGTCATTAAGGTGTAGGAAAATCTAGTTAAGAATGAGAGATATAATTTTCAGTTTTATTACTTAGTATATATATAAGACGATAGCGAACATCATAGCTTTAAATAATCTAATCTTGGCTAGTAGAACTCCAGAAAATGATCATTGCATGGACGGGTACATTCTTTCTCTACAGGCTACTATAGCGGGATTCTAGGAGCTGTAGCGGGTCATAAATGTAACACTCCGAAAGTCTACAACCTTGTATAGAGCCTCACATGATGAAATATTACCTAAATCACTATTTCTAAGCCAAAAATAATGTATTGAAGCTAAATAGGAAGTGTTAGAGTCAAATCGTTAAGAAACGACCATGACATCCGATGAATTGTGAAATGTGTGCTAGAGTTCCTTGGAATATATAAATATATCTTTGGAGTTGGAATTTAATTAAATTTGGCAAGAATATGTTAAAAAAATAGAAGAGTATATTTAGGATGGAAATGTACGCGTATGACTCCCCTAGGACCACCCTATGTGTCCTTAGATAGGGCCCTTCAATTTGACCCAAAACTATTAATTTGACAGTAGGCAAACGACGAACCAATCGACGTGCCATCTATGAGTCAAAGGCCCATAAATGGTGGTCATTGGCTTAAACTTTGTTTTTTCAAAGAAGTTCTAAAAACATAGTCCCTCACCTAAACTAGAGAAAAACAAGACGGTCTGTGGTCCTGTCAATGGTCGTAGGTTAGAGTCTCGTTGGTTGAACGTCAATTTCATTGTTATGTTTTTAAGTTAGGGAGTAATCATTTAGTTGATTAATTAATTAATTAAGGGTTAGGGCTGCTTAATTATGTTATTTAAAGCACCATATAAGACCTGACCCTCATTTAAACTAACCTAACACCCCACATTTCCCAAAACAAATTCTCTCCAACATCTCTCAACTTTGTCTCTCTATTCAAAGATTTGATTGAACAAAAAACTGCAAGATTGATTAGGGATCAAAGGCTAAAGATTTCTTGCATCAATCTTCAAGGTTTTTTAAGGAATGGAAGCTCTTCACTGTTGCGGTCTCTTTCACCAAGAGGCTCTTCATAATTGATTTAAAAAGATGTCCGAAAACATGGGTTTCATTCAAATTTCTTGAATCATCCTACTATTGGATTTGATTTTTATTTTCTTTTATCACTAATGATACATTTTGATTTTTTATGGGTTAATTGTTGTAGTTCTTACGGTTTGACCTAGTTCTATGAAAGAAATTATGATCGAACCCTTTTCCCTAACCCTAGTTATGAATTGTACATGTCGATGATTAGGGTTGTTTGAATTTTTTATGTTATTTTTTAATTAACTATATTATAATGATTATGAGTGGATCATTGGATAATTGTGATCAGTTGAGGGTAAGATATTGATGAAGGCTATGGAGGCTATTTGGTATGAATTTGTGAGTTGAATTCTTACTTCAATGATGATGTCGTGTACTTGCTGTTGGTCCTCAATTGAAGTATTATATATGGTTAAATACAGAAGACAATGATATGATTATTATGATGAAATGCCATTACGATGTTGAATTGTGATATCATGTTATGGTTATGAAAATAGAAGGATGAATGTGAATCACTTCTATGTCTTACTATGATATGATTAGAATGTGATGATCTCACTAAATGAAAGTTTGTATTGAAAGGAAATTCTGTTTTAATACCTAATGAACTAGTGACATGATATACAAGGGGTTAGTCTCCTATGAGCTATATTAAGCTATGATGATTGAGAATGACTTAATGACATTTCTAAAAAGGACTTTACCTTAGAACCAAGCAAACTAGATATGAGAGGTGTCCCTTTCCAATGTGGGAACGTAGATTCACTATGGTTTTTATGAGATGGTAACTATAATGCAATTGTTCATAAAGAGGGTCCAATACATATCTCTTAGTTCTTGAACTATGTTGACCCTATAGGAATACTAGCTAGTGGATGCAACAAGAATTCTATGTTCATGTTTTGGCTCTACCTTGTCAAGTAGACCACCTTCTTTTGGTTTACAGTTTAGCGACACCGGATTCTATGTTTACCTTACATGGTCTATTGTTGGTTAACAAGATTATTCCCACAAGTAAATTGAATGAATTAAAGTAGCGAAGTGAACACTTACTAGGGTAACTCAAGGGGTTCTACTTAGTGTAGGTAGGTGTATGGGTCTATACTTCTACATTGCCCAAGTTGTCCTTGAGGGGAGTTGTAGGATGTTTTTTTATGCTCGTATGAGATGAATGATATTCATATGTTTACTTTAAATGTTAATGATCCTATATGATGTTAGTTTCATTGGTAAACATGTTATTGGTCTAAATTTCTATAGATGATGATGACTACACATTATGCTATGTTATATGGAGTAAGACATTAGTTTTGATCTCTTTCCTTGGTTACTTACTTAAGTGGCGTTATGGGGATTCACATGAGCTTTACACTTGTAGGCTTGGGATGGGACTGTTGGTAAGAGTCTTATACTTTTAATATTATCAATTCTTGTACAAGAATTGTTGTGATGACATTATGTTGGAGTAATTAATGTTGATATAGTGTTATGATGATATTAGTCTTATGTTGCATATGAACTTGTCTTAATGATTCTATGCCTATTGAGTTGTATATGTTCTTGTATGTGCATAATGGCTTTTAAAGTGACTTATAATGGTTTTGAACTAAATGTCCTTTTAAGCATGATTTCAACAGTTTTTGCATACTTAGTACAAGTGGATGTACTATCCCATATTCTTTATATTTGTACAAATCTGTACATTTGGGCCATTGAAGTGCTTAGAGGCCATTAGCTAGAAGACTTGGTCATTTTCCATGTTATTGGTAGGACATCAATGTTCAAGGATAACGTCATTTCTTATGTAGCTATGTTGTTTTTTGCCTAAAGACATTTGTTCCTTAATTCTTGCTGCTATTCATGTAAGCCTATAATGGCATATTGTACTTGTATATGAGATTATGCCAAACTTTGTAATACTCTTAAGATGGTTTATGTGTGAGACTATATGTTAGACTCTTATTGCATGTTATGCTAAAAAAGAAGCTTATGTAAGCTTTAATAAGCGAGAAGTCTATATTAAATCCATATATGATATGTGAGAGGTATATGTATACCTCACTATGTAAAAGTTTTTAAATTTCCTCATTTTTACCTATAATATTTCATAAAAAATGCGAAGGTCTTGTCCAATTTCTTTCAGAGGACGAAGACGCCGATAATGTCTAGGGGGTGCGCCCTAGTAATGGAAAACATAATATCAGAGCATGAGGTTGAAGTAATCTTAAGATTGATGTCTCACTAAACCACATCTACGTAGAGCCTTATTGATGTGTGTTAAGCGTGCAACACTTATGAGTGGTAAATCTACGTGGCTCAAAAGTGGTAACTCTACTTGTTTTTTTTTTCTTCTAACTCTTTTATTGGTTGTGATAGGTCATGAGACAAGAAGTGCAACCGCAAGATAAGTCGAAGAAGCTATTTAAAATTTTAGATCTCCTCCCGAATCCAAGCTCCTCTATAAGGAAATAGAGATCCTCCTCGAGAGCAAGCTCCGAAAGGTGACCACGCTCCTGTTATTCCTCCACCAATGATAGATGGAGAGATAACGTCAAATTTTCAAAGTTTTTCTTAAGATATGAATACCTAATCCTAAGCGGTAGCTACTAAAGATCAAGACATAAAGGATCAATAAAACTTAGAAGTTGGAACCCATGTTAGACAAAATGCTAGTAATATAACTTCTCGCTTGAGACACTTCACAAGGATTAACCCTCCAATGTAATTTAGGTCAAAGCTGAATGAAGACCCCTAAGAATTTCTTAATGAGTTCTAGAAGATCCTATATTCTATGGGAGTTGGTTCTAAATAGAAGGCCAAGCTAGCATCATCAACTCAAACATGTGGCACAAACAAGGTATACCCAAAGGACAGACAATAGTGCTTAGAGAGTGGGTCCTATAACTTGCGAGTTATTTAGAAGGGCTTTTCTGATAGTTTATTCCCACGGGAGAAAACAGAGGAAAAAGTTAAGAGTTCATCAACCTTCGTCAAGGAGGTATGAGTGTGCAAGAGTACTCCTTCAAGTTCACTTAGTTTTCCAAGTATGCTCCTTCCTTGGTGTCTAATACTAGAGATTAGATGATCCACTTTGCAACGCGAATGTTCGATGATCTAGTTTAAGAGCGTCATTCAGCGATGCTTCATGAAAATATGGACATCTCTCGGTTTATGCGAAATTCCCAACAAGTTGAGGAGATTAGAATCAAGAGGAATAATATGGAATTCAAGAGGGCAACGTGTTATCGGGGAAGTGCTTCCAATTGCAGGCTTGGAATCCAAGACATGCCTATGTTCAGAAAGAGGATCTCCAATCAATTCCCTTCCGATTTTCAAAAGGCTAGCAAGGATAGGGTGTCGAACCCTAGTCCCAAAAGGCTAAGAGTGGGAATTCATGAAGCAAGAAACCTACTTGTTCCAAGTGCGGTAAGAAGCATATGGGTTAATGTTTAGTTGGGATGGATAACTGTTTTAGGTTTGGTAATAGTGGGGGATTTTCCTAATGTGAGGGGTCAAGAGAAAGGGAGTATCCATGTTCAAGAAAGAGGTCCTAGTTCCGATGCTTTTAAGTCTTGTTTTATGCTCTTCGCTCTTAAAACAAGCAAGAGGAATCTCCCAATGTGGTCATCGATATGTTACAAATCTTTTCTATTGATGTTAATACTTTACTTGATCCAATTCAACTATATTATTTGTAACCCCTCTGGTAGAAAAAATGTTTGATGTTCTACCCGATGGTTTGATTTGAATAATTTTTGGTTAAAACCACGGTGGGTGACTCCGTTATGGCTAGAAGAATCTTTAGGAGTTGTCCTTTGGTTTATTTGGTAGAAATTCATATGGTCGATTTTGATGTCAATTTGGGAATGTATTGGTTGCATACTTATTTGCTTCTATTGATTGTAGATCAAGAGTAGTTAAGTTCCAATTCCCTAAGGAACCCGTGTTAGAGTGGAAACGGGAATCTATATCCATAGAGGTTGTATAATTTTGTGTCTAAAAGCTTGTAAGATGATCTCTAAGGGGTTTCTCTACAATATTGTGAGGGTTAAAGATCATGAGTCTTGATTCTTTCATTAAAGTTGGTCCCCGTAGTGAAGGATTTTATTGATGTCTTTCCCGATGAATTGCTCGGAATTCCTCCCGGATGGGAAATAGACATCGGTATTGACTTATTGCAAAATATGAACCCCATTTTAATACCTTCGTATCGAATGGCTATCGTAAAATCGAAAGAGTTAAAGGTTCAACTAAAGGATTTAATAGACAATGGTTTTACACAACCTAGTATTTCCCCAAGGGGTGCTCCGATGTTATTTTTAAAGAAAAAGGATTGGTTCATTAGGATGTGAATTGATTATCGTCCAATAAATAAGGTCACCATAAATAACAAGTATCCTCTCTGTTTGATTGATGACTTGTTTCATCAACTCCAATGGGAAATCTACTTTTCAAAGATTGGCTTGATGTCAAGGTATCACCAACTTTTGGTGAGAGGTTAACATACCTAAAATGACATTTTGAACTTGGTATTGTAATTATGAGTTCCTACTGATGTCTTTTTGTCACACTAATGCCCCAAAATATTTTATCGACATTACGATTAGACTGTTCTACAATTACCTAGATTCTTTTATAATTGTCTTTATTAATGATTTATTGGTGTATTCTAAGAGTATGGATGAGTATATTGGCCATTTGAGGGTTGTATTCCAAGTCGTCAAGGAACATTAATTCTTTTCAAAGTATAGTTAATGTGAATTTTTGTTGAGATCGGTTGCATTTCTTCGTCATATTATCTCAAGTGAGGGTAATTTAAGACCTCTAAAATGACATTAGTCTAATACTTGAGTCATTCGGTTCTTAAGTATTAAAATTATTTATAAGGATGTTCATAAATATTTTTGAATGTTTTGTGAAGTTTGGATGTCAAATGTCAAAGAACGTCCATGAAGTTCAAAAGGTTGGCCTTGAAGTGTACTTGTGTGCCTTAGTTTCTTTCATCGAGTTTTACGTGTTCGTTTGGATGAAATTGATGTGACGGGTTTCTAACATGTGCATGAATATTTTAAGTTCGGAAACTTCATGATAAAACTCCCAAAGCAGAAACAAAAGTGTCCTTGAAGAGGAACCAATTAAAGAGACAAGACTGTCAAAACAGTCCCACCTACGGTGGGCAATCAATGCCTAGTAGACTGGATGACCCCCCGTAGATGGTGACGTCGATGGATACTTAGTCTAGGGATCTTGAGGTCCCATTTTATAGGCTCTGTGCCATAGGATCGTTTCCAGCTCTTGCTGTAGACGGGACGACGTCTCGTAAGTATTGGTCTGTCGATGGCACCTGCAATTTTGTGCAGGTCTCTTTGCCAACCTAATGGTATTCTAGTGTCTTCACTTAGCCTTCTTAAAATTAGTTGTACGGTTCTCACAGGTTATTTTGGGTACTTTAAGTGGGGCTTATAATTCAAACACTTAGATGAAATCACTTTGACAAATCAATACCCAAAACCTCTAGAACACTGTTGAAGATTGAAAAGAGATTGGATCTTGGAAGTGGATTTCTCAATCAATCCATCTCAACTTTCGTTGTATAAAATCAATTAAGGTAAAGTTTTCATTCTTGATTCTTCTTTTTTCAAGGATCCAATAATCAAAGAATTTTCTGAAGATTTCTAAAAAAGATGATCTTCTAAATTGTAATCTAGCCATGGGTTCCTGCATAAAACGTTTTGAGTCAATGTATTATGATTAATATGAACCCATGCATTTCTTGAAACCCTAGTTGTGACTATTTTATGCATTATTTGTCTCTGTCTTTATACTAGTGAATTGTCGCGTAGTTTGATTATGTCTACAAAATTATGAAATAATCATGTTAGAATTGTATATTGTGATTATTGTGTTGAATTGATAACTAAGACTACTGGTAAGAGACTTTGTATATTCAGTTGGTTTAATTTTCTATGGATTGGAGTTGTGAGATTGGAATGGTGGTATGTTGACCTAACCTTCTCTATATTGTTTCGAATAGGTCATAGATGATATTGATTTTCGGTATGGGACACTTATGGTGGCGGACCTTATGTGCTATACTTGTGAATAATGTGGCATCATAGGCATTACTTTATTAATTGTGAAACAATGTGGCCTCGTTGACATTACATTATGTATTATGGCTTTAACATGTTTGACACGTCTGGGGAGCATCCCCTAGACGTATCATGCGTCGTCGTCCTCTTCTACGACTAAGAGTAGCCTCCTAGCTTACATAATTACATTGATAGTTTAAAAATGCAGAAAATTTAGAACACTTCGTTAACTTCTATATTGAGGCTTACATAGACCTCTACATACACATAATATATTAATATCGAGTATGCATAAACCCTTGATATACCGTGGTTTCATGGTATAATTAATACTTTTTCCTTAAGTTTAGTGTGTCCGAAAGCCTTTTTGTGCTAATTTTGATATAAGTTTGTCTTTGTTTTGCAGGAAATCTGTCCAAAGCTGAATGCGGAGATTTTGAGCGAAAAAATGCAGAAGAGACCACCTACGGAGCTTATGACGGTCCGTCGTGCCTGTGACGGTCCGTAGGTGGCAGCGTGGTGCAGCTGCTGAAGGAAGATGGGGAAGTCTGACAAAGTGTGGGATTGCGAAGCTTGTGACGGTCCATCTTGCAGGTTCGTCGTGAAGATCAGAGAAGTGATCCCAGTACCCAGATTCCAAGAGTTGAAGTATTTTGAAACGAAGACCCTCGATGGACCGTTGTGCCTATGACGGTCCTTCATACTTGCCGTTGAGGGGAATGAAGAGAGCAGCAAAAGAAATTGCTAAGTATGGGACGACGGAGTCCATGACGGTCCGTCGCGACCACGACGGTCCGTCGAGAGGTCCGTCGACCCAGCCGCGTTTTGGCAGATTTCCAGTAATTAGAATCCTTGTTTAATTAGGTTTTTTATTTTTTATAAATAGTTCAAAAAAACTCATTTTTGAGGTTAGACTCTGCTAGATTAGACATCATATTATTAGACTTTGTGTATTAGTGTTTGATTTTTTGAGATTCTTACAAGTGATTTTTTGTGATAAATCAAGCAAAGTTTCGGACTTTATTCTTTCTCAGTGAAGTAAGTACATGCATTCTTATTTAATATATTTGAATATTGTGTTTATGGCTATGAGTAACTAAACTCCATAACTAGGGTTGTGGGAACCATAGGCAAATATTGAGATAAACCCTAGCTAAAATAACAATTCTGAATAGTGTCTTGCATGTATTAATAATTCTTTCGCTTAGAAGTCTTTTTAACGGATGATCAACGTTAGAACTCGCCTTAATGCTACTTGCCGGACCAAGGAGGTAGATAATAAGAAAAGAATTATTAACATAGATTTAGTGTATACTATCTAATAGGCTAGTTTTGATTGGTACGAGGTAATAACATAGTCAAATATCGAATACGATGCTTAGTATGAGGTAACGATAAGGGTTAGGAAAGAAACACATGTAGCCGGACCAAGGTGCGGATCACTTTCCATGCAACATACTAGGAAAGTATTGTTATAGTTAGAATTATCAAGTTATGAACCTGTGGGGAACACGTAAACCCTAGTTACTTCGATTAATTGATTAAAACCCAAAATTAAAAGCTGTTAAGTGTCTCTTTCAAGTTTGTTAGTTATTTTTACTCATTAGGAAATACAAACCCCCCTTTATATGTTTTTACTTTCTAAGGAAATCATCAACCGAACAATAGTAATAACAAGTAAAAGTTAAGTCTAGACTATTTTCCTCGTGGGAACGATCCCAACCTCACTAGTTGGGTTATTTACTTGACGCGACCGCTTTACTTCTCATTTGAGAAGTAAGTTTGAGCGTATCAAATTTTGGCGCCGCTGCCGGGGAATTAAGCTTTTAGATTAACTTGAACTTATTACTAAAGTTTAGTTGATATTTTCTTGATTTTACTTTGTTTTATTGTTTTTGATTTCCTTTCAGAACTAACCTTCTTGTATGCCAAATACACAGAGAGGAAGAGAACCCTTGTTTCCCTACGATCACGAGCTAGAGCGTATACTACGCAATATGAATCGAAAGTTGGGAATAAATGATGAGGATCCAAACCAGAACATCCCAGATCCAGTGGATGTTCATGGTCAGATGTTACCCGACGCTCCGGATGAACATCAACAGTGGGGACAAAATCCCGTTCCACGGCCCCAAGCATACTACAGAGGGTATGATAACATAACAGACTCGGATGGGCCACTTGTCTTGCCCCCTCTACCCACAGGCCACACTTTTGTGGTAAGTAGTAGCCTGATGCAAATGCTCACTGCAAGAGCTTTGTTTTCAGGGCTACCTTCTGAGGATCCACATGCCCATATAGCTAAGGTAAGGGCAGTGTGTAAAAGTTGTGTGGGGAGGCCTGATTTTGATCTAGATGTAATAGGTCTCAGAGTGTTTCCTCTCTCACTGACGGGAGAGGCTGCTATGTGGTTCACTGAGCTCCCATACAACTCCATCTTCACTTGAAACCAACTACAGGATGTCTTCTTAGCACGCTACTATCCGGTCTCCATGAAATTAAACCACAAAGACAAGGTGAACAACTTTGTGGCACTACCAGGAGAGTCAGTTAGTAGTTCTTAGGATAGATTCACCTCATTCTTGAGAAGTGTTCCAAATCACCGTATTGATGATGAGTCACTGAAGGAATACTTCTATCGGGGACAGGATGATAACAATAAAGAGGTGTTGGACACTATAGCAGGTGGATCTTATGGAGAATGCCCTTATGCTGAGATTGCAGAAAAAGTAGAGAAAATCTCCCGAAATAACAAAGCTTGGAGTACTAGGAAGTCCGATACAGGGAGAAACACCTTCGCAGTGCAGTCCACTCACAACCCAGCCACATATGATATTCATGAAGAAATGGCTCAGATGAGAACTGAGCTTGGGTTGGTACTAAAACATGTCACTGGGGTGCAAAAAAGATAAATGCAGTCAACTACTTGGCTAAACCACCACCTCCAAACGATGAGTGTTATTATGAGGAGGATTCCTATGCAGTAAATGAACAGATGGGGGGTTTCCGACCAAGTGCCCAAGGCTCTAATCAGGAAAATTGGCGCCAAGGTCAAGGGAACCAAGGTCGGAACTATGGTAACTACAATCGTGAGGGTCATTATGTCCGAGATGTATACTATAATTGCGACAACAGCTTCAACAGGGGTAGCTATGGTAACAGAAACGACAGGAATGGACCCTATGTTCCTTCTCAAAATCGTGAAGTTACTCCTAGTATGTCGCGAGTTGAGGATATGTTGCATAAAATTATGAGGAGGTTCGATGCTAGTGATGAGCACAATAAAGAGTTGAGGAATGATTTAGCGGGTATCGGGCAAAAAGTCGATACACATGCAATATCGATTAAGCAACTTGAGTTACAATTGGCCCAATAATCTGCAACTGTGAACACACGGCAACTGGGCACTCTTCCTAGCAACACTGTCCAAAATCAGAAAAATGATGGACATTGTATGGAAATTAC
The DNA here is from genome assembly GCA_032847665.1 of Solanum chilense. Taxonomy (NCBI): domain Eukaryota; kingdom Viridiplantae; phylum Streptophyta; class Magnoliopsida; order Solanales; family Solanaceae; genus Solanum; species Solanum chilense. Next base: position 40,432,592 of record CM064970.1, read on the forward strand.
TACTCGCGGTGGCAAGCAAACCATTGACCCACCAATGCCATCTAATGAGAATAAGGTGACAAAAGATATGATAAAGTGGTAGATGTTGATGCTGAATTAGAGCATGAAACTGAGAAAGATGCTGAAGTGCCCAAAAAGGTAATTCCTATGCCTAGGCCACCACCCCCATTTCCTCAAAGATTAGTGAAAAAGACTGACGATGGAAAATATCAGCGTTTTATAACAATGTTGAAGCAACTTTCTATCAATGTCCCTTTAGTAGAATCTTTAGAACAAATGCCCGATTACGCCAAGTTTATGAAAGATCTGGTCACAAAGAAAAGATCGGTTACTTTTGAGGATGATGATAGAATGCAGCATTGTAGTGCTATTGCTACAAGATCTCTGGTCCAAAAGAAAGAAGATCCGGGTGCGTTCACAATTCCTTGTACAATCGGGCTATTACATTTTGCGAAAGCATTATGTGATATGGGGGCAAGCATAAATCTCATGCCCCTCTCGATTTAAAAGAAGTTGGGTTTGGGTGACAAAAAACCTACTGCGATGCGGCTACTGATGGCTGATTGAATAGTAAAACGGCCTATAGGGATACTCCATGATGTGTTAGTAAAAGTGGAGTCGTTCATATTTCCAGCAGATTTTGTTATTCTTGATTGCGAAGTCGATTTTGAAGTGCCCATTATTCTTGGTAGGCCATTCCTTTCTACGGGAAGAGCCTTAGTAGACATGGAAAAGGGGCAGATGAAATTTTGGTTGAACAATGAGAAAGTGACCTTTAATATTTGTAGGTCCATGAGGCAGAGTGGTGAGCTCCAATCGGCATCTGCTATATCCAACAACATGGGTGAGACATTTGAGAAACAAATAGAAGAACGTCTAGGTGTCGAAGCATTAGCGGCAGCGATAATGAACTTTGATAGCGATTGCATTGAAGAGTATGAGTCATTAGTCGCTGCTCTTGACCGAGGTGATGTTCGGTTTAAACCAAAGAAATTTGATCTTGATATGAAGAATCGCGAGTCCCCACCCGCGAAACCATCTATAGAGGAAGCTCCAAAATTAGAACTAAAAGCTCTCCCACCTCATCTCAGGTACGAATTCTTAGGAAAGGGTGACACTTTGCCGGTAATCATTGCATCAGACTTGGATGCACAACAGGTTCAGAGTTTGGTGACGGTACTAAAAAGGTTCCAAAGAGCTATTGGGTGGACTATTGGGGACATTATTGGGATCCCTCGCAGTATTTGCTCTTATAAAATCCAACTCATGCCTGATCATAAGCCGAGTGTTGAGCACCAGAGACGCTTGAACCCTCCTATGCAAGAGGTTGTGAAGAAGGAAATCATCAAGTGGTTGGATGCCGGAGTAATATATCCAATCGCTGATAGTAGTTGGGTATGCCCGGTTCAGTGTGTACCTAAGAAAGGGGGAATGACTGTGGTCTCAAACGAAAAGAATGAACTTGTTCCAATGAGACCAGTTACTGGATGGAGGGTGTGTATGGATTACCGTAAACTGAACTCATGGACTGAAAAAGAGCATTTTCCTATGCCCTTCATGGATCAGATGTTGGATAGACTTGCCGGAAAAGGGTGGTATTGTTTTCTTGATGGGTATTCGGGGTATAATCAGATTTTTATTGCACCAGAAGATCAAGAGAAAACAAATTTCACTTATCCATATGGGACCTTTGCGTTTAAAAGAATACCGTTTGGGTTGTGCAATGCACCCGCAACCTTTCAGAGATGTATGATGTCAATATTTTCTGACATGGTGGAGGATACTATAGAAGTTTTTATGGATGATTTTTGTGTGGTTGGTGATTCATTCGAGCGGTGTTTGGCCAATTTATCTTAGGTCCTTAAGAGATGTGAAGACTGCAATTTAGTACTAAACTGGGAAAAGTGTAATTTCATGGTGAAAGAGGGTATTGTGTTGGGTCATCACATTTCAGAAAAGGGCATAGAGGTGGATCGAGCTAAAGTCGAGGTAATCGAAAGACTTCCCCCGCCGATCTCTGTGAAAGGTGTGAGAAGCTTTCTTGGGCATGCAGGTTTTTACCGGAGATTCATCAAAGACTTTTCAAAGATTACACACCCATTGTGCAAATTGCTGGAGAAAGAATGTAAATTTTGTTTTGATGAATCCTCTCTTAAAGCATTCGGTGAGATAAAAGAAAAGTTAGTGTCTGCACCTATCATTATTTTTCTGGATTGGAACAGTCCATTTGAGGTAATGTGCGATGCTAGTGGGGTGGCTCTTGGTGTAGTATTGGTACAGAGAAGAAACAAAATCCTGCACCCAATTTACTATGCTAGTAAAGCCCTAAATGAAGCTCAGAAGAACTACACAGTGACTGAGCAAGAACTCCTTGCAGTAGTCTTTTCTTTTGAGAAATTTCGCTCCTATTTGCTAGGTACTAGAGTTATAGTGCATACTGACCATTTAGCATTGAGATATTTGATGGCGAAGAAGGATGCGAAACCTAGGCTAATTCGTTGGGTATTACTGCAGCAAGAATTTGACTTTGAAGTGCTGGATAGAAAAGGAACTGAAAATCAAGTTGCTGATCACTTGTCCCGTCTAGAGGATGAAGCTATGAGAGAGTTAGGGGATAAGACTGACATTGATGATACTTTCCCCGATGAACATGTATTTGCTGCTTCACAAGACTTGATTCCATGGTTAGCAGATTTTGCGAACTATCTTGCTAGTGATATTGTTCCATCAGACTTGTCATTTCATCAAAGGAAAAAGTTCATGTACGATGTGAAGAAGTTCTTTTTGGATGAACCATACTTGTATAGGAGTTGTGCCGACGGGATTATTCGGCGTTGTGTGCCAGAATGTGAAATGTTGAGTGTGTTGGAGGCATGTCATTCTTCACCTGTTGGCGGACATCACAGTGGTATCCGAACCGCTCATAAGATATTACAATGTGGTTACTATTGGCCAACTCTTCATCAAGATGCTCATAGGTTTGCTAAAGCATGTGACAAATGTCAACGAGATGGTGGTATTTCAAGAAATCAAGAGTTCCCTCTAAACCCCATTCTTGTGATTGAGTTATTTGATGTTTGGGGTATTGACTTTATGGGCCCTTTCGTGAGTTCTCATGGAATGAAGTGCATTCTAGTAGCAGTCGACTATGTATCTAAATGGGTCGAAGCCATAGCCCTAGCAAACAATGAAGGGAAGAGTGTCACTGTATTCTTGAAAACGAATATATTCTCTCGTTTTGGCACCCCAAGGGCCATTATTAGTGAGGGGGGCTCCCACTTCTGCAACAGATTGTTCAAGGGGTTGTTGGAGAAATACAGGGTTCGCCATAATGTGGCCACTCCTTACCACCCTCAAACTAGTGGGCAAGTTGAAGTGTCGAATCGGAAAATAAAACAGATATTGTCAAAAACAGTGAATGCTAGTAGAACGGATTGGTCAAGGGGGCTTGATGATGCTCTTTGGGACTACCGAACAGCATATAAGACTCCCATAGGTATGTTTCCATACCAACTTGTATGTGGGAAAGCTTGTCATCTTCCGGTTGAGTTAGAGCATAAAGCCATGTGGGCTTTGAAGAAGTTAAAAATGGATTGGAGCGAAGCTGCAGAGTAACGGTTAAATGGGTTGAATGAACTCGATGAATTTCACCTAAAAGCCTATGAGAGCTCAGCACTATACAAAGAAAAGATGAAGAAGTACCATGACAACAAAGTTGAAAAGCGAGAATTTATGGTCGGGGATTTGGTGCTTTTATTCAATTCCAGGTTGCGCTTGTTTCCGGGCAAGCTCAAGTCCAAATGGACTGGTCCTTACTTGGTTACCCAACTATTCCCTCATGGAGCAGTTGAGTTGGAAACTAAGGAGGGTGTGCGGTTCAAGGTGAATGGACAGCACATAAAAATCTATTTTGGGCATGCTGAATCGACAAATGAAGTGATAGAGGCATACCATCTTGATGAAGTCTGAGTAATCAAGGGTCCCCAGTCGTGTCTCGACATTAAATCAGGCGCTTGTTGGGAGGCAACCCAATACTTATCGGTTTTTTTAGTAATGGTAGCATTTTTCTATTAATGGGTTTTAAATTTGCAGGCACATCACCAGGGAATTCTGCAGAAAATTACTCTGCAGCAGTCACTGACGGAAACATCGACGGACCGTTTCACCTGTGACGGACCGTCGTATACATCCGTCGTACCAGGTACGCTTTTCTGCTATTTTGAAATTAGGGACCACACGACGGAACCAACGACGGGTCGTCACTACTGCGACGGACCGTCGTCGGGGAACCATCTCGTGATTAATGAATTATACCCGACCCGACCCAGCTGGACCCTTTTCAAAATCTGACCGTTTAAACACCCCAACCCCTCATTTTCACCCCATTCATTAACTATTCCTCTCATCTCCCCTCACTTTTCAACTTCCACATTTCCCTCTCACTGATCATTACCCCCACAATTCTCCAAAGCCTTAAAACTATCATCTACTAGTCGGAGCTGCTGCTGAAGGTGTCTACCCTGCCAACTGAGTCATTGTCCATTTTTTTTCTCCATTTCTAAGGTATGTGTCTCTAAATTTATTCTCATTTGTCTTGTATTTTTGTTTATTAGCTAGTATTAGCTTAGTTCTTAGTCCTATTTTGTTTCCTTTATATGATTATGTCTAAACCTAGGCTCACAATGTTCGAATTTGCCATGTTGACAATCCTAGACATATGTGATTTTGCATTAATAGTTTCCTAGGTAGTTGGGATAGACACATATAGGTCCACAACACTACAAGACCATGTGGGTTCATTGGGGTTGCTTAGGGTACCTACAGTTCTGTCTCTGTCATTTAGAACGAGACCTCGATGACGGACCGTCGTAGCTACAACAGACCGTCTTAGGGTCCATTGCACAAGCCCTAGCACCCCTGTGCTACTAGACACTTGTGACGGACCATCGTACCCATGACGGTCCGTCCTGCATGACCGTCATACCGGTCAGAGACCCCTCTCCTAAGGGTCTCCATTTTTTTCCAAGTGTCCTTCAACGGACACTTGTGACGGATCGTCGTACCCACGACGGTTCGTCCTGCATGACCGTCATACCGGTCAGAGACCCCTCTCCTAAGGGTCTCCATTTTTTTCCCAAGTATCCTTAAACGGACACTTGTAACGGACCGTTGTACCCACGACGGTCCGTCCTGCATGACCTTCATACCGGTCAGAGACCCCTCTCCTAAGTGTCTCCATTTTTTTTCCAAGTGTCCTACGACGGATATCTACAACGGACCGTCGTACCTATGACGGTCCGTCCTGCACACACCGTCATGCTAGTCAGAGACCCTCTTTTAGGGTTCTCTATTTATACAGTGTCCAAGTACACCACGACGGACCTCACGACGGTCCATCATAGTCACGATGAGCCGTCACCTGGCCCGTCGTGTGTCACTGTTTATACAACATTTACATATTATTTTCACTGTTTTATATCGTATGGTTTCTCTTGTCTTGTTTGACACTAGTCGTACTAATAGTGATCCTTTGCAGGTCTATCCACTATGTCACCCAAGCAAGACCGAACCTACGCACGCGGGCGATCAAAGTCTGTTGCCCCGTCTGCACGCTTGATCATCGGCTCTGATGATGAGCGTGACCCTGAGTACGTGCCCCCAAGCACTTCCACAGCTTCCCGTGCTGCACGTGCTCCCAGAGCCACACCCACTAAGGTGGCGCCCAGAGTAGTCACTGCCTCCCAGTCTGATGAGGAGCGCACACTGACCGGCACACCCTCTGGGTCAGCCACAAATGAGGAAGGTGCGTCTGGCTCCTTAGGAGTATCATGGTCTGAGGAAGCCTCTGGCTCTATTGAGGTTCCTGCACCCGCCACCGCTGCAGCGTCGGCCTCGTCTGATGAGGCAGACAGTTCAGACTCTACATCCGGCGCACCAGCCCAGGTCCCCACCCCAGCCTCTGACCAGCCAAACTCGTGGTGTGTCGACAGCCAGTTTCAAGTATACTCCGACGCCAAGTTCCTTACTGATAAAGAAGTAATGACTCGGACACTCACCTTGGAGCGGAGGGTACTTACAGGGAGTCTCCCAACGATGCCGGAGATCCACAACCTCTTCATCAGGCATCGCTTAGAGTGGACTGCACGTTTGTTGGGACGATACAACGTGGAAATGGTCCGAGAGTTCTGCGTATCCTATGTAGCGACTCTCCGATCATAGATTGATAGGTGGGCTGCTCCCGCTAAACAGGCCCCACTGGAGCAGGTTCGAGTCCGGGGCGTGCAGGTTGACATTTCCCTGCTAGCCATCCGCCGGTTTCTATATGGCGAGAGTGTTGATGCCACTCGGACTCCACACACTGCCAACTTTGACTACCGCTGGCAGATAGTGAAGGATGGCCAGTTCTTACGTGAGCCAGCACTGAGAGAGACCACCAAGAGGTGGATGGCTCTGCACCTAACAGTCGACGGAGAGGGTGTCGATTGGTCACTGAGCCGAAGGGGGCCATCAAGAAGGCCAACCTCACGTTCGTCGCAAAGTTCTTGTGGCTGCTCGTCCTTCACTGCCTTTCCCCCACAGCTGCTGATAACATCGTCACCTAGGATCGAGCAATGTTGATGGCGGCGATGATAGCCGGAATCGAGGTGGACTTCGCATGGCTTCTCCAGGCAGTCATGCACGAGAGGGCATTCAAGGTCACTACAACCTACCCCTTCCCGTGTATGATCTTTGCCCTTTGCAGATCCGCAGGTGTGCCCATATGGCACATAGATCAGTTGAAGACCCCGCAGGGCACCGTTTACATTGGCCTCATCAGAGACGAGGCCAATGAGTTGGCGCCACGCAGAGGGCCATGTCCAGAGCTGCCCCCTCTTGCTGATGATCTTGTGGATACGGTTGCCCAGGCCCGCACAGCTACACAGGCATCCACTGACACTACCCCGGTCGAGTCTATCCCGGGTAGTAGCCCAGACCTGAGCTCCTCTCACACAGCCCCTCTACCGTTACTGGCCCCGCTTGCTAGGATCCTAAAACTGGAGGCACAAATGGCCACTCTTCTGCATCATATCCAGCCGTGGATGCAGAAGTCTATTACTGAGTCTGAAGCGCGTATAGAGAGGAAGATGCAGCAGTTTACCGAGCGGAAGATTGATTAGGTTAACCAGCGCCTAGATGCCTTTGAGTTGAGTGTGTTAGCTCGACCAGCCCCTCCGGTAGATGTGTCGACTCTTCACGCTGCAGTCGACAGTCTTCGTGCAGACATCGCCACGATACTAGCGACGAGGGTGCCGGATTCTGAGGCCCCTTCTGTCGAGCCTGCTGAGGACACAGTATTGGCGGCCCTATTTACTACTTCTTAAATTCCACCACCTCCCCCTCCAGAGAGTGCCAAGAGGCGTAGGGGTCGAGCAGAGGATGAGGCGCGAGCAAGGAAGAAGGAGCGCCGAGAGATGGAGGCTACGAGGAGAGCCTCACTTGCTGAGGCGGAGGCACACCAAATCAGAGCATCGCAGATAGCGGCTGGGGCGTCTAGCTCCCGCACTGTAGAGACAGCAGGAGGCACTACTGATGGTGCTGTTGCTGCTGAGGACACTACTGAGGGTGTCCAGATTGCAGAGGACGTGGGTTCTGGGAAACCGGACCCACCAGCTTGCTGATCGACGGCGCTATGCGCCACAAGTTTGCTTTACCTACCACTCTATATTTAGATTTTTTATGCATTGGGGACAATTGGATGCTTTTTTGTTGGGGGTGGGGTAAATGGAAAGTGAGTGTTAGGGTGAAGTCTGAGTAGCCCAACTCACTATCCTCTTTTTGGGTTTTCTTGCCTGTGTTCTTTTTCCCCAAAAGACTGATTATTTTTTCTGTTTAACCGGCACGTTACATCTTTTGTACATAGTTTAACTCTGAAGCATGATGGCTAAAATGATATCCTGATAAAACTAGAAAATGTTGCATGACTAGGCGTAGTAACTGATAATTGTGTGGCTCTAAACATGAAATAGAGTTACACCATTGCATTACCCTAAATCTTCAAGTCGAACTAGGTGCCTGATAATCTGGTATAGTGATGAGATGTCAAGTGAGTGTGAGGAAATTTGAATAGTCCACTATTGGTACTAAGCTAGAACTTGCCTGGTTAGTCCTGCTAAAAGTAAGCTGTAACAGACATTTAGGAAAGGATCATAGGACCTTATTCAAAATAGTCCATTTCTAGCCTAAATAAAAGAAACCAAATGAAAGATATCCTTCTTTGATCCAAATAATTTGAGCTTAAAATTAGACCTTTCTTTTTCACAGCAACTGATCTTTTCTGGAAACAATATGTTGGCCCTGGTCACTCCTTGGACATGTGCACCTCAGCTTATGCCAAAATCATAAGTTGAGGGTGGCTAACGCATAAACAACCTTCTTATGGCCCTGACCCAACTTTGGGTATCGTGTACCTTGACTCATGGCAAAGCCATGAGTTGAGGGTGGCTGTTTTGAGGAATGCTCTGGAAAGTGGGGTTGAAAGAACAAAGAGAGAGAAAGAACAAAAGCAAAGTGACTCAAGAACTCGTTGAAAGAAAAGTAAAAAAAAAGAAAAGAGAGAAAAAAAGGAAAAGAGTCACTTACACAAATGAAGAAAGAAGGGAAAATAGCAAGGTGGAAGAATGGGAGAAACTGGGCGAGATAAATTGATAGAAAGGGGAAGGTTTAGCCGATATGTCAAGGAGGGCAAAAAGTCACTAAAGTATACCTAAATATACCCTACCTGACTCTGAGCCTATGTTACAAGCTAAGAAAGTCCTATCGTGATCCTAAGGGTTGTATAGCGAACTTAAGTCAGTGAAAATAAGGGCAAGCTTATGGCAATAGGTATGAATGAGTGTGACTTTGTTCTGAGAGCGAGTGTTGAAAAGTAATCCTTATACTCAAACTGAAATCATTGTGTGAAAAATGAGGATTTTATTTTGAAGTGAGGACACAAGTTGCAATACCGGAATTGTTAGAACCTCGGTGAGAAATTGAAGAGGATAGGTGTTAGTGCATGGTGATTCTGTGTCATGTTCAAATCTCACAAAATTCAAGCCTAATAGTGATAGCATGAATAGATTTGATGAGATTAATCGGGATTGATAGCCAAATGATTACAAAGGATAAAACATGAATACTATTGTACAACGATTGTGTAGAGAGTCATAGTGCGTTGCTTGAGGACAAACAACGAATTTAAATTGAGGGTGTTGATATACCGTGGTTTCACGGTATAATTAATAATTTTTCCTAAAGTTTAGTGTGTCCGAAAGCCTTTTTGTGCTAATTTTGATATAAGTTTGTCTTTGTTTTGCAGGAAATCTGTCCAAAGCTGAATGCGGAGATTTTGAGCGAAAAAATTTAGAAGAGACCACCTACGGAGCTTATGACGGTCCGTCGTGCCTGTGACGGTCCGTAGGTGGCAGCTTGGTGCAGCTATTGAAGGAAGATGGGGAAGTCTGACCAAGTGTGGGATTACGAAGCTTGTGACGGTCCGTCATGGATATGACGGTCCGTCCTGCAGGTTCATCGTGAAGATTAGAGCAGTGATCCCAGTACCCATATTCTAAGAGTTGAAGTATTTTGAAACGAAGACCCTCGACGGACCTTTGTGCCTATGACGGTCCGTCATACTTTCCATTGAGGGGAATGAAGAGAGCAGCAGAAGAAATTGCTAAGTATGGGACGACGGAGTCCATGACGGTCCATCGCGACCACGATAGTCCGTCGCGAGGTCCGTCGACCCAGCCGCGTTAAGGCAGATTTCCAGTAATTATAATCCTTGTTTAATTAGGTTTTTTATTTTTTATAAATAGTTCGAAAAACCTCGCTTTTGAGGTTAGACTCTGCTAGATTAGACATCATATTATTAGACTTTGTATATTAGTGTTTGATTTTTGGAGATTCTTACAAGTGATTTTTGGTGATTAATCAAGCAAACTTTCGGACTTTATTCTTTCTCAGTGAAGTAAGTACACGAATTCTTATTTAATATATTTGAATATTGTGTTTATGGCTATGAGTAACTAAACTCCATTACTAGGGTTGTGGGAACCATAGGCAAATAAGGAGATAAACCCTAGCTCAAATAACAATTCTAGAATAGTGTCTTGCATGTATTAATAATTCTTTCGCTTAGATGTCTTTTTAACGGATGATCAACGTTAGAACTCGCCTTAATGCTACTTGCCGGACCAAGGAGGTAGATAATAGGAAATGAATTATTAACATAGATTTAGTGTATACTATCTAATAGGCTAGTATTGATTGGTACGAGGTAATAACTTAGTCAAATATCGAATACGATGCTTAATATGAGGTAACGATAAGAGTTAGGAAAGCAACACACGGAGCCGGACCAAGGTGCAAAGTGAGATTTTCTAGATGCCGGACCAAGGATTTAGAAATACATAGCTTATCACTTTGCATGCAAGATACTAGGAAAGAATTGTTATAGTTAGAATTATCAAGTTATGAACCTGTGGGAAACACGTAAACCCTAGTTACTTAGATTAATTTATTAAAACCCAAAATTAAAAGCTGTTAAGTGTCTCTTTCAAGTTCGTTAGTTATTTTTACTCATTAGGAAATACAAACCCCCCTTTTTATGTTTTTACTTCTAAGGAAGTCATCGACCGAACAATAGCAATAACAAGTTGAAGTTAAGTCTAGACTATTTTCCTCGTGGGAACGATCCCAACCTCACTAGTTGGGTTATTTACATGACGCGACCGCTTTACTTCTCATTTGAGAAGTAAGTTTGAGCGTATCAACCCTTCGTACAGGAAGATTTGATAGTCTTCTATTTTTTTTTTGCATATACATAATATAACAATATATATTCATAAGAAGCCTAGAATATGTCTCATATTAAACCATTTAAGTTGAATGCAACATCTTGGTTTCAGCCCATACTTCATTACAACACATCCTTATATAGGCATACACAAACTCAACAAAGAATTATAATGAACTAAATTGTCTTTAAGAATAAACAATATCCAATAGCAAGATAGTGGCATCATTTTCGAATGTTTATGAACTACCGAACACTTGGGAAATATCCAAGTAATATTCAAAGGCATTCTATAATCTCAACGGCCAGATCCTATAATTTTTAGTAAATATTAACATGGTGTTAGTACAAACTAGTACTAAGTATGAGAATATGCACATAGATAAATTAAATCATGCTAAAGAGGACATTTGTTAAAATCCATGCGAAAGTACTTTGTAAAAATTTAGGTACAATCAAGAACTAATATAAGCCAATAGTTAAATAATCCAAAAGTTCAAACCATGGATAACACAAGACCAACATTAACAAGTAGAGTCAAGTAAACATATATATCCACATAATTGAGTGTATAATCAAGACAACTAAAACATCAAGTCATAACATCAACAAAAATGTATAAGAGTTCATAACATCATAACATCATAACATAAACAAGAACCTTACCCATAACCCATCATTAAGTCTAGAAGTGAAATGAACAAGTAAAGTATCATAACCTTACTCAATCAAGTGAAACAAACAAATGATCATAAAAATCATCCAACTCAATATAACATAACATCAATAATAGTCATCATCACATTTAGCAATATAGACCAATAGCATGCTCATAAATAAAACTAATAACATATATAATCATCAACATGTAAAGTTGGAATATTTATAATATATTAATTATAAGAACATAAGAACAACCTCCTAAGTGTTTCCTCAAGGAAAACTAGTGCAAGGGATAGGTAGAGTCCCATACTCCTACCAAGGCTAAGTAAAACCTCTCAAGTCACCCTAGTTAGTGTATAGTCCATTACTTTATTTTACTGTTAGGAACACTTGTCTTAAAAGACATATACAACAAGAACTAAGTGTGGAATCGGGTGTTGTAAAATCTTACACAAATTGAAGGTGGTCTACTAGTAAAAGTAGACCCAAATATGAACATAGCAACTAGGTGGATCCTCTAGATAGTATTCCTATGGTGGAAAAATAGTTTATGGAGCTTGGGAATTGTCATGGAAATATAAATCTATGCTTATTTTGGAATATGAGGCTATTAACCCCATGAGGACTATGGTGAAACCTACCTTCCCTCCTTCGGAAGGTGTCGCCCCTCATCTACAAGTTCATTTGGTTCTAAGATAGAGTCCCTTTTGAAATGTCTTTCTTTATCACATTCACTTAATTCAGGTGATAGGGACTAATCCCTTGTATATTCATTGTCATTAGCTCATTAGGAATTGCATGAGAATATTCTTTGATGGCTACCCTCATATGTGAGATTAACATAACATCATGATTATGTCATAATAAGGAACATAGGTACTTCTTAACCAACCTTATATCATTTCATCTTACACAAAATCTCAAAATAACTTAGTCAATACATTTCAATTCAACATCAAACCAACACCTACTTTGGCTAATCACAATTCATTGTTCAGTTGAACTACATCATCAACCACAAACCAATATAATTGAAGCAAATTTTAGGGTCTTAAAGACTTACTCAATCTCCTTCAATATCAATCATCATGGTCTCACAATCAACCATCTCTATGGTAGGATATGTAGGCCTCCAGTTCGGTGATTTGAGGTTGTTGAACGTTCAATGGATAGTCTCGAAATAATATATGAAGCATTGGAGAAAAACTTAGGTGATAAGATATAGATTAAAAATACCCCATAATCGGAAAAAAATCCTATGCCGACAATAGAAGAAGAGATATTTAATTTGAAGAAGGGGATATGGTGTATTTGAAGATTTCACCTATGAAACGGGTGATGAGATTAAGTAAAAAGGTGAAGCTAAGTCTCGGGTATGTAGATCCGTATGAGTTGTTGCAATGTGTCATAAAAGTGTCATATTAGTTGAAATTACCTTGTTAACTAGCTTTAGTTTATCCGGTATTTCATGTCTCCATGCTTAAGAAGTTTAATGGTGACCCCATGTCCATTCTCCTATTAATGGTTTCGCTGTGGATAAGAACCTTTCCTATGAAGAGGTTTTCGTCGAACTTCTATATTGGCAAGTGATGAAGTTGAGGAAGAAGGAGGTGGTCTCCCTAAAAGTTCTATGGAGAAACCCCATAGGTGAAAGAGCAACATGTGAGGCTAAGGCCGACATGAAGTCCTGTTATCCTCATCTTTTTCATCAAAATTCTAGCCAAAGTTGAGGTTAGTAATCCTCATAAAATGAAATAATAAATAAAGTTTAATTTGTCTTGGTTTGCTGAAATGTGCATAATTATGGTAAAGGTTCCTGCTAAAATGAGTTTCCACGTAAAAATGCTCTTTTGCTTAACTCACTTATTTGTGTTTTGTGTATTGTTGATTTCATGAAATGGGACTGAGAGTGTTGATGTGTTTTTAAAGAAGGTTAGCATAAGTGACTGTTTATGATCATGTTATGCACATGTAAAGATTAAGAAGGTAGTTCCTTGTGTTGTCATGTTGAGCTGTTATATGTGGTAAATTGTGATTTGACTTTCTATGTGCATATGCCATGTTTATGTATTGAGTGGAGTTTTGAATCACTCCTATAGTTTGTTACTCATAATTATTATATGTTATTTATATTGTTGGTTGTTGGGCTGCTTTTCTTGAGTCATTCAGGGACGAATATTCCCAATGGGCTGATAGTGTAACAGTCTTAAAGTCCATAACCTAGTCTAAAACCTCAAATGATTAACTAAGACGTAAAACACTTTTCTAAGCCTACAATAATATATTGAATCTATATAGTAAGTCTTAGAGTAAAAATTTTAAGAAACGACCCTGACGGCTGATGAATTGTGAAATGTGTGCTAGTGATCTTTGGCATATTTCAATGGGTTTTTTGAGTCGGAATCTAATGAAATATTGTAAGAAGGTGTTAAACATATAGAATATTGTGTATAGGGTATAAACATCAAAGTAAAACTCCCTAATGACAACCTTAACAGACTTTGTAGAGGACCCTTTCAATTAACCCAAAACTGTCAATTTGACAGTAGCCAAACAACTAGCCAATCAACGAACTGTCGATGGGTCAAAACCCATCGATGATGGTGGTTGTACAAAAATTAGACAAAAAAAACAAAAAATATAGTCTCTAACCTAAACGACAGACCAGCAGGACAGTTCGTGGTCCAGTTGACGATCCGTAGGTCGGGGGGTCCATATGACCAATAAGTGTTTAAGTTAGGGAGTTTATTTTAAGTTTGTTAATTTATTAATTAAGGGTTAAGGGGTAATTAATTAAGTTATTTAAAGGATTATATAATACCTAACCCTCATTAAACTAAAATAACACCCCGTATTTCCCAAACCCATTTCTCTCTAACTTCTATGTTCTTTCTCTATCTATTCAAAGACTCCATTGAAGATCAACTCCAAGACTAATTAGGGATCCAAGACTGAATATTTATTCCATGAATATTCAAGGAATTTTAAGTTATGGAAGCTGTTCACTCTTGCGATCTGCTTCCCCAAAGAGGCTCTTCAAAATGGATATCAAAATATGTCAGAAAAGATGGGTTTCATTCCAGTTTAGTAGATTATTTTTCAATTGGATTCAATGTTGATTTCCTTTTATTATGCATGACATATTATGATTTTTTATTGGTTAATTGATGTAGTTCGTAGTCTTTGACCTAGTTCAATGAAAAAATCTATATTGAACCCTTTTTCCTAACCCTAGTTATTAATTGGACTTGTAGATTATTAGGGTTGTTGGAATTGGTTATGTAATTTTGTAACTCAATATGTTTTGATGATGATGAGTGTTTCATTGTATAATTGTTATGAATTGAGTGTAATATCTTGATGAAGTCTATGGAGGATATGTGGTAATACTTTGTCATCATGAATTCTTTATTTTAATGATGATGGCCTATGCTTGATGATGGTATTAAATTGAAGTATTATATGTGATTAGATTAAGAAGATGATTATTTGATGATTATGATGAATTTCCATGACTACGTTAAATTCTGAGATCTTGTTAAGGTTATGAAGATACAACGTTTAATGTGAATTACTTGGTGTGTCTTACAATAATATGATTATGATGTCATTATATCACTGCATGAAGGGTCGTATTGAAAGGAAATTCTCATTCAATACCTAATGAGCTAATGGCATTATATATAAGGGGTTAGTCTACTATGACCTATATTAAGCTATGATGATTGAGAATGACTTAATGGAATTTTAGAAAGGGTCTTAGCTTAGCACAAAGCGAATTAGATACGTGAGGTGTCCCTTCCAAACGTATTAAGGTAGGTTTATAATGGTTCTCATGAGATGATGACTATAATGTAATTTTGCATAAAGAGGGTCCAACAAATGTCTCCATGTTCTTGAACTACGTTTCCCCCATAAGAATATTAGCTATTGTATCCACCTTGAATGTGATGTTCATGTTGTGGATCTACCTTGGCAAGTAGACAATCTTCCTTTGATATAGGCTCTCATTACACCGTATTCTATGCTTAGCTTACATGATCTATTGTCGGTTAAGTAGATTGTTCTTGAAAGCAAAATAAATGAATGAAAGTAATAATGTGAACACAAACTAGGGTGACTGAATGGGTTTTACTTAGTATATGTAGGGGTATGGGACTCTACTTATACATTGCATAAGTTAGCCTTCACGGGAGTCCTAGGAGGTTGTTCTTATGCTCTTATGATATGAATGATATGCATATGTTGACTTTACATGTTGATGATACTATATGATGTTAATTCATTGATCGGCATGCTATTGGTCTGAATTGCTATAGATGACGATGATACACATTATAATATGTTATATAAAGTAAGGCATTACTTATGATCTCTTCCTTGGTTACTTGATTATGTGTGGTTATGGGCTTCACACGAGCATTGCACCACTAGGATTGGGATGAGATTTTTTGTAAGGGTGTTATATGCTTGGGGTGATGAACTCATGTACACGAATTGTTGTTATGACATTATGATGGAGTTATTCATGTTGATATGACTTTATGATGATATTGGTCTTATGTATGATATAAAGTTTTCTAACTGATGCTATGCATATTGACATTAAAATGCTCTTCTATGTGCATAAAGTCATTCAAAGTAACTTAGCATGGTTTTGTACAAAATGTCCTTTTAAGCGTTATTCAATGGTTTTACGTGCATATGTTCCATACTTAGTACAAGTGGCGGTATTAACCCATATTCTTTATTTTTGTACAAATATGTAGGTTCGGGCCATTGAAGTGCTTAGAGGCCATTTGCAAGAAGACTTGGTCATTTCCTAAGTTATTGGTACGTCCTCAATGTTCGAGGATAGTGTTATTTCATATCTAGCTATGATGTTGTTGTGTCGAAAGACAGTTGGTCCTTTCCTTAATTCTTGAGACTATTGATGTAAACCTTTAATGGTATATTGTACTTCTGTATGGGATAATGCCCAACTTTGTAATACTCTTTAGATGGTTTATATGTGATAAAAATGGTAGAATCTTATTTTAGGTTATGCTAAAGACTTTGTAAGCTTCAATAAGCGAGGATTGTGTGTAAACTCCATATATGATATGTGAGAGGTCTATCTTTACCCACTATGTAAAAGTTTTTTATTTTCCTCATTTTGACCTATTATATGTGATAACGAATGCTTAAGGCTTTTCAAAATTCTCTCCGAGGACAAAGAAAATGATGACGTCTGGAGGGTTATCCTTGGTCATGACAAGACATAACTTATAGTCGCTTTTTAACCCCTTATTGAACTTATCATCACTTTCTTGTTTTTGGGGCTAAAGAGGCGACCCTAGACGAGTTCTTAATATTTTCACCATTTTGAAGGCTAAAGGTAAGATTTTAACACCCTGAATCCCTTTTTATGATCCATAGAACTTTTTTCCATTGTTTATTGTCAATTGAAAAGAGTTTTGATCAAGAATTTATGGTGGAAAATCCCTAAAATTGGTATAGGATCTTGGGTTTGGTCTACGTTATTGGGTTGGTTATAATCCGGATAATTAAACCATTGATTGTTGATCATTCTATATAAATAGTTAATTGTAGACCTAGAACAGGAAAAAAGAATACGGAAAGGGAAGATTCTTGTGCCTTAGGCGACTCAATCTTGGATTCGAGGTAGGTGATGACTGTGATTTAATGTAGGTGTGATGTAGTTTGTAATTTGTTCGTTGTAATGCATCTATATATGCAAATGTTGAATTATACATCACTCTAATAGTAAATGAGGATAATTTAAATAATTGTACGCTATGAATCACATCTTATTGTATGATCTTGATGATCTACTTGTGATAGTAGTGTGTGAATGTGGATCGAATTACCACAATATGGCAAGCCACATTGGTTCGTGCTGCCACGTTCTGGCATAACTTTTGAATCTGTTGCCATGTTCTGACGTAAATATTTGATCGGATTACCATGTTCTGGCAAGCTAAAAGTTTGGGTGTGCGTTCCATGAGAGGACCATCGAATTGGGTTTCATGAGAGCACCATTGAATTATGTTCTGTATCTACTTCTGATAATTATGTTCATACCTAATGATGATTATATTATAGTTTCTTTTTAAAACTTGTGCTTATTTACATGTGTTTAACTTTTTGAGATATCCACGGGATCCTTCCTGTATACTGTGGTTGTGTACTAGTATTATACCTGCTTTTATTTTTCCTCTGTAAAGTGCCTCTTCCGACGGATATTGACAGACGTTGAATCAAAAATCAATGACGACATTGAATTCAAGGGTGACATAGTTCTTAAGGACTACCTTGCATTCTCTTTTGTTTAAGTCCACTCTTCTCGTACTAAGACTATTCATTAAGGCATTGTTTAGTTTTGGGGTTGTACCCCTTGTTCTTAGACTTGTTGCTAGTAGAATTTGGTACATTGACATATTTGTATTTCAACATTCGTGTTACTTCATTTTTTAAGTTCCATTGTAAATAATTTAGTTATTTAAAACTTCTTTTGTATCTTTAAATACCTAGTTTTTCTTTTAAGCTGCTTGGTTGGGTTGTAGTAATGGCGCTCCAAGCGGAGGCCTAGTATGTAAGCCAATCACGATAGTTTGGATAGTGATAGAACAATCAACAAGTAGATGTTTCTAGAAGATAGTGAATGATGTGATGAACAACCACCAAGTGGAGATGACCAGTAGCTTGCATAAATTGACTAACTTGTTGCACCACAAAAGGGATAGCGGACCGAGTAATAGTAAGGTAATTTATAATCCTAACTAATTGTCAAAACATAGTTGGAATATGAAGAAGATTTACTTCCTCCAGAGGATACTTAACATTAAATCCTAATGGAGTATCTAGAGAGGAGGAAAATCTGAGTGTATTTTTGTTTGATTAGAAACACACTCAAAGAACCATTATAAACTTCCAAACCCAAAAAAATTGTAAGAGTACCATGTTCCACTTGACCATCCATCTTGGGATATAAAGCGGTACTATGTTTGACCTTCCTACCTATCCCACCTTGGAATGATTTCAAAAAATGTGAGTTATATTGAGTGCCTCTATCCGAAACATAGACAAAGGGAGTCCATGTAACTTCACTATCTCTTTAATGAAAAATTTGGCATGGTCTTCCATCGAATTTATGACTATGACGGGAAAAAAATGTAAAGACTTGGTTAGATTATCCATGATGACCCATAATGAGTCATGTTGTCTTCTAGTACGAGTCAATCGTACAATAAAGTCCAGGTTAATATCCTCCCATTTCCATGTAAGATTATCTATATTTTGAGACAAGACACCTGGCCTTTAGTGCTTTTCTTTTACTTGTTAGCAATTCGAACACCTAGCAACAAAGTCCGTTATGTCCGTTTTCATACCATTCCACCAATAAGTTTCTCGTAAGTCGTTTACATCTTTGTAACACCCGGGTAAACGGAATATTGGGATCCATGAGCCTCTTCCATGATTAATTCCCTTACACCATCAAAATCCAGTGCGTACAACCTTCCTTGGTGCCTAAGCACCCTATCTTCTCCTTCAGAGAAAGACTTATTAAACTTACTAAGGGCCATTTCCTTCAACTACACTAATAGGGGATCAAGGTGTTGTTTTGATTACACCCCAACCACTAAAGACGAGTCGGAGTTGTGGAGAACCCCCTTTGGAAATTCTTTTAGTCATACGCCCAACCTACCCAACCTATAAACCAATTTCACGAGCTCATTCATATTATCAATCATATGAATCAAACTACCCATGGACACTATACTCAAAGCATCCGCTACCACATTAGCTTTTACGGGATGGTAAAGGACACTCATGTCATAGTCCTTTAAAAAGTCTAACAATCTTCATTGACGTAGGCACAAATTTTTTTAAGTAAACACATATTGTAAATTCTTGTGATCCGTGAGTACATCAACACGTACTCTATAGAGATAGTCTCAAAATTTTAAATTCAAATACTACGGAAGCAAGCTCAAGGTTATGAGTTGGATATTCTTCTCATGTGGCTTGAGTGGTCTAGAGGCATATGCTATGAATTTCCAATATTTCATGAGAACACATGCTAGACCCAATCGGAAGGCATCACAATAAACCAGAAATCCTTCTGTACCATTCAATAAAGTCAATACCATAGTGGAGGTGAGTGTATCTTTCAACAATTGGAAACTCTTTTCACATGATTCCAATCATTCAAATTTTGACTTCTTTTGCATTAAGACTGTTATTGGATATGCAATACACGAGAATCCCTCAACAACCCTCCTTTATGAACTGGACATCCTTAGAAAACTTCAGATGTCGGTAGGAATCAACGCTCTAGGACAAATTTTGACCACTTCCGTCATCCTTGGATCAACAAAAACTCACACATGCTAAACTTAGCAAAAAGATGGTTATCCTTGAGAACTTAAAAAAATATTCTCAAGTGTCTCATATTATAGTTTTCACACCTAGAGTATATCAAAATGTCATCAATAATGTAAATCACAAAAAAATCAAGACAATTCAAAAAAACTCGATTCATGAGGTCCATGAATGCCACCGAGGCATTTGTTAGACCAAAAGACATGACTAGGAATTCCATGTGACAGTATCTTGTTTGGAATTCCATTTTTGAATATCAACCTCCCTCCTAAGTTAATGATAACCCGACCTTAAGTTAATCTTTGAAAAGTAACTCGCTCATTGGAGTTTATCTAACAAGTTGTCTATCATAGAAAGCAAGTATTTGTTCTTTATGGTGACCTTGTGTAGTTGAAGATAGTCGATTCACATTCTCAACGACCCATCCTTTCTCTTGACAAACAATATCAGAGAACCTTATGGAGACATGCTCGGTTGAATAAAGCCCTTATCTAACAAATGTTTGAATTGAGCCTTTATCTCCTTCAACTCTGTCGGGGCCATCCGATAAGGAGGGATTGAAATAGGTCGTGTATCCGGCAATAAATGTATGTCGAAGTCAATCTCCCAACCATTAGGAATTCTAGGAAGGTCATCAGGAAAGACCTCTTGAAATTCCCTCACTAAAGGTACCGACTCTATGGGAGGGACCTCGGATTCAAGATCCCTAACTCTTAGTATGTGGTAGAGACAACCCTTTGCTATCATGAAAGATTTTAGATATGAGATGATCTTACCCCTAGGATTTTAGTTTCCTCCTTTCCACTCAAAAATTGATTCATTTGGGAATAGAAATTTTGCTATCCTTGTCCTGCGATCAATAGAGGCAAAGCAAGCATTAAACCAATACATACCCAATATAACATCAAATCTAGAATCAAGTTTTATAAAGTAATCTAATCTAACTCTATTGGGCAAGGAAATCGGACAACCTTTATAGACTCTATTAACCACACGGAATCACCCACCAGGGTAGAAACTAAAAAAGGTTCGTCTAATATGTTGGGTAGTATTTCAAATTTTATGGTACAAGAGGTGTCACAAATGACAATGTATCTCCCATATCCAACAAAGCATATACAATAAAGGAAAATAATTTTAACACACTGGTGACCATGTTTTGTGAGCTCTCTTGATCACTCCGGGATTAGAGAGTATACAAGTGATTCTTCTTAGGAGTATCCAGATTTGGGGAACTTGCTTGAGCTTGAGAACTTTCCCTTCCTTGAGTGTTCATCATAGGGTAATATCTTTTGATTTGACCACTCTTGATACAACCATAGCAATTAATCATGCAACGTAAGCACATACTATCCTGTTTTCTACCACATCTTGAACAAAGAGGCTTCTGAACATAAGAAACACCGCCTTTATCATCTTAGGGATTAGGAGTAGATACATTACTATTGTTTACCCTTGGAAAATTAGGATGCCTTGGTTTGTAAAACTCTTTTTGAACCTTGGTTTGTCTTGCCCCTCAGACCTACTATTAGAAGAATTCCCCTATTCGGTTCTCACCTTCTTAAAATCCCTAAAAAATTGCTTTATATTTTTCTTTTCAATTTGTTCAGCATGAACCATAAGGCAAGATATGTCCATCCTAGGAATCAACATAGCAGACCTACATTCATTAACAACAAGATCGAATAACCACATGACAATTTTTTTCATCTTGGCCCTAGAATCCGCAACCATAGTAGGAGCATGCTTTGATAGTCGAGTGAACTTGAGCATATACTCTTTCACGCTCATACCCCCTTGAAGAAGGTTGATGAATTTTTGCATTTTCCACTCCCTTAGTTCAAAAGGAAAGAACCTAT
Organism: Solanum chilense; assembly: GCA_032847665.1. NCBI lineage: Eukaryota > Viridiplantae > Streptophyta > Magnoliopsida > Solanales > Solanaceae > Solanum > Solanum chilense. The sequence goes on from CM064970.1 coordinate 40,454,315, forward strand.
GAAGGAATGTTGTGTTGAAACCTCTCTATATAACCCAACCATCTATAGTCGTCCTTTTATCTTTTCATTTCTCATACGACACTTTCCCTACATGTTTAACTTGGTAGGCGGAAAGTTCCACTTTCGATGAGAATAAACACCCATTACATCAAGAACATTAAAAACTTCATCAATGAATACTTGTGGGTCCTCCGCTTTAGAACCATAGAATGTAGGGGAATTCATCCTTGTGAAATCCCCAATCCTTAAAGCGGTGGTATTAAAATTGGGTCATGCTATGAATGGACAACCTTATCTCAACATTAGACATAGCCCCTTATTCAATACGAACTTGAGGGTTTCGACGATCTTGAGGGGGAACGTCTCATTCAAATTCTCCTTTACGACCCTTCAAGCGTTGTTCCTCCTTGTATTAATTTCTTATAAGCAGAATAAAAGGATTAGAAGAAAACACTAGATAGATTTAAGACTCCGAGTCAAGACTAAGTAATAATAAAAGAGTGAGAGTTCCAAGGCATCACATAGTCTCTCATTCATAAGTGTGGCACACCTCACAATTATGCATAAGCTCCTACATAGACATGGTAAAGTAAGACATCATTCCTAAGATTATTTAACCTCATGCTCTGATACAATGTTTTTTACAAACCAAAGTACCCTTTATGTGTAATAGGTGTCATCGTCTTTTAAGAGGACTAAGACAATCCCTTATCACACAATAGCACATCATAGGTCAAAATTTAGGAAAAATTAAAAAATTTACATATTGAGTTTACATAGACTCCTCACATATGAAGTGTACATAGACTTCTCTTTTTGCATAACAAATCATATAGATGTATAAAGTCTCTTGTCACATATAAACAATTTATAAGAGTATGAATCACAATAGTTTGGGTATATCCCTTAGTCTATTACAATTTGTAATATAGGCTATACTGAAACTCTCCACATGAGAATGGAATATTTGTCTCAAAACATAGACAAAGAATCTTCTCAAGTTTGCTTGATGAGTGGATTTATCCTCAGAAATCATGACGACTCACTAGTTGACCTAGGAAAGAGCCAAGTCTTCATCTTTAATGACCAAGAATCTCCTCCATGGCCCAAACCTAAATTTTTGAGAAAAAGGGTGAAAATATGGGTTAGTACATACCTCATGCACTAAGTATGGCTCCCATGCATAAAAATCATCAATGCATGAGAAAAGTACAATTTGGTCAATAATCATGATTTTTATCAATCTAAATTAACATTCATATATAGGAAGAATTATAAGTCATTTCAACATAATAGTAACCCAACACATAGATAACCCAAGCAATACTTGTGCAATGCCAAAGATAGAACCCCATAATCCTATCCAAGGCTAAGTATCACATTGAGCAATCCACTTCATACTTACAACATATTATCTTAATTCATTATAACATGATTAAAACAATAAAACTACTCATAGTTTATCAACATAATAATAATCATAGTAATAATCATAAAAAGAACACTACTAGAACTGTCCCTTAGGATCCCACATGCGCAATGAGTGAGGAAAGTCTCATACCCTCCTTTACCCTATGTAGTAGCCTTAAAGACAACCTTAACAAGAGTGCACATACTTAGCTTGTTCATTTACTTTTAAATTAGGGAAAAAAGTGCAATAGCCGGTATGAGACCTTCTGAGGTACATGGAATCCTTTGTTCTAATTCCACACCAAAAAGAGAGGGATAACAGTTGCCTAAGGTTTAACCATTCATACGTAGCTATCAAGATTGATCCACTAAGATAGAGTCCTATATGGGCACATAGTTAAGGGTCAAGGAGATTGTTGCTAGAAACCTTGACTTATTAACGTGGAGGTTTTTATCTCATGATACAACACATAAATACGTAATTCGGACTTACAAATGTGAGGAATCCCAAAATGGAGGGTGGACTTACTAACGTGATACCTCCATCACATTTACATGCCCTTTTGGTTCTAAGCATTTATTCCCTGTAGTAATAATCTTATTACATCATTTACAGTAATATTAGTTTTATCTAGACCCTTAGGTAAACCTCTTATAAAAATAGCTCATATTATACCACAAGTGAGAACTATCCTTTCACTTTAGTAAAAATTGCCAGTGATTAGACCTTTCACTAAACCCTTCATAACATTCATGAGAAACTATGTTCGATCACATAAGGATCATGTCATATCATGTGCACATAATTCAAATACAATAAATGTTTCTAAGGTAAATGTTGAGGGAATCATGTCATCAAAATCACAAGAAAACATTAGCTATAGCATCATTGTCATCTAATTAATTTACCCTTTATAATTGATATCAAAGAAGAATCAAGATCATACCTCATTGTCCTTCATGGTACTTCACCCTTGAACACCGAAGAATTCACAACCAACATACCAAAAAGGGCAATTCATGCAGTATTATCGTAGCTAAAATCAAAGTAAACAACTATCATGTTCATCACCCTCACCAATATACCTTAGTCAATCCAAAAATTTAGGGATTTGGGGGAAAGACATGGGTCGAGGTAAAACTCATAGGAATTAATCAAATAACCATAAATTCATATATAAAGAACATCAATTCATCGTAATTCATCACATTTGATTCACAATTTCGTTTTAGAAAGAAGACGCATGTGGGAGAAAAACCCTTATTTTGAGGGAATTTAGAAATCATATTTTGAAGGACCTCTTGGGTAAAGGAATCCCAAGAGTGAAATAAACCATACCTTATATATAGAAAGCCATGAAATGGAGTAGAAATTTGACGGATTTGGTCTTCTTCTTCAAGCATCAATGCTTCATCAATGGGAGATGAATAGAGACAGAATGTAGAGAGAAGGGAGAGCTTTTGGGATTTGTTTCGGGGTTTTGATTTGAGTGAGTAATTGTGAGGAAAATCTAATGGAACTAAATATATAGCCCCCCACCCCTCCCCAAGAAATACCCAAAAGAGCGCTCACTTAAATTGACCCTTTAATAAAGTCCAACTCAAATTCTATTTTTTTGTTTTTTCAACGGGGAACAAGTCCGCGATGCGGAGCTTTTCCCCCAAAATTTTCAAAATTATTTTTTGTAACAGTGGAGTCCGAAAACATCCCTGTAACATGAGCTTCACTTTTGACGTTGTGTGAGGTAGACTTGTTCCCTCCAAGAATAAAAATTGCTGCCTCTTGGCACCTTGTTTTATCAAATGTGGGTCCCTTGGTGAACCCCCTGGTTATCATTGGGGGTCGGACCTGAACATTTTAACCATATATACGAAGTGTTACCTATTTTAAAGTCATTTTATATGTTTGGACTTCATATGACCTTCCGAAACCTTCGCCAAACCTAGGGACGTCAACTAGTTAAGTTTCGTTGGACGTTAAGTCTTTCGTAAAATGCTATGGGTCTAATTCTTCTCAGCCAATTTATTTATAGTTATTTAGGTCTAAAACCATAGTTCATTGAAAAATATGGATCTAGTATAACTCCTAGTATTTCCGGGTCTGTCATTTATCTCCTTGGTCCTCAACATACGAACATCACGATCAAGAAATGCAGTCGGTTCCTCCTCATATTGGAAATCATTATCTTATACAATCGAGTCCCACTCAATGATGTAACCTCCTTATCGATTATATATATTTATAATGAATACATGAAATACTCTATGAACTTCCGATAGGTTAGAAGATAAGGTAAAACTATTATCACATCCAGGTTTACCCCCTAGACTTAACCGACATCATCGTCTTTTTTAAAGGACTAAGACTACCCTCTTAGTCTTATTTCATTACATTCATAGGTGAAAAAATGCGTAAAAATTTAAAACATACACTATAACTACTTGGAGGTTTATATAGACCTCTACATACACATAATATATATTTATATCGAGTATACATAGACCCTTCGTATAGGAAGGTTACACAGCCTTGTACTTTTATTGCATATACATATATGAAAAATATAGAAATAGTATCAATGATTGTCTCATCTCATACCATCTAAACGATTATCACCATATGGGCATAGAGCTTACATTAATCCATGAAGACCACATATAGGTCATACGAAAGTACAATACTCAATTAAAAAGGAAAGAAATGAAAGAATCATTAAGCTTATAACAAAATCCGTCAGCTATAGAATGGCATTGATCACGAATGTTGAGGACCTACCCTACTTGGCTGAATTGAAGAATCCAAGCCTTCAACAATGTCGTCTTCAAAACTCTTCAACGACCGGAGCCTAAAATGTCTGGGAAAAGGGAAGAAAATGGGTTTAGTAGTCCACATATACTAAGTATGAGACCTTATGCACATATAAAAGAAAAACATGTTTATATGGACTTTTTAGTCAAAACATGTGATTTTGCCCCTTTAGAGGACCTAGTGCAAAGCCAAGTAAGTCATACCAATTAACCAAACATTCTTACTAACTCAACAAGTAATACCTATTCAAACATAATTGAAAACCATGATTCACTACAACCATAAAATAAGGGAATAACATCACAATAATGAATAAGAGTCAATCATATCATGATAAGAAAGACAACTACTCACAAGTCCTTATCAAGTAAAAAAGGACAATAACCAAGCAAAGCCCCATAACGTTACTCAATAAAGTAGTCTCAACAAGAAAACATGATCAATGTGTAAATTAACATATCATAGCAATTAGATTAACATTTCATAATATATTAAAATTATAACCCAAGGCATATTTTAAAATGAACTAATCAACATATAGTATCGACAATGTGTCATAGTCATCATATAAACCTCATATTTCATTATAATATAAACATATATAAAAACCTCCTCCTAAGACTCTCCTCAAGGCTAAATAGTGCAATGTTTAGGTAGAGTCCCACACCCCTACCTAGTCAATGTTAGACCCCTTAGTTAGATTACAAGTCCTTTAGTTTATTTAACCTTTTAGGATAATCTTTCTCTAACCGACATAGACCACATGAGCTAGTGTGGAATGCGCTGTCATAAAATCCTACCCCGAAAGAAGGCGGACTACTTTCCTAGGTAGTACAAGAACATGAAATATAGAAAATACGTGGATTCACTAGCTAGTATTCCTTTGGGGGCAACATAGTTCAAGAACTAGGATATGTAGTTGCGACCCTCGTTATGCTCCACGCATTATAGTCTCCAATATAAAGAGTAATATAGTATTCCTACATTCCCTATGTAGGAAAGGTCACTCCTCAATCTAGTAAACTCGTGCTAATCTAGTGTCCGTTTTTGAAATGTCTTTAAGCCTTTAATAATCAATCATAGCTTAATTTAGGTCATAGGGTCTACCCCTGGTATAATAATCATCATCAATAGCTCCATAAGAATTGTACGATTATAAGTCCTTTCATTACAATTCATATAATTGAGGTTAACACATTTACATTTCATAGAACATTAAGGCACATTGGTTGTTTTCACCATTCTTATATCACATACACCTTAATAAACCTCACAACGTAGTCAAGATATTCCAATTCAACATCATACCACACTATAATACTAGTATAAGATATAGTCCAATGTAATATCATGACTTAACAACAATTAATCATAATTTGAAATAACTATAGATATTCTAAGATTTACCAAGTATTGCTCATAGTCTATCTCCAAGGTATTACGGTAAACCCATAACTCAACCCAATTTGGGGAGTAACATCATCATACAATCATAACCAGTAGAACAACAAGGCCAAGTGCATGTCTACAACATAATTCAACACTAGATCATAATTTATGATAAAATACATAGGCTAATTTCACAATACAATTCATAACCTAAATCACATCCCAAGAACTAGGATGATAAGACTATAATTAATCATAATTTAATCATAATAAGAACATAGGATATTAATCTTAGCAACAATAAACTCGATTGAATGATCACAATACAATATAGGTTAAGATAACTACTTTGGGTTAGGGATGGAGGATCATATTCTTTAATTTTTACCAAACCACTAACAATCATAATCATCAAGTTTAAATTAATGTTAATCTATCCAATATAACCTAAATTGATCATCAATAATTGAATTGATAACTTCAATTTTGTAATTGAATGAAACCCATAAGAAAACTCAACTTTTGAAATCTATTTTTAAGAGAACCCTTTGAGGAAAGAATCTCAAAGGTGAATTAGATCCCATACCTTAACGTTTGGAAATAATTTAATTGTGAATTTGTCCCTTAGACTCCAAACCCTTAACGTTGCGAGTCTTCAAGGGTGAGTTCAAGTAGAGAGAGAAAGAAGAGAGAAGGAAGAGAGTTGATTTGTGAGTTGTATTTCCATTAATGAGTGTTGGAAGTATTTTTACTAGGTCTTACATCAACTTAATTAGACTCTCTTAACCCCTAATTAATGCACCTAACCCTCTAACTAATAAAATGAGACCAACTTAAATAAGGCAGAAAATTAGACCCTCACAGATGAGACCCCGATCAACGGTCCATCTGTAAGTAAACGGTCCCTCACCCTTCTATCCTGCACTCCGTTGATGAGTGCCAAGATAGTGCAAGCGAGGGGCTTCCATGAATTACCTAAGTGTGGTAGGACGGTTGCATCGACGCCCTGTCAATCCACACACGAATCGTAGCCTACACCTCTACACTCCATCAATGAGTTCATAGGTTGTGTGGGTGAAGGGAACTTCTTAACCATCCTAAGTGTGGGACGATGTTGGCATTGACGCCCCGTCGATCTAAACGCGGGCTGTCTTCTATCCCGTTCATGCACACTACTAGGCAGTGTTGGATCAAACTACAAGGGTCCTCCTTAAGGGCCCTTGGTTGGTCCTTGGGGAGTCGTACTCGGACATTTCAACCATGAAACAACTCAAACACCTATTAGATCTTCCGATTCCTTGAAGTTAGTAAAATAGGCTAAGGTACTCTAACACCCCTTTAAACAAACTTCCCGGACATTATGGACGTTCTTGGACGTTTTGGTCCTCAAACCTCTTAAATGATCTATATTCATTACAAATGGACTTAGAAACAGTACTTACACCCTATCACCTATGTTAAGCTTTACGACACGTGTTGGATCTTAAAAGTGTTACATCATGCCCCCCTTCCCTTAGGAACGTTCGTCCCTGAATTACACCCAAACCCTTTTGAAGTAAGGAACAACTCAAGACAAGCAGCCAGACCAATAAACAATATCAAATCAACATAAACCATGGCATTTAAAAAAGGCAAATATCAAAACTCATATTACCACACATAATGTTCAAAACACTTCATCATAAGGCATTTCCTTCTCACAACACATATGAACTCAACATACATTACATGAGTAAACTAGCACAAAGTTCAACTTAACAACATGCTACATATCACTTCATAAGGACACACAATACCAAAATGCACAACATAACTTACAACAAGAAAAATGCAAGATTTTAATTTTTTTTTAAAGGAAATATTATATTGACTTCACTATAAAGTTTTTCAAAAATGCATAATGTACAAAACTTCACCCAAAAATCAAGAAACCTTAACTTCTTGTTATATTTATATTATTAAAAGTAATGACTAACCTTAATTCTCATAAAGATGAGGGTAACAGGATTTGAAGTCTACCTCGGCCTCCCATTTTGCACGTTTTTGGAAACAACTTCTTTATTCCTTAGCTTCTTGACATTCCTATAAGGAATTTTAACCGGAAATTCCTCATAAGAGAGGTTATCCTTGACACAAAGACCTCAATAAAGAGAATGGACTCGGGATCACCAATGCACTTCTTCAATATAAAAACATGGAATAATGAATGAAGCGAAGCAAGATCACAGGAAGTTTCATTTCATAGGCAACATTACCAACCCTTTGCAATGTTTCATGGGGATTTACATAGAGAAGTTTCAACTTCCATTTCTTGCCAGATCTAATCACCCCTTTCATTGGTGAATTTTTAAAATACACCTTATCACCTTCTTCATACTCCAAATCCCTTCTCCTATGATCAGCATAAGACTTTTGCTGACTATAGGCAGTTTCCAACCGGTTATTTATGATATGTACCTTTTCTAAAGACTTACAAATAAACTCAGCACGGGGAAGCGATGGTTCACCCACTTCAAACCATCCAATAGGATATCTACACCTTCATTCAATCCAAGGCTTCATAGGAACCATGGAAATGGATAAATGAAAACTATTTTTATAGGCAAACACTACCAAAGGTAATTATTTATCCCAATTCCCTTTAAAATCAATAATGTGCTGCCTAAGCATATTTTCAAGGGTTTGTATCGTACGCTACGCTTGACCATCCATTTGGGGATGAAAAGCGGTGCTCAACTTCACTGTAGTACCCAACCCTTTTTGGAACGACCTCCAAAATCTATATGTGAATTGTGCGCCCCGATCTGATATGTTGGATAACGTAATGCCATGTCGGCACACTATCTCATCTAGGAAGCTTCTTGCATAATCCTCCGCCGAATGCGTAGACTTCACTGGAATTAAGCGAGCGCACTTAGTCAATCAATCCACAACCACCCAAATAGAAACATATGACTTTTGAGTCTGAGGTAAACTTACTACAAAACCCATATTGATGTTTTTCCACTTCCAAGTAGGAATTTAGATATTTTGTAGTAAGCCACCCGTCTATAGGTTTTCGGCCTTTACTTGTTCGCTATTCGGAAACTTAGCGAGAAGCTCCGCTATGTCCCTTTTTAGACCTTCCCACCAATATATCTCCCTTAAATCATGGTACATTTTTGTCTACCCAAATGAATTGAGTAGCAGGAAACATGTGCTTCTTCAAGGATCCTATCCTTCAACCCATCTACATCTGGAAAACATAATCCACGTTGGTACCTTAACACACTATCCCCCCTAAGGAGAATGATTCATTCAACATACCGATAAATGATTCTTTAAAATTCATTAATGCGAGATCTAGGTGTTGTTTGGACTTCACCTCGACCACTAGAGATGACTCGGAGTTATGATGTTTAATAACACCCCTATTCAGAGAACTTTCCAACCTCACCCCCTAACCTATGAACTTCCCTTGGTAGGTCTTTCTTGGCTTCATCAAGATTGGATACACTACCCATAGTCATACGACTTAGAGAATGGGCAATTACATTAGACTTGTCGGGGTGATAAAGGACACGCATATCATAATGTGTCAATTACTGTAGACACCTTCTTTGTCGGAGATTCAACTCTTTTTGAGTAAACACGTATTGAAGACTCTTTTGATCGATAAATAAATCTACGTGAACCCCATAAAAGTAATGCCTCCAAATTTTTAATGAAACATCATGGCCACTAATTTAAGGTCATGAGTGAGGTAATTTCTCTCATGTACCTTAAGATGCCTTAAGGTATAGGCTATCACCTTCCCGTGTTGCATAAGCACATACCGTAAACCCACTCGGGATGCATCATAATATACTACAAGACTCTTTGTGCCCTCCGGTAAAGTCAACACCAGAGCAGAAGTAAGTCTATATTTCAACAATAGGAGTTTTTTCTCACAAGACTCTGAACACTCAAATTTCTTACTCTTTTGGGTCAAACAAGTCAATGGAGACGCAGTAGACACAAAACAATCTACGAATCTCCGATATAAACCTGCTAAACCCAAGAAACTCTTAATGTCGGTTGTAGTCAATGGTCTAGGCCAATTTTTCACCACCTCAGTTTTCCTTGGGTCTACCTTAACTCCCTCTCTAGAGATTATATGCCCATGAAAAGTCACCAACCTTAACAAAAACTCACACTTACTATATATTTCATAAATTGATATTATATAAGGGTTTGCAGTACCACCCTAAATGACCCATATGATCACCATCATTCATTGAATATACAAGGATATCATCAATGAAGACAATGACAAATGAATCTAGGTAATTTCAAAACACTCTATTCATTAGATCCATAAATGTTGCCCGAACATTGGTGATATTGAATGACATGACCACAAACTCCTAGTGCCCATACCCAGTTTGAAAGTCCATATTTGGTACATCTTCACCTCTTACCTTAAGTTTGTGATACCCCGATCTCAAGTTAATTTTGGAAAAGTAACTCGCCCCTGGAGTTGATTAAACAAGTCGTCAATCCAAGGGAGAGGGTACTTATTATTAATGGTGACCTTGTTGACTTGGCGGTAATCAATACACATTCTCAAGGACACATCTTTTTTCATCACAAACAAAATTGGAGCACTCCACTGAGTTATACCAGGCCTTATAAAACCCTTATCTAGTAAACCCATGAGCTGATCCTTCGACTTCTTCAACTCGGTAAGACCCATCCGATAAGGAGAAATTGATAAGGGATTTGTACCGCGTAGCGAGTAAATACAAAATTCGATTTCCTATTCGGGAGGAATATCGAGAAGGTTATTCAGGAAGACCTCCAAAAACTCACTCACTACTGCTACCACCTCGATGGGAGGATCATCAGACTCTAGATTTTGGACTCTTACTATATGATAAAGACAAACTTTTAAGATCATTTCGCATGATTTTAGACAAGAATTAATACAACCTCTATAAATATAATTTCCCCCCTTCCTCTGAACAACGTGTTAACATAGGAAGTTAAACCTCACCACTATTTTCCTACAATCAATGGTTAAAAATCATTCATGCAACCAATCCATACCCAATATAATATCAAAATCAAGCATATCGATTTCTAATAGATCAACATAAGAAACTCTATTGGTCAACATTATTGGACAATTTCTATACAACCTTTTTTAAACAACGGACTCACCCACCACAGAAGACACTATAAAAGATTCATGAAAAATACTGTGTAAAATATCAAGCTTTTTATCTACTAGAAGTGTAACAAATGATAAAGTACCACCGGATCAAGTAAGGCACATACATTAATAGAAAAAATATTAAACATACCGGTCACCATGTTGGGCGAAGTCTCTTGCTCACCCCTAAAGCGCAGAGCATAGATGCGGTTCTTCTTAGGAACATCACTAAAACCACTTGTTTTTGCTTAACCACTACCCTTGTCCTTACAATTAATGTTTGGACAATCTCTCTTCTTGTGACCACTCTGCCACAACTAAAATAATTATCCGACCCCTTAAGGAAATCACCATAGTGCATTTTACCACAATTTCAACAAGTTGGATTCTTATTTAGTGAATTAGTACCTTTTCCTTTCTTGAATTTAGGGTTAGATACCCTATAACCACTAGCTTTTGGGAATTAAGAAGGGACTTTATTATCAACCCTCTTTTTAAGTCTAGGCTTGTCTTGAATCTCATGCCTATTATCTGATGAACCATCATCAATTGACCTTTCTGTCTTAGCATCTCTACTCATTCGCTTAGAACTTGCCTCCTCAACCCTTTTGCATGCACCATAAGATGGGAAATGTTCCTGTTGTCATATAGCATGGCCGAATGGCACTCCTTTTGTAAGTCTTCCGACTCCCCCATCACAAAATTGCTCATTTTATCTCTAGGACCGGAGTCCAAATAAGGAGCATATTTGGATATCTTTATGAATTCCAAAGATTACCCATGGACACTCCTTCCTCCATCGAGAATATTAATGAACTCCACCACTTTTTCCTCCCTCATGTTCCTAAGGAAGAACTGATCTAGAAAAGCCGCCTTAAAGAACTTCCAAGTCACCGGACAACACCTCAATGACCTATTATCCCTCCATTGCACATACCATACTTGCTCTATATCCTTGAGTTGATAAGTGGCCAAATCCGCTTCTCACTTGTGGAAAACCCCATAGCCAAATGTATTTTAGAGACCTCATCGTTGAATTCTTGAGGGTCTTCTTCAACCTTAGACCAATGGAATATAGGAGGGTTCATTCCAGTGAAGTATATTAGAAAGAAATCCATAGTAGTGACTTGTTGATTAGGACGGGGCACCCTCCTTATTTTCTTGGGCTGACATAGGTTGGTCTTGAGTCCTAGACACTTGTGCTTGAGTAGTCATTTCCTGGGCCATTTGAAGAAGAGCGGCCTTTATATTCTTATCCGTCAAACGAGGAGGGTTTGCCGGTGCTTGCTCCACATTAGCATCTTCTTCAAGTGGAGGAACTTGGTCACCATGGGGAGGAGCTCCCAAATTGTAAATTACCTCTTTATGTCTTCGAGTCGCATTTCTTTGAGTGTCCATGCTTCATGTAATCACACCAATATGATTAAATGCAAAAGCACACCATAAGTATACTCAACTAGAACAATACAAGATTTACAAGGAAGATAGTGATTCTTAAGAATCATATAGCTTCGTACTCATAAGTGTGGCGCGCTTCACAATTATGAATACAAAGCTACATAGACATGGTATTGAGAGAGACATAACTCAATTATATTCAACCTCATGCTTAGATACAAAGTTTGTCACATCCGGGTTTACCCCCTAGACGTAATTCGTGTCGTCGTCCTTTTCAAGGACTAAGACTAGCCTCATAGTATCATGTCATTACATTCATAGGTTGAAAATATGAAAAAAGTTAAAACATTTATTATAACTACGTGGAGGTTTACATAGACCTCTACATACACATAACGTATATTCATATGGAGTACGGATAGACCCTTCATATAGGAAGATTACATAGCCTTCTACATATATGTAAAATATAGAAATAGTCTTAACGAATGTCTCATCTCATACCATCTAAACGATTATCACAATATTAGCATAGTCCTTAAATCAATTTAACAAGACCTCATAAAGGTCATACGAATGTACAATACTCAATTAAAAAAGAAAGAAATGATAGAGTTATTAAGCTCAGAATAAAATCCATAAGATAGAGGATGGCATTTCCCTCAGAAATTGAGGACCTACCCTAGTTAGATGAAAGGAAGAATCCAAGCCTTCAATAATGTCTCCTTCTAAGATCTTCAACGACCAAAACCTGAAATGTTTGGGAAAAAAGAAGAAAATGGGGTTAGTACTCCACATGTACTAAGTATTATACCTTATGCACATATAAAAGCAAAACATGCTTAAAGGGACTTTTTAGTCAAAACATGACACTTTGTACCTTTAGAGACATAGTGCAAAGCCAAGCAAGTAATATCAATCAACCAAACATGCGTACTAACTCAAAAAGTAATACCTATTTAAACATGCTTGAAAACCATGATTCACTACAATCCTAACATCAAGGAATAACATCATAATAATGAATAAGAGTCAATCATATCATGATAATCAAGACAACTACTCAAAAGTCCTTATCAAGTCAACAAGTGCAATGACCAAGCAAAACCTCATAACCTTACCAAATAAAGTATCCTCAACAAGAAAACATTATCATTGTCTATCTTTAGATATCATAGCATTTAGATTTACATTTCATCATATATTAAAATTATAACCCAAGGCACATTCTTAAACGAACGAACTAATCAACATATAGTATCAATAATGTTCCATAGTAATCATATAAACATCATATTGCATAATAATATAAACATATATAAGAACCTCCTCCTAAGACTCCGCTCAAGGATAACTAGTGTAATGTTTAGGTAGAGTCCCATACCCCTACCTAGACTAAGCTAGAGCCCTTAGGTTATCAAAGTTAGCGTTCAATTCATTTAATTCGTTTTACCTTTAAGGATCATATTTCCCTAACTTATATAGACAACATGATCTAGTGTGGAATCCGGTGTCATAAAACCCTACATCGAAAGAAGGTGGACTACTTGCAAAGGTAGTACCAAAACATGAAACATAGCAACTATGTGGATCCACTAGCAAGTATTCCTATGAGGGCAACATCGATCAAGAACAAGGAGATTTAGTTGGGACCCTCTTTATGAGACATGCATTATAGTCTCCAATGTCAAGAGTAATATAGTGTTCTTACCTTCCCTATGTTGGAAGGGACACTCCTCAATCTTGTTCACTCGGTGCTAATCTAGTGTCCCTTTTTGAAAGGTCTTTACACCTTTAATTATCAATAAGTGCTTAATTTAGGTCATAACGTCTACCCCTTTTATAATCATCATCATTGATAGATCAATAAGAATTGAATCAGTATACGTCCTTTAATCACAATTCATATAAGTGAGGTTAACACATTAACATTTAATAGCATATTAGGGCACATTGATTGTTTTCACTATTCTTGTATCACATGCACCTTAATCAACCTCACAACATAGTCAAGATAATTAAATTCAACATTATATCACCCTATAATCCAAGTATAAGATATACTCCAATGTAATATCATGACTTAACAACAATTAATCACAACTGGAAATAAAGATAGAGATTGTAAGACTTACCAAGGCTTCCTCATAGTGTATCACCAAAGTCATAAAATAAGCCGATAAGTCAACTCAATTTTGGGAGAAACGTCATTACACAATGATAACACATAGAACAACAAGGTCAAGTGTATCTTTAGAACAAAATTCCACACTAGATCATAACTTCAGATAAGATACATAGGCTAATTTCAGAATACAATTCATAACCTAAATCACATCTCAAGAACAAGAATGATAGGCCTAAAATTCATATAAACTTTAAACATAACAACACCATAGGATAGTAATCTAATCAACAACCAACTCAATTGAATGATCTCAATACAATATAGGTCAAGATCACTACCTAGGGTTAGGGAAGGAGGATCATATTCTTCAATTTAGACCAAACCACTAACAACTATAATAATAAAGTATAAATTCATCTTAATCTATCAAAAATAACCTAAAAAGAACATCAACAACTCAATTCATGACTTTAATTTCCTAATTGGTTGAAACCCGTAAGAAAACTCAACTTTTGAAATATATTTTGAAGGAACCCTTTGAGGAAGGAGTGTAAAAGGTGTATTATATCTCTTACCTTAAGTTTTGGTAAAAATTTGATGGTGAATTCGTCTATTTCAATCCCCCAAACGCATATCCTTGCTATTCTTAAATGGTGAGTTCAAGTTGAGAGAGAAACAAGAGAGAAGGAACAAAGTTGATTTGTGAGTTGTGTTTAGATTTATAAGGGTTTGCAGTATTTATATTAGGTATTAAATAGAATTAATTGAAATACCTTTACCCCTAATGAAAGAACCTAACTCCCTAACTAATTAAATGAGACCAACTTAAATTAGGCAGAAAACTCGATCCTCACAAACGAGACCCTGATCGACGGTCTGTCTGTGAGTCTACCGACAGGGAGTCCATGCTACCAATTTCCCAAACATGTAAAATTCATGGATGTGACTCACCTTCACAGTCTTTGAACTCATCGACTGAGCGCAGGATGGAGGGGTGACGAATCGTCGATCCGGGTCTCGTCCGTGAGGATCGAGTTTATTGCCTAATTTAAGTTGGTCTCATTTAATTATTAAGGGGGTTAGGTGTTTTAATGAGGGGTAAATGTATTATAATTAAGTTTATTTAAGACCAAATATATCTAAACGCAACTAACAAATAAACTCTCTTCCTTCTCTCTTCTTTCTCTCCCTACTTGAACTCACCATTTAAGACTAGCAACGATAAGGGTTTGAGGGCTTGAAATGGAAGAACTCACCATCAAATTAATTCCAAACATTAATATATGAGATATAATTAACAGTTGAGACTCTTTACTCAAAGGGTTCTTTTAAAATAGATTTCAAAGATGAGTTTTCTTATGGGTTTCATACAATTACGAAATTGAAGTTATGAATTGAGTTGTTGATGATGTATTTAGGTTATGTTGAATAGATTAACACGAATTTATACTTCATTATGTTTATTTTTAGTGGTTTGTACTGAATTTATTAATATGATCCTCCATCCCTAACCCTAGGTAGTGCTCTGGACCTATATTGTATTGAGATCATTCAATTGAGTCTGTTGTTGATAAGATTACTATACTATGTGGTTTTTGTTATGGTTAAATTAATATGAATTATAGGACTATCATTCTATTTCTTGAGATGTGATTTAGGTTATGAATTGTATGTGAAATTAGCCTATGTATCTTATCTTATGTTATGATCTAGTGTTGAATTTTTTTTCTAGAGATACGCTCTGCCTTGTTGTTTTACAGGTTATCATTGTGTGATTATGTTACTCCCCAAATTTGATTGAGTTATCGTCTGATTGTAAGAATTTAGTGATAGACAATGAGGAAGAACTTCTAAGTGTTAGAATTTGTATCTTTATTTCTAATTGTGATTAATTGTTGTTAAGTCATGATATTACATTGGAGTATGTCTTATACTAGGATTATAGGATGGTATAATGTTGAATTGAAATGTCCTGACTATGTTTTGAGGTTGATTAAGGCGTATGTGATATAAGAATGGTGAAAACTATCAATGTGCTTTAATATGATATGAAATTTTAATGTGTTAACCTCATTTATATAAATAGTGATTAAAGGACTTATACTCATACAATTGTTATTGAGCTATTGATGATGATTATTATAGAAGGGGTAGGCCCTATTAACTAAATTACCTATGATGGATAATTAAAGGTTTAAAGACATTTAAAAAGGGGTCTCTAGATTAACATCGAGTGAACTAGATTAAGGAGTGTCCTTTCCCACATAGGGAAGGTAGGAACACTATATTAGTATTGAGATTGGAGACTATAATGCATGGCTCATAAAAAGGGTCCCACCTACATCTCCTAGTTCTTTATCTATGTTTCCCTCATAGGAATACTTGCTAGTGGATCCACATAGTTGCTATGTTTCATGTTTTGGTACTACCTTGGCAAGTAGTCAACCTTCTTTCAGTGTAGGATTTTATGACACCGGATTCACACTAGCTCATGTGGTCTATATCAATTAGGGAACGATGTTACCAAAAGGTAAAATGAATTAAAGGACTTGAACTCTAACTTGGATTACTTAAGGGGTCTAGCTTAGTCTAGATAGGGGTATGGGACTCTACCTAAACATTGCACTAGTTAGACTAGAGGGGAGTCATAAGAGGAGGTTCTTATCATAATTATTTCATATTGTTGATACTATATGTTGATTAGTTCGTTTATGAATATGCCTTGGGTTATAATATTGACATATGATGATATGTAAAACTAAATGCTATGATATGTAAAGGTAGACATTGATCATGTTTTCTTGTTGAGGATACTTGATTGAGTAAGATTATGAGGTCCCTCACCTCTCCGTCCTACACTCCGTCGATGAGTTCAAAGACTCTGCAGGTGAGGGACTTCCATGAATTGGCTAAGTGTTGGACAACGGTGGTATAGATGCCCCGTCGGTCCACATACGGACTGTAATGTGCACCTCTTCACTCCATCGATGAGTTCAAAAGCTCTGCGAGTGAAGGAACCTTCTCAACCAGCCTAAGTATAGGAGGACGGTGGCATAAACGCCTCATTGATCCACATATGAGCCCGTCTTCTGTTCCGTCGATGCACACTGCCATGCAGTGTTGCATCAAACTTCAAGGGTCCTCCTTAAGGGAAATTGGTTGGTCGTTGGCGAGTCGTACCCTGACGTTTCAACCATGAAACAACTCAAACACCTATTATATACCTTTCAAGAATTTTTCATATATTTCTGACTCCTAAAAGTTAGTCAAATAGGCTAAGGCACACTAACACCCCTTTGAACCAACTTCCCCGACGTCATGGACGTTTTTGGATGTTTTTGTTCTTAAACCTCCTACATGACCTATATTATTTAGAATGGACTTAGAAATAGTACTTATGCTCTATGATACCTATTTTATTCTTTACGACATGTCTTGGATTTTCAAGGTGTTATAACTATATGCCAGGGGCCCTATACATTCAAGAACCTCAAAGGGACGAATGTATCGCGGACATAACCCGTCCTTTTTGTGAGATCTCATCACCCTCTTCATAAGTGATATATTAGGAAGAACATTGACATAGTGTTAAATGCAATATCTCTTACCTTATTATAATGACTTGGAAAACTGGTAGGTTAAACTAGAGAGCATGAGATGGGGTTTTATGTTCTAAAATGGGTTCCCGAGATTAGGTTGAGGGGTTTATAAGGTTAAACATCAAGATAAGACTCCCCAAGGAACAACTAAGTATCCTTTAAGAGGACCCGAAAGTCTAACCCCCAAAAATCCCAAGAACCAAACTTTAAAAAAAATGTTGTAACCTACGAATGGGCACCCAGGATCCACGCGTCGACAAACACCCCTAGGTATGGATTGTAGGTCGAGGCTTGACCTCACCCTATCCCTAATGTGCCTTTGTCCCATCCTTGCTTTGCCAGCACAACTCATGGACCCACTCACGGTCTGCGAGTGGGGTTTTGTGAGTCACACCGTGAGTTGCTGCATTTTTTCGACCAAGTGAGGGTAAACTTAGTAAATTTCTATTATAATTAGTTTAGCATCATAACGTTTTATATTTATTATTTAGAGTTGTTTAAAGGTTCTAAAACATAAAAATTCTTTTTACAAAGCATTACTCTTTAAATTAAAAAAATGAAACTCCATTATCTCAAAAGAATTCTCCTCTATAACCCTCCATTAGAGAAGATAAAGTCAAAGTTTGGAGCTGAAGAATTCATCTTTGTCACTGTGTTTTGTGGTGTTTTTTCAATCAAGGTATGGTAGTTTATACTTTGTTAGTTTCCATCAACGGACTCCCTTCTGAACATGATTTCAAAGTTCTAAACTCCCTCCAAAATTTAAGGTATCATTCAAAGTCGTGGCTTCATCTTCAAAAAAAATTTGATAATCGTTTTATGGTGAATTATGATTGAATTGAGTAATTACTGATTGTTTATGATGTAATTTACCTAATAACCCCTGAATTCCCCCAAATTTTTTGAGTGTGAATTTGTGATTAGGGTTGATTGATTATGGAAAATTGTGTAATTGATTATGTCTATCTTAATATAATTATTGAATCACGACATTCCCCTATACGAGTGAGTGAGAAATTTTTAATCTATGAATGAATGACCTCTCAATTTATTCCATTACTACCAACCCAAAGAAATACGACCTCTCTAAGAAATACGGTTTATGCCGTAAAGGTAGGAAGTTGGACTACGTAGTATTTTAGATTTTTTAGTTGAGATTGATTAATATAATTGGAGGGAAAAGTATGAAGGATTGATGTATAATAATGATGCTATGTAAGTGATTTGTGATTTCATTGGAAGTATGTGATCATGTCTACAATGAAATTGTGATTTGATTAAAAGGTTATTCTTAGTTATACACTTATGAATGATGATGACTTATGTGAATGGTTTCTTCAATTAAATGTTACATCTTGAATTGGTAGGCCTAGGCTATCCTGTTCTTGTGTTTCTAATATATCTTGACTTAATTAACATTGAATTAGTAGAGCTAATGGAGGTTACCCTTTCATATATTTTTAATGAAGTATCCGAAGTCTATTTCTTGAAGCGGTAGACCCTATGGTGGTAGCCCTTCATGATTAAACTAGGAACTAATAAAATGATGAACCTTGATTTGGTAGACCTAATTTAGGAGTACCTTTCTTTACGATTCAAATGAGCTATCCTAATACCTTTTAATAGGTTGGCTTGACATTGGTGTACTTTCCATACATAATATACTTTGAATCGGTAAACCTAATGGTGGTAGAACACTCATGTACCATAATGCTAATTATCATGATGTACTCTATATTAAATGGAGGATTAGTACCGAGGGGATATGGTAAGATAGAAATTCTCCGGACGTTAGGTCGAGTTTTGACGAACATCATTCTTATCCCATAACTATATGCCCACATATGATATTTGCTATTGGATCTACCTAAGGTAAAATAATAATAGTTGTCCCTTAGGAAAGTATACAAACTCTCTTTTGTGTGAGACATGACACTGGATTCTATGTCTTAGGTCTCTTTGTCTATCTTGGTTAATGCTTATTCCCATCATGTGAAATACGTGATATGGTTATTCAAGAGGTTATATAAAGGGTGGGTGGTAGTATGATATGGCATTCACGCATTGCACGAGTAGGATATGAAAGGGCTATGGTGTGATTGTTCAATGTGATAATGTCTAATGAAACTTACGTTCTCTTAATGAAGCTAATTAGAAGGTTAACTTAATGTCTTAATGTAATGATAAATTCTTTCTTGTATTGTTAATATGAGTTATTTTCCTTGTCAAAACTTATTGAAAATGATTGTTCCTTCTCTATGGTGACCTCAAAAGAGTACTTAGTGTGAGTTGTATTATGGGATGTGATTCATACATTGCACAAGTATAACTTAGAGTTACGTTTGGTGATGTTCCTAAGGTGTTATAATTACGTGATTATTTAAAATGATTATGTCTTATGTGATTATACAAAATATGCATGGTATTTCTAATGATGACAATGAAGAATGGCCAGTTGGTTCACAACAAAAAAATAGCATTTAGCGATAGATGAAATCCGTCACAAATCTATGGTATTTTGTCGCAGAACCGGATTTTGGATGGATTTACAAGGTATTGCTGGTTCTTGCTATTTCGCTCGTTAGAAATCTCTTATCGATGAAAAAATGAGTTCGTCGCAAGTTTAGCGACATATTGCAGACAAATGATATCCGTTACCACTTGTTAGTAACATAGTGGTCAATCGTAATATGTATATAGTTCGTTGCTATTTCATAAGTAATTTCATTGTTTCAAATATATTTTCGATGAAATTTATGTCACTAATTCTTCACAAAATATTCTGTTATTTGAGCCAGCATATTTGTCACAAAAATATTTCATAGCTAATTCATCACCAATGTCTTTTTATAATATTGATCAAATCATCACTAAATTTGTTGCTAAAAATTTCTAGGAAAATCATTTCATTTATTTATTTTAAATATAAATTTCTCAAAAAAATTAAATAACATTTAATAAAAATACCTCTAGAATAACAAACATTCATAAAAAAATAATACTTAGACGGTTCAGAATCTGTTAACAAAATCCAAATCATATATTTAGGAGCAAAACATCAAAAACAATCTATGAACTATTCATAAGAGAACCTTTGTTCATCAACATTGGTAGTATTCTTCACATTGGTGAATATCATATTGAGACATTTTTTCCCGTAATCTTTTTTTATTTTTCATGTAAATAGAGATAAAGAGAAAGCATTAAAAATTAATAACAAAATTATACTCAAAAGAATGTGCAGAAACGTACGTAACGTTTAGATTAATGAAATGTACTATATTTTTTTAGCTTACATACATATTTAAGCTTAAATTGAAAATCAATGAAATTATACTGACGTACAACAGCACATTATTAGAGAATACATGTTATGAGCCTACAACTATACATTAGTCTCCAATAAACACATGAGGATACTAGTTAGAAAGTAGATATGGGCCTAAACTAAAACTTAACTAGTGATCCCATACGGGAAAAGAAAAATATTTTTGAGTCATTTTTAATATGATGAGGATAATTTTGACCCTTTTTTGTTGTTAAGAAACTAGATAGAAAAAGAAAAAAAGAAACACACTATAATTGACACCTCAAAGTTCAGACAATCTTGGATGGATATAATTGACACCTATAATTAACACCTCAAGACCAAACAAATGTAATTCATATAAATGTCAAGAAAAAGGTAGCTACTTGATCCAATTTATTATTGTCTATAACATGCACTCTATCCCATAACACCTTTAAAAAAATTCATAAACAATGAAACATAACAACAATAAGTCGCAAGGAGTATCATCGTAACGTAAAACTACACAAAAGCATATGCATGTAAGATTGTTTTGTTAAGTTTTGTTTTGTTGCCCTTTCACGATTTTGCATAATGGTTGCTAGCATCACCCTCTTGGCTGAACTATATGAGAATATGAATTATAATTGACTATCATCTTTTTGTATTACTTTTTTTTCCATAATCTTCTTTTAAGAGAATTCTCCCTCTTTAGACTTACCTTGTTAATTACTTTTGCATCTTATCTGAATTGTACAAACATAAATTAATGTGATGGAAATCTCCTTATCGAAGATAGAACATAGAGAAATTTTCTTCCTACTTCCCAGTGATAGTGAAGTATTGACTAGATCAGAAGGATTTGAGCTTCCACGACTCATTAGAAATGTGAAGGGAAACATATTTGAATTCAATTTGGACTCCACATGAGTTCAAATTATACAAAAAAAAAAGGAATTAGAACTATAAATAAGTATAGCAATAATATTGCATCTATATCATTCCTCAATAACAAACTATGAACATCCAAGCAGGAAGAAAATGAAACAACAAATCTAGAATGACTTAAAATCATGTAAAAGTTATAAAAATTAATTAGTCTTAAGCAACTAATCTAGAAAAATTTAACCACTACTCATGATAAGTTAATCGGATTTGTACTAATTGATCACATTTGGCTCCTAAATAATAACAAAAAAAGATCGTCAAGTTTAACAATCAATGTTTGCAGTGAATAAATAAAAATAAGAAATGAAAATATGAATACTACAGAGGATTAAGAAAGGGGTTCACATGGTAAAGACTTGGTTAATAAAGAAACAGAACGACTCAAACTTTTATTAAAAGATTCCAGCTTAAGAAGACAAGTTAGTTAGACTTAACAAATTAGAAGCAGATAAATCCCAAGCGCACAAAAGCATCACGAAACATGAAACATTAACAATTAAGCAACTGATGATAGCTTTAGGATGCCCAAATTCATTGGATAGAGAAGTAAATGAAAAGAAACAAGTGTATAAAACAACAACCACGATAACAAGCCTAAGAATTCATAAATTTATTCCATGAAATTAACCATGAGTTGTAAGGTTCGTTCGTGATAGACTTCGTTCATAATATACCACAATATGACAACTTCACGACGAATGAAAAGAAATAAGAAGTATATGGAACAACAACAAGGATAACAAGCGTAAGCATTCAAATAATTTAATCCACGAATTAACCTTAAGTTGTAGGGTTTGTTCCTGATAGACTTCGTTCATAATATACAACAATATGACAACTTCACAACAAATATATTGAAATATTTTCCTTTAAATCTATAGAAAAAGCATGAGATGCAAATTCCAAGTATTTCTAAGAGAACACACGAACACTACAAATTTTATGCTACATTATTTCGTTGCAAAAATTAGCTTCAGGAAGTAACATTTATAGAGAAGATCGATACAAAAATCAATTTAGTGAGATTAAATCATTTTAGGTATATTACAGTTCCACCAGTGCTAGGATTAATAACTTTTTATTTATTTTTTGACAATGTGTTGAGAGAGATTATTCTTTTGATGTAAGGATGTGTCGTTGTGTAGTACTTGACCTAATTAATAGAAAAAATTTAAAATGTTTTGAGAATAAGTGATTGTCCCCTGTAAATAGTTCTCTTTCATATAAGAACACAAAACAGGATGAGTTCTCTTTCATACCAAACGTGAACTTTCCCATTACTTGTTCCAATAGCAAAATGTGTACCTAGTTGTGCCCTCCCAATTTTAAGTAACATTATCATCGTTTCCCAAGTCGCACAACTTCACTACCTAAAGTAGGCATTCAGTAGGAAAAAATTATGTTCATCAAATGGATGTATTAGTCTAGCCAAAGTACATAAATATCTCCATCAACGACAAAGTTAAAGAAGGCATTCCAGAAATAAACAGATATCCCCAATCCCACACCTAACGCATTCTATGAAGACCAGTCCACATGATTTAGATAAAGTAGTCTTGCAATATAGGGACATCCACTACCTAGCCAGAACCCATACAAGAACCATCATAAGCCTTCTAACACAGTAATGAAATAACAAATTTATCGAATACTAAAATAGAGAATATTCAAGAACCCAATTACAAAGAAAAGATGAAACGAGGTAGTGATGTAGACAACGGCTTATGGGGCTAACATATTATAATAATAAGTATCATTATACAACCCGATGTGCTCACAGTAATTATTCAAGCTGAAACTCAAACTTTAGATGCCCAACTACTACACTTAACTATCATCGCAAATATCCTGATGGCGCTATCTTTGTGTTGCTACTATAGCCGGACATAGACCACCTGGTCGCTTAATTGCTCGTCGATTGAAGCTTCTGCCAGCGAAGGAGGTTCACAGGTGGTCTTCGCGCGTTTTCCGGAGCTCACAGGTGTTGTTCAGTGCTCGTTGTCTAAGATGCAAAGGCCGGAAAGAAAAACTGAGAAGAAGAAAACAAGGCCTGGGCGGCGTACTTTGAGATGAGAGGAGGAGAATAAAGAAAATGAGGGATTTGGGGCCTTTTGTATAATATGGGAAAACAAGAGTCTTAAATCAGGATCATTGATAAATTTAAATGAGCGGATGAGATTAACTCTTGGAGTTTGATAAATTATGATGGACGGATGAGATTAAATTAGATTAGTGGAAATTAGAAATTGGAGATTGCAACGGAATTAGTGGACGGATTCTAAAATCCATCGCTTTAAAAAAATATGTATGTAGAAAGATTATATTGACGGATATTTTTGTTTCTATATAATATAATTTTTATAAAAAATATATTTGATAGTTTAGCAACCTTTTTTCGTCACTAATTCGGTCGCCTAATATTAATTGAATTTGTCACCAATAATTTGTTTCTAAATTTATTGGAAAAATTAGTAGACAAATTTTCTAGCTAATATTTACCGACAAATTATATATTCCGTTGTAATTTTTTTGCTGTATTATGAATCAAAATAATATTTATTAATTTTGCAACAAAATAGTTACTCCGTCGCAAATCCGTCATTATATATTAATGGAATGGTGTTTGTCGCTATATCCGTTGCTTAACGCTGTTTTTTTAGTAGTGATTTATAGTGTAATCAAAGTGGTAGCAAGTATTAATGGTTGTATGGGACGTCGTTCTTACATTTTACAAGTATATCATAGGGTTTCCTAAGGTAATGTTTCGAATGTGATATAGTTGTTTATATGTAGATTAGGGTTGTATCTTGTGCCTTTTATACCGACGTTCATCATTTTACTCACAATTGGCATAGATCATGGTCTGAAACCAAAATGTCCTTTTATCATGATTTTTTCATGGCTATCATACTTAGTATATTTTTGCATGGTAACCCATATTTCTTATATATTTTTACAAAGTGTAGGTTTCGAATCATAAGAATATTTCTTAGGAAGTAAAGCTTTAATTGACTATTCTCTAGGCTTTATTCAGTCATCAAGATTCAAGGATATATGAGTCTTTAGTAGCTTCTTTCTTCTAATTTTGTTTTTCAGACTATGTTGAAGGATTGTGACCCTATTTTTTTCTGAGTTGTAATAGATACCCATGTAAAACAAGTTAGACATTCCAAATTTTAAATAAAGTTTTCTATAGTAAGAATCTTAAAGGTTTTAAATTATGTACCATTTCTTATGTCATATATTATGAATGTTATTAGGCTTGTATAAGGGTTTTAAGAGTATCATACGTTGTGTAACTTTTAGTGTGTAGGCTCGGGTCATGACACTAATAATCCACATACTTCTTCTGTCAAATATTGACACTAGAAGCTTAAGATAAAAACTCCTCACCTTATCTTGAGCATCCTTCACTAAATCTACCCCTAAAGGTTTCACAACTCCAATCTCAAACTATCGTATGGGTGATCTACCTCATCTTCCATAAAGTGCCTCAAATGTCTCCACATCAATGTTTGAGTGATAACTATTATAATAGGAGCACTCAAAAAAAGTTAAATTTATCCCAATGCCCTCCAAAATAAATTATTCATGCCCTCAACATGTCTTTTAACACTTGAATGGTCCTTTCCGACTGCCCGTGTATAATGGATAGAAGGCTGTACCAAAAGTAAGTTGTGTGCATAATTCACCATGATACTCCCTCTAAAACATGGATGTGAATCAGGTACCACGTCTAAGATGATAGAAATTGGCACCCCATGCAATCTCACTATCTGTTTCACATACACCTTAGCAAATTGTTTAGAATTATAATCTATTATTACCTGAATAAATGGGATAACTTAGTCAATCTTTCAACCACTACCCAAAATAGAAGAAAATATTCCTGAAGTCTTAGAAAGACTAACCATGAAATCCAAGGCTATCATTTCGCACTTTTCTTCTGGAATTGGCAATCTTTGAAGAACACCCGCAAACCTTTGATGTTCATTCTATACTTGATTGAAATTTTGACTCTTAGAGACTAACTATCAAATATTCTTTTCCATCCCCGGCCACCAATAAATTCACAAATCTCAATTATCCTAGTCACACTAGGATGGATGGAATATGGCGAACCATGTGTTTCTGTAAAAAATTTGTAATCAAGTCAACAACTCGAGGAGCACAAATTCATCATTTGAAACTAAATACACCTTCAACATCAATAATGATCACTTGTTCCTTACCAATCACATTCTTCTTCTTTAATCCATTAAAATTTCAGAATCAAATTGTCTGACCTTGATATTATAAATGAACGTCACCTAACTTTCATGCTAACTAACACCCCACCTTTTTTTGATATGCCCAATTTTCTAAAGTTAGACTCCAAATTTTGAAATTCCTTATCCACGGATCGCTTGGATACACTGGAGAAAATTAGACTATTCATACTTAGCACTTCTCAACTTAATGCATCTGCCACCACATTCTCCTGGCCCGGATGGCATTGGTTTGTCACACCATTATCGTTGAGTATTTCCATCCACCTTTCATGTCTTAAATTAAGATCCTTTTGAGTGAACACATGCTGAAACAATGACAATCAATAAACACCTCACACTTAAAACTATAGAGATAATGTCCCCTGGTTTTAAGAGCAAATACTACCACTGCCGACTACGAATCATTTTTTTTATTATTTCACTCATGCACTTTTATTATACATAAGTTATAAAATCATTATTTTGAATTAACACCGACCCTAACCTAGAACGTAGAGCATCATAAAAAACTAATAAAATATTTATCTTCCCCTGGTAATGCTAGAATAAGTCTAGTGACTGAAAGAGTCTTGAGCTTATGAAAGCTCTGCATACATATTCTGTCCATTCAAATGGTATCTCCTTTTTGGTGAAATTAGTCAATTTAGTGGCAATACAAGCAAAGTTCTTCACAAGTGGACGGTAATAACTAGTAAGCCCTAAAAAAATCATAACTACCGTCACATAGCTAGGCCAAACCAAATTCTTAACCGCCTCAATCTTTTGAGGATCTATTATTACCATTTCATTCGAAACTACATACACCCAAAAAAGCAATCAAAGTCCACTGGAATTAACACTTTAAAAATTTAGAATACAACCTTTGTTTCCCAAGAAAATCAAGAACAATACTGAGATGGTCAACATGCTCTTCATCATTTTCCAAATAGACCAAAATATAACCAATAAAAACTATAACAACTAAATAAAGAAATGACTTCAATACACCATTCATAAAACTCATAAATGCTTCTAGCGTATCGGTCAAATAAACTACATAACTATAAATTCATAGTGACCATAGCGGGTCCTAAGCGTTGTCTTGGGCACATCCTGAAGCCTAATTTTTAATTGATGGTAGACACACCTTCGATCTATTTTTTAGAAGACTCATGCACATTGCAATTGGTCAAAAAGATTATTTATTAATGAAAATGGGTATTTATTCATAATGGTTACCGTATTTAATTGTCAATAATGTATACACTTCCTCCTACAACCATATTTTTTTCTAAACAAAAAATTTTGGGGCACCCCACGAGGAAGTACTAGGTCTAATAAATACCTTTATCAAGAAAGTCTATAATTTGAGCTTTAACCTCTCTTATTTCTCAATAGTCATGCAACACTGACGAATAGATATGGGGCGGGTTCCAGTCTTCAAATCAATCCAAAAATGTATATCTCCATCCGGAGGCATACCAAGCAAATTAATTGGGAACAGTTATCTTAATTCAAACCCTACATAAATATAATCAATAGAGGGATATTCAACATAACAATCCAAAATCTGAGGCAAGTAATCCAAACAACCTTTTCCTACAAGCTTTGTAGCTGAATGGACAATATAAGTTTAGCTTTGTTAGACTTGTATACCCCTTCCCTCTCTAACTTTTACCTTTCTTGAATTTATAGAGTTACAAACATAGTATTACAATTTAACACAACATAATAGGTGGACAACCATTTCATTCCTAAGATTATATGAAATTTATTCATATCCAAAATCACTAAATCAGCCAAGATTGAAAACCTATAAAAAAAAGATAAGAGAAGAACGATAGACATTGGTGACAAAAACAAACTCTCTATCAAGGGTTGTATAATGGACAGGGGCATCAAGTATATTATAAATCATATAAAACTACGAGGAACATTTCAAGGAAATATATGAAAAATTAGAGATCGGATCAAACTACACATTACCAATCTGGTCACAGACAAGAATAATACATATGATAACAACTTCAGGCATCTCCACCTTGGTCTTACCCTAAAAGGCATAACACTAAATTCTATTATCGTTATGAGCGACCTTTCTGCCTTTTCGCACGTTACACCTACCTGTGTAACCATTTCCTCTACCCCCACGACCTCATTAATTACCTCCTCACCAACCTTGTGGATGCCCTCGACCATTATTACCATTTCCCCCGGGTACCCCTGCTCTAGACAGTTGCTGCATGAGATCTAACGCATGTGGGTGGGTAAAATATCTCCTCATATGCCTAGGTTCTCCACATTTATAACGAGTGCAATAAAAATATGGCATGCTGCCTGCCAAAGGCAGGACTCCGTGGCTATTCTAAAGTAAACTCTGAAGTGGAGTTCCAAAACAAGTACATGTATGTACGGTCATAGCACACTGAATTCGTCGGGCTGCAAGTGTTGGTCTACTTGATCCTCGTGAATAGGATCCCTTAAAATTATTAAAATTCTCGTATTTCATAGCCAATGCCTTAGCTTGACCATCTCGCCTCACCCCTTCCACTTTCTTCACAAACTCTGTCACCTCATTAAAACTTTTTCCTTTAGAGGTCATATAAACAGACAATACATGTAACTCAAAATTCAATTTGCTAAAAACAAGACAAATCCTCTATTATTCAGTAGTCACTAATTAGGTGGAATATCTAGATAAATCATGGAACTTGGCCTCATAAGCAAGCAAAGGCATATTTGCTTACTCCAAAGCCATGAACTCGTCCTTCTATATGATCTCTCAAAGTCTGGGGCTCATATTTCGCTAATAATAGAGCATGAAACTAATACTATGTGAGTGGAGGTAAATTCATAGATTTTCATTACACATAACCTCCCAAGCATTACCTCGCCTCACCTTGAAGCATAATTATCACAAACTCTACACATGTTGATGGACAATTCCAAGCTTACAATGGGTTAAACTAGTAATATAAATTCGGTATAGATTTATACTCCTGAACGTAAAGGTAATAAATGTGATAATCTTGACACTATCCCTCGATTATAACTTGCATGTTTTTATATCACGCCCCAAACCTACACCCTAGACGTGGTCGGCACTCGAGAACCATTACAGGCCCATGGGGACCCTTGGTCTTGCTTTCTTACTCAAAGAAAGACCTAAAGATAAGAAATATAAGTCACACCATAACTCAAGAGATAAAAATATTTCCACAATGGCAACTCAAGTATTGAACATATATCACTGATATCAACACGACTAAAGAACTATATCTATCTACCTATGAAACCTATAAACCAAAGAGGGATGTCTGAATGAGTCCCCTAATCATCCTAAAAACTGAAATGTAGGAAGAAATGTAAAAAGGATCCCTATGGAATTTAAAAGATCTCCGACTGTCTTTGAGTTTTCAACTTGATCAATGAGGAACTGGATGCTAATCCAGGTAGCCTGTGTTTACATAATAATATGATGCACGCCAACTGACATTAGTAAATTGAATGTACGAGAATGCATGTTTGTAAGCTAAACATAATATAAGCTTGAGGAATATGAATGAGAAACATACTTTGGTCTTACTGCACTTCTTAATACACAACTCAAATGCAAAGTAAAAACAACAATCGAAGTACACTTTATACAAAATATTTAAAACAATACGTGTTAACACAACATGTTAAACAGATGCAATTAAACTCCATAACCTAAAATTAATATTATATTATGGGAGATTCTCTAACCGACCACAACCATTATTAGCCTTAGTGGTGAAAAATGTCTTGCCTACAGTGCTAGAACTGTTCTATTCTTTGTCGTCATATAGAGCTCCATAACTTAGTGGATCCTTTATTCTATGCTAAAGGCCACTTAATTAGTCATCTATAATGTATTATTATGTACTACCCTTGATTGCTACATGGTTTGGGGACTTCTGTCATTATGAACTCAGTCCCTATAATCACTGATCAATACTACTCCTGAAAAATATACTGATGTACCGTGGTTTGACGATACTTTCAATGCCTTTTACTTATGTATAGTGCGTGTCAAAAGCCTTTTTGTATTGATTTTTTATGTAATTTTCTATTTATTTCCAGGAAATCTGTCCAGAGGAGAACGCGAAGATTTTGAGTTGAAATTGCAAAAGTGATCACCTACGGACCCCTCGACGGTCCATCGTGACTGTGAAGGTTTGTAGGGGTCAACCGTCGTGAGAAGATAATGACTGGTGAAGGAAGTTGGGTAATTTTAACCAAGAGTGGGACTACAAAAGCTCACGACGGACCGTCATAGACACGATGGTCCGTCCTGCACATTCGTCAATGCTAATAGAGAGTAGTCCAGTACCCAACTTCAAAAGATTCTAAGTATCGTGAAACGAAGCCCCTCGACAAACCATTGTGCTTGCAACGGTCTGCCACACCTGTCCGTCGATGATAACAGAAATTTGATGAAGAAACACAAATGAAAAAAATCTAAGTATGGAGCTACATAAGACCACGATGGTTTGTCATGTCGATGATGGTCCGTCACTATTGTCGTCGACTCAGACGCGTTTTGGGCAGATTTTTCCTTAAATAGATTTCCCTCTTTTATTAGGTTTTTTTTCTTATAAATAGTCCTAAAAACCTCGATTTTAGGGTAAGACTCTTAGATTATTTTCAGTTTTTATTGTCTTAGTATTGAACTGTCGATTTTGGTATTTTATATTACTTTTCTTCAATCAATTATTGGTGTTTACTGATTTATTTAAGTAAATTTGTGGATTTTGTTCATTCTCATCAAAGTAAGTTTATGAATTCTTACATTATTATTCTTAATTGTGTTATTATTAGCGTGGGTAACTAAACTCCATAATTAGGATTGTGGGAACCATGGGTAAATAAAAAGATAAAACCTAGCTAAAACAATGATTCTAGAGTACTGTGTTGCATATATTGATAATTCTTTCGCTTAGAAGTCTTTTTAACAGATGGCCAACGTTAGAACTCGCCTTATTGCTACTATCCGGACCAAGGAGGTAGATAACAAGAAAAAAATTATCAACATAGATTTAGTGTTTACAATCTAATAGACTACTGTCGGTTGGTAGGAAGTAACAACTTAGTCAAATATGGTATATGATCCTTAATATGAGGTAAAAATAAGGTTTAATAAAGCAACACATGTAGCCGGACCAAGGTGTAGAGTGAAATTCTCTATATTCCGGAACAAGGATTTAGAGATGCCTAACTTATCACTTTGCCTGCAAGATACTAGGAAAGGATTTTTATAACTACAATTACCGAGTTAGGAGCTTGTGGGGAGCACTTGCGCCCTAGTTACTCAAATTACTTGATTAAACTCCAATACTTGAACCTGTCACTTGTTTACTTTAATTTTGCTAATTGGTATCATTATTCAAAAAACCCTTTAGTTATTTGTTTTCGGCAAATAATTGACTAAATATAACTTATAATGGAATAAAGTAAAGTCTGAACCATTTTCCTCGTGGAAACGATCCCTACCTCACTAGTTTGGTTCTTTACATGATTCGACTGCTTATACTTTGTTTTGTGAAGTAAATTTGAGCGTATAAAATTTTGGCGCCGCTACCGAGGAAAGTGGTTTTTAGATTAAATTTAAGCTTATTACCAATGTTTAGTCAACATTATCCAAATTTTACTTTTTGTTTATTTTTTGTCTCCTGCAGGTCTAACATCCTTATTTGCCAAATACACGGAGTATATGAATACCGAGGAAAGTGTCATCAAAGATGATGAGGTTGACCCACAAATTCCACCATTGGTCGATGCTCATGACCCTATATTACCTTATACTTATGGTGAAGGTGAAATATGGAGACAACCTCCCGCTCCACTCCCTCAAGAGTACTATAGCGGCTATGGAAATATCGCAGACTCTAATGGGACACTTGTCTTTCCCCCTCTACCACACATCCATAGTTTTGTGGTAACTAGTACTCTAATGAAAATGATTTCTAGCTAAGGTTTGTTTTAAGAGAAACCTTCAGAGGATCCACATACCCACATCGCTAAGGTTAGGCAGTGTGAAAAAGCTGTGTAAGAAAGCCCGAATTTAATATGGAAGTAATCAGGCTAAGATTTTTTCCTCTCTCACTAATGGAAAGGTTGCTCTATCTTTTTCACTAGGCTACCCTATAACTCAATCTTTACTTGGAATCAATTGAGGGATGCTTTATTAGCACGCTACTAGCTTGTGTCTAAGAAACTAAACCACATAGACAGAGTAAACAACTTTGTGGGACTAACGGGAGAGTTAGTTAGCAGTTCTTCGTATAGGTTCACTTTATTCTTGCGAAGTGTCCTTTATCACCGCATAGATGATGAGTCTCTGAAAGAGTATTTGTATCGGGGACAAGATGATAATTACAAAGTAGTATTAGATACGGTAGCGGGTTATTCTTATGGGGAGTATCCTTATGCCGAGATTGCTTAAAATTTAGAGAAACTCTCCTGAAATAATAAAGGTTGGAGTACTAGGAAGTTAGATACTAGTAGAAACACCGCAACAATCCCATCCGTACACAACTCAGTCGCAGATGATCTTCATGAGGAGATTGATTAAATTGGAACTAAGCTTGGGTTTGTGTTGAAACATGTTTCTTGGGGTGCGGAAAAGGTTAATACGGTGAAATACTTGTTTAAACCACCACCACCAAATGATGAATATTATTATTAGGAGGACTCCTATGCGGTGAATTATAAGACAGGGGGTTTCCGACTTAACACCCAAGGCTCCAATCAGGTGAATCGGCACCGAGGTCAAGGAAACCAAGGTCAGAACAATGGTAATTCTAACTTCGAGGTTCATTTTGTACGAGATGGGAATTACAACTGCGACAACAACTTCAACCTAGGTAATTATGTTAACAACAATGATAGGAGTTGGCTCTATGTTCCACCTAAAAATCATGAAGTTACTTCTAGGGATGGTGGAGGTAATATGGCATGAGTTGAGGATATGATTCATCAAATGATGAGGAAGTTCGATGCTATTGATAAGCAGACTAAAGAGTTAAGGAATGACTTAGTGGTATAAGTCAGAAAGTTGATACACATGCAATCTCGATTAAGCATCTTGAGTTGCAAATACCTTAATTCTTTAAAATTGTTAAGACACGACAACCGGTCACTCTTCTTAGTAACACTATATAAAATATGAAAAATGATGGGCATTGTATTCAATCATTACTGGGGGTTGCAAGCAAACCATCGAACCACCTATGCCGTTTGGTTTACAAAAAGAGATAAGAGATGATGATATGGTTGTTGAGGTTAATGGTGAGTTAGAAGATAAAATGGTAAAAGATGTTGTGGTACCCCAAAAGGTGACGCGCATGCTTACACCACCTCCTTTCCCAAAAAGGTTCGTAAAAAAGACCGAGGATGGTAAATACTGGCATTTTATAATGATATAGAAAAATCTTTCTATCAATGTCCCTTTTGTAGAAGCTCTTCAACAAATTCCCGGTTATGCAATGTTCATGAAAGATTTGGATATAAAGAGAAGATCAGTCACTTTTGAGGTTGATGATAGAATGCAGCACTGTAGTGGTACTGCTACAAGATCTGTAGTGCCAAAGAAAGAAGATACAGGTGCTTTCTCTATTCTTTCTACAAGCAGGTTATTACATTTTGCTTAAGCATTATGTGATCTTGAGGCAAGCATAAATATAATGCCCCTCTCGATTTACAAGAAGTTGGGTTTGGGTGAACCAAAGCCCACTGCAATGGGGCTACTCATGGCCGATCGATTTATAAAAGGGCCTATTGTTATACTCCACGATGTGCTAGTAATAGTGGAGTTGTTCATATTTCCGAATGATTTTAGGATTCTTGATTGTGAGGTCAACTTTGAGGTGCCTATTATTCTTTGGAGGTCATTCATTGCTACGGGTTGAGCCTTGGTTTATATGGAAAAGGGTCAGTTGAAATTCCGATTGAACAATGAAAAAGGGACCGTCTACATTTGTAGGTCCATAAGACAGAGTGGTGAGCTCCAATAGGTATCTTCTATACCCTACATAGTTGAGGATTCATCTGAGGTACAAATCGAAGAGAGTCTGAGGTTAGAAGCATTGCGACACTGATCATGAATTTTGATAGTGATGGCATCGAAGAGTATGGGTCATTGTTCGCGACCCTTTATACAGGTAATGTTAGTTTTAACAAATGAAATTTGAGTTAGATATGCAACATCGTAAATATACACCGACGAAATTGTCTATAGAGGAGGCTCCAAAATTATATCTTAAGACTCTACCACCTCATCTGAGGTATGTATTCTTGGGAAAAGATGACACTTTGCCGGTTATTATTTAATCATATTTGGATGTGTATCAAGTTGAGAGTTTGGTGAAAGTGTTAAAATGGTTCAAAAGAGCAATTGGGTGGACTATTGCGAATAATATTGGGAACCCTCCTGGTATGTGTTCTCATAAAATCTAATCATGCCCGATCATAAGACAAGTATTGAGCATCAGAGACGTCTAAATCCACCTAAGCAAGGGGTAGTGAAGAAGAAAATTATTAAGTGATTTGATGCCGGAGTGATATATCCAATCGTTAATAGTAGTTCGGTACCTCTTTAGTGTGTACCTAAGAAAAGGGGAATGACTGTGGTCCCCATTTTAGAAAAATGAGCTTGTTTCAATGAGACCGGTGACTGGTTGAATTGTATGTATGGATTACCAGAAATTAAATTCACGGACTGAAAAAAGCCATTTTCCTATGCCCTTCATGGATCATGTGTTGGATAGACTTGTTGGAAAGGGTTTGTACGTTTTTCTTGATGGTTATTCTAGGTATAATCAGATTTCTGTTGCATCAAAATATCAAGAGAAAACCACCTTTACTTGTCCATATGGGACCTTTGCGTTCAAGAGAATGTCGTTTGGGTTGTGTAATGCACTCGCCACATTTTAGAGATTTATGATGTCGATATTTTCCAATATGGTGAGTAGACTGCGAATCAAAATCTATCAGGGGCACGCTAAAACGACAAATGAAGTGATAGAGGCATAGCATTTTGATGAAGTCTGACTAATCAAGTGTCCTACGTCATACCGTGATGTTAAATCAAGCGCTAGTTCGGAGGCAACCCAATATGTATCCCTACCCAACTATAGGTTTTTCGTGATTTTCTAGTTATAGTTGCATGTTTCTTTGCTTTTATTTCCTTAAATGTTCTGCCAAATATTTGTTCTCTTTTTGTTAGAAGTTTTGGCTAGAGTATAGTTTAGGGTCCTTGTCCGAAAAAAATGTGTAGAATATACAAAAAGAATAGCCTAATGGGTGTTAAATTTGCAGGTATCACATTACCAGAAAATTTACAGAAAATTAGTCTGCAACACCCTTTGACACACCCATTAACAAACCATGTCCGTCGCAAGCATCCGTCGTTCCCAAGTTTGTTTTTCCAGTTTTATTAGTTAGGGCATGCATGAGGACCGTCAATCTTGCAAAGGACAATCAAAGGTTACTCATTGTGTCCAGACTACATAGGGAGTGGGCTCCAGGACACCAAAGCCACCATCTTGTTGATCCTATGCGCTTTGCACATCAGGTTTGCTTCACCTACCACTCAATTATTTTAGATTATTTTATGCATTGGGAACAATTACATATCTTTTTGTTGGGGGTGGGGTAAATAGAAAGTGAATTCTAGGGTGAAGTATGAGTATCCCAACTTACTATTCTCTTTTGGGTTTTCTTTCCTCTAGTTCTTTTTCCCCTAGAGACTTATTATTTATATTATTGAACCGGTATGTCTATATCTTGTGTACATAGTATAAATCAAAAGCATGACAACTAAAACAGAAATGATATCCTGATGTAATGAAAAGGATGCTTGACTAGGCATAGTAACTGATAAATGTGTGGCTATAAGCATGACATAGAGATACACTATGGCATGACCCTAAATCTAAGATTCAAACTAGATGTCTCATAATTTGGAATAGTAATGATGTGTCAAGTGAGAGTCAGGAAAATTTGAATATTCCACCATTGGTACTGAGCTAGAACTTGGGTGGTAGTCCTGTTAAAAGTAAACCGTACTAGACAATTAGAAAAGGATCATAGGCCCTTATTCAAAATAGTCAATCTTTTGCCTAAAATAACAAGAAAAAAATGAATTAATCCCTTATCGATCCAAATAGTTTGAGCTTAAAATAGATATTTCCTATTCACACTATCTTATCTTTTCTGGGAACAATGTGTTGGCCCTGCTCCCTCCTTGGATATGTGCACCTCAGCTTATGCCAACAACATAAGTTGAGGGTGGTTGATGCAGAAAAACAACCTTGTCGTGGCCCTGACACAATCTTGGGTGTTGTTAGAAAGAAATCTGTCCAGAGGAGAACGCGGAGGTTATGAGCTAAAATTGAAGAAGTGACCACCTACGGACCCCACGAGGGGCCGTCGTGATAGTGATGGTCCGTATGGTTCAACCGTCATAAGAAGATAAAGCTTCTAAGGAAGTTGGGGAATTGTGACCAAGTGTGGGACTACGGATGCTCAAGACGAACCGTCAATGAAATGACGGTCCGTCCTGCACATTCGTCTATGCAAACAGAGAGTAGTCTTAGTGACCAACTTTAAAAGATTCTATGTGTCGTGTAATGAAGCCACTCGATGGACCGTCGTGCTTCTAACAGTGCGTCACAATTGTCCGTCGAGGGTAATAGAAAGTTGATGAAGAAAAGCAGCAGAATAAGAGCTAAGTATGGAGCGACGGAAGACCACGACAGTCCATCGTGTCCATTACGATCACAGGAAGAAATGAGTAATATATTACTTAAAAAAAGTTGGAGGGGGTAATAGGACCTTATCAAAGATAAGGTGTGTCGTAGGGATTTTGGGTATAGGCTAGGGGGGTAATTGAGTATTATCCCTTAAATATACACTGAAGTTACTTTGAGAGGCTTATTTGGACTCCAAATGGACATTTGATCACGTTCTTAAGAACCTCACGAAGGTAAGTTCACGCATGTGACCACGCCAGCGTCTTAGGGTGAACTAATATGTACAAAAAAAGGTTCAATGGTGTAATAGGATCCAAGCAAATGTTAGTGTGTAGATGAAAATATGTGAAAATATTGAGGAGATATTTGACCCTTTTCTCATAATTTCTACTTGTAATGACCTGATTTCGTTGATAGGGAAAAGTCTGCGGGAAAATAATTTGGGCAAGAAAACTTTTGAGTAGTAGCATGGGAACTTCTAATTAACCTAGTAAAAATTTGGGTAAAATCTTATTCATAAAAGGTGTAAAGAATTATAGTAATGAATGAGAACTCTAATTATGATTTGAATCACATAATAGATAGCTAATATGTCAAGAAACCCATACTAGTTTATGGAACAAATTCGGGCAAATAGAAATAATGAATCTAATCTTACCGTGAATTGTAGACTTTGAATTCCATGGTTTGAAGTTGTGTTGTGAAATAGGGGTTTGAAACTCTTAATTTCAACTCTCTCTGTCTCTCTGTCTCTCTCTATCTATCTATCTCTGTTTCTCCCTCCCTCTTTCTCTCTCTCTCTCTCAATGAAAGCCGCCAGGGTGGGGTTGTTATAGCGGGGTAGAGCCCGCCATTGCTGACCAATCGAAATTTAAGTTAGAAATAAATCCCAAAAACATCATTGTTTTTCAAACTTCGTTCTTAAGAATTAGAGACGACCCAAGAAATTTTGTTGAAAGTTTCCATGGATTTTTGTGCTAAAGATAAGGATTTTACTTCTATTATCTAATTTCCGATCAATAGAACGCAAATTTATGGGTAATTATAATTAGGGGAGGATTTTGTCCAAAATTGATGCTAGGAAAAACCTACCTACCCCTTTGGATCAATGGTTTCGACTTAGGTTATTGGGTTTGTTACAATCTGGATAAATTAGACCTTAATTATTGATGCGTGCGTAAGCTATTCATTTGTAGACCAAGAACAAGAGGAAAGAATCTGAAAAAGGGAAAAGTCAAGGGCCTTAGAGGATTCAAGCGTGGTTTCGAGGTAGGTGATGGATTGATTTAATTTTGTGTGATGCATGATTATATTTTCTCCATTGTAATCCATGTATGTATGTGAATTTTGCATTATTGATCACACCTAATGTAGTAAGTATGAATGAATGATTATGTGCCATGAATCAACACTTGATTATATGATTATTAGAATGTACCTTCTTATTGTGGTATGTTGAATGGATTGGGTGTTAATTTTTACACACTAACTACGATCAGATGTCACGTACCGACACACATATTAGATTGGGTGTCACATTATATCAAACTAACTGGAAATAATGTAGCATAATGATATACATATTGGATCAGGTTTCACTTTCAAACACACTGGGATTGGATTTCACGAATCAACATACATCTTAGATGGGTTTTCACGTTTTGTCACACTAACTCTTTGGGTATGGGTTCCATTAGAGGACTATTGACTTGTTATATATGTGTGTTTACTTGTTTTAACTATTATATATATGTTCCACTTATCAGAATAGTCACGTAATCCCACCAGTATACTGTGGTTTTGCACTATTACTACACTTGCCTTTTTTTTGTTGAGAACATGGAATCTTCAGGAGGCTACTGACTAAACTCGTATAAGAGATCAATGATACAAATCAAATTCAAGAGTGAGCCAGGTCTTTAAAGCTTCCATGAGTACTCTATTGTTTTAGTCCACCCTTTTCAACTCAGATTTTCTAGTTAGATTTTCTCAATTTTTGAGTTTGGGTTGATCCATTTGATTAGATTGTTGAACATTAGTGTTTTGGTCATACCTCGAGAACCATTGATGGTCCTAAGCAAACCCTTGGCCGGACATACATACTCAGCGGAAGACTTGAACATAAAGAATGTAACTCATGACATAACAAAAAAATAATAAGTTATACAAAATGGAAAATTATCTCTTAAACGTATAAAATTGAAATGAATTAGACTAAAGAAAAACTAAGTGTGCATGAAGCCTCTAAAACAAAAGAGGTATGTCAGGACAACATCCCAAATCATCCTAACAATGAAATACTGAAAGCAAGGTAAATTAAGTCATCAAGAATGCAAAGAGACTCACCAACTAACTCTGAGTGCTCAACTTGATAAATGAGGTGTTGGGTGCTAATCCATTTTACTTGCGTCTGCATCATAAGATGATGCAGGCTAACTAGAATCAATATATTGAATGTACGAGTAAGTCAGTTTTAATGTTAAACACAACTTAATCTTTAAAAGAATCTCAAAAGAACACTTACCTTGGTTTTACTCAACTCTTGAACAACTTAACTCAATATAAAGCAATAAAACACAATATATGTATATTTCACACCTCTTCCATTTTTATTTTACAATTGTTGAGGATATGACGTTTTTGTAGAGTTACCACTTGGAATTGAGTTTTTAGGTGTTCCAAGTAACCCAGTAATGCCTTGATTAAAAAAAAACTCTATTTTTAGTCTACAAAAAATATAGAGAAGGGTATGGAATTTTATTGATCGGAGGGAAGGTATGAAAC
Source organism: Solanum chilense (assembly GCA_032847665.1). Classification (NCBI taxonomy): domain Eukaryota; kingdom Viridiplantae; phylum Streptophyta; class Magnoliopsida; order Solanales; family Solanaceae; genus Solanum; species Solanum chilense. The sequence goes on from CM064970.1 coordinate 40,494,267, forward strand.
ACCCTCCGAGCCCCGTGGTTGTAGAACGATCGCTTTATTAACTTATATTTGGCTAAAATTACGTTTTTGGATAAAAAGGGGAAAATTTGTTTTAGTTACTATTTTTTAAAAAAAAGAAATTGAATTGTCTAGGAGCGTAAACTCACACAAGACCCGTAAGTTTTAGACAAATTTTACACGTCCCAATCAAATTCAAATTTTTTTTGTTAATCTCTATCAAGATTGCTCTCTTTACCAAACTCCATTTAAAAACAGGAAGAACTTGAGGAAGATGACAAATACTTCAAGCTTTTAATCCAATTTTCGTGGATTATTAATCTTTAAGGTATAGGTTTTTCACTCTTTGGATAGCTTTCCCCAAGAGGTCCTTTCAAAGATAAGTTTTCAACAACTTCAATTCAAGGGTTTTTACTCTACGTAACAGATTTTATTCATAACTCTAGATTTATGATTTTCAATGTAAAAACGTGTCTTCCATGGTCTATTTTACACGAATTGATCAGTATGTGGTTAGTATGTTTGAATTTCTTGTGAAGCAAGTTCTTATCTAGATGACAGTTTCGTATGATTGTTTCCACTATTTGACAATATGAAAATTTAGTGATTGGAACTTAAACTACAATGAACTCTTAAATGACCCTTTTACTTACCCTACATTATGCGTTTATGTTGTGTATGATTTTAAGAGTTGTTCTTGGTTATTATATTGAGTATTTTGCTATGTTATGATTATAAATGTTGTAAGTTGAACTAACTTCTTGAATAAGGTTTTTGGAAGAATGAGGTAAGTGTTCTAAAGTTGTGATTACTCTACAATGTTTATGTTAGCCTAATAATCATGATGTTATGTTATGGAAGTATGTATGATGTTGTTATATGTATATGCACGACTATGAACATGCTATTCGTAAGATCATTAGAAGAACACAATAAATGAAAGTCAAAATATTCTCTTGTAAGCTTTACTCAAGATGACTACGTTATGTTAATCTCACAAACGAAGGGTTAGAATGAAAGGATAATCTCATCTAATCCTAAAGATCTCATGATCATATTTATACATGGTTTTAATATACTATGACATATGAAAAGTTCATTATAAAAGACAATTTAAAGGTAATTTAAGAAAAGGACTTAAGCTAAGCACCGATGAACTAGATATGTGAGGTGTCCCTTCCCTTGTTGGAAGGTAGATTCAAAATGACTCTCATGAGATTGAGGCTGCCATGTTATGTGGAACTATGGGTCTCTAATTCATCTCCTAGTTCTTGAACTATGTTTCTATCATAGGATACTACCTAGCGGAACCACAAAGAGAGCTATGTAATGTTTGGTTCTACTTTGGCCGATACACGACCTTCATACGGTGTTGTGTTTTATGACATCGGATTCCATATTTAGCTCACATGGTTAATGTAGGTAAAGGCGTATTGTAACTCTTCTAAAATGAAAGACAAGTAAATGGACATTGACTAGGGATACTTGAAGAGTATACTTAGTATAGGTAGGGGTATGCAACTCTACCTAGACATTGCACAAGTTGACTCTAAGGAATGTCCTAGGAGATTGTTCTTATGTAATATGATAACATTAAAAATATATGTTTATGATACATGATGTTACTCTTATATGAATGTTTGTCATTATGTAGAATACGTTATTTGTATATGAAGTAATGACTTATTATGTTACAAATTATATGAAGAGAAACATTAATTATGGTCTCCTATCTTATCTACTTGGTTGTGTAGGGTTATAGGGCTTCACATGATCACGACACTTCTAGGTTGGGGATGGGATCATTTCTAAGCGTTTTGCATGTTATGTTTATATGATCTGCTGAACATGAAATCCACATTACTTTATATTACTACAACTGTAGGTTCTGACCATTGAAGTTTAATTGGTCGATTTGAAGAAGGATGGAACTGTATCTCCAAGTCTTGGTAGGTCCTCATGTTCGTGCATGCTATCATACATATTTCAGATTATGAAGACTTAGTAGTTTTTAGAATATCTTATTTCTAATTATGTTTATTTGGATTCTATTGTATTAAGGCCTATATAGTATATTTTTTATTTGCACTCTTTAGATGGTTTTATATAAGTTATTTTCATAAAAAATATCATATGTCTTTATGAATGATAAGTATGAAGTCTAAGTATACTACAAGTATAATGTAAAATTTTAATTTTCTGTAATTTTTACTGATAACATGTTATGACGAATGCTAAGGGATTGTCTTAGTCCACTGAGATAACGCCGCCGCCAGTCTCATCTAGGGTGTACTCTCAAGGTGTTACAAGACTGGTATCAGAGCATGATATTGAATATCCTTAGGATCAATGTCTCACTAAACCACATTACGTAGTGTCTTATTCATGGTTGTGAAGCGCGCCACAATTATGGACGAGAGACTATGTGATGATTACGAAACTTCTCTTTTTATTTATACTCCTATGTCGTGCCTTTAGAGTTTTCACACTATGTGTCGCTTAGCATATAATCCCTTTGTTGTGATTTTAGGCGATGAATACAAGAAGGATAGTCGTGAGGAGAGTAGAAGAGGAGATTGCGAACGCTGGAGCTACTTCCCAAGGTAATTGAACTGCTTTTCAAGTTAAAGCTGCTGCAAATAATCAAGTTTCGGCAAATCCTCCGACTATGACGGATGTTGAGGTGAGGGCAGCCTTGCTTCAAATTTCCGAAGCCATCACCACCCAAGCTCAGTCCATTACGGCACAAGCTAACAGAAAGGTTGCACCTCGAGAGAACCAACATGCTAGTACTATGGCTAGCTATTTGAGAGATTTTATGATAATTAATCCTCCCATGTTCTTTGGATCGAAACTTAATGAAGACCCCAATGATTTCCTTGATAACGTCTATAATATTTTGATTGTTATGGGGGTGAGTACTATTCAGATAGTTAAACTTGCTACTACTATACTTAAAGACATGGCTTAGACATGGTACAATCAGTGGAAGGATAGTACGCTTTAGGATGTGGTCCCGTGACTTGAGAGATCTTCAAAAAGGCAGTTTTTGACAGATTCTTTCCAAGGGATTAAATGGAAGCTAAGGTAGAAGAGTTTATCAACCTTTGTCAAAGTTGTATGAGTTTCAAGGAATACTCCTAGAAATTAATTAAGTTTTCCAAATAAGGTTCCTCTTTTAATTCGAATGATAGGAATGAGATGAGCCATTTTGTAACTGCCTTGTCAGAAGAGCTAGAAGAAGAATGTCGTGCAACCATGCTTTCTGACAATATGAATCTTTCTAGGTTGATGGTTCATCATAAACAAGTTGATTATAGTCGTCTTAGGAAGAAGAATAAGTAAGTTAAGAAGGCATGGTCTTTTGAAAGTAGTTTTTCTGAAAGTAGGCCTTATGTGCAAGACAAGCCTAAGTTCAAGAAAAAATTTTCAAATCAGACTCTTCCGAATTTCTCCAAGAATCACAATGATAGAGGTTCTAATCATAAACCTCAAAAGGGGATAAATGCCTATCCACCAAAAGAGAGACCAACTTGTGGTAAGTGTAGCAAGAATCATGTAGGTGAATGTTTTGTTGGGACTAATAGTATTTATGGTTGTCGTGAAGGTGGCCATATGTCGAAACAATGTCCTAATATTAGAAGAAAAACTTAGGGGAATAACAAATCTCTATCAAGTCGTTGTAGTTCTTAATCTTCAAAAGGAAACTATTTCTATGCACTAAAGGCTAGGGTGAGCAAGAAAGCTCTCCCAAAGTTGTGATAGGTGTGTTACAAGTTTCCTCTTTTATTGTTTATGCATTGCTTGATCCAGTTGCTACTCTTTATTTTCTTATACCTTTGGTAGCAAGGAAGTTTGATGTACTTCATGCTTTTTTGATGTAACCTTTTTCGATTTGTACCCCAATGGGTGACTCTGTATTTGCAAAAAGAGTTCATAGGAAATGTCCTAATGCTTCCCAATAGAATTACTCTTGTTGATTTGGCAGAACATGACATGTTGGATTTTTATATCATCTTAGGTATGGATTGGCTCCATGTTTTTTTGCTTCCATAGATAGTAAAATAAGGGTAATGAAGTTTCAATTCCCAAATGAAAACATTTTATAGTGGAATGGGGAAAATTTTATTCCAAGGGGTCAAATCATTTCTTTTTTGAAGGTTTGTAAGATTATAGCCAAGGGTTGTTTATACCATGTGGTGAGAGTTAAGAACGTAAAATGTAAAACTCCTTGTATCGAGTCAGACCCTGTATTGAGAAAATTCCAAGAATTTTTTGCTATTAACCTTCCAGGAGTTCCTCCCTAATGGGAAATTTACTTTGGCATTGAATTATTACTGGATACGAGTCCCATTTCACTTCCTCCATATAGGATGACTCCGCCTAATTGAATGACTTAAATCTCCAACTCAAAGATTGACTAGACAAAAGTTTTATTCACCTGAGTATTTCTCAATGGAGTGCTCCAGTTTTTTTTCTTATTAAAAAAATTGGGTCTCATAGAATGTGCATTTATTATCGCCAACTCAATATGGTCACCATAAAGAACAAGTATCCTCTCCATAGGATTGATGATCTATTTGATAAACTCCAAGCTGCTAGTTACTTTTCAAAGATTGACTTATGGTCGGGATATCACCAATTTAGGGTTAGAGGTGAAGATGTTCCCAAAATTGTCTTCCAAACTAGATATGGAAACTATGAATTCCTAGTTATGTCTTTTGGGTTATCAAATGCCCCGGCGGCGTTCATGGACCTAATGAATAGAGTTTACGAGATTACCTCGACTCATTCATGATTGTGTTCATTGATTATATTTTGATATACTCCATGAATGAAGATGAGCATGAGAGTCACTTAAGGTCGGTTACTTTTCTTGTCCATGTTATCTTTGGTGATGGTGTAGAGGTTGATCCGAAGAAGGCGATGCGATCAGAAATTTGCCTAGACCTTTGACTCCCACACAGATAAGGAGTTTGTTGGGTCTATCCAACTATTATAGAAGGTTTGTTGATGGTTTTTTGTCCATTGCTTCTCCTTTGATAGCCTTGACCCAAAAGAAGGTGAAATTTTAGTGGTTGGAAGCTTGTGAGAAAGATTTTCAATAGTTGAAGCATAAGCTTACCTCCGCTCCGGTATTGACCTTATCAGAGGGAAATCAAGCCTTTATAGTGTATTGTAATATATCTCGTGGGATTGGTATGTGTCCTCATGCAGCATGGTAAGGTGAAAGCTTATTCTTCTAGGCAACTCAAAGTTCATGAGAAGAATTACCCAACTCATGACCTTGATCTAAATAAAATAAATTTTGTCTTCAAATATTGAGACACAAATTGTATGGTGTGCATGTTGATGTATTTACTGTGCATAAAAGTTTTCAATATATGCTTACACAAAAGGAGTTAAATCTCCGATAGAGAAAATAGTTAGAATTGTTGAAAGATTATTACATGAGTGTCCTTTACCGCCCTCGCAAGGCCAATGTAGTTGTGGATGCTTTGAGTCGTATGACTATGGGTAGTGTGTCTCATGTTGAAGGAGAGAAGAAAGGACCTGTGAAAGAAGTTCATAGGTTGGCTCTATTAAGTGTGTGGTTAGAAGATTCTCCAAATGGTGCTTTTATTTTCCATCATAACTCCGACTCATCATTAGTGGTGGATGTGAAATCTAAGCACCATCTTTATCCACTTTTGATGGAGTTGAACGAATCAATACTTGGTAAGCTCAATGAGTCATTCTCCCGGGGGGGATTGTGTTCTTAGGTACAAAGGGAGATTATGTGTACTCGATGTTGAGGATTTGAGAAATCAAATTCAGGAATAATCTCATGGTTCTCACTATTCTATACATCCGGGTTCCACCAAAATGTATCATGACCTTAGATAGATTTATCAGTGGGATGGTTTATAATGGGACATAGTTGAGTTGGTTGCTAGGTGTTTGAAGTACCAACAAGTTAAAGCTGAGCATTTCAAACCAGGTGGTTTAAACCAAATCATGGATGTTCCTACTTGTATGTGGGAAGACATCAAAATAGACTTTGTTGTTGGGTTGCCTCGCACCCGAAGGCAAAATGATTCAATATGGGCTATTACGGATATGTTGACCAAATCTGCCTATTTTATTACCGTTATGTTTACATACACGGCTTATGATAATGCAAGGATTTACATTAATGAGATTATGATTCTTCATGGGATTCATTTGTCCATCATTTTTTATGGAGGTGCCCAATTCACTTTTCGTTTTTGGAAGGAATTTCAAAAGGGTTTAGGTTCAAGTGAAACTTAGTAGCGATTTTCATCCTCAGACAGATGGTCAAGTGGAACGTACCATTCAGATCCTTGAGGACATGTTAAGGGCCACTGTAATTGATTTTAAGGGAATTTGGGATGATCACTTGCCTTTGATTGAGTTCTCTGACAAGAATACGTATCATTCAAGCATCTCCATGACACCTTTTAAATCTCTTTATGGTAGAAGAGGTCGGTCTCTACTTGGATGGTTTGAGTTTGTTGAACCCTAACTCCTTTGTCCAGAGATTATCTTTCAGGCTATAGACAAAGTTCAAATCATAAGAGATAGATTGAAGACAACCAATAGTCGGCAAAAGTCTTATGCTGACAATCGAAGAAGAGATCTTGAGTTCGAAAAAGGTGATCATGTCTACTTGAAGATCTCACAATGAAAAAGGTGATAAGATTTGGTACAAAGCGGAAGTTAATTCCCTGGTATGTTGGTCTTTATGAGGTCTTACAATAGATTGGAAAGGTTGCGTATGAACTAAAACTACCTATTGAACTAGCTTCGGTTGAACCGTTGTTTCGTGTTTCTATGCTCAAGAAATGCATAGGCGACCCCGTGTCTATTCTGCCTATTGATGGTTTAGTGTTGGATGAAAACCTGTTATATAAATAGGTTCCAGTTGAGAATCTAGGTCGCCAAGTCAAGAAGTTGAGAAACAAGGAGGTTGCCTTTGTAAAAATTTTATGGAAGAACCACCTTGTTGAGTGTGCAACAAGGGAGGTTGAAGCCGACATGAAGTCCCTCTACCCTCATCAATTCACTCCTTAAGGTAAGTCATTCATCTTCATAGAGAAAGTAATTCATAATCATGAAATTGACTTTTGCTAGATAGGTGCATGTTTTTGTAAAAGATAGTACCAACTAGAGTTTTAAGAAAATGCCTTCATACTCTATTCTTCCACTTATGTGAAATATGTATGCATGGGTCTTCTTCAGATTTTACTGTTTTTTTGTTGTTTTGATAAGAATGATAGCATGGTAACTCTTTGATACATTTTGAGCTTATGATAAGGTTGAGAGGGAAATTCCTCACAATGTGTTATGAAATATTGAGCTCTACCTGTTTGTGCATCATGAATTGAGTGTTATATATTGTGTTATGGTATGTTTTAAAGGAATCGTGAAGTACTCCTATAAAATTTGAATTATTAAGCTGTTATGTTGTTTATTGGTTGGGATGCTAGTATAAAATTTTAGTTTCATTCGAGGACGAATGTTCCTAAAGGGGGGGGGGGGATAATGTAACAATGCACAAATTCTATTACTTAAACTAGATGTTATCTATTAAGTAATAATTTTTTTTCCATACCCATAGTAATGTAATAAAATCATTTGGAAAATCTTAGAGCCAAAACGACTAAGAAAGACCTTGACTTCCGAAAACTAAGACCTTGACTTCCGAAAACTAGCTAATTCAAACTAGTAGACGTCCCTATGTTTGGAGAAGGTTCCTTAGTGTCAAATCTAGTCTAAAACTTTGAAAGAGACCTTGGATAGGTAGTATATAGTGCAATGTGTCCAAAAGCCCGGTAACAACATCCCAAGGACCACTTAAAGGATCCTTAGGGAAGACTCAAACATGGGTGGGAAGGCTGCCTGGCAGTTTGTGAGCAGGTAGAATTGAATGCAAGGCGTGCAATGCGAGCCTGACACGCAGGTCACTACCTCAAGATTAAAGAGGAAGCCATGCGACGCGAATCTGACATGCACCTCACTGGCTCAACTTAAATTTAATAAAAATGATGGTATTTGGCCCCACGACGCGCAGCTACTTCCCAAAATCATTAAAGTCGTATTTTTGGTAATTTAAATTCTTAAAAAAAACACCCATTTAAGTGGAGGGTCTTTTGGTTAATTCATAATATTACTATATGTAGATATTAGGTCAGTTTTAGACCATTTTTGCACGTCCTAATAAGATTCAAATGAAAATTCTCTCATCTTTCTCAAAAATGTTCTCCTTTACAAACTCAATTGAAGAACAAGAAGAACTTAAGGAAGAAGATGAACACTTCAAGCCTTTCATCAAAAATTTGTGGATTCTTCATCTTTAAGGTATGGGTTTTTCACTCTTCGGATTCTTTTCCCCAAGAGGTCCATTCAAAGATATGTTTTCGAGAACTTTAATTCTAGGGTTTTTACTCTACATAACGGATTTTCATCCTAACTCTAGGTTTATGATTTTCAATGAAAATTAAGTGTTTTCCATGGTATATTTCACACCAATTTATGAGCATGTGGTTAGTATGTTTGAATTTTGAAGCATGATCTTATATAGATAATGGTTTCGTATGATTGTTTCCACTATTTGACAGTATGAAAAAGTAGGGATCAGAACTAAGACTAGAATGAACTCTTAAATGACCTTTTCATTTATCCTATATTATGCATTGATTATATGTATGATTTGAAGAGTTGTAATTTTTTATGCTATTGAGTAATTTTCTATGTTATGATTATGAATGTGGTAAGTTGAACTAAGTTCTTGAATAAGATTCTTGGACGCATGAGTTAAATCTTCTAAAGATGTGATTACTCTAAAATGCTTATGTTAGCCTATAAATCATGATGATATGTTATGGAATTATGTATGATGTTGTTATGTGTATATGATGGGCTATAAACATACTATTTGCGAGATCATGAAAAAAACACTATAAATGTTAGTTATGATATTTTCTTGTATGATTTACGCAAGATGATTATGTTATGTTAATCTCACAAACAAATTGTTACAATGAAAGGAAATTCACATCCTATCCTAATGAGATCAAGATCATGTTTATACAAGGAGTTAATCTCCTATGACCTATGATAAATTTTTTTATAAAAGACAACTTAAAGGTTATTCAAGAAAGGAACTTAAGCTAAGCACCATTGAACTTGATATGAGAGGTGTCTCTTCTCTAGTTTTAAGGTAGGTTGAATATGACACTCATGAGATAGAGGATGCCATTTTATGTTGAAAAATGGGTCTCTAATACATCTTCTAGTTGTTGAACTATGTTGCCAAAATTTGATACTGGCTAGTGGATCCTCTTAGAAAGCTATGTCATGTTTGTTTCTACTTTGGCCGGTACACAACCTTTTTTTGGTGTAGGGTTTGATGACATCGGATTCCATGTTTAGATCACATGGACTATATCGATTAAGGGGTATGTTCCCTTATCTAAAATGAAAGACAAGTAAATGGACATTGACTAGGGGGACTTGAATAGTCTACTTAGTATAGGTAGGGGTATGCAACTCTACCTAGACATTGCACATGTTGACTCTAAGGGAAGTCCTAGGAAATAGTTCTGATATAAATTGTTAACATGAAATATATATGTTTATGATACATGATGTTACTCTTATTTGAATTTTGGGAATTATGATCAATATGTTATTAGGTTACATATCTATATGAAGTAATGACTAATTATGTTACAAGTTATATAAAGCAAAACATTACTTATGGTCTCCTATTTTATCTACTTGGTTGTGTGGGGTTGTGGGGATTCACATGACCATTGCCATTTTATGTTGGGTATGGGATCATTTTAAGTGTTTTTGGTATGTTATGTTTATATGATTTATTGAACAAGAAATGTTAAATGACTCTATGATAATATCTCTTTAATTATGATTATACTTTACGTTGATGGAATCCTTAACTTGTTTATCTTATATGGTATGTGCATTGAAGACTTTCATATGACTTAGCATGTTTTCTAAAGATACGATAAATTACCCTTTTTCATGGATGTCCTTATATCTTATGTTCATATACCAATACTTAGTACATGTGGTGTAATACCCCTATTACTTTATATGACTACAACTGTAGGTGTCGGCCATTGAAGTTTTAGGAGGCCGATTTGAAGAAGCTTGGAACTCTTTATCCAAGTCTTTGTAGGTTCTCATGTTCATAGATGCTATATTTCATATTCTACCTTATGAAGACTTAGTAGTTTTTAGAATAGCCTATTTCCAGTTATCTTTCTTTGAATTCTTTTGTATTGAGGCTTATATGGCATATTTACTATTTATTGTCTTTGTCCAAATTTGCACTCTTGAGATGGTTATATATATGTAAGGTAGATTTTGTAGAATATCATATGTCTTTACGAATATTATGTATGAAGTCTAAGTACTTCAAGTAAATGTAGAAGTTTTAATTTTTTGCAATTTTTTAGTGATCAGAAGTTATGACGATTGCTAAGGGCTTGTCTGATTCATCTTCGAGGAAGACGATGCCGGTCTCATCTGGGGTTTACTCTCAGAGTGTGACAGTGCGTTTGCCTGTGTTAAATAAGATGCATTTTCTTTATAGATTGTCCAACGATTGGGTGTATCCCCAAAAATGTGAATATGATGTGTATAATCCATAAGTGTCAGTGCGTATTTCCCAGAACATGCATATGGTGTGCATTGTCCATGAATAGAGAATTGATTTGTATTGCATGTGAATAAGAAGTGGTGTGTGCAAAAAATAACTTGAGATTGTTGCGTATTGCACGGAATTAAGACCGGTGTGTATTGCACATGAACAAAGGATGGTGCGTGTTGACCATGAATAAAGTACGTGTGCATATTGCATAGAATTCAAATTGATGTGTATTGCACATGATTTAAAATTGGTGCGTATTGCAAAAAATTCAGACCTAAACGTAGTGCACATGGAGAGGATGGTGTGTATTCCGCACGATAAAGAATTTGTATGTATTGCATGGAATTCAGATTGATGCATATTGCACATGAACTCAGATTGGTGCGTTTCCACGAAATTCAGACTAGTGCGTATTGCACATGAACAAAGGATGGTGTGTATTGCCTATGAATAAAGGATATGTGCGTATTACACATAATTCAGATTGGTGCGTATTGCAGATAAATGCACATTGATGCGTAGTGTACGCAATTTAGACTGGTGTGTATTTCACATGAACACAGATTAATGAATATTGCACAAAATTCTAATTGATGCGTATTGCACATGAACAAAGGATGATGTGTAGTGCTCATGAGTAAAGGATGTGTACGTATTGCACAGAACTCAGATTGGTGCGTATTACACATGAATTCAGATTACCGTGTATTACACGAAATTCAACCAGTTGCGTATTACACTTGAAGAAACAATGGTGTGTGTTGCCCATGAATATAGGATGTGTACGTATTGCATTGAATTTCGACTGTTGCGTCTTGCACATAAAAAAGGATGATATGTATTGCCCATGAATGAAGGATGTGTGCATATTGCAAGGAATTCATATTTGTGCGTATTGCACATGAATTCAAAATTAATATGTATTGCACTGAATTTGATGTGTATTGCACATAAATAAAGGATAATGTGTATTGCTCATGAATAAAGGATGTGTGTGTATTGCAAGGAATTCAGATTGGAGTGTATTGGACATGAATTCAGAATTGTTGCATATTGCACAGAATTAAGAATAGTGCGTATTGCACATGAAAAAAGGATGGTGCGTATTTAACATGATAAAGGATGTGTGTGTATTGCATGACATTCAGATTGGTGCGTATTGCACAAAATTCAGATTAGAGCGTATTTCCCGAAATTCTTGCATTGAGAGACAAGAATATGAGTAACATAAAATAAAACACCAAATATGTGAAGACTTTGGATAACTCGTTTTTGTGATGTTTATTTTTTACTTGTAATCTTGCATGTTCTATTCTTCATGTGTTGACAAAATGAAAGTGAAATTTTTTTACTTAAAGTCTTTGTTTGTTTGTGGCCTTGATGCTCTAACAATTTGACCATACTCGCGACCAATTTCTCCAACTCTACTACAAATACTTGGTTGAACAATATTTGAAGCTTTTTCTTTGTCAACTCAGGGTCCTTGATCTTTTTAGTACTACCAAATATCATGGTGCTACTGATTTCCCAAAGAATGATGATTTAAGAGACTATAATGTGTTTCTTCACAAATTTTCAGTGAAGATGTGAGGTATTTTTTGTCCTTGGTCAATGGTACGTCAACTTAGATACTCAACATAACTTTTTGGAACCCATAGTAAGCTTTCCAATCTTTACTTTATTTTGTCAAGAGTATATATCAAAAAGAGTAGAAAAATATCAAACTTATGAGTATGAAAGATTGAATCAAGAAGACTATAAACTTAAGGAAGGGCATTCCTTTTTAAAAGAAAAATGAGAAAGAGAACTTAACTAGAGGCATTCATCGACTTTGATTTAACCATGATATGTACTTTGGACTTAACCCCCGATCCGTTTGAGTTATTCAGTTCTCAAAATTTGAGTCATCGTCAATTGATTTATGTGTCCTTCATTCAGAGGTGTTGAGAAATGGTCATCATTGCAGATTCTTTCAATGATGTTCTCTCCCTTTATCTTAAGGTGCCTGTAGGATTTTCAAATATAAGATCTTATTCTTTGTCGACTTATGGTGCCTATGTAGTTTTTACCGATAAAACTCTCTCATTTCTTTTTTTAACTTATGATGCCCCAAGTTTTTTCACTCATAAGTTTTTTTAAACTAATTTTTCTTTTGATGATCAATATCATTCTTAGAGTTGATCGAAAAAACTAGGTTGCTAGAAAAAACGAAATTACAATATTACATTATTCCATCAAAAAATAAAAAAAATGCGCCACATTTCTATAAATATTAGAAGACTTAATTATTTTGTATGACCCAGGGTTGCCTACGGATCCTTTTGGAATAAGTTCAAACGAAGTTCAAAATTACAAAGAGATTTTTTTTTTCTTTTTTTTTGCGAGATGTATTTGTTCTTAAAACTTTCACAGTATCTTAGAAAGCGTTAAATGTACAATCTTTTGACTACGTCCGCATTAAAAATTATGCATGTGATTTTTCCCTCTATATTAGTAAGGTGCAATGCTGCTTTGGACAACACTTCCTTGATAAAACATAGACCTTTCAAATTTGCGGAAAAATTTCCCTTGGTTTGTTCTCGGGGAAGGAGAATTAACATTAAGACCATTTGACCTACTTCAAAGTGTCTTTGGTGCACTTTTATGTTGTATGGACAAGCCATCCTTTGCTGATAAAGCTGACAAAAATAGGAAGTCGTCAATCGTTTTCTCTTCTATTAATATGAGCTCCTCTATTTGGGTTTTGACCCATTCGTTATGTTCAATTTCAGCCTCGACAATTATTCGAAGATATGGAATTTCGACTTTCCCTGCAATCACAACCTCAATCCCATACACTAGCAAATAAGGAGTGGCTCAATCAAGGTGCACACTGTTGTGCGATATCGTAAAAGTGCAAAATGTAGATTCTCATGCCATTGTTTGGTGCCTTGAACCATCCTTATGAGAATCTTTTTGATATTCTTGTTGGCTGCCTGCACAACTCCGTTATCTTTTGGCCGGTATGTAGTAGAATTGTGGTGCACAATATTGAACTACTCATATACCTCCTTCATCAGATTGCTATTAAGGTTTGCATCATTATTTGTGACGATATCTCTTGGGATACCAAATCAACAAATGATGTTCATATTGACAAAATCCACGATTGCCTTCTTACTGATTGCATTGAAAGTGATCACCTCCACTAATTTGGTAAAGTAATGAATAACGACGAAAATGAAAAGTGATCGCCTTCACCCAATTGGTAAAGTAATTAAGTGCGACAAAAAAGAAATGATGCCCTTTAGAGGCTTTTGGATCAATTGGTCAGATAACATCCATTCCCAATGCAACAAAGGGTCAAAGAGAGGCCATTGGATACTGAAACTTCGACAAAGGTGAATTAATGAGATCACCATGAAGCATTGATGACATTTTTTCACAAAATGAAACAACTTTGGTTCCATGGTTCAATAATAGCCCGCCCGAAGTATCTTTTTTTAAGGATATATCCATTCATGTGTGGTACACATACCCAAACATGTACTTCATTCATTATCATCTTGTCTTCTTCACCATCCACACATCTCAACAAGTTCAGATCTGGATTTCGTTCATATAAAACTTCCCCGCTCAAAAGGAAACCATTAGCCAAACACCTATTAGATCTTTTTTGTCTTTCATTGGCATGTTCGGGGCATCTACCTATCTTTAATAATGCGTTGATGTCTAATTACATTGGTTCACCATCTTGTTCTACTTTTACTGTATTACATTAGCTATGTTGGTCCCGAACATTAATCTCCAATGGAGTTATATAAGCTTTTCGAGGATATGGAAGCATTGAGGCAAAACTAGCCATGTCATCTGCCAATTCACTATGGAATGTGCGGATGTATCTATACTTTATAGGACTGAACCTCTTTCAAAGATCTTCAAAACATTGTCTGTGTGGAAGAAGCTTGAGGTCTCGAGTTCTCCATTCGCCATGAGCTTGTCCAATAAGCAAATAGAAATCTCCTAACACAATCAATTCTAGCACACCTAAATATATTGCCATAACTATTGCAGGGTAATGTTTCCGTGTAGGCAATATTAGAATTGCCCAAATACGTGTTCTTTTTGCATTGATTGCTCCATTAAAGTACAATTGCCAGTCTTCATTTCCATCTAAACATAGTTCCTCAATTGAGTGACTCTCTTCATCTGGAAAATATATATCCAATGGTTCATACCCACCATTGACTCGGTTCTCTTCGAACTGGTCTGCCAAAGCTTGGGCTTTCATTGAAGTGTGGCTGACATATATAATGTCAAATTTAGTGAGCACAATTTTCCATTTCACCAGTGTGCCATTTGGCATTGTCTTTTGAAATATGTACTACAAATGTTCCATCCTCGATATGAGGTAACTTGTGTAGGACAAAAGGTAATGCCTTCACATCTGAGCTACCCAAGTAAAGGCGCAACATGTTATCTCCAAAAGGGTGCACTTGATCTCATACCTAGTTAATTTCTTTCTCAAGTAGTAGATAGCTTTCTCCTTCCTACCTGTGGAATAGTGTTGACCGACAACGCTCTCAAAGGAATCATTTGTCACTAGAAGGTATAGAAAGAGAGTCCTATCAGGTTCAAGCGGGTCCAATATGGAGGGTTTGACAAATACCCTTTGATTTATTCAAAAGCCTGTTGACAATCTTTTATCCACCTGACGGTAGCATCCTTCTTCAGAAGTCTGAAAATAGGATCACAAGTTCTTGTGAGTAAAGCAATAAACATGTTGATGTAGTTTAACCTCCCAAGTAGACTCATGACTTCTGTCTTATTTTGTGGCAAATACCGAATGACTTTTATATTAGAAGGATCCAATTTTATTCTCTTTCTACTGACAATAAAACCCAGAATTTTTCCACATGGAACTCCAAATGCACATTTTGCTGGATTAACCTTGAGATCATATCTTCGAACTCTTTCTATTAATTTTCTCAAAATCTTGCACATGATCAGCTTGTGTGTAAGATCCATAAATTGAATTAGGTGAACTAGAGACTAACATTTTTTAATGAGTGTATAAGGTCCTAAATTGGTCAATATTTTTGTATTGAGGAAGTGTATAATAGTTAAGGTGCATTGGAAGTCAAATGTCAAGGGACGATTATGACATTCGACGAATAAGTCACATATATTCCTTATATGTGGTTTTAATAGTTTATGTGCGATTCATGAGGTTATTAGGTAATAATATGAGTTATTATAGTTTTTAAGGTAGTGTGTCATGTTTCGTGAAGTTTGGAGATCAAACATCCATGACGTTCGAAAGGTTTTCCTTGATATAGCCTTGTGTGTCTATGCATGTTTCATTGAGTTTTACGTGTTCGTTTTGGATTAAATTTATGTGAGAGATAGTAAATCGTATACGAGCATATTTTGGTTGGAAACGTCTGGGAAAACATTCCCAAGGACCATCTAAGAGTCCTTCATGAAGGACCCATGTTGGTGGCCAAGACTGCCTAAGAAAGCCCACATACAGATTGCAATCCACGCACCGTGGGTCATTCGATGCTCCGAAGGTGAGGTATCATTGATGGAAATTTAGGCATGTGGAAGGATATGCCAAAGCCCAGCCTCAACCCCAGACCACGGACCAGCAGGACGTCCGTTGGTCAAGGGACGGGCCTTCGATAGTCCTTCCGTCTGTGAGGCTGTTCCAACACAACTTCACTGTATGTTGAGGGGTGATGTTGTAATGTCACCCACGTAAAAATAAGACTTTGGGTGGTTCCTAAAGGGTCTTTTGGGTATTTTAAATACTTTTATAAGTCTATGATATTTTGAAAAATTTATTCTATAAAATCAAAACCAAATTCCCTTAGAAATTCACTAGAACTCCATTGGAGCCAAAACTTAAGGAAGGATTTGGATTAGAGAATTGAGTGAAGATTATTGATAAAATTGAAAAATTAGATTCATTTTGGTATGGTTGTTGATCCTTGGAACTCTATTAATTCAGGAGCCCAACTTTCAAAAAAGTTTTATAAAGTTTTCAAAGATAAATCGTCCAATTTCATGATCTATCGATTGGTTCTTGCATTAATAATTTATAGCATTGTATATTGATTGAATATTTATTAATTGATGATTCTAACTCAATTAACTTATGAACTCATGTAATTGATGAATTCTAGTTTTTGGCTACTTTATGGTTAAGTGATTTGGACTTAATGTTTATGAATTCTACTGTAGTTGTTTATGGATTATTGATTGATGTAATTATTGTATTGAATTGATATCTAGGTTGTATTAGATTGATGAATCTATCTTGAATTTATCTAGTTTAATTGAGTATTATAGTTTTTATATTGAATTGATGCTCATGGCCATGGGTAAGGGCCTTACGGTATTGAATGGGATGGTTTAGCACTACATTGAAGTACTGAAGATGGAGTGGTGGTATGATTCATTTATTCCCTTTATTTTAAGTATATTAGAACTTAATTATGGTGTTATTTGTATGGTAAACTTATGGTTGCGGTGTTATGTGCTTTACATACAATTGATGTGGCCTTGTTCACGTTACATGATGTAATATGATGATCATGACCTTGTCAGCAAGTACTTGAAGTATTATGATGATTAGTGTAGTTTAATTTTGTGAAGTATGATTATGTATATCTACATGTGAAGTAAAGTGAAAATATGTATTATTTCTATGTTTGTTAGGAGATCATGTTAGACTATTATTATGTGCTTAGATGTGTATTGTTAGGGCTGATGCATGGTTATTCCTACTTGATTATATGAGTCTATGATGATAATATTGATGATTATATGGTAATTTATAGGATGACTTAAAGATGATAATGGTTATTTCTTTGTGCTTCTAGAATGACATGTAATATTTGTTAAAGTGAAATATAAGGTGTCTTGTCTTTGTTGACTTGTGTCCCTTACTTAATGTATATATGGATGTGAATATGAGATTTCTTTATTTAGGATTCTAAAGTCTATTAGTATTGTGTATATTAATTACATGAGACCTTAAATGATTTTAAGAGGGTCCTTTATGTGAAACCTTGAACCTAGTGGTAAGGTTATGAATGTTGAAGTCAAAAGTTGTAATGGTATCCTTCAAGTAAAGAAATGATAGAAATAACGTTAGTTGGCTTAAACGGCATCATATCAAACCTCAGGAATATTATTATGAGCCTCTTGGCTCCATTTTAAGGTAGCCCTACTTGACCTTTTTTGGTACAATAAATGCTATTGGGATATGAAATTGATATGGAACCCCTTTATATGAACCTTTAATATAAATTATTCTATGATAACAAAGGTTAGCACCAAGTGAGTATGATTAGGGAAGTAGTTCTAGTTAAAGAATGAAAATAGAGTACAAATCACACCCTTCATATTCCTTAACCATGTGCCTGCATTTGATGTGTCCAAAATCTACCATTGAAAAGTAGAACACCCTCATCGGAGTAGGTTAGAACTCGAGATTCCATGTCTAGCTATGATTGTCTATGTCGGTTATTTCCTATTCTCATCATATCGGATAACTACTAGTATTAAAGAAGTTCTATGAGGTTTAGGTAGTGGTGTGGGACTCTATCTAAACATTACACAATAGGATTTGATGGTGTTAGTTAGAGTCCCTAGGTCTTGTCCAAGACCATTACTCAAGTGTCTTTATGTGATGAATGAGTCTTAAATGAACTAATGATTGTAATGATTTAAGTTAAAGAAGGAATGTTAAATGAATAGTTACTTATGTAGAGTAGTTAAGGGTTTTCTAGTTAAGGTGTGAAGGGGGCATAGGAATGGTCACTTCGTATCATACCTAGATAAATCTTAAGAATGACTCTAATTAGGGAAGATGTTGATTATGTGAACATGATCTAAGCCTTAGGTACTCCTAAAGATTATTTGAGTAGTCTTGAAGAGGTCAATCATGGACGTTATTTTCTTGATTTATTTAAGTCTTTTGATAGCCATGGTAAGGAAAATATCATATTATACATGTTATGTGTTTTGGTGTCTTGTAAGTGTGTATGTTTCTCATTATGAGTAGTCTTGAGGATTATTTAGGAATGCCTAGAGAGGGTGTATGGGCGGTCTCTCTTTTTATTGCTTAAGTGAATCTTAGGATAGATTTTAGTGGGATAATTACATGTAAGAAGGTGTATTAGGTGAAGGTAAGAAACTTCATTGTTAAAGTGAAGGAATTCATTGTATAGTGAGTTGAAGACATTTTAATGTTTCTTCAAAAATGCTATAAATTGATATAATGTTATCTTATGTCATTCTAAGGTGTTAAATTGTTGTTATTATTATTGTTATATGATTTTTAAATGGAATGATGTATATTTCTAATAAATGTCCATTTTAATGATCTTATGCATAATGTTATATTTAGTACAATTGTTTTTACTAACTCCATACACATATTTAGCTCTAAAAGTGTAGGTGAAAGGTGAGAAGGATTGTGAAGGAGAGATTGAATTATATATTCATTAAAACAAAGTTGAAGTATGTCCACAGTTGACTTGATGGAATATATAGATGTCTTTTATTACTTTTTATGTATTGTAGTAGACTAAGTATTTCGATATATTGAAGTATGGGTCTTGTCCCAAGTATTCTCGTGTCTTAGTTTGGTACGATTGAGACTTAGTATTTCCTATGATTTCTAATGAAATATGTTGTTAAAGATATTCTTATGTTATATCAAAAGTTTTAATTATGCACTACTTTTCATTATGTATATGCGTTGAATGATATGAAAAGGGCTTGTGCAAGACCTTCGAGAGGTCAAGCACGCCGATTGCAATAAGAGATTTGCCCTAACTTCTAGTGTATTATTTCGGGACGTGACATTTTGTTTTAGACTTGATGATTACATTGTTGACGTATACTTAAGTTTTTCAATGTATAATATTATGAAACATAGTGGTCATAACTCCCATATAAGTTGCCCAACATTTTTAAGAACAAATGGCATGATCCTGTACAGTAAATCCCCCGTGGAGTGGTTCAAGCTGTTTTCTCAGCATCCTCTTCATCCATCAATATTTGATTATACCTCGCATAAAAGTCAATAAAAGGTTGAATCTCGTGTTTTGAAAAATTATCAACTAGAACGTCGATATTTGGCAAGGGAATGTTGTCCTTTTGACTAGCCTTGTTTAAATCTCGACAGTTAACACAAAGTCTTGTCTTTCTATCCTTTTTTAGCACAGGAACAACAATTTCCAACTAAGTAGTGTAACGAATGGCTTGGATCACATTTGCATTCCATTGTTTCATGAATTCTTCCTTGATTTTTTTACTCATGTTTGGTTTGAATTTCCTTCTTTTCATTTGGACAGGTGGAAAATCAAGATGATTGGGCATCATATGAACCACTAAATCAACACTTGAACCTACATGTCATCATAAGACCAAGAAAACACATCTTTGTATTCAAACAGAGTTGTATTATGGCCTCTTTCATTTCCTGATTGATATGAAGATTTATTTTTAATTACTTTAACTTTTTCGGTACTTTCCATATTGATTGTCTTAGTTTCACTAATGTTAGGCTTTGGTTTGAGCTCAAACTTTTCTAGTTCCCTATTAATTTCCCTAAAAGCCTCTTCTTCATCATATTCAACCTCTTGACTTGTGGATTCAAGAATAAACAACTCTTTGAAATCTAGAAGTGAATTCCGCATGTATTTCATGTTATCAAAGTCGACATTTAAAGAATTGAAAAATAGAGAATAAGAATTAGGGGAGGGGAAAAAACAAAATTTACTATGAAATTGGAATTTTTGTATTGAAATTGAAAAAGAGATTGAAGGGTTGACACTAATAAAACTTATATTGAAACACTCGGATCACAACCTTGACAATAACAAAAACAATCTACCAAGACTCCTTTGTTATGGAGAAAGGAGTGGATTTGCAATTTTTTAACTCAACACCAGAGCCCAGGAGATCCATATCGACATGAATTGTACCTTCACCAACTTTAACCGTGTTCACTTCATAAAACAACTAACCAAATCCCCAATAACTTCTTCAATATCTTCATGAGTAAAGGATCTTTTCAGTTCTGGATCCTGAGGATTGATAAAAGAGTGCAAAATATGGGGAATCTATTGTTGCAGCACCCAATCAGTCCTTTTGTGGTTCTTAGCAAAAATTCTATAAATTTTCTATATGACTGATGAAGTCCACAATTCATTGTGAATATATTTTCTTACCTACTAGAATCCCTTTTGTTTCAAATGTTATAGGGAGATTTGAATGCATGATGTGCTCTCTTCTTTGAATCGATGGACTATTGTCCTCTAAGAGGACACAATATTGATATTGGTTATCATAAATGCTATTTTATTTGACCTAAGAAAGTACACATGTTCTGCAAATTTACCACAAACCACTCATGTAAAGCAAACTAAAGATACAAAAATAACAAACACATTCGGGGTAGACACTTTGCAGATATTAATCACATTTTATTTTAAACACCGAACATCATGAGTTCACAGAGTCATTTGTCTCATCCCAACTTTATGTTACTCGTTGTCTTTCTCCTTTCTTATAAAAATATTTGATCGAACCTCTTGGAGGTTTCATACATATCATGTCATTGCATTAATCAAATCATTCCTATGTTCAGAAAAAACAAGACATGCAGTGAACAACAACCTCTTATTTTTGAATCATCATTTTTGGAAAATTTAAAATAATAATTTTTTTTTGAATTTTTCAATAAATAACACCAAACCCAAAGAGGGTTGCCTACGTATCTCATTTTTGTTAGAATCAGGTGTGCTTGGTTCGTAAGAAAAAAAGACTTGCCCTTGAGAGACTACCCCTTTTATTTAAAACTTTTTTTTTTGAAAAACAAAACTCCCAAAACTATTTTGAAGCTGGTCAAAAATGTAAATGCTTTCAGAACCAATTATTTTCACATAACACATAAAATGAACATTTTGGTTTATAGTGGATATGTATCGTATATTTTGTTAGGTCAAATGCACATGATGCAAATAAAGGTAACATACTAGAGACAGTTTTTCTTGGTTTAATACTTATGAAAGTTGTCTAGAGTGGCTTTACTCGAGCCGACAACTCGAGCAGGGGAGGGTAAGCGTACTTGTAGCAGAGCTTTTCCAACTTAACTGGTGTCCAACCCCGCCTAACATGTGTGGCAATCTAGAATCAAGAGTGTTACCGCACACTAACTCATCCTAGACAGATGTCATGTAGAACGTATCCGCACACACAGAGTATAACAAAATTCCACAGATTCAGAGGGTGTGTGTGAGAAGACAATTTATATATAAAATACACAATATCAAAACAATGAATTATTGAAATAACAAAATTAAATAAAAAACATAAAATTTATCCAAAAAAGGTAAATAATCAAAAATAGTCAATTTACAAAGTTAGAATTCTAAAAGAAGTCCCTGGTGGAGTCGCCATATCTTTTATTCCTCTTCATTTTTATTTTACAATTTTTGAGGATATAATGGGTTTTAAAAAAATAAGTTTATTTTTTCATATTTAAATGAAATCAGTACTTCCAATTTTTTGCTTCATTGTTCATATTTAAATTTTTGAGATGTACAATATCTCGTACTTGGATATATTCGTCCTCAAATGATTTTACTCTTACTACGCTAAGTGTAACATATAACAATCATCTCAATCACCCAACAGAAAATGCAATTACAACATTCAATCTCATAAATTAACGAATAATAAGAAGAGAATTAGTACCTTGATATGAATTCTCCGATTTCAAAAAGATGTTGATACCTCTTCCTCAGCTTCCCAAGTAACTTCCTCAATGAACTGCTTTATCCAAAGAACCTTGGCTGATGTTACTTCGTTAGTCCTCAACTTTCAAACTTGGCGATCTAGATTCTGAAATGGAATCTTTTTGTAAGATAAATCTATCCTTGATCCCATTATCATCAGTTTGTATAATAAGTGAACGATCTACCATGCACTTCTTCAACATTAAATCATGATTACTAGACAAACCGCTACTAACTCTTGTGGTACTCTAACCCATAAGCTACTTTGTCAATCCTCTTGGATATTCTGTTAGGGCTTGTGATTTTTCCCTCCATATTAGTAAGCTCCAATGCTCCTTTGGACAACACTTCATTGATAAGATATGGACCTTTCCAATTTGAGGAAAAATTTCCCTTAGTTTGTTCTTGGTGTGGGAGAATTCACATTAAGACCAGTTGACCTACTTCAAAGTGTCTTGGGTGCACTTATTTGTTATATGCACAAGCCATCCTATGCTGATAAATATGACAAAAATATGAGGCCATCAGTCGTTTCTCATTGATTAATATCAGCTCCTCTATTCGGGTTTTAAAGCATTAGGTATCTTCAATTTCACCTCGACAATAATTTCAAGAGATTGAACTTCGTGTACCGTTGCAATCACTGCCTCAGTCCCATACACCAGCAAATAAGGAGTTGCAGCAATCAAGGTGCGCACTGTT
The DNA here is from genome assembly GCA_032847665.1 of Solanum chilense. Lineage (NCBI taxonomy): Eukaryota > Viridiplantae > Streptophyta > Magnoliopsida > Solanales > Solanaceae > Solanum > Solanum chilense. The sequence goes on from CM064970.1 coordinate 40,517,442, forward strand.
GTGTGATATCATAAAAGTGCAAACGACAGCTTCTCATGCCATTGTTTGGTGCCTTGAACCATCCTTCTGAGAATCATTCAATTATTCTTGTTGGCTGCCTCCATAACTCCATTAGCTTTTTGCCGGTATGTAGTAGAATTGTGGTTCACAATTTTGAACAGCTCACGTACCTTTTATATTAGATTTCTATTAAGGTTTGTCTCATTAATTGTGATGATATATCTTACGATACTAAATCAACAAATGATGTTCGAATTGAAAAAATCCAGTACTTTCTTCTTACTGACTGCTTCGAAAGTGATCGCCTCCACCCCTTTGGTAAAGTAATGAATTGCGACTGAAATGAAAAGTGATCACCTTCACCCATTTAGTAAAGTAATTAGTTCCAACCAAAAAGAAACGATGCCCATTAGAGGCTTTTGGATCAATTAATCATATAACATCCATTACACATGCAATAGAGGGCCAAGGAGAGGCCATTGGATATTGCAAATCCAAGGAAGGTGAATAAATGAGATCCGCATGAAACATTAATTACATTTTTTCACAAAATTTAACCACTCTAGTTCCATGGTATGCCAATAATAGTCCGCCCGAAGTATCTTTTTTTCAAGGATGTATCCATTCATGTGTGGTCCACAAACCCCAGGATGTACTTCATTCATTATAATCTCGGCTTCTTCAGCATCCACACATCTCAAAAAGTTCAGATCTGGATTTCGTTAATATAATACTTTCCCGCTCAAAAGGAAACGATTAGACAAACACCTAATAGTTCTTTTTTTGGCTTTCATTGGCATGTTTGGGGCATCACCTTATCTTTAATAATGTCTTGATATATAATTACCTTTGTTCACCATCTTGTTCTACTGTTACTGTATTACATTAGCCATGTTGGTCCCGAACTTGAATCTCCAATGGAGTTATATAAGTGTTTCCAGGAAATGGAAGCATTGAGGAAAAAATTGACAAGGCATCTGCCAATTAACTATGAAAACCGCGGATGTATCCATACTTGATTGGCCTGTACCTCTTTCTAAGATCTTCAAAACATTGTTTGTGTGTAAGAAGCTTAAGGTCTCGAGTTTTCCATTCGCCATGATCTTGTCGAATAAGCAAATAGAAACCTCCTAACACAATTAAGTCTTGCACACCGAAATATATTGCCATATTTAGACCCATGATGCATGCTTCATAGTAAGTCGTGTTATTTGAAAAAAAAAAGAAACGAATTGATCTATTGCAGGGTAATGTTTCCCTGTGGGCAATATTAGAATTGCCAAAATAACTGTGCTTTTTGCATTGATTGGTTCATCAAAGTACAATTGCAATTCTTGATTTCTACCTAAACCTACTTCCTCAATTGAGTTACTCTCTTCGTCTAGAAAATATATATCCAATGGTTCGTACCCAACATTGACTCGGTTCTCTTCGAATAGGACTGCCAAAGCTTGGGCTTTCATTGAAGTGCGAGTGACATACATGATGTCAAATGTAGCGAGCACAATTTTCCATTTCACAAGTGTGCCAGTTGGCATTGTCTTTTGAAAGATGTACTTCAAATTTTCCATCCTCGATATGAGGTAACTTGTGCAGGACAAAAGTTAATGCCTTAACTTCTTATCTACCCAAGTTAAGGCGCAACATGTCCTCTCCAAAAGGGTGCACTTGACCTCATAACTAGTTAATTTCTTGCTCAAGTAGTAGATAGCTTTCTCATTCCTACCTATGGAATAGTGTAGACCGAGAACACACTCAAAGAAATTATCTGTCACTAAAACATATAAAAAAGAGGCCTATCAAGTTCAAGCAGGACCAATATAGAGGGTTTTACAAATACGTTTGATTTATTCAAAAGCCTATTGACAATATTTTATTTACCATAAGGTAGCATCCTTCATCAGAAGTCTGAAAATAGGCTCACAAGTTGTTTTGAGTTGAGAAATAAACCTGTTGATGTAGTTTAACCTCCCAAGTAGACTCATGACTTCGGTCTTATTTTGGGGGCAATACCGAATGGCTTTTATCTTGGAAGGATCCAATTTTATTCTCCTTCTACTGACTATAAAACCTAGAAGTTTTCCAGATGGAACTCCAAATGCACATTTTGCTGGATTAAGATTGAGATCATAACTTCCCACTCTTTCTATGAATTTTCTCAAATCTTGCACATGATCAGCTTGTGTGTAAGATCCGTAAAATGAATTATGTGAACTAGAGACTAACATGTTTGTAATGAGTGTATAAGGTCCTAAATTGGTGAATATTGTGGTATTAAGGAAGTATCTAAGAGTTAAGGTGCATTGGTAGTCAAACGTCAAGGGACGATTAAGACATTCGACGAATAAGTCACCTATATTCCTTATATGTGGTTTTATGAGTTTATGTGCGATTCATGTGGTTATTAGGTCATTATATGAGTTATTATAGTTTTTATAGGCAGTGTGTCATGGTTCATGAAGTTTGGAGGTTAAATGTTCATGACGTTTGAAAGGTTTTCCTTGAAATAGCCTTTTGTGTCTAGGCATGTTTCATTGAGTTTTACGTGTTCATTTTGGATGAAATTCATGTGAGAGATACTAAATCGTATACGACCATATTTCGGTTGGAAACTCCCAGGAAAACATCCCCAAGGACCATCCAAGAGTCCTTGATGAAGGACCCATGTTGGTGGCCAAGACTGCCCAACAAAGCCCACATACGGATTGCAATAGACGCACCATAGGTCATTCAACGCCTTGTAGGTGAGGTCTCGTCTATGGACATTTAAGCATGGGGAAGTACATGCCAAAGTCCAGCCTCAATCCCAGACCACGGACCAATAGGACGGTCCGTTGGTCAAGGGACGGGTCGTCGATGGTCCTTCCGTCTGTGAGGCTGTTCAAACACAACTTCACTGTAAGTTGAGGGGTGACTGTTTAAAGTTACCCCACTTACAAATAAGACTTTGGGAGGTGCCTAAAGGGTATTTTGGATATTTTAAATACGTTTATAAGACTATAATATTTAGAAAATTTAAGTCTTCAAAATCAAACCCATACTCCCTTAGAAATTCTCTAGAACTCCACTGGAGCCAAAACTCAAGGAAGGGTTTGGATTGGAGAATTGAGGGAAGATTATTCATAAAATTTAAAAATTAGCTTCATTTTTGTATGGTTTTTGATCCTTGTAACTCTATTCATTAAGGAGCCCAACTTTCAAAGAAGTTTTATAAAGTTTTCAAAGATAAATTGTCCAATTTTATGATCTATCGATTGGTTCTTGCATTAATAATTTTAAAGCATTGTATATTGATTGAATTTTTATTAATTTATGATTGTAACTCAATTAACCTATGAACTCATGTAATTGATGAATCCTAGTTTTTGACTACTTAATGGGTTAAGTGATTTGGACTTAATGCTTATGAATTCTAGTGTAGTTTTCTATGGATTATTGATTGATGTAAAAATTGTATTGAATCGATATCTAGGTTGTATTATATTTATTAATCTATTTTAGATTTATGTAGTTTTATTGAGTATTATAGTTTTTATATTGAATTGACGCTCATGGCCATGGGTAAGGGCCTTATGGTATTGAATTGGATGGTTTAGCACTGGATTGAAATATTGATGATGAAGTGGTGGTCGCTACCCTTATTCCCTTTATTTTATGTTAATTACAATTTAATTATGTTGTTATTGGTATGGTACACTTATGGTGGTGGTGTTATATGCTTTACATGCAATTGATGTGGCTTTATTCACCTTACTTTATATAATATGATGATAATGGCCTTGTCAGCAACTACTTTAAGTATTCTGATGATTAGTGCAGTTTATTTATGTAAACTATGAGCATATATATATATATACATGTGAAGTAATGTGATAGTATGTATTATTTCTATGTATGTTAGGAGATGATGTTAGACTATTATTATATGCTTATATGTGTATTGTTAAAGTTGATGTATGTTTATTCCTACTTGACTATATGAGTCTATGATGATAATATTGATGACGATATCGTAATTTATAGGATGACTTAAATATGATAATGTTTATTTATATGTGCGTCTAGAATGACATAAAATATTTGTTAAAGTGAAATATGTTGTTCCTTGTCTTGGTTGTCTTGTTTCCCTTACTAAATGTATGTATGGATGTGAATATGAGATGTCTTTATTTAGGATGATAAAGTCTATTAGTATTGTTTGTATGACTGACATGAGACCGTAAATGATTTTAGGAGGGTCCTTTATGTGAAACCTTTAACCTAGTGGTAAGGTTATGAATAATGAAGGCGAAAGTTGTACTGGTATCCTTCAAGTAAAATAATGATAGACTTAAGGTTAGTTGGATTGAATGGCATCATATCAAACCTTACAAATGTTAGTATGAGCTTCTTGTCTCCATTGTAACGTATCCCTACTAGATTTTTTTGGTACGATAAATGCCATTGAGTTATGAATATGATATGGAACCCTATTATATGAACCTTTAATGTAAATTATTCTATGATAAAAAAGGATAGCACCAAGCGAGTATGGATAGAGAATTAGTTGTAGCTAAAGAATGAAAATAGAGTACAAATCATACCCTTCATATTCCTGAACCATGTGCCTGCATTAGATGTGTCCAGGTTCTAACATTGGAAAGTACAACACCCTCATCAAAGTAGGTTAGAACTCGAGATTCCATGTCCATCTATCATGGTCTATGTCGGTTATTTCCTCTTCTCATCCTATCAGATACCTACTAGAATTATAAATGTTCTATGAGGTTTAGGTGGTCGTATGGGACGCTATCTAAACATTACACTATAGGCTTTGAAGGTGTTAGTTAGAGTCCTTAGGTCTTGTGCAAGACCATTACTTGAATGTCTTTATGTGATGAATGATTCTTAAATGAACTAATGCTTGTAATGATTTAAGTTAAGAAAGCATGTTAAAAAAATAGGTACTTATCTAGAGTAGTTTAGGGTTGTCTAGTTAAGGTGTGAAGGGGGCATAGGAATGGTCACTTCGTACCTTACCTAGATAAGTCTTAAGAATGAGTCTAGTTAGGGAAGATGTTGATTATGTGAACATGATCTAAGCCTTAAGTACTCTTAAGGATTATTTAATTAGTCTTGAAGAGGTAAATCATGGACGTTATTTTCTTGATTTAGTTAAGTCCTTTGATATCCTTGGTAAGGAAAATACCATATTTTACATGTTATATGTTTTGGTGTCTTGTAAGTGTGTATGTTTCTCATCACGAGTTGTCTTGAGGATGATTTAGGCATGCATAGAGATGGTGTATGGGCGATCTCTCTTTTAATTGCTTAAGTGAGTCTTCAGATAGATTTTAGCGGGATAATTACATGTTAGAAGGTGTCTTAGGTGAAGGTAAGAAACTTCATTGTTACAGTGAAGGAATTCATTGTACAATCAGTTTAAGTCATTGTAATGTTTCTTAAAAAATTCTATAAATTGATTAAATGTTATCTTATGTGTTTCTAAGGTGTTCACTGTTGTTCTTATTATTCTTATATGATTTTTCAATTGAAAGATGCATATTTCTAATAAATGTCCGTTTTCATGATCTCATGCATAATGTGTCCAGCTTTCTTGGTGTTGTGGATCTCAGTCTTTTAATTTCAGCTCTCTGGCAGGCCAATCGATCTATGCTTGATTGGCCCTAACTGCATGATCGATTTGACGAAGATTCCCATGTAACTCTGAACATTCAGTATCTTCTTCTGGCCCCTTGGATGAAAGTGAGAGCACTAGATCAAATACACAGGACTGTCTATGTTTTTAACCTTAGCTCTACTTCTCTATTTTTCCTTTTTATGATTGTTTGCTTCCAAAGGCTTACGCGGGACAGCAGTTCCATTCATCATCATAAAAGAGGAATGAAGATTCCCGATTGGGAGGCCTTGCCGCATGCTTCGTTTCCATTATCTCATACTTAGTACTATTGTTTGTACTAACTCCATACACGTGTTTATCTCTTAAGGTGTAGGTGACAGGTGAAAAGGATTGTGAAGGAGATATTGGATTCTATAGTCATTCAAACAAAGTGCAAGTATGTACTGAATTAACTCGACGGAATATATAGATGTCTTTTATTACTTTTTAAGTATTGTAATAGACTAAGTATTTATATATGTTGAAGTATGGGTTGGGTCCCAGGTATTCTCGTGTCTTTGTTTGGTGAGATTAAGACTTAGTATTTCCTATGATTTTTAATGAAACTTGTTATTAATGATATTATAATATTTTATTAAAAGTTTTAATTATGCACTACTTTTCATTATGTATATGCGATGAACGACACGTAAAGGTCTTGTGCAAGACCTTCGAGAGGTCAAGCACGCCGATTGCATTAAGAGATTGGCCCTAACTTCTAGCGTATTGTTTCGGGAAGTGATATTTTATTTTAGACTTGATGATTACGTCGTTGACATATAATTCAATTTTTCTATGCATCATATCATGAAACATGGTGGTCATAACTCTCATATAAGGTGCCCAACATTTTTAAGAACAAATGGCATGACTTTGTACAATAAATCCCCCATGGAGTGGTACAAGCAGTTTTCTCAGCATTGCTCATCGAATAAAGGATTATAATTTCTATGGGAGTTTGTCTAACTGACAACCATCACGATGAGTCTAAGTGTTGATACAATATCTTGTCCACTCTACTAGGATTGTTCTATACTTTGTTGTCATATAGAACGCCTTGACTAAGTGGATATACCAATCTATGCTACAATGCACACTTAAGGATTCATCTACAAAGTATGATCATTTACTACTCTTTATTGCTATATGATTTATGGAGACTTGAGTAAATATGAACTCGCGTCCACATATTGGTAGCTAAATGCTTTTAAAATAATTTTCTTTCTTTGATTTGAGATAATTACTCAAAAGTTAGGTTACAAGATCTCTTGGAATTGGTGCCTCTTCCTTGCTCAATTAGAACATGTTTAAACTCTTTGGGAATATGTAGTTCCCATATACTTCTTTGAAGAGATGATGTTGAATCTTTACTCTTTACTCAACTTCAACTTATAGTTTTAAAACAAGGTTAAGATGTTTTTGAAATGCTTTTGAAAAATTTATAAAATTCTCTTAACTTGACTCTTTAACTTTACTTTACAAAACTCTTAACTTTCATTGAATTAAATTATAGATTCAAGGATTATGAATTGTGATAGGATAGATCTTATAATGTATAGACGTGTTTTCATATAGCTAAATGTGAGAAACAATTAAGAAATATTCGTCTTAGAAACCGTACGCGATGTGGAGTTACATTCAAATATTTGATCGTGATATAATTTTTAAAAAGTAGAATCTGCTAGCTTCCCACAACGCGGAGAGAAAATTTTCACTCTGAAAGAACAGGCCCACGAGGCCTATCAGGCGCCTTATCCTTGTTAATTTTTTTCTTCATCGTTTTCTACCTTAAATTCACCTAATTCTTATTCTTCTTCTCATTCCCTATATAGAATCAAATATCCAATATATGTAGACATGAATTTAACTCTAAAAACACTCTCAAATCGACACTATCTCATCAAGAACTTCACAATCCCATCATATCTTAAGAACTAAAGCAAACTTGAAGAACCTTATTCAAGAGCATCATACATCTAACTTTCTAGAAACTAATTTCACTTAAACAAACATGATTGACACTTGGGTGAACGAATACCAATCTATTAAAGTCTAACATACCTTATTAGATCGAATTCTTGGCGAATTCCACAACGAAGATACCAAGAATTTGATGAATCTTGACCTCCTGTTTTCCTTTCTCCTTTTTTCACGTTTCTCAGAGTCGTACCATATTTCTTAATTTCATAAAATGAACTAACTCAGTCTATACCGCAAATTATTTACTAAAAGTGGATTTGATTATTTGGGTAAGAAAACAACTATACTACCCTTCAAAAATCTAGATTAGACTTTTCCGTTTTGAACATCCCAACATTAAATAAGAATATCTCACTAATACGAACTCGGAATCGCGCAAATTAAGTTGCTTTGAAAGATTATTACATGATCTTCCCTAAGTTATTGGGATATACACCTAAACCATCAAGATCTGGGAGTTATTGTTTTTTCAAATCGACAAAAGCTCATTCTTACCTCGAGTAAAAAAAAATTTCCAGATTTTCGTTTTTTTATAAAATCAATATTTCAAATTCTTTGCTTCTTTATACTTATTTAAATTTTTGAGATGTACAATATCTCCTCCTTGGATATATTCGTCCTCAAATGATTTTACTCTTACTATGCTAAGGGTGTAACATATAACATTCAGCCCAAACACCCACAGGAAATGCAATTACAACATGCAATCTAATAATTTAAAGAATACTAAGAAGAGAATTAGTACCTTGATATGAAATTTCTTCAATTTCAAAGAGGTGTGGAAACGTCTTCCTCAGCTTCCCAAGTGTCTTCCTCTACGAACTGATTTCCCCGAAGAATCTTGGCTGATGTTACTTCCTTAGTCCTCAACTTTCAAACTTGGCGATCTAGATTCTGATATGGAACCTTTTCGTAAGATAAATCTATCCTTGATCCCAATATCATCGGTTGGTATAATAAGTGAACGATCTCCCATGAACTTCTTCAACATGGAAACATGAATACTAGACAAACCGCTACTAACTCTTGTGGTACTCTAACCTATAAGATACTTTTCCAATCCTCTTGGATATTCTGTAAGGGTGTATACACCGGTGACTAATCTTCCACTTCTTACCAAATCTTATGACACCCTTCATGGTTTAAACTTCCAAGTATAATCAATAGTTAGTTCAAACTCTAACTACTTTTTCCTAACATCTGTGTACAATTTCTGATGATATTGTGATGTTCTCAACCTTTCTTGATTTACTTTGACCTTCTCCATAGATTGATGAACTAAATCAGGTCCTATCAGCCCATATTCAGCAACTTTAAACCATCCAATATGATATCTACATCCTCTCTTATAATGAACTTCATAAGGAGCCATCTGTATGCTAAAGTATTAACTATTGTTGTCAGCAAACTCAATGAGAGGTAAGTGATCATTCCGATTTCCCTTTAAGTAAATCACACAGACCCTAAACATATCCTATAAAGTCTTAATAGTGCGCTCTTTTTGACCATTCATATAACGATCAAAAATACTATTCACATTCACCTTTGAACCCATGCCTTTCTGAAAAAGTTTCCACAATTGTGCAGTAAATTGGTCCACTCTATATGAAATAATAAAAATTGGCAATTCATGAAGTCTAACTGCCTCTTCAATACATAACATATCATAATGTGATGTTGAATGGGTAGTCTTTATTGACAAAACGTGGGCTAACTTTGTCAAACTATCTACAAACACCCAGATAAAATCATGCTGCTTGTTATACCTTGGAAAACATGTGATGAAGTCCACGATTATCATCTCCCACTTCAACTCTAAACGTTCTATACCTTGGGCCAAACCACATGGACTTTGACATTCTTTCTTTACTTTTTGGCAAAGCGGGAACTTAGAAACAAATTCATCAATGCACATCTTCATACTATTTAAACATTAGACTTCTCTTAGATCACGATACATTTTTGTGTAACCTGTATTAATGGATCATCTTAAGCTATGATGTTCCTCCATGATCCATTCATGGATTCCATCGATCAAGTGTACAAGCAATCTACCGTGATATCTCAAAATGCCCTATACCCTATTCTAAAGTTAGTATTTTTTATCAACATTTGCTTCAATTAAAGAAAAATTAGGTCTTGGTCTAGAATTTCTTTAACTTTTGACACAAATAATGATTCATCCCCATTCATTACCACTACTCTTTCTTCTATAGACCTCATTAGAAGAACTCCCAGGCTTGAAAATCTTGAAATATCTCTTGGTAGTTCTTTCTTCTCATCCTCAAAGTGGGCGGTACTACCCATAGACAATTTTCTGAATGCTCAGCAACTACATTGTGTTACTTGGGTGGTAAAGAATACTCATGTCATAATCCTTTAGTAATTCTAGCCACCACCTTTGTCTGAGATTATGCTTTTTTGAGTAAACACATACTAAAGACTTGTCATAAGTTAATATATCAACGTAGACAACATACAAAAAATGACACCATTTTTTAAAAGCAAATACTATGGAAACCAATTCTAGATCCTGGGATGGGAATTTCTTCTCATAAACCTTCAAATGTCTTGAGGCATAAGCCATAAATTTGCAATTCTGCATTAATATAGAACCCAAACCAACTCTAGATGCATTACAATACACAACAAAATCTTGCATACCTTCTCGTAAGGTTATAATTGGGGCATTAGTCAACCTCTTTTTCAATTGCTGAAAGCTTTTCACACAAGCTTCAAACCATTGAAACATATATGTCTTTTGAGACAACTTGATCAAAAGAGATGAAATAGATGAAAACCCCTCTATGAACCTTCTATAATTGCTATTCAAACCCAAGAAACTCCTAATATTAGTTGGAGATGTAGCTCTAGGCCAATTTTTTTACTGCCTCTATTTTCTAAGAATCAACTTTAATTTCCTATGAAGACACAATGTGGGCTAAGAATGTCACAAACTCAAGACAAAACTCACATTTCCAAAACTTAACATATAACTCCTTGTCTTTCAAAGTCTGAAGAACTATTATAAGATTCCTAGGATGATATGCTTAATTCCTAGAATAAATTAGTATGTCATCAATGAAAATTATAACAAACATATCAAAATAAGGATTAAATACTCTATTCATAAGATCCATTATTGTTGGAGGTGCATGTGTCAAACAGAGAACATGACTAGAATTTAATAAAAAACATAAAGTTTTCCGAACGATCTATTTGGAATATCACATCCCTTACTTTGAATTAATAGTAACCTAATCTGATGTCTATCTTTACGAAACATGTGAAACTCTAATGTTAATCGAGAATATCATCAACTTTAGGAATAGGATACTTGTTCTTGATGGTAACTTTGTTCAATTGTCGGTAATCTATACACATTCTAATGGAACCATCTTTCTTTGTCCCAAATAAGACTTGAGCGCCCCAACATGAGACACTTGGTTTAATAAAACCCTTATCATTGAGATCATTCAACTGTTCTTTAAGATCTTTCTATTCTATTTGTACCATCTTATATGGTGGAATAGATATAGGAAGTGTATATCGAAGAACGCCTATACTGAAATCTATTTCTCTTTCACGAGGGACTATGGGAAGATTATCAAGAAAGATTTCTGGAAAATTTTATACTACTAAAACTTTAAAAATAGGGGGTATCTCAGCACTAGAGTCATCAAATCGGACTTACTGATAAACACAACCCTTGGAAACTAACTTCTATTGCCTTAATGATCGACCCTTAGGCACTGCTGAACTACGTTTCCACTTTAAGACTGTCTCACTTTGAAACTTAAACATGACTACTTGAGTTTTACAACAATCAATGGTAGGATAATATGCATGAAGTCAATCGATACCTGGAATGACATCGAAATCTACCATGTCTAACTATATTCAATCATCCATGGTGTACATATGATTGATTCAAATAATATAATCATGATATACTCGCTTAGCTAGAATAAATTCCCTAACATTTGTAGATATACAAAATGGCTCAAAGAATTTCTCAGGAAGAACATCAAAATTATTTGCAACATATGGAGTCACAAAAGATAAACTTGCTCATGGGTCTATCAAAGTAGAAACACATGAGTAAAGACTTGAATCATACAGTGACAAAAATTGGAGAGTTCTCTTCCTCTTGGTTGCTAGTGACTGCATAAATATAAGTTGCTCCTCTACATGAACACAAATTAGCTCCTCTAGGTGCAGCCCTGTCTGGTGAAGAAATTGATGAAGATTGGGCTCTATTTCCCTAAAGCATATTACATTGCCGATTCTTGGGGAACTCTTTCATGGAGTGAACTTCTGTTCCACACTTAAAATAACCTAAATGTCCCTCATGGCACTTAATTGGGTAGGTTCTACCACACCTAGCACTTGTAGAAAAACACTTACCTCTTTGTGCCACACTACCCTCAGATTATGAAGGTCTAGCGATAAAGTTCTGTAAATTCTGACCATTATACTCACCCTTACTTTTGGATGCAGATGCACTAATAGATGATGAACCAGATCCCTTCTGCTTTTGCTGAAAGAATACACAATTGACACTACTTTTCTGCTGCCCGAAATAATTTTCTGTTTTAGCCTTTTTATTACTAAATTCTTCCTTATACCTCAGGTTCTCTTTTTCAACTTGCTGCACAAATACCATCAACCTTGATCTATCCGTTTCACCTATTAGCATCGCTGCCTTTCCCTTTTTGCATGATATACAAAACAACCCAACAAGAAATTGGCTCATTTTACTCATATTAGAGACGATCTTCAGAGCATATTTAAACAATAAGATTAACTTCAACCCGTATTAATGAAAATTGTAGGAATCATACTTAAGGGTAAGAAATTCTCTTACCTTAATCGCTTTCAGTTTGCGTTTAATGTAACGCCCTAAGAAAGCCTCCTCAAAATACACATAACTGATAGGTGGTGCATCCTCAACTCTTCCCTCTTTCCACTAGTAAAACCAAGTCCTAACAAATTTTTTTAGTTGATATACAACTAGTTTAACTAGTTCATTATTGGCCTCATGCATAACCTCAAATGGATTCTTCACTTCTTTAATAAAACTCTCTTGATCGTCAATAGTGCATGAACAAGAATAACATGGAGGATTCATTCTCTAGAACTCTCGGATCCTCAAAGTACCATTTACTTCCTCTCTAGATCCACTTTTTTGACCAAACTAGTTAGCGACAACTTGACTTAGCATTCTTATCACTTCCCATAACTCAATAATAGAAACTTCTCCTAGAAGTTGCACTTCCGGTGCATCGGGTATCCCTTGCTCCTCATTATTCCTTCTACCAAGACGACCTTAGACAAATATTTGTATAGGAATGAGTAATGCAAAACATATGCGGAAATAAATTATAATGAAACTTTTTATCTCCCAATCTATAACACATGAGATGAGTGTGAAACAAGTGACATAATTTTCCTAAGTGTCCCAGCCTCCTAATTATATGTGTGGCGCACTTCACACAAATATTTAGGAATCTACAGACACGACTTCATAAACTCCCTAAGAATCTTCAACTTCGTGTTCTAATACCAAGTTTGTTAGGCTATAAGCCTACACATTAAGGGGGACTGCTACGCATTAACCATTGTTGGTCCCAATTGAATCTTTAGCCTGACTTACTTACTCAACGGAAGCCATAAACATAAGGAATGTAACTCATGCAATAACAAAAAAAGTAATAGTAACTTAGTAAAAATTTAAATTCATGTCTTCAACGTATACAAATAAAATCAATATGACTAAAGAACTATAACTAACTCTCTATGAATCCTGTAAAATAAATAGGGATATCGAGACAAGACCCCTGATCATACTAACAATCAAATACTGAAAGTAAGGTAGAAGGATTATTTTTGAATACAAACAGGCTCACACACTGACTCTGAGTTCTCAAATGGATTAATGAGGTGTTGGGTGCTAATTTTGGTTACCTGTGTCTGCATCATAAGTTGATGAAGGCCAATGGGCATTATGACATTTAATGTATGAGTATGTGAGTTGGAATACTTAACACAACTTAATCTTGAAAAGAATCTCGAATGAACACTTTCTTTGGCTTTACTCAATCCTAAACAACTTAATTTAACATAAAGCAATAAAAATATGCAATATATATATATATATATATATATATATATATATATATATATATATATATATATATATATATATATATGTATATCTTGTAAAGGAGTGGAAAAGAACATATATACTTAAAGGAAATGGGATTAAAAACTCAAGTTTACTCATGTAATAAAGTAATATAGTTTCTGTGAGAGTTTTTATAACTGATAACCACCAATATGATACAGTGTCATGCCCACATTAAAAGAAATATCAAATACTTTTCAAGCATATTGAACACCTTAACTAAGTGGATCCCCTAGTCTATACTTAAAAGTAATGTTAAGCAATCATCTATAAATATCATTCTTTACTACCCATGAAAAATAAATGGCTTATGAAGCTTTGAGTTAAAATGAACTCGCGCATCCCCATATCGGTGCCCAATACTACTCACAAAATATACATAGCTCATATTTTTTTTAAAAAATCTTTTGTTTGAGATAATTAATCAAAACATAGATTAAAATCTTTGTTGGAAACAAAGTCTCTTTCTTGCTCAGATGTGTCAACACTTTAAAACTCTTTGGGAATATATAGTCCCCATATACTTCGTTGAAGAGATGAACTTCAATCTTCACTCTTTACTCTTCATCTTGAACTTTAAGTCTAAGAACAAGGTTATAATGTTTGCAAAAGACTTTTGAAAAACTTATAGGGTACTCTTAACTTTAATTTTAACTTTACTTGACTTGACTTGACTCTTAACATTCTTTGATTTAACTATGGATTCAAGGATTGTGATTTGTGATTGGAAAGATCTCATGATGTTTAGGAGGTTTTTTAGATACCTAAACATGAGAAATGATCAATAAATCAACATCTTGGAGTATGTATGCTACCTAAGTTGCAATTAAGTATTTGATTGGTAAATAATTTTTTAAACAGTGGAGTCCACGACTTCTCCACATCGTGGAGAGAAAATATTCACACTGAAGGGACAGAGGTCAGCGTCCCTAATGTAGTTCATATTACTTGTACTCTTTTTTCTTCATCGTTTTCTAACCCAATTAAACTAATTCTGATTCTTCTTTTAAATCCATCTTCAGATTGAAATTCCTAATATATATAGTAGAATTTAACTCTAAAAACACTTAAATTGACACAATTTCATTAAGAACTCCATACTCTCGTGAAATCTACAGAACTAAAGCAAAACTTCAAGAACATAATTCAAGAACATCATACATCCCACTTTCTAGAAGTGGATTTTTCAAAAACAAACATTATTGGCGTGTGGGGGAATGAAACAGGTTTTATTAAAGTCTCACATTCCTTGTCGTATTGAATTCTTGGCTAATTCCACAACAAATATAGCAAGAACTTGACAAATGTTTAGTTTCTCTTCTCCTTTCTCCTCTTTTCAATTGTCTTAAAGCCCTAGCCTATTTCATAATTGCGTAAATTGAACTTACTCTATTTGGACCTCAAATAATTTATAAAAAATAGATTTAATTAATTGGATAAGTAAAAGACTAAACTACTCATGAAAATTCAGATTAGACTTTTTTCTGAATCACAAAAACTCAGCAGCGTTAAAAATGACATTCCAAGATATTTCTTACAATATCTAGAAGTACAACTAAGTCATCCAAGGTTGAGAGTTACGGTCTTTCGAAGTTGACCAAACCTCATTCTTAACATGACATAAAAATATTTCTGGATTTTTTTTATTTCCTAAAATCTCCATTTGAAATTCTTAACTTCTTTATAGTTATTTTAATTTAAGAGATGTTACAGTTTTGGTTCATTGATGTAACTATCCGGAGTCTGATATCTGGACCTCCACCAGTGTCATTGACCTCTAAGAGGTCGCAGACAAGCCTCATCTTGCATTCGTCACATTCATCTAGTTAAATTTGCCAAAAATTTAATAGTTTTTATAAGTATGAAGTATACATAGACTTCATATAGTTATTTAATGCATCCTATACTAAGCTCAACATAAAGAAATGACCATCTATCCATTGCGGAATCAATTCAAATCAAAGAATAACATATCATAGTAGTTTGGCAAAATGACCTTATTACAAAGCTTTGAATAAATGTATGAAACAAACTCTAGGGAAAACATCCACTAGATATGTCTAAGACTAAGGCTAGACTAAAATGGTAGTATCCTCGAAATCAACAGGACCTACCAAATGGTTTGGAGAAACGCTAAAGTCCAAACCGTTGCAAGTGTCTTCAACCTGTCCTCTGACCTACACCTATAAAAATAGTAAAAAGTAGGGGGTTAGTACAGCATTGTACTATGTATGGGTGTATGCACACATACACATAAATATATGCATGATCAAACAAAGCTCTTCCTAAACAACATGCTATTTTTGGAAAGGCTAGTGACTAGATTTTCTTAAATCGTTAGATGTAAATTGTGGTATGATGTATTTTAATGCACTCAAAGAAGTTAAGTCGTTTCCCATATGATTAAAAAACATTAGTATCATCAACATAATTTTAGAACAACTCGGGCGAAGATTTGAGATTTTTGATCCTCTTAAGCTGAGAGCTCCTCTTTGTACACTTAGATTATTTTTTAGTCTTTTTCTTCTTGTTGTTGTGTAGTTCAATAATTCTTTTGGCCCTATGTTTTACTTACAATTGGACTGATTCATTGTAGTTCCATTCCCACAATGAATCGATGTAAGTAATCCAAGGACTAAGGAATGATTTCCCTACCATATAGAGAGTCATTCTTTGCACTATATATTCATTACCTTTCATAAGCAATTCTCTATTGATCATGCCATTGATTTAATTACTTTCATGTTTTATATATTATGCATTTCATATACACGAGACTTTGGAATCGTCGATGTAGCATAAGACATCTCAAGCGAGGGCTTAACATATGGGACCTCAACCCGAGGGAGTTCTGTTGCAAACACAGAGTTTGCTTCATTCATTCATTCGTACTTCACATTATTCATTTAATTCATACGTAGGCTGAGGTAAATAGCAGCTATACCTAGGATGAAGTTCAAGACCCTCATGGGGATCATGAAGTGCAATGACTAAGAATGACCTAATATCATTAGTTGATTCTGGTTTCACCTCCTGACTGTCTTGCAAAAACACCTTCGATATCGTTCATTTCATTATCTTTCATACTTTGAGGCTGGCCTCCTTTTTCCGACATAGATGACGTGATCATCATGAAATCTAGTGTCTGCCCTACACCAAAAAGAGGTTGAATCACCGGCCAAAGTGACCCAAACATGCTAGAGTACATCAGGACTCGAACACTGCTAGATCCCTATTTTGGTAATGTAGATTCAAAGACTAGGAGATATAAGGAGATACATACCCGACATGTAGGACAGTCTCAACTCATGAGAATTACGTGAACCTCCACCCTTCCCGAAATAAGGCATCACCGCTCATCGCTAGCCTATTGGTGCTTAGTATAAAGTTCCATTTAATTCAACTCGTACATCATGGAAGCTTTATTCCAGTATGAGGACATAATCTATCATTAGATGTTTCTGATCTCATCATTAGTATTAAGTGTGCATTAACTTTAATAGTTTCATTACACTGTTTATAGAGACTGGTCTTTTCATTAGCTTTACACTCTCATCGGTAAATATATTTTTGTAACATTTACTTAGGTTCATTGGAGATTGCTCTCATCTTTCACATTAGCCTCTTATCATATTTTCACCACATTCATTATCATTAGAGACATTTTCTTTTCATAATTACTCATTCGTTTTACGTGAATGTATTTCACCATATGATAATGCACTTGACTATTTGGTTTGTTTCACACTCTTAATTCACCCTTCTAGGGTTTCTTCATTTCATTACATACATCTTATTTACTCATCCCTTTTTATGTGAATGTTCATTTCATCATCTTATAGTGTTGACTCAAGCATTATGGAGGCTTGCTTGTAGATTGAGATCTACTTACTCTATTGATGACTGGTCATCCTTACTTTACATTTATGAAATGTGAATTGTTCTTTCATAGCATCCTTAATTTACATTGATGAATGTGAATTGTCCTTAAATATCATCCTTAGGTGTTAATGAGACTAGTTTCACACATTCTAACACCTTCATTCGTGAGTATTCTTTTAACAAATTAGCTTTGGTGTAAGTAAGACTTGTCTTACATCCTTTAACAGCCAATTCTGGTCACTTACTTAATTTAGACCCCTTTAATTATGTTATAACTAACGTTATTTACTTACTTTTCTGTAGTAGCTTCGTATCACCGTTTATGGACGATGAGCACTTCATTCAATGAATTTCATATGTTCATATGTCATTCTCTTAGAGCATGTTGGGAGTAGTCCCAATGAGTGGCATGCCCTTGATTATGGGTTCATTGACTTAGTTTAGGAGTGCTTAAATTATAACTACAAAAGATTGGCATATGATTAGTATTGACCTCAACCTTTGAATATTAAACTACATAACCATTTTTGTTGGCATGTGCCAATTTTACGTATGTTCATATTTAAATTTAATATGTATGAAGCATTATCCAATATTTTGATTATTCAACATAATATTATAGCCATTTACATGCATAACTTTTAAACAATATACCCTTAGCCATTTTATTGGCATACGATTAGTATTGGCATAAAAATTGGGTATAGATTACATAACCTTATTTGTTGACATAGGCCAAGTTTTACATTATTTCATGCTTGGTTGGATATGTATATTATTCATTAGACAATCTTATAATTATTTAACATAATATTATAGCAATTTGGATGCATCTCTTTTGGACAATGTTTTGTTAGCCATTTTATTGGCATAAGCCAAACAATCACTCAAATTAAGAAATCACGGATATCTTTTTAGCCAACCTTATAACATAACTCTAGGCATAATGTTTTTGAATATATTGAACGGCATAATATGATCATTTGAAGATCACAACATCATCAACAAGTCACATTTACAGTAGGTATGCAAAACAAACCGTAATCATCTTCATAAATAAAAGTTTCTGACACATCTTAAAATAGTATCATTCTCTAAACTAATCTTGGTAGTTGACTTTAGGGTAACGTTTTAAGACATATTGAACAGCATCAAATTAGTATTTGATGAGTTTAACACCTTCATAAAGTCACTATAACAGCAATGCAACATTCGTACAAACAAATCAACACTTACAACAATTACGGGTGTCACTATCACATCATCGATTTGTGATTCACGTTTTAAGAACTTAACTTTATACGATCACAACTTCATAGGTTAATAGAATTTAATAATTCAAGAACAGTAATCATAAGATCAGCCATGACCACATAACAACAACATGATATCTAACCTATTCAACATGGAAACAAAAATTATACTAGGGACAAAGGAGTTTGACGAGAACACGGGAATAACCCTAGTTTTCAAGATCTTTGAATCGGTCGAAAGAAAGTTCTCTTGCAAAAAAAAAGTCCAGGAGAGAAACCCATATCTGTAGTAGAACTTAGTCTACGAAGACCACCTTTAATGAACCTTGATTAAACCTTGAAAATCGTCTAAGAATTTTTTTTTCTTGCATTTTGTTTAGTGTTTTTCTCACACTTATTTTCTGGGTCTTCGTCGTGTAAATGTTTGAGTTTGAACATGGTTTTTAGGTTTACGAACTGCCTTGACTTATTAAATTTAGGTTTTAATAAGTTTATTAAATAAATTAATCAACTAATTACAAAAAAAACCCTCCTAAGTTGACTAAATATCGGAGAATGTTGACTTGACCTAAAATCTGAAATTTTTGTGTTGACTATGGTTTAGGTCAACATTTTGACTTTATATTAATTAATTAAATCCTTATTTCAATTAATTTAGGGACCTATGGTAAGTAATAAACTACCCCTAAGTCATTGGTGCCATAATCAACCCTATAGGACCATCGTCGGGTAAGTACTAGGATGTTTATTGCAGTATACTAGGTTAGCATAAGAATGTGTTTTTGACTCCTTTAATTTAATTAATATAATTTAAATTTAATAAATAAGTAAAGTAGGGTAATAAATAAAGTACCCTTAAGTCGTTATAACCATGACTAATCCTTTTGACCATCCTAGGTTAAATACTAGGTTGTCTTTTGTTGTCTCAACCGAACACTTGAAATTTCTTTGTGATTTCGATTTTTACCCTTGAAATTAATTAATTATGTTACTAAATTATTTAATTAAGTATAATATGGTACTTACTAAATTATCCCTAAGTTGTTAGGACCTTAACTAACTCTTTGGACCATCCTCAGTTAGGTACTACGTTATCACTTTTTTGTCTTAACAAAAATCTGAAAATTTCCTTTGTAGTTTTGTTTTTAGTCCTTTTAAATTAATTAATTTATTTGATGAATAGATGAACTATGTAACCTAGGGGAATTACTAAAGTACCCCTTATTTTATAGGACCATCACCAACCTTTTGGACAATCCTAGATTAGGTACTAGGTTGTCTTTTTAACTAGTACTAGGTTAGTGTCAACCCGGTTATGGTCCGAGGTTTTCGGGTGCACTACTGGGTAAATTTTTGTTAATAATAGTTTAGTTATCTATTTTGGGCAGTAGGTTAGAGTCTAAAATGTGTCAGGAAGTTACCCCCACACGGAGTGGTCTCGTATGCACATTTTTGTCCCCTTTACTTCCCTAACAGAATTTGGTTAGGGTGGTCCCCTCCTTTGGTTATTCTTCACATGTCTTGCACAAGGGTTGGTTTTAATTTCCTAACTAACTATTATTTATGGTTCCTTTGGAAAATTTTTACTTATTTCCCAAGGACCCTCACTATGTCCTTGGGCACTTCTGAATTTACATGATCATTTTAAATGGTAATATGGAATGGTACTAGGCTTGACTCTTGGAAGCCTAGTACTTTGTGTGAAACTATTCATAACGGATTTTCTTTTATCTTAGGTTCTTCATTGTAGGTACATTTATTAAACATGAAACTTGGATTGGGCTATGACAACCCAAAAAGTATATTTCTTATTCGTATATATATAATTGCCTAATATCCCTTAGCCAATTTTTCTATATTATGCCAGATATTTCTCCATATTGGGCATTGGGGTTCCTATATACCCCTAATAGGCTATCCTAAAGTCATACTGGCTCTTCATTAGACATATTATTTTCGATAATGTTACAATTGATTTTTAGGTTCTTCCGTTCACTTCGTAATTTTTTTGTTATACTTCAAATTTTATGGGAACTCTATTTATATCTATATTTAAAATTGCTTATGTATCTTTAAATGTTTAGATTTTGGGTTAGATTGTATGTATTAATGATTCTCCCACTGGAGAATTAGTGTGGGTATCAATCACAACATTCTATGTGGTGATAAAGTTTATATCAAGGCCCTAGGTTAATTGATCCATCGTACCAAAATTATTTTAGTATAGTCTTGTGGGACGGTACACAAATATGTTTAATTTTCATCGAGAGGCTGTAAAAATTAATGAAAAAACTCTATTATATCTATATTATGACTTGAATTCAATTGGTATATGGGTAATGCACATTGGTATCTTTGCTCTTTAAGATTATGGTCATAACTAGAGAAATATAAGTGGTAACACAAACACCAGCAATAGAAAATGTGTCATTGGAAATAGGTAAGTTTTCAAGACTCGGTTTAGGCATGTAATGGTTAGAGACAAAAATGGGGTTGTTATTAGGTCCTTAAGGGTGAAAACTTCATTCTTCATCGGTACTGAATATGAAGATTCTTATAATTTTCTTGTTCATTTTCATGAGTTGCTTCATAATATGGATAAGTTGGAGTTATTCGGTGTTGAGTTTATTATTTACCCATTCAAGGGACACTCCAAAATGCGGTGGTGGTCTCCTGTTGTGTGTCGACCATGAAATGCACTACTCTTGACTAGGAGACTATTTTATTGCTTTCTTGACGGAGAAGTATATATCTAAATTTTGATGAATCAGAGGAGAGATGAGTTCTTGAGTATAAAGAAACAATGTATAATTGATACAACCAATAAGGCCAATTTTGGTATCTTATTAAGATAATTACTACAGTTTGCTTCAGCCAAAAAGAAAAAATTCATCGTTTGTGAAGGGATTAAGGTGTGTTGCATATTCAAGCTTATAGGTTACAACATTCATGAAGTTTTGTAAGGGACGACAATATAATAAACACCATTATCTAGAAAATGTATTTAGTATGGTTGTCAAAACATGTATGGGATGCTTTGTAAATGTTGAAATTATGTTTCTACAATTGAGGTTAGAATCTCTACTACAATTTCCTAGGTTTAAGTGTTTATCAAAGGGGGTCACGATACAACTACTCCAACAGGAGTGGTGCTTACTTCTTTAATTTATTAAGTGGGTTACAATTACGGAAAATTGTACATATGAGGAAATCAATAAGGTCGTGGAGGACACATAAATGTTAATGTACTTAAAGGGTAGTGCAACCAGGAAAAGCAGGTGCCCGTCCAGATGACAGGGCTCAATTTTATGCCTTTTTGTGAAAGATTGGGCTGAGGGGTTGATGTAGTGATCAGAAGTACTATCATTGTTTGTGATCGAATGTCTAATTTTGTTTGATCTAGGTTCTATTTACTCATATATGTTAGTTCAAGTTTGTTTAAATTGCTGTGGTTTGTGATGTAGTTAACCAGCCATATATGTCTCCACCCTAGTTGAAAAATCACTCATAGTCACAAATGTGTATCTTGTTGTCTTGTCTTGTTTTGGGTTTTTCAGAATTGGACTAATTTTTTTATTCTTGATATGACAACTTTTTTTAATCTTATGACTTACTTTGTTTTCCCCCTATTATATTGTTCTTAATTTAAATACAAATCTGGTAACTCTGAAGATCCCAAGTAGGAGAAAATTAGAGTTGGAAGGGGTATACAAAAATAAGCCAGCTAAGGTCATAGGTTTCGTGCATGCTATGCAACTGGTGTGGAAGGGGTGTTTCGCATGTTGGGCTCATATCTGTGATGTTCATGTTGAGTCTCTATCCGCTAAATTTTCTTTATTCAAGGAATAGTTTCTTACTGACTTGCATGGTGTGCCTCCGAATGGAGATATAGATTTCTACATTAATTTAAACTTGGTCCTCGTCCCATTTCCATCTTTTCATATCTTATAAATTCTAACAGAATTAAAAGAGCTTAATAGTCAAATACAAAAGCTCCTTGATAAAGGATTCATCCCTTCTAGTGCTTACCCATGGGTGCCCCTATCTTGTTTGTTAAGAAAAAGGATAGAAGTATGAGAATGTGCTGAAACTAATGCAAATTGAATAGGCTCACAATTAAGAACAAGTATTCACTGTCTCGGATAAATGATATTTTAACTTGTCAAAGGGTGCATCCATTTTCTCTATGATTATCTAAGGTCTAGATACCATTATTTTAAGATTATGTCTGAGGATATACCAGAAACGACATTTGGGACCCGCTATAGGCAATATAAGTTGCTAATTACGTACCTTGTGTTGATAAAGGCAACTCTAACTTTTATGAGTTTGATGAATGGTGTGTTCAAACTATCTCTTGATTTGTTTGTTATAGTATTTATTGATGACAGGTTTTTTTATTCAAAAAGTAAGGAAGAGTATGTGGACCATCTTCGTATTGTGTTTGGTGTTCTTGGGAAATAAAAGTTTTATGTCGTATTTTCTAAGTGTCAATTTTGGTTGACTTCAATTGCCTTTTTTGGGCATGTAGTTTCATGGGAAATGGAATGGTAGAACCCAAAAAGATTTAAGCAGAAAGAAATTAGGTTCTACGTAGATTTAAAACTAAAATTATTAGTTCTGTTTGGCTCAACACTATTGACGCTTTATGAAAAAATTTGCTTATTTGGCTATACATTACACAAGGTTTAATATAAAAGAGGAACCTTTTGAATGGATTTAAAAATTGGAGGAGAGCTTTCAAAGGTTGAAGACTGTCTTGATCACAACACCTTTTCTTGAACTACTAGTCGAAGGAAAACATTTTATTATTTATTTTGATGATTTACATTCTGGTTCTCATGAGGTTTTGATGTACAATAAGAATATAATAGCTTATGCATTGCTATTGTATAAAGTACATGACTAGAACTACCTTGTGCATGATTTTGAGTCGGCAATGGTAGAATTTATCCTTAAGATCTTGTCGTATTATCTTTATGGGGTGAAGTGTGAGGTATTTACGTAGAATTGTAGACTGCGAAACGTATTCACTCAAAAGTATCTAAATGTGAGACAACAAAGATGGATGGAGTTACTCAAGGATTTTGATGTGACTATCTAGTATGATCCAGGTAAATATAACATGTTGTTAGAAATATTAGGCTAGAAGGCAATGACTATGAGTAGTGTAGCTTGCTTGGGTGTGACCAATATACCTTTAACTAGATAAATTAAACATTTTGATTCTTAGTTCATGTAGTTGGGCATCTCAGAAAAAAGCAGGGTGTTAGCTACCATTGAGGTTAGGGACACCTTCATTAAGTAAATCAATCCCAAATAGTTTGAGGATGAAAATTTGTATTTGCTTAGAATGAATACTATGATTTGTATTTGATGTGGGGGTTGTGCTATATTTTAAGGAAGAACTTGTGTTCCTAGATTAGGAAACTTGATTTAGATTTTATTCCCACAATATAATAGTTTGAGGTATTCCTTTCATTTGGTTAAACCAAGATGTACCGAGACTTGAAATGAATTTATTAGGGTCCTTGCATGAAGAAATACATAGAGAGTTGTGGATATGTCAAAATTTCCAACAAGTAAAATATTTACCATGTTAGGCCCGTACATTTTCTTCAGAGAACGCCGATTCCAAAAGGGATGTGGGTAAGGATTGGAATGGATTTTGTGGTTGGTCTCCCAGGGATCTTGGGTTTTTTTGATTCTATTTGAGTAGTGGTTTAAGTATTGACTAAGACAGCCACTTCAGTCCAATCATAGTAGATTATAATTCGAAACAATTGGCTAAGGTATATGTGAGAGTGATAGTAAGGCTCCATAGAGTGTCTCTTAACTATCATTTCAGAATGTGGTACGTATTTTAAATTCATTTTTTTTGTGAAAATTGCATTAGGAGTTAGGTAGGAAACTCACTTTTAGCACAACCTTACATCCGTAAATGGACGGGTAGTTAATGAGGACTATTCAAGAGTTAGAGGACATGTTGAGAGCATGTGTGAATTACTTTTGAGGTCATTGCGATAAGTTCCTAACATTGAGTGAGTTATCTTATACCATCAGTTACCACTCGAGCATTGATATGACACTATTTGAGGCACTTAATGGTAGTGGATGTAGATCACCCATTGGATGGTTAAGGTTGGACATGTGACATCTTTGGGCGTTCATTTGGTGAAGAATGTTCATGATAAGGTAAGAAGAATCCAAACAAAGCTCCATCTATGCCACAACATATAGAAAAATTCTATAAAACATAACATAAGAGACATGTAATTTTAGATCGGGGAAAGTTCCTCTTAAGGTTTCAACAATGAAAGGGGTAATGAGATTTGGCATTAAGGGCAAGCTTAGTCCACAATACATTGCACCATTTTGAATTCTTGACTGTGTAGGTCAAGTAGAGTATAGGTTGGCCTTACCTCCTAACTTATCAAGAGTTCATCTAGTATTTCATGTTTCCATGTTGAAGAAGTATCATGGGGACAAAGTTTACATCTTAAAATTAGACTCAGTTTTATTCGATAAGGACCTTAAGTGTGAGGAACAACCAGTTCCAATTCTTGCTGGCAATATCCAAAAGTTGAGGACCAAGCAGATAAAGTGCTTGAAGGTTCAACGGAAGCTTCATTCGGTTGAGAAAAATACTTGGAAACAGAGAAGGACACGTGAGACAAGTGTCCTCATATATTCGATGATTCAGATACTACTCTACCTTTACTTTAGCTAGTCTTTCCTAGTTTATCACTTGGGAATGAGTGATGGGTAAATTTGTATCTAACATAAAGGCCTTATACCGCCTCTAGGGAAAAGCCATTCAAGAAAGAATTTTGTCCAGAAAACTTTTTAGTAGTAAATTGGAAATTCCTAACCTAGTCCAGAATTGGGATAAATCTAGGTCATATGTGGTTTATGAAAATCTAGTAATGAATGACATCTCCAATATTGATTTTTATCTTGGCACATGCGCTATGACGGGATAGGTCCCACCATAGTAGGTCAATCACAACTTAAGTTAGAAATTAATCCCAAAAATATCAGTATTCATCAAATGTTGTTCTTAAGAGCTAGGAGACAAGCCATTTGATATCTTGAAAGTTTCCCATGACTTTTTGTTTTAAAGGTAAGGCTTATACTATTATAATCCATTTTTGAATAAGTAGAACATATATTTATAAGTAATTATTATTAGGGAGGGTTTTGTCCATAAGTTAACGGTAAAAAAATGCCCTACACCTTAGTATCATTATAATCCATTTAAATTAGACCTCAATAATTTATTTGTGTGGTAATTATTCGTTTGTAAACCAATAACAAGCTTAAAGAATCCGTAAAGGGAAGAATAAAGTTTCTTTTGGACGATTAAAGCCTTGTTTTGAGGTAGGTGATGGTTTTATTTCATATTTGTGTGATGTGTGTTCATATCATTGTAATACGTGTGTAAATGTAAATTTTTTACTTTTGATCACCTCTAATGTGAATGAGTATGAATGAATGATTAAATGTCATGAATAAATACTAGATCGTATGATTATGAGAATTTACATTTTGATTGTGATTATGGTATGTTGAATGGATAGGTGTCATTCTTTGACACACATATTGGGATTAGATGTCCCATACCAACATACATATTAGATCAGGTGTCATGTTTCAATATACTAACTTGGATATGATGTCACGTACTCACATACTTATTGGATAACGTTCCAACACACTAATTGGGATTTAATGTCACATAGAGACATACATTTTTGATAGGGTGTCACATTTTGACAAACTAATTTTTATTGGGTGTCACATTAGGACATACTAAAATTTCGTGTATGGATTCAATAAGAGGAAAACTGACTTGTTATATATGTATGTTTACTTGTTTAAACAGTTATATATCTGTTTCGCTTAATGGAATAGTAGTGTGATCCTACTAATTCTAACACGCCCTGAGAGTACCCCTAGAGGAGACACAAAAAAAATTCTCCAAAGAGCCTCATACAAGCCTCATAGCATTCATAACATTCAATTATAAGGAAAATGGTGTGAAATTAAAATTTTTATTGAAAAATTAAACATTCCAAAAGACATCATTTATAAATATTGCGTAAGTTCTACCATCTCACATGGCCATCTAAGACAAGTCGTTATAGCGAAAGATAAGGACACAAGCCTTTACGATCGAAAAGACTAGAAATGTCGATAACATAAAAAGGAAAGACGCTTCAGAAGAAACTTCTCCTAAATCTATGAGGACATACCACTCTAGCCTTGTAAGAAATGCTATACAAGCCCCTCAATTAAGAAAGAAGCAATCACATGCAAAAAAACCTAAACTTTTAATAAAAACATGAAAAAAATTGGGATAGTACACATAAACGTACTAAGTATGATGATCATTAAAACCATATTTGAAAAGGGGATATTTGTTTGATAGTAATGCATATGATATTTTGATAAGACTTTATCAACATAAGGATAAGAGGCATATATTCAAACATATCCAACATAAAATTCATATATTCACATTAGGACCTAATCAACATATCAACATTACCTTCATTCTTAGCCTGCACCTCAAGTAACACACAAGCCATACTTTTGCAATGTATGAAAAACATCCAATACCACTATCCACACCAAGTATAACCTTAAATTTACGAAAGATAAACTTACCAACCAACCATTTCACCTTTAGACGATTCATATACATAAGGAGCATAAACATAACATTTATACCATCATATAAGGTAACCCAAAGTCATATTTGTGCAATGTTTGATTAACATCCCATAATACTACTCACACTAAGTATTTTTTTAAAGCCACCATCGACTAGGAATATTCACATTCATCAAGTCATGACAAGGAAAGTAAATATAAGAATAAACAATGTAAAGCATGCATATTCTTATTTAGACATTAAGTAATCACTCTTTATTAGCTTGACTTAGAACACATAAATTCATTTAGGAAACTTTCATTCATAGTCCATTATGACCTTACATATTTCATTATATACCTATTGAAGCCTACTAGTTCGATATATGGATAACATCCCATACTACCACCCAAACATCATAGAACTTATTAAAAAACCATAGTGAACATCTTACATGATGGGAATAAGCGTTTAACCTACATAGACAATTAAATCTAGAGCATGAAATCTGATATCCTGAATCCCCACATCGTATATAGGTTGTATACTTTCCTAAGGTACACTGATATTTAGCTTCAGTGGATCCACTACCTAGAGATATATGATAACATAGTTATAGGATAAGGAGGTCTCTACTAGATACCCTACCTCAACTCATTGATAGGAATCCATAACAGGTTATTGCTACTAGATACCCCACGTCAACTCATGGAGGAGTATCCATCTCATTCAATATCAACTCAGCGCTTAACCTACATTCCCATAGAGTATTTCATTCTTTAGTTCATAAATAAAGGACAAGAGATTTTTAATAGATAATCGATGTCAACTCCTTAATTAATATCCATCCCGTTCAAAAATACATTCATTAGATACATGAAAGGATATATTTAGATTGCGACTAGACACTACCCTTAACTTAAAGATGAACAACCATCTCAAACCCCATATTCATTCATTAAGAAGGGACATAGAGATTGTTACTAGACACTCCGCCTCAACTTATAGATTATTATCCTTCTTCAATACCACATTCATTAAATCATTCTTCCTTCACAAGTGTATGCATATGTTGTAATGACATTTTAAATAGAATCTCGTTATTCATAACAATTAATTAAGAAGAAGACATCAATCATAACACCATTGGTTTCTAGACATAATCATAACACATTCATTGAAGTTTCACACACATATATATCACAAAACTTTCATACCAAGATACTCCATGCATATTGAAGTAAAAGAAAGATATCCAACAATTCTATACCACACTAGATGAATCAAGTAAACACACCCACCTTGCAAGTCTATCAACATCATATTCAAAATTCTAATTCAACAATTAATTAATCATAACTTGCCTTCAAGGTCATAATTCTCAAATACCAATGCACCAATGATTCACCATAGTTAACTAATGGGTAATGACATACTTTCATAATACAAAGCAATTTAGAGAAAATCTATTCACGTGCATTTATCATGAACTAACCCACTTCTTAAAGGCACAATTTAGGAATTTCGAGAATTAATGGGTTCATAGACAATTTTCATGTTAAATGATAAATTGAACAATAATATAATCATAATATGCCATTAGAAACCTTTTAAAATTATTTGGTGAAGGAACCCATTAGATTTAGTAAAACCCTAGATGTTTCATGGACTACAAAACTTTGAAATAGACTCTAGGAATGAAAGTTATACTTAGATGAAGGATCACCATATCTCTATTAAAGGAACCTTGTATAAATTAGGGAAGAAGCGCCTTAAAATCTTCAAGCTCAATCTCCAATGGCTTCTTCTTCTTCCTTTAACTTAGACAGAGAAGAAGAACTTTTGGGGTTTTGATTTTGGGGTAATTGAAAATGTGGATTTGAAGAAGTATTTTAAGAGTTTAAACTATTATATTAATGACATAAACCATTTAAAACGAAACAAACTAAACAATTATGAAATCAAAATTACTTTAATCCCCTAAATTTGGTCATCCCGATAAGGGAGCACGCCCATCATTACGGATCGTAAAGAGGACCATGGCCCGTGGAAATTCCCGTGGTCCCTAGGAAGTGTGATACCTTATCTTTCCAACCTTCGTGTGTCTATGACATCTTCATGGCCAACTATATGGATTGTGCTCATAACTACTGACCGTGGAGTGGCCCGGGGGTTTGAGGTAGAACCTTAGCCTCAAGGCCATGACCACCTCATATTCATGTGAATTTCATGGACACCTCTACATACCGTGGTAAAGGCCAATGACCATTAAGTTATCTATGAACTTGGAGCAGTTCTTGGCCAAGGTTGGGCAGCCTTGGTCCTTCGCTTTGGCCTTGCCCCTTTGGCTTGGCACAACCCTTGTCACCCCACTCCCAACCTTACAAGGTTCTTTAACACGGAGTCTAAAATGTACCTTGACATTAACCCACTAAACACTTTCTCTAGAGACAACATTTCACAACTTAAACCATATTAATAACTCAACACAAGGTCATTAGGCTCTAGTCATGCTTATTCATTTTATGGGTCATTACATTATTTCTCACATAGAAACCTTCATCCACACTTTAAAAACATTAAGGAGGTTAACGACTAAAAAGTAGCAATGCATTATGTATGAAACATCATAAATAATGCACAAAAATAGGAGGAAACATGAATTTCACATTCAAAGGCTTAATACAACATAAGCAACTAAGAACTACATCTACAAACTCATTCTGCATTAAAATTCAAAATATCTCATAACACTTGGAGGAAGAACCTTCTCAAACTCAATCCATACTCATCATAAGATTGTAAGGAAAATTATGCATCTCTTCATAAAATACAATATAAGCATGTTTAACATTTTAACTGATGAAACACATAGACAACTCAAACTAGATTCATATAAACATAAGGAGCATAAATCATTGAAAATCATTTTATCATTTGGATAATAGTTGAACTATAACATGCATAACATAAGGAGATCATGTAAACATCTACTCATCAAAGAATCAACACAAGAAACAAGATACAAATAACTCTGTAGGTTTCATGATTGAATAAGAAAAGATGGAAAAGACAAGGATACTCTCATGACCTTACTTTTCAACCTATTATCCCCCACTTTTATGAAAAATCGTCTATGGCTAACATAATATCAACAACTCAGAAACCTTAATATAACATTAACTACTATAAGAAACTATCACATAAAGGTGCCTTCATACGGAAGGGCTCTGTTTTCTTCTCTACATCGAACAGCATAGAAACGACCATCATTTAGATATATAGGAATTGTACCATCATTAAAAGCTTGTTTGGAATCTCATTCTTTTGCAGAGTGTTGGGAGATCTTTCATATTATAACCCTTCTTCACGCACCCAAAGACTCATTCTGTGTCGGCTACACATTTTTTTCCACATATTGCTTCCCACACATGGCATATATAGCTATCTCATGAGTAGAATCACCTCAATTTACTCTACAAAACATAGGGATAGACACCCTATCCTTGTTCACCATAGTGGAGTCTATGTTTTAAGACCACTTTTTGGACTTTGGTTGACCTTCCTTATCGGACCAAGACCTCATCATGTCCTTGTTCTTCCTTTCAAGTTTGGACTCCTCTATTAATTTAGTATGCACCATGAGTCTATACATGTTCATTTCACCATGAAACATTGGTGAACGACATTTTTCCTGAATAAGTCGGATACACCTATCATAAACCTACTAATCTCATCCCTAGGGTTGAATAGAAAAGATGGAGCATACTTACACAATTGGGTTATATTAAATGATTACTCTTGCACACTCATATTACCGTGCCTAAGGTTTTAAACCCCTCAAGTTTAAGTTTCCTTTTCAAATGGGGCCTTCCATTGGAAAACAAAAGTCTAGCAACATCTTTAAATTGATGAACCAAATGAAAAAATTCACCAAAATTTGGTGACCTACGGATTAAGTTCACATTGCACAATTCCATCCATAGATCGTGAATGCCCTACAAAGGCCAACACTTATTTTTGTAAAATATTAGTAGTAGTTAACCACTCACACACCAAAACCACATATATCCACTACAACTGGTTGTTCCATCCACGGTACCTGGATGGTGGTCGTGAGTTATACGTGCGTTGTTATCAAAAAGTCGTCAAAGTCAAAGGTGGTTTAGTTAATTAAAACAATGGAGAAATGATATATTAAAACATTTAATTGATATTTTAGATTTAATTGTTCAATTTTCCTAAAATCAAAACCCTTCACTCCTAAAAAACTTGTTTCTAGTACATAATTGAAGGTTACTCTCAAGATCAATCTATGATGTATTACAAAGGATTTATATTTCAATTTCCGTATGTATTAACTTAATATGGTACGGGAGACATTTATCTATGTTTAGTTGTATCTGAAGTAGTTTTCAAGTTCTTCAAAGCTTATAAAAATGTCTTATTTTCACTCAAATTCATGGGTTCTTGCATGAAACTATTTCAAATGTTTAGGTACGATATAATTAATTTTTAATTATTGTTTTAAGATGAAAAACTTCATGAACCTTTTATTTCCTCAAATACCTACATTTGGTCTTTAAAGTGGGTTTAAAGCTTATGATTGAATAATGATGGAATTATGCTTAGATTGAATTGTATTTTTGATTTCTATTATTATCTATAACTATTGGTGATTAATTGTTGATAAATTGAGTACATCATGATCATGGATTTGGTGAAGATTAAGTGTACCTCATTCTCATACATTATTTAATTATTCTTGTACGATTTGATCTACTTATGGTGGAGGTTTTTACTTATTTTATATGTATGGTGATCATGGACTTATAAAAATGTTTTTTTATGAATTTACTTCTTATGATGATGTATTATACTTGAATGAGAATGATTGTTGTAATGTTGTATGTTGTGTGTGAGTTACTGTGAATGTAATGTTATCCTATTTATAGGATAATGTTACGAATGATGGTGTTTATTTGAAATTGTATTATCTGATATGTATACACACCAACATTAATTTTAATGAATCTAATAAATTAATGAATGTGAGTCAATTGAAAGATTTACTCAATCGTACACTAAAGAAAAAATGGGGAATTTTGAGATAGATACTCTTACGTTTGTAGAGGCAGAGTGTCCAGTATTAATCTCAATATTCCTAAGATCCAATGAATGAATGATAAGTTGGGATGGACACCCTCACGTTAATAGAGGCTTGGTATTTAGTAAGTATCGATTAACCTATGATGAATGAATGTAACAAAAATCTAATACTTCTTGGGGATTAATACTAAGCACTGAGCAGATATTATAGAGATGAGTGCTCTACCATGAGTAGAGGTCGTGTATTTAGTAATACTATCTTGAGATAGGTACCCTCACGTTAGAAATGGTTGGGTACTTAGTAGTAATCTCCCTATTCCTTAATTATGAGACAACATAACACTAGCTACTACTTTTCATTGAAAAGGCTAAATGAATAATCCTACCTTAGGCAAGTGGGGATCCCTCATACGATAAGGTTTAATATTGTGATTCTATTTTAATATCTCATGGTCTGTGTCGGTTACTTTTACCCTTAGAAAAGAATGTAATGAACTATGTCTGCTTAAGGTTATACTACATAAGGTACGTGGTCGCATAGTACATCACTTATACTTTGCACAAGTACGCATTTTGAAAGGAGTCTTAGTGTTTTCCTTATGTTTTTATGAAATGAATTGGCTCTTATGATGACTTTGATGAGAATATAATGTAATGACTTAATGAATTAAGGTGTTCCCATTTTAATAAAAGTTAATGAAGAATGTTTATTCGTACTTAATGTAAAGATGCATGTTACACTTGGATTGTATTATGAGCTACTTGTTTGGACTGTATTAATGTATACAAATGTTCCTTTTCAAGGGTGACTTCTAAA
The DNA here is from genome assembly GCA_032847665.1 of Solanum chilense. Taxonomy (NCBI): domain Eukaryota; kingdom Viridiplantae; phylum Streptophyta; class Magnoliopsida; order Solanales; family Solanaceae; genus Solanum; species Solanum chilense. The sequence continues at coordinate 40,550,985 of CM064970.1, forward strand.
GGGTACTGAATGTTAGTAGTAGTATGTGATGCTATTTGCACATTGCACAAATTTTACTTAGATTTGTCTTAGGTATATGTCTTAATGTGATGATGTGACTTATGTGATGTCAATGACTCTTAATGTGTTGGTATGTGAAGATGAATGATGGAATGGTAAATGCACTTGGGTGATCCTAAGGTGGTGCCTTTGTGTGGATTGTTGTATGGGATACTATCCTCACATTGCACAAGGCATAGCTTAAGGGTTTACTTGAAGTGAAGGTTCAAGGTAAAGGTAAAGGAATGATTTACACATGATGTATGCTCTAAAGTGATTACTGACTTGTATTTTGTTTACATAGGAATCTCATGGCTTTTATACTTGTCATGAAGTTTTATCAAATGGAATGAAAGCATGTTTCTCCAAAAAATTTGCATGTTTTTGCATGGTATCCATACTTAGTGCTTAACTGTACAAACCCTATTTCTTCTACATCTTACTAAAATATAGGAATTGGATATGCTTATGTCCAACGGTTGAAAAGTAGGTCGCTAATGTGATTGAATATGATGTTTTGGTTAATCTTCATAAATTCGAGGATAAAATCCCACATGTTCTTTTTATGGTCTTGTAGTCGTTATTTTAGGTTTTGTGTGGGCTTAGTCCCTATGTTGTACTCTAAAGTATTAGATGCTTATGAGACATATTTTAAATTTCGAATTCTTTCTCTTTCTTATTAATTAATGTATTCTTCACGTGTGAACAAAGTTTTAAATTCTCATATTCTTAAGTATCGAATGCAATAAATGATCCATGCAACTTGTACAAGACTTATTCTAGGTCGAATACCTCGGTTACAACTAGGGGGTTCTCTCGGGTCGTGAAAACTTTGGTATTACAGCATATGATTCTATTTATAGGACACTTAAAATTTCCTTTTGGTATAGTTTGAAATGGTCATAGGTTGTACCAAACCACATCTAATTGAGTCCTGTTCGTAATCTGAAGTGTGACACATTATTAATAAAAGGCTATTAGGTTCTAAGAAAGTTTGACTTCTTTATTCTTCTAATAGTGACTAAAAATTGTTCTCCATAATGTACTTCCCTTATTCCTTTTGTGTTGTTCGTTTGAGTATGACCCCTTGAGAGGTTGTGTTGGCAAGAGTTGAGGGAGATAAAATTTGGTTGTGATCCAATTGTGTCTTTGTTACTTGGTAGGATTTGAGGTGCAAGGTTGTAATGTCAACTTTAGGTTGAATGAGTTGCCTTTTGATGGTGTGTATTGTTGGTCGAACTCGTCTTAGGTATGTTGTGTTTTCAGGCAAGTTATAAAAGATGATGCAATGTAGTTTTAGGAATATATATGTGTGATTAGTTGGAAGGTTTAATATTGTATTGATCCGGCCTTAGAATGAAAGGAGGTGATGTTTTAAAGAGATAGTAAGAGTTTCTCCTAAGTGGGTGATGTTATGACTAGATGATAAAGCTTTTGAGGGTCTTTGGTGTTCATGAGTTAGGCTTGATTGATTTCTTCATATCAAGAGGTTTATTAAGTTGAGGAGTTTCGACCCGATGTGGTGGACTTATATGAGACCTTGAACGGCGTTGGTAAGATTTAGGTAAGAAAGAGTTTCTTAATGGGTTTTGCTTATGATTTTGACCTTAGTTGGGTTGACCCTATGTGTGGGATGGTATGTTGAGTAGTAATGTTGTTGAGGGTATGATGTTTTTATCTTTTCCATTTGTGCCTATTCAAGTCTAAAACAAAGAGTTGTTAGTGGCTTGTTTCTTGTTTGGAGTCTTGTGCAAAAAATGAGTTTCCATATGTTATCATTATGATATGCATGTTTTAGTTGAATTTGTATTAAATGCGAAAACTAGTTTTCAAAATATTATTCCTCATGTTGATATGAATCTATTATGAGTTGCCTGAATGTTACATGGGTTGGTTTTTTTGAACATGTCAAAAGGTTTTATTTAAAGGTTTCATATTGAGTTTGAATAAGAAAATTACTCAATTTGTGCCTTATTGAGAATGTTGCATAAGTTGTGCTTTGATGAAAAATTGCATATTGTGTCCTGATGTTTAAATGAGCATGATGTGACTTGCAGAAGCAAGTTCCTCCAATAAAATAAGAAATGGTAAAGATGATGCATAAGGAGTTTTTGGGTGTGTTCATACTTTCTTGAATTAAAAGAAGATGAACGAGAATTTCTATGTGTAGTTAATGTTCATCCTAGCTATATAAAATTGTACATGATACATGGATGTGGGAACTTTACTTTTGTTGTTACTTTTTGTGTTTTAAGTGTTATTCGAGGATGAATATTCCCAAGTTGATATTATGTAACAACCGTACAAATGAACTAGGATGAACTAGAGCATTACATTTGTTTTATGAATTTCATTACTTCTAGATGAGAAATTGAGTTTATAAGTTTGTTTAGTTGTGTTTGAGGTCAATTTTCAAGGAACAACCAAGACGTTCAAAACTAATCTTTTGTGTGCTAGTGTGATCTAGTATATTGTTCTCAATTTAGGGTGCTTATAATGGGTTAAACGTTTGGGTAAGACTCCGGAAGGACCACCTTAAGGGTCCTTGAGGAGGACCCTAAGCTCAACTCCTAAGGCTGCACCAAATGACAAGATTCACAAAAAGTGGTGACCTACAGATGGGGTTCCAACCCCGTACATCCATCAACGGATGATGGATGTCCTGCGTAGGCCAACACTTAGTTTTGTGGAAGATTAATGGCATTTGTCCTGTCACAAACCAAAACCACGGATAGCTAGTACGGCTCGTGGTTCCATCCATGGTCCGTGGATGGTGGTAGTGAGTTGTTTCTGTGTTGCTGTCAAAAAGTCGGCCAAGCCTAGGGTGGTTTTGTAATTTCAATTCTGTTTTTATGTTTATATATATATATATATATTTTTAGACTATTAAAATATTTAATTGGTATTATAGATTTCATTATTCACTTTTATTAAAATCAAAACCTTTCCTTCCTAAAAGAGTTCTCTCTAGAACACCATTTTAAGGTCAATCTCAAGATCAAGCTAGAGTTGTGGATTTCGAAGGATTTATTATTCAGTTTTTATGTGGGTTCGTCAAATAGGGCATGGGAGTCCTTTATCTATTGTTATTTATCACTTTAGAGACAATCTAAAATGGTTTTCATGTTGTTCAAAGCTTATGAAAAAGTTCTATTTTCACTCAAACTCATATGTTCTTGCATAAAATGATTTATAATGAATAGCTATGATATTTCAATTGATTTTTATGGTGAAAAGTCCATGACCACATGATATTCACAAATTCCTAAATTTGGCCTTTGAAGTTTATTTAAAGCATATGATTGGATGAGGATGGTATTATGCTTAGATTGAAAATTGAGTTATTGGTGATCATGGCTCAGGTTAAGGGTATGTTGACCTAATTCTCATGCTTGGAATTTTTCTTGTATGATTTTATCCATTTAGGGTGGAGGTGTTTACTTTTTGTGTATATATGGTGATCAGAGACTTTTAGGAATATTGTGAAGAATTGAATTTTTATCATGATGTATTATACTTAAATGAGAATGATTAATGTACAATGCTAATCTAATGTATATTGCGTGTGGTTTATTATGAATGCATTGTCATCTTGTTTAGAATACAATGTTACTAATGATGGTGCTTATGAGAAAGGCTATTCTAACATAGCTAAGCACACTCAAATAAATGAATAAAGCTTATGAAGTAATAATTATGAGTCTATTGAAAGGTTTTCTCAATTATACTCTAATGAATGAATGGAGTATTTTTAGATGGATACTCTCACGTTAGTAGAGGCGGAGTGTCTAGTAGAAATCTTAATCTTCCAAAAAACTTTTAAATGAATGAATGATATGTTGGTATGGATACTTTATTGTTAGTAGAGGTTGGGTATTTAGTAGCAATCGCTTAGCCTATAATGAATGAGGGTAATAAAAGTCTAATATCCGTGGGGATTAATGCTAAGAGCTAAGCGGATATGATAGAGATGAGTACTCTCCCGTGAGTAGAAGTTGGGTACTTATTAACAATCAATTGAGATGGGTACCCTCACCTTATTAGAGGTTGGGTACATACTAGAAATATCCCTATTTCTTAATATGCACAAGCATAGGACTAGCTAGTGTTTTTCCTCGAAAAGCTAAATGAATGAGCCTACCTTATGAAGGTGGGAATTCATCATCCAGTGGGGTTAATACTGAGATTCCATGTTAAGCTCTCATGGACTATGTTGGTTATGCTTACACCCACAAAGAATGTAATGAACCAGAAGTTCCTAAGGGTGTACCAATTAGGGTAGGTTGTGAACTGACACGCCACCTTTGCATTACACAAGTAGGTATTTCAAGGGATTCTCGGTGTGTTTCTTATGGTTTTATTAAATGAATGGTATCTTGTGAACACTTTGATGAGAATGTAATCTAATATCTTAATGAATTAAAATGTTCCTAGTATAATAAAGTATACAAAGAATGTTGATTGGTACTTAATTTAAAGATGCATGTTATACTTGGATTTTATTATGAGTTACTTTTTGTCATGTCTTGATGCTGATAAATGTTCCTTGTCAAGGGTGACTTCAATGTAGTACTTAGTGTGAGTAGCAACATGTGACGTTACTTGCACACTACATAAGTACGACACAAAGTTGTCTTAGATGATTGTTTTATTGTGATAATTTGACTTATGTGATGTTCATGTCTCTGAATTTGTTGGTATGTGAAGATAAATGATTTAATGGTAAATGCACTTAGATAATCCTAAAGTGGTACCTTAGTGTTGATTGTGGTATTGAACAACATCATGACATTGCACAAGGCATATTTACTTGAAGTAAAGGCTTAAGGTAAAGGTAAAGGTAAAGGAATGATTTACATGTGATGTATGTTATAAAGTAATTAATGACTTGTATTGTTGGTTATGTATGAATGTCATGTATTTAATACTTGTATTTTCATGAATTCTTGTCAAATGGAATGAATCAATGTTTCTCCAATAAATGTCCCTTTTTGCATGGATTCCATACATAGTGCTTAATTGTACTAACCCCATTTCTTCCCCTTTTACTAAAGTGTACGGATTGGACATGTTGGTGTCCTATGGTTGGAGAATGGGTTCCTTAGGTGATTGAAGATGAAGGTTTGGTGACTCCTCATAGATTTGAGGACAAGACCCCATATGTTCATTATGTTGTCTTTTAGTCTGTATTTTATGTTGTGTATGGGCTTAGTTCTAAGTTGTACTCTAAAGAGTTAGATTGTTACGTGATATATCATAATGCTCAAAGTCTTCTTCTTTCTTATAAATGATTGAGTTCTTCATGTGTGAAGAATATTTTAAGTACTGAATGCAATAAGTTATCAATGATGCTTTTAGAAGTCCTCCTCAAGCTTGAGTACGACGGTTACAAATAGGGGTGCTCTAAGGTTGTGAACTTAGGAACTCAGCCCGTCATATACCATATAGTTCAAAGGTTTCACATATAATAATAGCCTATCAATCATAGAATAAACAACATGTAAGAATTTTCTTTCATAACATAGTCATGTAGTGTTTATGAGAATTACCTGATATTAAAAATACCAACACGATCACAATTATCGCATAACATTCATATTCATACAATAGAATACATGATAATAAATAGGGTTGTAGAAAAGATGGATCATTACTCAACACCAAAAATTCCACAATCAAGTAAGCACCTTTATCGTAACTGGATAAAAAATTCAATAGAAGACTACTCTTCAAAGTGAAAACCTTCATAGATATACTTCAAGGCTTCCTGCAAGACTCAACCGTATTTCCTTTATATTCATACATAGTATAGGATAACAACATAATATAATAGTGAATTCCATGAAAACATACTAAATTCTCATCCTTCATTCATCATTCAAGACATACTCGTGTTTACATTTGATAAAGAAGAGGAAATCATGGGTCTTGTGGGGAATATTTACAAAACCATAAACATAACATGAAAAGATTTTATAAAGAGTCCCATGATATGGAATAAAATCCTAAATGTTGGGGGACATTGATATGTAATTTTGAGAGAGCCTCTTGGGCAATAGATTACAAGAGGAATCAGCTTACATACCTTAGCAAATTCCTTGAGATTTGATGGAGGAATGTTGCGATCTTGGTGCATAGCCTTAACACTGGTGTTCTTCTTCAATGGTGTCCTAGAGAAAGAAATACCGGAAACTTCTTGGGTTCCTTTTATTTGAAATGGGAATAGAGAAATTGAAGGAATTTGACCTTAAATAGTATATATACTTACTACGAAAGGAGTGGGACAGTCTATGTTTCAGTTTTGGAAAGACTACTTAAAGAACCAAACTGAAAATTTAATAACTTACTTTGTACACGCTGAAGCTCGCCTTTTGTTACCTTGGCTCGCCAAGGCAATTAGGCGACAGGAATGCAAATTTGTCTCACCCAAAGTTACAGTGGGTTTAATAAATTGGTAGCTCACTAGGCGATGGGGTGGGGTATTGTAGGAATCCCCAACCTATTGGGTGACCCTCCACCCATCTCGCCCATTTTTCAAGTAGCTAGGGGATGTGAGGAGGCTATCCACTAGGAGAGGAAAGCCCTTTGGTGCATCGCCAAGGCATATGGGCGAAGTTACTGCCAATCCTTGGTTGGATCAAAGGTAGCTATAGCTTTCTTTAAGTTTCTTTGGTGGTGTAGGGTCCTACACTAATCTTTAGACTTCCTCCTTATTAATTCAAGCTCTAAAACATCCGACTTGTTGACATAGGATTACTCTAACCCACACAATGGGTCTCTAGTTTATCCTACCATTTTCCTTGGGTGTTAAATTATATTTGACATTTGTTTGAATAGGAATAGGAGGAAAAAGATGAGGATAAGGGGACTTCATATTAGCCTCTACCTTCTATGTATAAATCTCCTTTAGATGGTTCCTCCATTTAACCTTGACAGAATTTACCTCTTCATTCCTCAACTTCTTCAATTGTTGGTCTAAAATATCAACTGGGACGTCTTCATGACAAAGGTTCTCGTCAACTCCTAACCTTCTAAAGGAAGGATAAATACCGGATCACCTATGCACTTCTTAAGAATTGAGACATGAAACACCAAGTGAACCAAGGCCAGCTCACTGCCCAAGTTCAACTCATAAGCCACATTTCCAACACGTTTTAAGATATGATACAGGCCCACATATAGGGGACTAAGCTTCCCATTTTTTTTCAACATCATTACCTATTTCATAGGCAAGATCTTCAAGAAGGCCCAATCACCTAACTTAAATCTAAGTTCCCCTTTTCTATTGTCCACATAGGAATGTTGTAGACTTTGGAAAAACATGAATCTATCTCTAATAAGTCAAACTTTTTCAATGGTCTCATAAACTACCTCGTGACCAAGAAGATTAAATTCACCTGATTCAAACCACCAGACATGAGACCTACACCTTCTCGCATAAAGTGATTCAAATGAAGCCATAGCAATACTTGTGTTATATCTATTGTTGAAGGCATAGTCTATCAACGGTAGATTGTCATGCCAATTACCCTTGAATTTAATGACACATGCCCTCAACATTTCTTGTAGGGTTTGAATGGTGTATTCTACCTAACCATCCTTTGGGGATGAAATGCAGCACCACGCTTCACATTTGTATAAATCCCACTTTTGAAAACCTTCCAAAGGTGAGAAGTAAATTGACTACTCCTATCCAAAATGATTGAAAATGAAATAGAGAAGGGAACCCCATTCATACTCACTATCTCCTTAATATACAATTGAGCATAGTCTTTTGCAAAATATGAAGACTTGATGGGAATAAAATGGGATAATTTTGTCATTCTATCATAAATTACCCAAATAGAATCATCTTGCCTTCTTTTACTAGGCAAAGCCACATCAAAGTTGGAATACCTATGGTTTTTGATGTTCGGCCTTGAATTGTTGACAACTTGAACACTTGGAAACAAAATCCACTATATAAATTTTGAATCCATTCAACCAATAGAACATTCTTTATAAATCACAGTACATCTTAGTGGATCCTGAATGAATAGAATATCATAAACCATAAGTCTCTTCCAAAATTTGTCTTCTTAAGTCATGCACATCTGCAAAACGCAACATACCTTGTTATATAAGTACCCCATCTCCCCCTTAGGAGAATACCTAGATAGATTTCTTAAGCGCAGATTTTTTCGAATGCATCAAGATGGGATCAAGGTGTTTCTTAGACTTCATACTAACTACCAAAGAGCATTCATAGCTATGTTTGACAATGAAGCCACCCATTGAGAATCTACTAGTTGAGTTCACAATTGAGTAAACTTTTGAACAACACAGACTAACTCCTTCATCTCATTTTTTGCATGGTCCACACTATTCATGGATATTTGAGTTTCCGCACCCGCAACATCATGGGCTTTGCAAGGGTGGTAAAGGATACTCATATAGTCTTTCAAAAGTTCTTACCACCTCCTTTTGTCCGAAATTAAAGTCTTTTTGAGTGATTACATGTTGGACACTTATGTGGTGGGTAAACATATCTACATGGACCCCATAACACTATGTTTGGATCATTTTATCTATTGTATTGTATTGTATCGTTACTATACATACAATGTTTATTAACACTATGTTTGGATCATTTTATCTATTGTATTGTATTGTATCGTTACTATACATACAATGTTTATTTTATGGAACAACTAATTTTGTGTGTTCCCATTGTTACTTGATTTATTTTTCCAATCATATCTTTACAAAATAATTAAAAATATAATTTTACCCGTTACCTTAATTATTTAAATCTAGTCAAACCTCCTAACCTAGAATAATTAAGTATATTTTAGTAAATTTATAACTACAATTAAATACAATACAATAAAAAAAATTAAAATGTTATTAAACAACAAAAAACAATAGAGTCTACCCAAACATCGTATACCATACAATACAGTACAATAAAGTACACTACAATACGTTATGAAACAATGGGTAACAATGATACAAACAAAGTGTAAAGGTGATGTCTCTATATATTTAAATCAAAAACTATGTCGACATGTTCAAGGTCATGTGTCAGATAATTCGTTAAATGGACTTTGAATTTCCTTGAGTCATAAGTTATCACCTTACCATGTTTCATGAGACCACAACCCAAATTTTCTCAAGAAGTGTGTCAATACACTAATTACCCTTTATTACTCTCCGGTAGGGTAAACAACAAAGCAGCGGTAAGATTTTTCTTCAATACATAGAAGCCTTTCTCACATTATTCAATCCGCTCTAACATAGCAAACTTTTGGAAGGGCTATAAAAAGATAAGAAATAAAGGAGAATACTTCAAAAAACCTCCTATATTAGTCGGCAAAACCAAAAAATCTACTAATATAGGTTGGTGATAAAAGTCTAGGCCAATATTCGACCGAGTCCTTCTTCATCGGATCAAACATTGTATCCTTGCTTTAAACTATGTAACCTAAGAACCCCACAGATTTCAACCAAAACTCACATTTACTAAGCTTTGGGAACAATTGGTAATCTTTTAGGGTTTACACTACAACCACTAAATGCCTCATGTGATCATCCTTAATTCTAGAGTATACCAAGAAATCATCAATAAACACAATAAAGAACATTTGAAGATATTTCCGAAAAACCCTATGCATAAGGTGCATAAATTCCACCGGCCAATAGATAAACCAAATTAAATCACAACTAACTCTTAGTACCTTTAAATAGTTCGTAAAGCCATTTTCGGAATGTAAACCTCTCTCACCCTTACTTGGGGGTATCCCAAACGAAGGTCAATCTTTTAAAAGTGCCTAGACCCTTGGAATTGAGCAATTATTCATTTCATTTTCTAAAAGGTATACTTACTCTTTATAGTGACCCTGTTTTATGTGTGATCGTCGATGCACATTCTAAGGGATTCATCCTTTTTTTTTTTACAAACAATACAAGAGCACCCTACAAAGATATGTGTGGTTGAATAAAAATCTTTTCAATATTATCCTTGAGTGGAGCTATCAAATTCTTCAACTCGGCTGGAGCCATGAGGTAGGAAGGTATAGATATGGGATTAATATCACGAATAAGGTCACTGCTGAAATCTATCTCCAGTTCGGGAGGGATCCCGGACAATTCATTAGGAAAGTCTTTTAGAAATACCATTGCTACTAGGATAGACTCTAATGAAGTAATGTTTGATACCACATGCATGAACCTTAGATTGTAATACATCTACATTCGGAGGGACTTGATTACCTTGGGGAGAAACTTCCTAATTCTCAATCTCCCAAAATTACATTAAAATAAAGCATGTGAAAATCTCTTGAAGCCAACCAAAGTTACTCTATGATATAAAGCAACAGGGAAACTCTAATAGACTCTCTTTGTCACTACTTTGTCACTAACCATTGTAGACACTGCAAAAGGTTCTTTTAAGATATCAGGGAGTACATAAAATTTCATACCCACTAAAGGAGTTACATAACACAAAGTGGCACGGGGTCTAACAATGAATAAACATCAATCAAAAATACTTGTAACATACTGGTAATAACGTCTGTAGATCTATCTTAATCACCTCATTTTGGAGAGCATAGAAGCGATTGTTCTGGAGAGCATCGGCATTAGAACTACCTTATTTTGCTTTTTTGCTAACCCTCCCTTGAACTCTTAAGATGGTACAATCTCTCTTCCTATGACCACTCTTCCCAAAACTAAAGAAAATATTCGTGCGAGCTAGGCACTTACCTTCATGCTTCTTGCTACACTTTTCACATGTAGATCTTTCAACATAAGAAAAACAAAATTTTCCTCCTTGTGGCTTATGATTAGACACCCTACCTCCCTTTTAGCATCGCATTCACTAGTGTGAAGCGCATCCTTCTCATTCGAAGTTACTCCCATAGTATACACGATCTTAGAGATCTCCTCTTGAAATTCTTGGTAATCCTCATTTACCATAGACCTAAAGAGCATTGGACAGCTCATCCTAGTTATGTCCCTGAATATCAAGACCATGGGACTTGTACTTGGATAGACACGGGGTTCAGCTTCCTGAATCTCTTGTGAAGTCATAGCATGAGCTTTTGTAGTCACGGCTTGTGATTAGGTTTTCATACTTCAGTCAAGGTTAGGAAGTCCACCGTTATCTCTCAATACGTCAAAACTAGATAATTAACCTAAACTTGTTCATCTTGAGGGACTTGTACATTCGGAGGGACTTGATTACCTTGGGGAGAAACTTCCTAATTCTCAATCTCCTCTTCAACACTTCTCACAGATGGGCTTCTAGCAGTTATATCATATATCTACAAGAAAAGTTTTAGAAGAAAAGGACTTGATTAGTTTAAACTCATAAGACACGACTAAAAAATAATGAAACAATTGAAAATTCCTAAGTATCTTTTAGCATCGCATTCACTAGTGTGAAGCGCTTCACACACATGAACAAGACACTACTATACGTGATTCATGAGACATCAACCCTAATAATATCCCAAAACCTTGTGCTCTTGTACTAAGTTTGTCATGCCCAGATATCACTTCTAAGACATGACACAACGTACTTGACCTCGAAGGAATATCATGTAAGTTCTTAGCATAATCATCATTGTATAAGACATTGAATAATGCAAAAAAAAAAAAAATATTTTACAATCAATTTCAAAATCTTTTATAAAAACATTTAATGTTTAAATGTATCTCATAAACAATCTAAGTATAACATAAAAGTCTCAAATCGGACTCATAGATCATTACAATATAATTCTATCATTATAGGAAGTACATAAGAAGTCTACAAGTCTATTACACTAGAGAAAAACATAATGGCATAAAAGCTTGTCCTCGGATCATACGGACATACATAAGTCTTTGAGAATGCAAATCCAAGCCTTCTTTTCTTCACAATGAGAACCTACTAGTTGGAGCCTTCATTTAATTTAAAATAAGAGAAGTATGGGTTAGTACAATCAATTGTACTATGTATGGAGGCCATGCAATTAAAACCACTTAAAACATGCAAGAAATTTTTAGTCAAAAACATGTAATTTTAAGTCGAAATGCATAATGAACATTCAAGAAATACATTATCAATCCATACTATAAGATAAATCGACATTCATGATCATAAATAACATTATACAATTTAAATACTTCATAACTTACATGTTTGAATTCAATTAATATCATATCATAAAGACATCACCCATGACCCCATTTCAAGTTCATTTGTGCAATGTACGCATGAAGTCCCATACCCCCATATCGCAAGTGTAGTCACATAAATAATCAACATCATAATAGTAGAAATCAACAAAACAACTCCTCGTAAAACCACTTGTGAGATGTAAAGGTAAAGTCCTACACCTCACCTACTCTAAATAGTATCCCTCAAGAAGCCTTAATTAGAGTTCATGTTCTTAGTCATAGGTCATATTAATACTTTAGTTCGTATTTTTATAACAGAGAGAGATTTTTAAATAACTGACATAGACCATATGAGATACCATATAGAAAAAGGGTGTTTCACCTGGCTAATGTGAAACTACTATTTGTGTCTAGGTGGATCCATTAACTAAAGACCTATGTGGGATCATAATTTTTGGATATTGAGTTTGATTATATAAACCTTATACTTCTAAAGTGTGGGTTTCCATCTCATGATACACAATAGTGGAAGCACATGTACTAATGTGATGGAACCCATGTGAGAATCACATAAGCATAATTCTCTTATCAGTTACATTAAGCCTTTACTTGTGTATTAGTTCATAAAGAATGCATGAGGTACTCAACCCCTCATATATCATATAGATCAAAGTTTCCATGCACGAGAATAACCTTCAAATCATAGAACAAACAACATGTGAGAATGTTCTTTAATAACATATTCATGTAGTGTTATCTAATTTCCTTTCATTCAACAGACCAACACTATCACATTTATAGCGTAACATTCATATTCATACCATATCATACTTCTTCATAACTAGGGTTGTTGGGAAGATGGATCATATCTCAAAATCACAATTTATAAATCAAGTATGCACCTCCATCATAAGTGGATAAAAAATTCAATGGAGAACTACTCATCAGAGAGAGAACCTTCATACATATCCTTCAAGATTTCCTTTTAGATTCAACCCTATTTTCTTTTTATTGATACAACATATAGGATAACATCATAATATAATAGTGAATTCCAAGAAAACATACTAGATTCTCATCCTTCCATCATAATTCAAGACATAATAGGATTTATATTTGATAACGAAGGGAAAATCGTGGGTCTTGTCAAAGTTAATCATAAACCATAAACATTACATGAATTCATCCACAAACCTTCATATATAATCACAAATAACTACTATAGAACAATGGAAACGATCTTTTAAAAAGAACCACGAAATTGAATAAATCCTAGATGTTTTTACATGAATATATCCACAAACCTTCATACATAATCATAAATAACTATTATAGATCAATGGGAATTATTTTGTAAAGAGACCCACGAAATTGAATAAAACCTAGATGTTTGGGGACTTATAAATCAAATTTTGAGAGAGACACTTGGGGAAGTCTTCACAAGAGTGAAGAGTTTCGATACCTTAGTAAATTCCTTGAGAGTTGATGGAGGAAAGTTGTGATTAATGGTGTTCTAGAGAGAGAAATATTGGAAAGTAGTTGAGTTTTCTTTTATTTGAAGTGGGATAAGTTAAATTGAATGAATTTGACCTTAAAAGTATTTATAGTTATTAGTACAAGAGTGGGAAAGTCTATATTCGAGTTTTGGAATGACTTCTTAACGAACCCAACTTAAAAACATAAAAACATACCTTCCCATGTTGAAGCTCACCCTTTGCACTTTTGTCTCACCTAGACACTTAGGTGAAACGCCTAATGTACCTTGGACTCGCCCAAACATACAGTGATCTCCCTAAATGTGCAGTTCACTAGGCAATGGGGAGGGGCAATGGGAGAATCACCAACCTATTCGGCGATCCTCCAACTATCTCGCCAATATGTCTAGTAGCTAGGACTTATGAGGAGGCTGTCCTCTAGGTGAGGAGAGCCCCTTGGAGCATCGCCAAGGCATATGGCCGAAGCTACTCCCCATTGCCGAGTGGATCAAAGGTACGTATTTCTTTACTTTATTTTTCTTAGGTAGTTTTGGGTCCTAGACATTACCCTAAACTTACTATTTATTAATTAAAGATCTAAATTAATGTATTTGTTCACATAGGGTTACTTTAACCCAAACGATGAGGCTCTAGTTTATCCTAAAATTTTTCTAGCGGGTTATGTCATAGCTTGGGCCAAATTCTGAAAAGCCGACCTAATTTCTTAATTGGTCCTATCTGGTGCCTAAATTGGAATTGATTGCCTTGTGGAGCTTATCCACCTTGAGGACCTTGGGGAGGACTCCATTATTCACGTTCTACTCTTCCCTTATCCTAGCGGGTCTCCCTCTTGTACTCATTTCCTATATGAACAAGGGAAGGATTAGGAAAAGGAAACTTATAATTCTACACTCTGAGGCACGAATTCAAGAATAATTAAAGATGTGTAAGTTCTAACATCCTTTAGACTCTCATTCATACATGTGTCGCGACTCACCCTAATGAAAGACTCTACTAAAGATGGCTTTAGAAACATCAACCATAAAAAACTTTTTTTAATATCTTGTGCTCTAATACCAAGAGTGTCACTCCTCGTGAAAAATCTGATGAGCCGCATACTAGCCCCATATCATTCATAACAACATATTATAAGGAAATTGGTACAAAATTAAATTTTGTTATTTAAAAACCTTACATTCCAAAACACATCTTTTAAAAATGTACCGGAAGTTCCACCATATAACATGGAAATCTTAGACAAGTCTTTATAACTAAAAATAGGGACATGACCCTTGGTGGAAAATCTATGCAAGCACCTCAATCTAGCTACAACCAATCAATTGTCGGAGCCTACACTTGTAGTAAAAACATGATGAAAGATGGGTTAGCACACAAAAATGCACCAACTATGATGACCATGAAAAAACATGCTTTAAAAGGGGTATATTAGTTTGAACTTCATGCATCTCCCATTTTGATAAGACTTCGTAAACATATGCATAAGAGTCATGATATTCAAACATATCCAACATAGAAGTCATATATTCACATTAGGACATGATCAACATATCAACCCATTAACTTAATTCTTAGCCTTCAACTAAAGTAAATCCTAAGTTATACGTTGTGCAATGTATGAATAGCATCCCAAACCACTATCCACTCTAAGTGAAACCTTAAGGTAACAAAACTTGAAATTGCCAACAAAGCTTTTATCCTCTAGATAATTCACATTAATAAGAAGCATAATTATTACTTTAAGACCACCATCTAAGGCAACCCAAAGTCATAATTTAAAATGTATGAGTCACATCCTATAATACTACTTACACAAAGTACTCGTTAAAGCAGCCATAGAGTAGGAACATTCACATTCATCAAATAATGACAAGGAAAGTAAAGCATAAGCACAAACCAAGTAAAATAATGCATATTCTCATTTAGTCTTTAAGTCAACATTGGTCATTACATCGATTTAGGAAATGTTCATTCATTTAGGATACTTTCATTAATAGACTATTAAGACCTTAGAGAACTCACTATAGCCCTCTTGAAGCATACTAATCTAATGTATGGGTAGCATCCTATACTACAACCCACAATTCGTAGAACTTATTAAGAAACTATAGTGCACATCTGTAATGATGGGAATAAGCGTTTAATCGACATAGACCTTGTGATCTAAATCATGGAATCTGGTTTCATAAAGCCCCCCACTGTAAAGAGGTTCTATAGATGCATAAGAAAAAATGAGTATTTAGTTTAAGAGGATCCACTAGATAGACCTATATGGCCATATAGTTATGGGACAAGGAGATGGTTACTAGATTCCCCGCCTCAACTTATGGATAGGCATCAACCTCAAAAAATTTCTACTAGATACCCCACCTCAACTCATGGATGAGTATCCATCTCATTCAATATTCAATTGGTGCATGCTTAGCCAACATTCCCATAGAGTATTTCATTATTTAGCTCATCATTAAGGGACGAGATATTGTTCATAGATACCCTACCTCAAATCATTGATAATTATATATCCCCTTACAACATACATTTGTTAGATAGCTCAAAGGATATATTGAGATTGCTACTAGACACTTCGTACCAACTTATGGATAAGCATCAATCTCAAACCCCACACCCATTCATTTAAAAAAGACATAAAGATTGTTACTAGACACTCCACCTCAACGTACGGATGAGCATCCATCTCCAATCCCACATACATTAATTTATTCATTGTGCAAAAGTGTGTGCATATGGGAGAATGACCTTTTACATAAAACCTCAACCATTCATAAGACTTAATTAAGAATAAGACTTCAATCATAACACCATTACATTATAGACATAATCATAACATATTCATATATATATCTCATACACATATATCACATTATTGTCATACCTAGATCCTTGATCCATGTAGAAGTTCAAGGTACATATCAAACAATTCAATTCCTTAATAGATTCATGAAATAATCACCTCCACCTTTCAAGTGGATCAACATCACAATAACAATTCTAATTCAAAAATTAATTGACCATAACTTGCCTTGAAGACCATAAATCTCAAATTACCAATACACCATTGATTCAACATATGTAAGCCATGGGTAGTCACATTCATGCATAATATAAAGCAATATAGACAAATTCTGTTCACATACATTAATCATCAACTATCCCACTTCATAACGATGCAATTCAGGAATTTAGAGAATTCATGGGAACATAGAGTATTTTAATCTTAACACATCAATTGAACCATAATTTAATCATAATATGCCACTATAAACCTTTTAAAATCATTTGATGAAAGACTCTGAGATTGAGTAAAACCCTACATTTTTCTGAACTTGAAAACTTTGAAATTGATTCTTTTGAAGAACTTTATCCCTAGATGAAGGTTCACCATACATATATTTAACAAAACATTGGAGAAATTTGGGAAGAACCACCTTGAATCGTCAAGCCCAAGCTTCAATGGCTTTTTCTTCTTCCTTGAACTCATTGAGAGAATTTTAAGAGAAAAAGAATTGTTGTGGTATTGATATGGGGAAGTTTAAAATAATGACTTAAAGAAGTGTTTTAGGAAGTGAAGATATTTACATTAATGATATAAACCATTTAAAATCAACCAAACATAATAATTAATGATAAGCAAATTACTTAAAACCTTAAATCCCTAGGTAGTGTGTTCCCTTAGCTTTCCAACCTTAATGTGGCTAAGGTATCTCCACGACCAACTCTACACACTGTGGTCATGACCACTGACCGTAGAGTGACTTGTGGATTTGAAGGAGAACCATTGCCTCAAGGCCTTGCCAACCTCATTACCGTGTGACTTTCATGGCCACTTCTAAAGACTGTGGAAAATATCACTGACCGTGATGTGTTCCTTGAACATAGGACAGGGCTTGTCTATGGTTTGGCAGCTTTCCCTTGGCTTAGTACTTGCTCTCTTGGGTTGGCACATGACCTTGTCTGCTTACTCTTAACCTAACAAGGTACTTTAACACAAAGTCTAACACGTACCTTCACATTGACCAACTTAACTCCTTGGCTTGGAAAAATATTTCACCACATGAAAACCTCATTACAAACTAAACATAAGGTCATTAGGCTCTATTTCTACTTATTCATTTTTTGGCTCATTATTAGTACATTGTTGTTATGTATTGATACTGCACATGCTCTTTTTTTTTTGTACATGATATATTCAGGTTCCTACTGACAGACCTCGTATAGGAGACTAGTGATCGACATTTGATTCAAGGGTGAGCCAGTTCTTTGAGGTTGTAATGGTTCATCTATTGGTTTAGCCTACTCTTTTTGACTCAGAATTTCTACTTAGAGTTACACAATTGTTTAGTTTGGGTTGCACCCATATTCTTAAACTTGTTGAACATTTATGTTTTTGGACATTGACATCCAGGTTCTAGGCACTTTTTTTCCAATTGTTTTGTTAGACTTCTGGAGTATGGGAACTCAAGTTTATTTTAGCATTTAAACAAGCTTACGTAAGATTAAGTGTTTTGTTTTGGTTCTAGATTGTTTGTATTAATGGTTATCCACCGAAAGTTTAGAGTGGGTATGAATCACTACATTCTGGGTCGTGACACTTGATTTGTATTTAATTTTTTTTAAAAAAAAAACCTTTTTTATATAGTAGTGATATTTTGAAATAACATCTTTGCAGTGATTTGTTGTTATTTTCTTCTGTGATATCTATTATTCATGTGTATGTAGTGTTAGTTTAGGACTTATTTGAGTTTGAATGTTCTTCACTGATTTGAGGTTGTTGACGCCCCTATCAAATGTGAGAACAAAATTGTTTTAAAAATGGGTCAGAAGTGTCTATTTATTGGGATCTGAAATTGTTCTATAAGGTAATAAGGACACCAAAAAACTTTCGGTGTCTTTTTAAAATATTAGAACAACTTCATATTTTGTTTTCTATGTATTCTCATTCTTAAATTTATCATATATTATTATCAAACATTTGTTTTTACCTATCAATGCTCACATATGACTATATCCACCTTGGACTCTTGTTGCCTTTAGGTAAAAGATCAAACTTCCCTTGCAAATGTTTTATAAACAATCATATACTATATGATAAAGATTTATTTTCTTGATTTAACCGCTAACTTTTCAATTCAAATGATAAAAAGTCGACATCAATTTCACTTATTCAAATTAATGGATTTTGATAAGTACTATTTTTCATATTTTTTTTTTTGGGGGGGTGGGGGAATGGGGGGAGGTGATCTTTACTATATAATGTAAGATATCATCTCACTGAATTTGTGTCAATTCAATGATGTAGAGAAATATTCTTCTTACTTTTTCTATGTTTGATTATATTTCTTATGTATTGTGCAAGATACAATACTAAAATTACAGTTTATCATTTTTTAAATCAGAAAATATTGAATAACTTTTTATAAACATTTATCTATAATTTTCAACCATGTGTTTATACGTTATAATAATTCAACTAAGTACAAGTATATACAATAATTATGATGATAGAAAGTTTTAAAAAAGAAATAAAATATCTACAAGGCAATACCACATGAGAATTGTAAATTAAATTATTTTTCTTTCTCAATAACACTTTTTTATTGTGTGCTTGATCGTATTAAAAAAATAATTTTTTGGACAATATTTATTTTGAGTGGACAATATTTTGTATAAAGGATCTTTAAATTTCTAGTCATCTCCATTTGCTCCTAACTTGTTGTTTCTACGATTTCCTAAAATTAAATATAAAAATTTTTACATATTAGTGATATTTTATATGTGTGTGTGTGTGCGCTTGCGCTTGCGCTTGCACTTATGTATGTGTGGGCGCAGTGGCATATGAAAGATTTTTTGAAAGCGGTGTTGATAAACGAATGAATAATTCATACTAAAACACTATATTACATAAATTTTATAAAATGTTGTAAAAACCTCCTACATGACTTTGTTTTAACTTTATAACTTATTATTGTGTTAAGCTTCATTTCGAACAAGTCACTAAATTACTAAATAAAACAAAACTATATTCTATCCAAGTGGTCCATTTTATTTTAATTAAGAATTGAAGGTTGGAGATGTGAATCTCAACAATATCAACTTTTAAACAAAACTATTACCTTAAAAGCTAAAATCAAACCAAAAAAAGTATGCATGATGAGGTTTTTACTCGGTTCGACTACGAAAATTATTACACATCACGTGCATGTCAAACCAACAAGAAAAGAAACACATTCGATTAGGGAGTATCATTTCATTTGATTTTAGTAGGATTTTTTTCCCAAAATTATATATAATATTAAAAAATTTCAATGAAGCAGCGTGGGGTGACACCCCGAGATATAGGGTGGGTCCTCCCGTGTATACGTGCGTGTGTGAAATCAAATGTGAATAAAATTTGCTAAAAATAGCTACCTTTGCTTAGCCTTGTGTGTTAGCGTGCGTGTGATTAAATTTGGATAAAAATAACTTACAAAAAGGTGCATGTGAAATGCAATGTTAATAAAAATAGCTTATGAGAATGTTGCGTGTGAAATGAAATGTGAACGGAAATAGCTTATGAAAATTTATGTTCGACGCCGAAAGATGTAAGAAAAGGTCACTTGTTTAAAAAATACGGTGCGTAGGTCCATAAATAGCACTGTCCCGTGAGACCGTCGTTTGCGACAGAGACAGTATTTTGGAGAAATTTTTTAAAATTCTATGTGATGGACAACGACTACCAACAAGGGATCATCGATCAATCGGCTGCTCGTCGATTGGCTTGTCGTTTGCCTACTATTAATTTGTCAGTTTTGGGTCATTTGCAAGGGTCATCCCAAGCACCCTTGGGGTGGTCCTTGGGGAGTCGAATCCGGAGGTTTTGACACTAAACACACTCTACTACTATTTAAAAACTTCTTACCAATTTTCATTAAATTCAGACTCTTAAAACCCATTGAAACATGCCAAGGCACACTAGTGTACATTTAACAGTTCAACGGACGTCAGGGACGTTCTTTGTATTTTTGACTCTAATACATCCAAAATGTTTTGACTACATTATTTTAGTCCTATAACCAGTGTTCCGAGGATAAGTTCGTCATGTGAGGCTCTAGGTCTCAGACTTTCGTAGTGTTACAGTATCCCCTCCGTGGGAAAATTTATCCCCGAATGACACTATAATTCCTTTATAGGGGAAAGAATAGCTCGAGACTAGCAGCCCAACCAAAAAATATAACAACATAAGTTAAAACTCAAATCAACACATAATAATGACATTTACACATAACAACTCAAAACACCATTAGCAACATAAAAGAGCTTAACTTCAGAATATAAGGAACTACCTTCTCAACATCAACATGAGCTCAACATAACATTAAGAGTCACTTATGTAACCTTTTCTCAAAATACATTAACATGCTCAATACTTTTTCATTAAGGCAACAACATACAAAACAAAAGTAAGCGCAAATTAAGGCAAAGAACATTTTCACATTTAAATCATTTTAGCATGAACATTGCCATAGATATGCATATTTTAGCAATAACAAGTCAAATTCAAATTTATTCATTATTTTTGTAATTTGTAGGGGTGAATATCCTTAATTAGGAAAAGTATGAGGATAACGGGACTTCATGTCGGCCTCGGCCTCCCATGTCTCTCCATCAACTCGGTGGTTTCTCCATAAGCCTTTTACGGATACTACCTCCTTGTTCCTAAAAAATTTGACTCACTAATCTAGAGTTTCCACTGAAACCTGTTCATTGGAAAGTCTCTCATAGACACCTAAACCTTAAATAGGGAGAATGGACACGAGATCACCAATACACTTCTTTATGATGGAGACATGAAACAACGAATAAACTGAAGATAGTTCACTAGGTAATTTCAAATAAAATGCATATTTTCCAACCTGTTGCAAAACCTCATTGCGAACAACATACCGGGGACATATCTTTACCTTTTTTGTGGAATCTCATCACCCTCTCGTAGGTTAAATATTAAAATACACAACATCACCTTTTTCGAATTCAAGATCTCTCCTTCTATTGTCGGCATAGACTTTTTATCGACTATATGCTATTTCAAATCTATTCCTTATCACCGGAACCTTCTCCAAATCATTATCAATTATTTTAGGACCAAGGAGTGAGACTTACCAACCTCAAATAACTTAAACGGAGACCTACATCTCCTACCGTAGAGTTTTTAAAAAGTGCCATGGATTTACTGGAATGGTAACTACTGTTATAGGAGAACTCAATCAATAGAAGGTGATTATCCCATTTTCCTTTGAAATCTACCACACATTCTCTTAACATATCCTTAGGGTTTCAATGTTATGCTCTGCTTGACTATCCGTTTAAGGATGAAAATCGGTCCGAAGCTTCACTTTAGTACCCATCGTATTTTTAAAAGACCTCAAAACACGAGATCTGAATTGCGCACCTATATCCGATATGATGGACAAAGAAATACCATGAAGACTTACAATGTCATCAATGTATATCCCCGCATAATTGTTCGCCAAATATGTAGACTTTATTGGATATGGTGAGAGGACTTTCTTAACCTATCAATAATAACTCAAATTTAGTCATTTTGCCTCCGTGTTCGAGGCAACCCTAACACAAAGCCCATATTTATTTATTCCCACTTCCAAGTAGGAACACCCATTTAAAGGATTAGACCACTACGCTTTAGATGCTCAGCTTTAACTTGTTGGCAATTCGGACACTTTGATACAAACTCCGTTATGTCCCTTTTCAAACAATCCCACCAATAAACCTCTATTAGGTAACGAGACATTTCGGTAGAACCCGGATAAATAGAATATCATGAACCATGAGCTTCTTCTAAAATTTGCTCCCTCAAATTACTAACACCAATACACATAATGTACTTTTATACCTTAGAACACCATCCCCTCCTTGAGAGAATGACTCATTAGACTTGCTAAGTACCACTTCAACTCCATCAATAGCAGATCAAGGTGTTGCTTAGACTTCAGCTCTACCATTAAGGATGACTCGTAGTTATTATGAAACATAAAACATCTTTCTGGGAAATCTTCCAACCAAACACCCCAGTGGGACAATCAATTGACATCATTCACAAGATTTTTCTAACCTTCTTCCACATGAGACACACAATTCATGGTCATACGGCTTAAAGCACCTGCAACTACGTCGGCCTTGCCAAAATGGTAGAGAACACTCATGTCATAATCCTTCATAACTCCAGCTATCTTATTTGTTGATGATTCAGCTCCTTTTGAGTGAAAAAATATTCAAGACTCTTATTTTCGGTCTAGACATTCACATGAACACCATACAATTAATGCCTCCATATTTTCAAAGCAAATACTACGACTGCTAATTCAAGATCAAAAAGTTGGGTCATTCTTCTCATTCTTCTTAAGTTATATAGAGGAATAGGCTACTACCTTACCATGTTGCATAAGGACACAATCCTAACTTACTCGGGATGCATCAGAATATACCACAAAACCGTTGCTACCATCCGGTAAATTTAACACCGGAGCGGTGGTCAACCTATCTTTCAAAACTATGGAGCTTCTTTCAAAACAATGGATGCAAACCACTCTCCAACCACTTAAATTTCACAGTGTTTTGTGTCAGTGTATTCAAAGTAGATACAATGGACGCAAACCCATCCCCAAACCTCTTATAGTACCCCGCTTAACCTAAGAAACTTCTAATGTCGTATGGAGTTAATGGTCTAGGCCAATTCTTAACTGCCTCGGTTTTTTTTGGATCGACCTCTATACACTAAGTTTTAATAATATGACAATGAAATGCCACTTATATGAACCAAAACTAGCAATTATTATACTTTGCAAATAGTTGGTGTCCCATAAGAACTTGCAATACCACCGTCAAGTCTAGCATGAAAAAATACTAACTCATTACCACCCCAACACAAATGTTGGTAGTAAGTTGGTAACTTAGCTTATTGTTTTAGTAGTCTTTAACCCTCAAAATAATAGGAAAATAATTGACAAGAGTGAAATATATCTTCAAAAGTATGTGAAATTGAAAAAATATAACTTTAATAATAAAAATAATATTTATTTTATACGTACAAAATTATTTCTCTCTTTTTTTCAAAAAGGGTTTTATGTTTTCACTGAAGGCAATCACCAATTTTTAACTCTTAATATTAATATGAGTGTTGTTATATTTCTTTTATATATTAACAATGCGAATAATATATTAATGTATACTATTTAGAGAAGTTCATTCTTCCAAATAATGTTTCAGCATTATCCCTTTACGATTTGAGAATATTAATGAGATGATGTATCATCAAATTGTTTCCATTGGAGAAGACAAGAGATCTCAGATTTGGCTTAGTGCTTCACATCTAGCATACAAGATTTTCTATTGATAAATGTAGAGACTAGTGTGATTAGGAAGATCTATTTTTGGTTAATAAGTTAAGCGGGGGAAAAAGAGGTTGTTTTGCAATTATTAGGTGGTATAAAACTATACTCTAGACAAATAAAGATATTCACATCTACCGACAAGGTTGTGGTGGAGTGGTAAGTAACCCTTATTCTTAACTAGAGATCCTGGGTTTGAGACCCTTGGGTAGGGAGTCACCTTTTTTAGATAGTTATTAACCCCCCATTAATGTGAACTTCATTGTGAATTTGAATTTAATCAGACTCTGATGTGGTTACCAAACACCAGATTAAAAAAAAGAGATTGACACAACTACTTTTTAGTGGTCAACTGTGTAAATAAAACCATGATCTTTCATTTCAAATTTAGATTTCGTGGATGCTCTATATTCAAAAACAAGCCTCTGTGGGGATCCAAAAAGAGCAATGTCATAATTCTTGAAAAAATATGAACATGTTATGATCGGACTTCAGAGATAGATTGCTTAGAATCAAGATCCAAAGATTAGTTGCAAGTTATAAATTATAATTGATTAGACAAATTAATTCAACTCTCAATTTTTGTAAGAATTTGACTTTCAATTTATTCCGCTGTTGAGATAAACTCCCGAAAGGCTCAATCGATCATATTTTAAATTTTTGTCATTATTTTCCTTTTTATATGTATTTAAAAACAAACCTTCACCGCATTATTAATCGCCCAATTACATTTTAAAGATGAATAAGTAGTCACCCCTTATTCACTTCTCTCTTTATAGCTATAAATTTTTAACTTCACAATTTAAATTTAATAAGCTGAATTTTTAATATTTACATCGATAAACTTCCTACCAGTTGAACACGAACAAAAACAAGTATCATGTGACAATATTTAAGAAATTGAATGGCAATATGATTCAATGACGACAATTTGATAACACACATAAGCATAAATTCACAGCAGTTTATAGTGAGGATATCAATTTTTATCATAGGCATATTCTAAGGCATAATCATTCAGTTTTAGATGCAAATCATTATTAAAATTTGAGGTTTGAATTAGTTATTGTAAAATGTAAAGTTTAGATTTGCATGTTTTTAAAAAATAGAAATTCCAAAATGAATTCTTTTGAATATTAGCATTTAATATATTAGTATCTCTGTACATGTGTTGTGTTATAATGTAATACATATTTTTATAAATAATACCAACATTATTAAACCCCAAACCCCAAAAAAGCAGTATTGATAAAATGAGGCATACATCAGACATGAAACTATTCAAATTGATAAACTTTTTATTTTTTGAAATTGAAATTACTTGAATCGATAAAAAAACTCCTGAAAATAAAAAATTCTAATAGAAATGATAAAGTTTGTAATCAATTATTTTTAGGTTGTCGGTGTTCATACCCTCCACATCTTCAGGAACCAATTCAGCTGGAAAATCTTTTCATAGAATTTGAATTTTGAATTCAGTTTTGTTAAGAGTTACAGTCTAAGAGTTAAACCACCATTCCATCCCCCTCTTTTAGATTGTTATCATCCATAAATTTTTTCCATCCACAACTAAATTTTTATTTTTGTGTCCACCATAAAACAAGTTCCACTCCTCTCCACCACATGTAAGGACTGCAGGGGCTCCAACAAAAGTAAGTATTTGTTCATTTTCTTGGGTAAGTACTGTCAAACATTCAAAGAATTTTAGCAAAATAAAAGTCAAGAATTCGAAAAAAACCAAAGTATCAAACTATAACATTATAAATATATATATTTGAACCTAAACAATTAGTCTAGAACTAAGAACATTTAATCTTGAATGGGCCACTCCAAAACTAAAATTCTTTTTCAACCACTCTGTATTCTGTAAAACTCCTAAAAATTCTAGGCCGAACTAGAGCCAGAACGCAAGGTCAATTTGATAAAAATAATTTCTCCTAAGTTAGTATACCATCTAATCATTTACGGGGTTTAGGAGTCAAGGCCTAATACAAGAATGCCAAGCAAAAGGGGCAATCCAAAACATGGTGCTACTGCCTCAAGGCTCCACAGCAATAAACACGGCTTGTGGTCAAGACCACGATCAGTGGAAGTCTTATGAGCCTGAAGTTTCCTAGACATTATCCTTACCGTCACGAGGTGAACACGGGTCGTGGTCCACTACACTACTCGTGAGGTGGGGTGTGAGACTCACATAATTTTTGTAGGAAATTGGGGCACTTAGGGAGTTACTGCCCAAACAACCACAGGTACCATAACGGGCCATGGTGCACTTGACGAGGGGAAGGGGGGCTCGTGAACATGACTTAGTTTTTGTAGGAATAAGCAAGATTGAACACATTACTGGCTCAATTTTCATGACAAGCACCATTAGTCGTGGTGCATTATGTGTCTCATGAACCTAGACGAGTTCTTTTAATAATCGTTAGTTTAGTCTTTTACTTTCAAGTCCAATAATGTGAGGTTTTTTGGTTAGTTTAGGGATAAAATATAATAAGGGTTTTAAGTCTTTTTAATCCATTTACAAGACTCAAACTCAAAATCCCAAAATATTCTCCTAAACCCAATTCTCTCAAATATTTTTCTCTACAAATTTCCTCCATTGAAAGACACCAAAAGCTTCAACAAAAGGGTTTAAGCTCAAGGGTTTTTATCTCAATTTCGTGGTAAAGCTTCAAACAAGGTATGAGAAGTTTAATTAATGGGATTTCTTTCCCCATAAAGCCCTTCCTATACTATTTTTGAAATTGGGAATATGTTCAAAATTATGGTTCTGATTCTAACCTTGGGTTCTTCTCAAAAACACTTTCTTTATGTTGGTTATCCTATATTACAATTTAATTCACACCTAGTAAGAGTTTTTTTTCTAAATTTCCCTTGGACCCATGCGTTTTCCTATGCCCCCAACATTGTGAAAATTATCATGGGTTTCACTATGAATTATGAATACGTGGGCTAGTATGTATGTGGATTTAGTAATTAAACTTGTATATTCCATGCTTATAGTAGTAATTCTAAGTGTAACTTCAAGATTTGATCTATGAAACTTGAAGGGTAAATTGTATGTGTTGAATCTTGAGTAATGGCCTTGAAGGCAATGTATGAAGGTAATCCTATGTCAAAGATTCTTATATATGAATGGTTTAATCCACTTGAAATGTATAGGTTCTTTCTATTATTTATATATGTATAAAGTTATGCTCACTTAAATGGTGAAAATCCAATGACTAAGGTTTGAGATATAGTATTATTGAAAGGCTAGTTTCCTTTACTATTAGATATGCCTATGTATTAATTGTGTTGGATGATTATATGATGATTCTAAGGTGAAACATAGTTCTCACCATGTTGAATCCATGATCAATGTATGAGTTTATTTGAATGAAGGGTAATATACTCCTTCACATATGAAATTACAATTCACCTTATCTATGTATAGGTTGGAGAATAATGCTTAGAACCGAGCGGATATGACAAATGAGGTAGACACCTTCCCACTAGTTTAGGTATAGTCTTCTTCATATGATCTAAATGAGATGGAAACTCTCCCTCTAGTGGAATCGTCCGGGTTTCTAAAAACAATCTTTCTATCCCATAACTATGTGCCTGCATAGTCTTAGCTAGTGGATCCACATTATAACTATATATGTTTAGTTCTACCTTATGCAAGTCGAACACCTTCTTTCGGTGTGTGGTTACATGTCACCGGATTCCATATCGATCACATGGTCTATATCGGTTAAGGAAATTCTCCCTATGTAATAAGATAATGCATATTACTTGAACCATACTTGTGATTTCTTGATAAGTCTACCTCGTAGGAGTAGGGGTTTGTCACTTCACTTTTTACATTACACAAGTAGTGTTTGAAAGAGAATATGGGTGGGTCCATGATTCTATGGTAAGAGATGAAGGTAAATATAAGTTTATTGGGTAGTTGTAAAGATATGACTCTCCTTACGTATATGTGATGAACATGATTATTCACTTATGTATGATTGTTGATTATGATGTGACATAAAGTTTATATATGTAACTAAGGTGATTCGAAATGGATATTTAGTATAGTTGGTATTATTGAATGTCAACAATGCATTGCAGAATTATGCTTTTAGGATTTCTAAGGTTATAGTCTTACTATGTTTTGAAAAATCGTATGAGAATGCTATTATGACTTGTCTTATGTTCTTATTTGCGTAAATGGTTTTCCAACTTAATAAATGCATCATTTTAAGCATAATTAAGTATTTTTATGCATGTTTTTCCATACTTAGTACTTTTGTACTTACCCATTCTCTTATATATGTCTTATGATGTATGTTCGGGCCGTTAAGGTGCTCTTAGTCCATTCTTGAATGAAACTTTGGTTTTTACCTCCATGTTTTTGTGAGTCCTCAATTTTGTGTACGGGATGTTATAGATTCTAGTTCTAATTTACATTCCTTGTTAAGGACTATATTGTATTTCTTTATGATAAGACTTACTATTGATGTAAGGGATAAGTCTTACCTTTCATACTCTTATGCTTATATGGTGAAATGAGACAAGTCTAGCTTCCTATTTTTCATATATGATGAAAGTTGTACTTGTAATGTAAAAGTTTTAAGTTTTCCGCATTATTGTTATGTCTTATGTAATAGTGGTTAGGGGATTGTATGAGACTCCTTCAGAATCAAGTACGTTGTGTCACTCCAATGGGGAAGCTCGGGTCGTGACATATTCAATTCCATGGAAATGAGACTTATACAATCGAAAAAAGAAACAGAAGACCATTCTATAAATTAATATCTCCTATTCATAAAAATGAAATTTTGACAAATAAAGTTTGTAAAAGGATAGGAATTCATTTCTCCATCCTGTAACGACCCTCAAAACTAAATAGTGTTATCTAGAGCCGCACAATGGTTTAATGAGTTAATAAGGTGTAACAATAATGAATATAAGCACTATAAGTCAGTTTGTAGAGTTTGGGAGTCAAAACATCCAAGGACGGCCAAGACGTCCGGAAACTAGTCTCGAGTGTTTGCTAGTGTGTCCTTGTATGTTTTATGTGTTTTTATGTATTTTTTGTATTTAAAAATCAGTTGGGATGACTTAACACCTACATTATCATCTTTAGGGTTAAAAATGTCCTGTTACGACTCCCCAAGGCCCGCCATAGGGGACCTTAAGGAAGACCCAACCTTGGGCCAACAAGCTGCCCAAGGCGGCAGCAAATTGTGCATAGAAGAAACCAGCATCGGGGACATGGTTCACCAAGGGCTTAACTTTTTTTCCACGTCGCAGACTTTACTATCCCAAAAATTATTTTGATAAATCTTTAGGGAAGAGTTCCGTGATGCAGACTGTTCCCCTGACCATAATTCAAAAAATTTGAGTTTTACTTGTCTAAAAAGGTCCAATTAATTTAGGGTTTTTTTCGGT
Organism: Solanum chilense; assembly: GCA_032847665.1. Taxonomy (NCBI): domain Eukaryota; kingdom Viridiplantae; phylum Streptophyta; class Magnoliopsida; order Solanales; family Solanaceae; genus Solanum; species Solanum chilense. Next base: position 40,580,488 of record CM064970.1, read on the forward strand.
ATTTTGTGGGTGTATTAAATATGTATTTTAGGTCATTATAAACCCATTACCCTAACCAAAAACCCCAACCCTCAGTTATTATAAAAATTATAAGCTCTCCATTCTCTCTAATATTCTCTTCAAGGAGAATTTGGCCTTCTTCCATGGAACAAATCCAATGGGTCAAGCGTAATTATGTGGGATTTCCTCAATTAAAGGTATGCTTATTTCATCCTAGACACTTCTTCCATTCAAGGATCAAATTTCAAAGGCTTTTCAAACATGTTCAAACACATAGAAATTCATATTTTTAAATCCAACCAATCATGGGTTCTTGCATGAAAAAGTTTAAATCAATATTTTGTGAAGTAATTGATGTTAATTGAATGTTTTTAGATAAAAGGCCTCCATTAACCCTTGTATTCCTTGAATTCCTAATTTGGCTCTAAATTGGGTTAATTGATCATGAACTGATCTCAGTGAATTCATGTTTAGATTGTATTGGGCTACTTAACTATATACATATCATGAAAAAATTGTTTATAACCTGTCTTATTATGATGACATTCATGTTCTATGTCGTTGGATCATTGATATGGATTGGATGTTGGCTTAGTATTGTGTACATGGAAATAGCCTTTATAAAGTGAATTCGCTGAAGAAGGTAAGGAACGGTGATGATGATGATTAGGAGGTTGTGTGTTGACCTAATTCATCTATTTAGTATAGAATTAATATCAGATTCTATAGATTTGTATGTTCCACTTATGGTGGTGGTGTCTATGTATTATAATTGTTATGAACATGGCCTTTCCAGCATTATTATATGAAGTAATATGCATTCAATGTGCTAATTCCATATGTTGTGCTATTTCTACAAGTGTATGTGGCAAGCGAGGAGTCTCTTAGAAGCAAAGCTTGGGAATAACATTCTCTCAAGAAGACTTGGTATGTCCTCATATGATTCGAGGACATAGTTATGTTTTTAATTCCATTAAAAAGACTTTATAATAGACCACAGTTACTTTTAAAATTTGTGTACGGGATGTGATCCCAAGATATTTTATATGTCTAATATGTCCATGATGAGACTTAGTTCTTTCTTATAATTCTATAAATATTTGAACTATTGTTATGAAAAGTTTTAATTCCGCACTACTTTTCATATATGCATATATAAATATATATATATATATGCGATGAAAAAGATCTAAGGGTACACTCTCGAGAGGTCGAGTATGCCGTGTGGTGACTTAAGGGTGCTCTTACTTCTAAGGTACACTCTCGAGTTGTTGAGCATCCAATACAAATAGTCCCTCTAAATTCATATCCACCCTAAAAAACTCAATACTAGTTTATGAAGTATCCTAACAACGATGATTTTGTATAACCAAAAAACCTCTAATTAACGATGAGAATCACCACTAAAAAGAGCGAGTTTTATGTAGAAATATGAAGGATTAAACGAGAGTTACCAAACTGTAGATTGGTTTGACATTGCTAATAGTAAGAAATATACTAACATAGGGTTTATCAAAAAGTGGCAAAATTTCATCATTGTTAATTTATGTACATCCAGTGCTTTCATTCACGACGAATTCACATTTCTTGTTTGAACCTTGTTAAGAAAACAATCCACCCTAAAAAATAATACTGAAAAGAGAGGATAAGTTTTATAATCAACGGGGGTTTGAGATAAAAAGATGTAGAAACATATAAATATATTTTGAGTGATTGGGATGTAACTCCATTGCCGACTCATATGATAAATGTAGCTCTTGTTTTGATTTGATTCATTTTATCGAGCGTACATACAAACCTTTGAACATTAAAAAGGGAATAATTTAAGATTTTGGGGGTGGCGTTAGGGTTTCAGTGTTTTAAAAAATAACTCCAGAATATATTTTATGTTAAACAATTATTCATATTTTCTAGTTTATATAATATGATACTTCATTTCAAAAAAGGTGGTGTATTCGACATTGTTCTGACTTAAAGAACTACAAAATCAAATTGCATAGCGATATATCAAGAGTGTTTTTTAATTTTAACAAAAATAAGTTGCGATATTTTTGTCTGCTTTTGAAGCTTTTATCATAAATAATGTGAGGTTTATATCTACTTTTGAAGTTTCTACGCTATGCGAATTAATTGTATATCTTTAATTCAATTATAATTTAATATCTCCTAAAACATTTGAAGTAGTATTTAAGAATTGTCATGAACAGGAAAATATAATACATTGTAAATATAAAAAAATTGTGACATAAAAATCAATTTTTTCATCAATTGAAACACGTAAATATCACATAAAATCTACATATATAATAAAGCTAAATGTAGGGGAGGTAATGTCACATGATTCTAAACCAATGAATGACATTTATTTATAATTTCCCTCAATTTTCTGACATTTTTTCAATTATTTTTCATTTATTATAGGATTAGAAAATCTTTAAAATGTTTATTAATTATAATTTTTTTATCATTTATTTTTCAAATCAATGTACGTTACTAATTTTTGCATTTGTTTAATCTTTATGTTTCCCTTTGTTTATAAAAAATTGAAATCATTTTATTTCTATTTGGAAAATACACTAACCTATGAATACTACTTTTTTGTTCTAGTTCAGACTCATATAACCCTATAGTCATTCATACAATCAATCTACAATTTTATCCATTCTTCATTTGTCTTATAATTTATTTATTTTTGCTTTTAACTAATTTTTGATGCATTATATTTGCATGATAAGAATTTGTTTAAAAGTTTTTTCTTCTATTCTTATTTAGAAATGGGAGTATGGAGGACAAACAAGGGCAAAATGGTAATTTTAATTTTTCCAGGGTTTGCATTGTACCTCCATCTCAATACATTTTTTTTTGTGATTGAATGTTAAATTTTTCATGTGCTTTCTTCATTTGTGGCTTGAATTTCTCTGTTATTAAAAGACTTTCTCCTAGTCTACCTCTTTTGCAGGGGTTAATATTTGTACAAGTTTTGGCAAAGGAAATTCATATTTTACTACTTCTATATGCCATGCCATTTTGCACACTCAAGGTATTCGATAATATGCCTTATAGCACTAACAATATTTTTGTTATGTTTCTTTCTTTGTATATTTTCACTATACTTCTATATATTTTTCAATCACTTGAAGATGCATCATCCGGATAAATTAGGGAGATATAATTCCTTTGATAACAATATGTCTACTAAAAGTTTTATATGCATGTTAGCAGTTGTTTGTGTTTTTGATAAGCATTATTCCTTTTTTATGTATTTTATGTGGATTAACAACTAATTTGTGGTATATAATGCACCTAAATTTTTATATTGTGTTGATTTTAAATGAAACAATTAAAATGTGCATTTTTCAGGTTCTCAATAAGCCAAGACCTGTTTATGAGCTTTTTAAATACTCATGTAAATCCATTATACTCATGTAAAGATGTATAATCTTTTAAATATATTTGGTATGTACAAACGAAGCTTGAAAAAAATTCTTACTTTTATATACCCTCTCTTACGATAAGAGCACAGAAGAATCACACAACAATACTTAAAGTACGAATAACCAATTGAAGTAATAGCATGTTTTTGACGCTTTTTTTAATAACACTATTACTTCCAAGAAATATACTCTAGTGTAAGATCTTGATGGATAGAGAAACAAGTGATAGCAAAATACTTTGAATAATGTACTATTTCAGGATTATCAACTAATTAGACTTTTTCATGAATGTGTATTGTTGTGTTCTTCATATAACATTCAGTGGTGTATCTACCTTTTTTTAATCTAAAAATACAGGAAATGGCTTACTTTTATTCAAAAAGTTGATGGGAATGTGGTCCCTTGAATTTCTTTTAAGAAGATTCTCGACTTGAGAGGTTTCATTCAAGCTATCATAGTTAGCGCTTGGTTTGTACTTGATCTTGTTATACTAGAATAAAGATTCTCAAATAACAGGACAACCTACTTTTGAGATAAGTGTATTCAAAATCTTTTCATTGGGCAAGTTTTGTCAATTTCCTCTTTCCCATCTTAGTGTGTAATCTGGAGCATAAAGTTATCTAATACTCATATATTAAGATTCTAATTGAAGATTATCATTAGTTCTTGAGATTTTATTTAGACAATTTAGGAGAATGACAACAAATATATATATTACTTTCTATTCCTTAATTCAGTAGTATTATAAACTATTCGCGTCTTCTCTTATTTTTAATGTATATTACTCGTTGTTGCTTCCCTGCTTTATCTCTTGCTCTTTTTCTGACATTTTTTTCTACCAGTTCTGGTTCAGAAACATCATTTTTGAGCCGAGGGTCAATAGGAAATAATATCTATAGAAACTAATAATATTACAAATACTCAAAATTGCATATTTTAACTTATGGAAAAAATAATTTTTCACAGAAAAGCTGAATTGATAAGAAATCAATAACAAAGTTATTATTACAGATTGTCATACTTATGTGATAAACCAACTCGCTTGATGAAATAGGCGAAGAGAGAGTGAATGAACCTACATAAATTCAATAAGGGGAGAGGAAACAGAAGACAGATGCATTTGCAAAATCAAAAATGGAATACCTAGTGAGAGAGCAAGAATAGAGACAAGGAGAGTACATAGATTACCATGTAAGGACGAGAAAGACGAGTTCGTGCCATGGACAATAAGGAAGAGATGTTTTCCCTAATTTAAATGGGTGAATTTTGAGGATGAGGAAGAGAGGTTATCCCGAATATGTGGGGGTGAATTTTTTATTAGAGGGATTTTATAGGGAAATAAACTTTATGAAGAATATATATTAAGTAAAAATATAGTAGTGTTAATTTTAATCGGTAGTAATAATATTTTTTGCTAACAAACACCCAAATGCCGATAGTACTATAATGTAGGCATCATTTAGCGGCAATTTATTTATTGCCTCTAAAAAAATGTCCCTAAAAGTTGTTTTTCGTTGTAGTGTGCATACCTTAACAAAATTTGTAAGAATTATGGTTTATTATTTCTTACTAATCCCCCAAATATACTAGTAATCCAAGTAATACCGTAAATAGTATTTAATATGGAATAGATCTCGTCCGTACATTGATTACTTTATGGACATACCAGATTAAATCATAACCTCTATAAATTGGTCCACCCTCCACTTATTAGGGTTAATCACATATTCTCTACAATAAGTAGATCATTGACAATTGTGGTTACATAAATTTAGGGCAAGGAGGTTGAAACGAACTTACGACTAACGCTTCTACTTTTCTCTGTGGTGATGTCTTTCTCATCAGGTATGTGTCCTTAACGATCTCTATGTAAGATTATCGTGTTCAAGATCCTGATATTATATTAAAAAGTATTTCATTTTACATGTGTCCTCAGAGCCTGAATTGTTTGAACGGATTATCTTCGCATGCAAAAGAAATAAAAATTATGTATTCGCCCTATCTTAGTGCTTGTATTGCATGTATTAGTGACAAAATTTCCTGGTACTTTTTTATACAAATTGTTGTCTTATTGTATCAAATATCTATTGACTTCTTCAACTAATGGAGTGCCATTATTTATCAATTATGTATGAAATAAATATTTTTATAAGACTAATGTTAACATATGTTTGCATATTAATTATATGAGATTATTTTCTATATTAATGTAGTATGTGTTGCCGAGTTACATTTCTTTTTTTCTCGAACATTATACCTATGATCATTAAGGTGTTAAGTTTACCATTCTACCGAAGAATCTCCTTCTAAATAAATAAATATGTTTTATTTTACATTGCACAAATTCTAAAAAAAAAATCTTAATCTTCTCATAATGTAAGAATTATGTTAGATTTTATATTGTGCAATAACTTAATATGATCGTTATACTAAATCATTAATTATATGAGTATTATGTTTTTTATAGTTTGTCAGTTACCAAAATGGCAAACCTAAAATGCTTATAATTATTGACATGCGTAAAATTTTGTGATGTTATGCGTGTGTGCTCTGTATTTATATATTTTGTTAGTCACCAAATTGGTCGAACTAGAGAAAATTAACTTCTACACATCATATTTATGATCATTTGATGCATGTGTTATGTTTCTATAGTTTATTAGTTACCAAGGTGGCCAAACTAAAATGTTTAAAATTATTCACATGCATAAAATTTTTTGAGATTATGTATGCATTTGTATTTGTATAGTTTGATAATGACCAATGACCAAACTAGTATGGTTAAGAAAAATTTGCACTCATAAAATTTTAATTTATCGATGAAGATTAATTAAATATCTATAATGAAAAATAAATAAATAAATTAACATTCACTTTTGCTAGAGCATAAATTTTTTTACCCAAAGGTGAATCTATGATTCTACGAAAAGTGAAAAATTATTTAGTAAATTGTTATTTTCAATTAAACATATATTGTATATCAAAAAATGTATTGTTTGTTTGGTTGAAATTATTTAATTTCCTATTAAATATTTTTTAAATATGATATTTAAATTATGATAGTGTGTCCTAGTATCTTCCCTAAGGAAAATTATGATGTACTTTTATAGTTTTACTGAATTCAAATTATTTTTTATATGTGAACATGTATATATTTGCAATTATTCCTCTTCATTCGCATGCTTCGTTTGTTACTGTGTTCAATGGATTGAACTTCTCTTAATTTCATGAAAAAGTCAAGTTTTACTTAGGTTTGATGGATCTTGAATAGGTTTCGCTGAATGACAAACCTACTGACATTACTGATAACAATAGTAAGTATGAGAAATATTTTCATCCATCATGGAAATGCTCTAACGATTGAGTCTTATGTTCATGCGAATTACAGTTGTTAACAACATTAAGAAAACTATTTCAAAAACAGAAAGTTTCAGGAAATATCTGATGTTTTTTGAAGAACGTTTTCATTCTGTTGATAAGTCTATCGCTGGTACACTAATGGCTAAACTCACGGCCATGAAGTTTGATGGGTCTCATAGTATACAAAAGTATATCATCGAAATGATTAACACCGCAGCAAGACCTTGAACCTTCGAGATGAAAGTGGATGACACCTTCTTAGTTCATTCTATTATGAAGTCATTGTCTCTTGAGTATGGACCATTCCAAATTAACTATAAAAATATTAGAGATTAGTTAATAGTATAGTATATTTACTCAAGAGGATTAAAGAGTTAAGAAACAAAGAAGTCATTACATTAACCTCATGGGTAAAAGGGCTAGTAAAGGACTTAATGGGAAAGTCTACAAGTTTAAGAAAAAGAAAGAACCTGCTAAAGTTTCACAGGATGCTTATAAGTAACTCAAGGTTGATGTGTGTCGTTTTTGTAACAGAATGAACACTATCTTAAAGATTGTCTGAAACGTAATGCTTCGTTTGAAAACAAAGGTACATTTAGTGCCTTTGTATGTTCTGAATCAAATGTAGTAGAAGTTCCTAATAATAATTGGTGGCTTGATTCTGGTGCAAATACTCATGTATCCACTGTGTTGCAGGGATTCACTGCGGTCAAAACTACGAATCAAAATAAAAAAGTCCTTGTTAATGGTAAATCACATTAAGGTTATTACTAAAGGTATTGGGACTTATCGTTGCTCTTGGATACTAGACATCACCTTGATTTATTACAGACTCTTTATGTTGCATCAGTTTATGGAAATTGATTTCCTCTCTCAAGACTTAATGTTTCTAGATTTGATTTTATGTTTGGACATGGATATTACATATATATTGGAATACTATTTTATAGTTCAGGTGTTCTTATTGATGTTTTATGTAGATTGAATCTCAATAATAATTTTTCTGAATCCCTACTTTCTATTCATTAAAAAGTTAAAATTAAACGTGATTCACAAAATGAAAGTTCTACTTAATTGTGGCATAAACGTTTGGGTCATGTATACCAAAAAAGATTAAAAACATTAGTAAAGATTAAATTCTTCCGACTTATGAACATTTTTTACTAGGTCTTTCTTGGCTTCATCTATGTGAGACACACTACCCATAGTCATACGACTTAGAGCATCTGCAAAAACTTGGCCTTGACGGGGTGGTAGAGAACAATTATGTCGTAATCTTTCAAAAATTCTAACCACCTTCTTTATCGAAGATTTAAATCCTTTTCAGTAAACACATATTGGAAAAACTTGTGGTCGGTATACCCATCAACGTGGACACCATAGAAGTAATTCCTCCATATTTTGAAGGCAAATAACATGGCTGCTAACTCAAGGTCATGAGTTGGATAGTTTCTTTCATGCACCTTAAGTTGACTATAAGGATAAGATATTAACTTCCCATGTTGCATAAGCACACACCCTAAACCCACTCGGGATGTGTCACAATACACAACAAATTTCTTTGTACCCTCCGGTAAGGTCAATACCGGAGCGGAAGTAAGCCTATCTTTCAAGATTTGGAAGCTTCTCTCATATGCCTCCGACCAATAAAATTTCTTACACTTTTGGGTCAAAGAAGTCAAGGGAGATGCAATGAATGCGAAACGATCCACGAACCTTCGATAATAACCCGCTAAACCCAAGAAACTCCTGATGTTTGTTAGAGTCAATAATCTAGGTAAATTTTTCACCGCTTCCATTTTCCTTAGATGAACCTCAACTCCCTCAGTAGAAATGATATGACCAAAAACTATCACCGACCTCAACCAAAACTCACATTTGCTATACTTCGCAAAAAAATGATTCTCCCTAAGGACTTGCAATACCACCCTTAAATGGTTCATGTGATCACCATCTTTTTTTGAATATACCAAGATATCCTCAATGAAGACAATGACAAATCAATCTATGTAACTTCGAAACACTCTATTCATAAGATCCATAAATGTCGCAGGGGCAATTTTTTAGACCAAAGAACATTACTAAGAACTCATAGTGACCACATCTAGTCAAAAATGCCGTCATTGGTATATACACACATTTCACCCTAATTTTGTCATACCCCAATCTAAGGTCAATCTTATTAAAGTAACTTTCCCCTTAGAGTTGATCAAACATGTTGTGAATCCGAAGGAGAGGATTCTTGTTCTTGATTGTGAATTTATTTGGTTGGCGGTAATCAATGCATATCCTAGGTTACCCATCCTTCTTCACAAATAAAACCCGGCCACCTCATAGAGAAATAATAGGTGTAATAAAGCCTTTGTCTAGTAAATCCTTGAGTTGAGCCTTCAATTCTTTCAATTCAGTCGAAGCCATCCTATAAGGAGGAATTAAGATGGCATTTGTATCCAGTAAAAAGTCCATACAAAAATCAATTTCCCATTTGTAAGGAATACCGGGAAGATCATTAGGAAAGACCTCCACAAATTCACTCAATACGGGGACCGACTCAATGGGAGGAATTTCAAGGTTTAAATTTTTGAGTCTTGCTATATGATATAAACACCCTTTAGAGATCATTTTGTATGCCTTCATACAAGAGATGATACAGACTCTAGGAATACAATTTCCCCCCTTCCACTCTACAACAAACTGCAAAGTTGAACTTCACCATCCTCGTTCTGTAATAAATAGAGGCAAAGTATTCATGACCAATCCATACCAAAAATCACATCAAAATCAAGAATATCAAGTTCTCTTAGTTCAACATTAGAAACTCTATTGGGAAGTACTATTGGACAATTTCTATTCACCCTTTTTGGAATAACCGACTCAATCACCAGGTTAGACACTATAAAAGATTCATGCAAAATATCGGGAAAAAGTTCAATATTTTTAGTAACTAGAGGAGTAACAAATGATAAATTAGCACTGGGATCATGTAAGTCAAATACATCGATAGAGAAAACTTTCAACTTACCGGTCACCAAGTTGGGAGAAGTCTCTTGCTCGCCTCTTGAGCGGAAGCATAGAAGCGGTACTTCTTTGGATCCTCATTTAAACAACTTTATTGAGATTTACCACTAGCCTTGTATTGGCCCCTTAAATTAGGACAGTCACTAACCTTGTGACCACTTTTACCACAACAAAAACAATTGTCCGTCCTCTTAACACAAACACGATGGTGCTTCTTTCCACACTTTCCACAAGTTTACTTCTCGGTTGGTGAACTTGTATCCTTTCCCTTTTTAGGCTTAGGGTTAGACACCCCCTAACCACTAGCCTTAGGGAACATGGAAGTAACTTGATTAAAAACCCGTTTCTTAAATCTAGGCGTGTCTTGTATGTCAATCTTATTATTTGAAGAACCTCCATCAAAAGATCTTGCCCTCTTAGAATCTCTACTCTTCCTCTTATCCCTTGACTCCTCCACATGTTGGGCATGCACTATAAGACGGTAAATTTTAATGTTGTCATGTAGCATAGCCGAATGACACTACTGTTGCAAATCATCTCAGACCCCCATCACAAAGAGGCTCCTTTCATCTTTAGGATCGTAAATCAAAGAAGGAGCATATTTTGACAATCTAGTTTATTTCAAGGAGTATTCATGAACAATCATACCTCCTCGAGGAAGGTTGATTAACTCCACCACTTTATCTTACCTTTTCTCCCTAGGAAAGAACCGATGAAGAAAAGCTTTCATGAACACTTTCGAAGTAACGTGTCCACCTCTTAAAGAACTATCCTAAAATTGGATATACCATTATTGAGCAACATCCTTGAGTTTATATGTAGCTAACTCGGTCTTCTCACGAGTAGACAACCCCATAGCATAGAGAATCTTGTAGATTTCATTGATGAACACTTGGAGGTCTTGTTCAACCCTAGATACATAGAAAGTAGGAGGCTTCATCCTAGGGAAATCCATTAGACGGGAGGCAATGGTAGCAACTTGTTGATGAGCTCGGGGTACAACCTCCCGATAAGCTTAGGTCGTCATGGCTTAGGCTTGAGTAGTGGTGCTTGTTCTTGAGTAGTAATTGATTTGTACATTTGAAGAAGAGCGTCCCTTATGTTCTCATCTGTCAAAGAAGGAGGATTCACATGGGCTTGGTCATCATTCACATGTTCTTCATGAAGAAGAACTTGATCTCCACAGAAAGAAACTCCCGCATTGGCAATCTCTTCTTTAATTCTTCGTGCAACATTCCTTAGAGTTTTCATTTCTCTATAATTACTAAATTGGATTAGATTCAAAAGCACATAGAGCTAACACTCCAAAGGCACGATATTAGACTTCCTAGGAAGTGAGAGTTTCCTAGGCATCATGTAGGTTCCTATCCATAAGTGTGGCGCGCTTCACAATTATGAATAAGAAGATACATAGACATGGTTGAGAGAGACATTGACTCGAAGATAATTCAACGCCATCCTGATACAATGTTTGTCACATCCGGATTTTACCACCTAGACATAACCGGAATTGTCGTCCTCCTCTTTGAGGACTAAGACTAGCCTCTCAGTTTACATCGCTACTTTCATAGGTCAAATTTAGCGAAATATTTAAAACATTCATTACTTCTACTTGGAGTCTTACATTGACCTCTACATACACATATACGTATATATCGAGTATAGATACACCTTTCTTACAGGAAGATTACTTATTCTTCTACTTTTATTATACATAAGTATATAAAATATATCATAGTCATAATAGTCATCTCATCTCATAACGATCTTATAATAGTGTAATAACTTGGTCATAACCCATACATCAAAGTATGAATGCCTCACATGGGCTATAAAATGTTTCATACAAATTAGAAAAGAAAGAACATAATAGTCTTAGACTCAAAACAACTCCATAAGCTAGATGGTGGCATTGCCCTCGAAAAGTGAGGACCTACCTTACATGGATAAATAAGAGATCTAATTCTTCTTCAAGTCGTCTTAAAAGCACTTCAATGACTGGAGCGTAAAATATTGGAGAAAAGGAAGAAATGGGGTTAGTACACAACTTATTCTAAGTATGAGACCATATGCACACATACTTTGAAGTCATGCTAAGAAAAGGGAGTTTTTCTAGAGATATGCAACTTACATTGAAACCACTTATGCAAATTTAACAAGACCATACCAATCAATAGGACATGTTTATGAAGTCATAATCATTTAAATCACAAAACCAACATTATCAAATTTAATCAAGTAAACATGCACAACATTTAGTTGAATACCTATTCAAGTAACTCTATCAACAAGTCATATATGAAAAATAAGCATGAACAAGAGTAGATTTCATTATGAACAAAGTAAGGCAATTACCCACGAACCACTATAAAGTTAATCAGTACAATAACGAAGTAAAGCCCCATAACCCTACACAATCATGTAATCCTACAAGAATCATGAATAACATTCTACTTAAAATAACATGACATTTAGGTGTACATATAATCTTACTTTAACAATATAAACCAACACAGATTCATAAGTGATCTAATCAACATATAGTATCACCAATGTGCAAGTTCTTCATATATATAAAATATACCATCATAAACAAAATCATGAATATAAACATTCTTCTAAGACTCCCCTCAAGGATAACTAGTGCAATGCTCAGGTAGAGTCTCATACCCCTACCTAGACTAAGCTAGACAACTTAGGTCATCTTAGTTAGAGTTTAATCCTTTAGTTCATTTTACCTTTCGGAAACATCTTTCCCTAAATGACATAAACCAAATGAGCTAATATGAAATCTAGTTTCATAAAAACCCTACACCAAAGGAAGGCGGACGACTTTCCAAGGTAGTACAAAAATATGAAACATCGCAACAACAAGGATTCACTAGCTAGTATTCCTATGGGGGCCTAATAGATCAAGAACTAGGAGATATATTCGGGACCGTCTTTATGCTACATTCATTGTAGTATCCAATCTGAAAAGTACATTAGTGATCCTACCTTCCTTATGTAGAAGGGACAGTCCTCCCTCTACTTCACTCAGTGCTAAGCTAGAGTCCCTTTTGAAATGTCTTTAAGCATTTATTATCAACCATAGATTAGTTTAGGTCATATGGTCTGCCCCTTGTATAATCATCGTAATCAATAGATCAATAACAATTGCATGAGTAAAAATCATTTCATTACAATTGATGTAGGTGAGGTTAGCACATTAACATCTTCAAATCATGAGAAGGCACATTGGTAAATCATTCATCATCTTTCTAACATTTAAATAATAATCCAACACCTCACAATCATATTCAATACATAAAAATTCATTATCATACTACTCTATCAATCCTAATACAAGGGATACTCAAATATAACATCATGACATAATCACAATAACCACAATTGAAGTAAAGTATAGGGATCATAAGAATTACCAAGTCTCCTTTATAGTTCATCATCAAGGTCTTACCTAAACCCTCAATTCAACCTTATTTGGTTGTGCAAAATAATAAATGAATAACCAAAATGATAATATGACTAGGAGAATCACTGCACCACAATTCAATACTATATCATAGCTTTAGACAAGATGCTTAGGTCAATTAACAATATACTTTATAACCTAGGTCATCTTCTCAAGACCTAGAATGAAAGACTACAAATCATACTAATTTTTTTCATAATTAGTGTAAAAAATCATCTAATAGTAATTCAACAAATAACCAACTCAATTGAACCAAATATAACCTAATTCATATCAAGATCAAACCTAGGGTTAAGGTTTAAGGCTCATCCTCTTCAAACTAGACCAAACCATGAAGATATAATAGTTAGAATACATATTAAAGTACACATAATATACAAAATAAATCATAGCAAATCAGTTCATTAAATAATTTTTGAGATTGAGAAAGACCAACATGAAAACTCAACTTTTAAAAATACTTTGAAAGAACCCTTTGAGGAAAGAGGTCTCAAAGGTGAATTAGATCTCATACCTTATTGTTTGATGAAGAATTAATAGTGAAGTAGTCCCTTTACATCCCCCAACACCCTCCTAAAGTTTGGTCTTCAATGGTGAATTCCAATATAGAGAGAAAGAATAGAAAAGGAAGAGAATTTTGTTTCGTGAGTTGTAAATATTTTAATGGGGTTGGGGTCTTTATATAGGGGGGGGGGGTAATTAAGTCAATTAGACTTGCCTTAATCCCTAAATAACCACCAAACCCCTCAATTAATTATTTGAGAATTAGTTAAAAACGTGCATGAAATCACAGGCCCCATCGACGAGACCATGATCCACAGATCGTTGGTTCATCGACGTCCAAGCCCTCCTTCCGTGTTGCAAATCCGTAGACTTCGTTAGAGACTGTGCAAATGAGGCCCTCCTATGATTTGTATAAGTTTTGGTCGATGGATGGCATTGTCTCCCCGTCGATCAACACACACTCCATTGTCTGCCGCTCGTTGGTGCACACTACCCAGGCAGTGTTTGACTCAACTTCCAAGGATTCTACTCAAGGTCCCTTGGTTTGTCCTTGGGGAGTCATACCCGAACGTTTACACCATAAATCTACTTAAACTCATCTTATACACACTTCCACTAATTTTCAGCATTTGCTGACTCCTAATATCTAGTAAGATAGTCTAAGGCACGCTAGTACCTCCTTGAACTACGTTCCTAACGTCATGGCGGTTTAATGACATTTTGGTTTCTAGATTCCCTAAATAACCTATATTCGTTAAGATAAAACTTAAAAATCTGTATAGATCTTATGAAACTTATGTTAGGCTCTAGAACACGCCTTGGATTTTCAAAGTGTTATATTGTGGGATTCCCACAACCCTCACTTTCATTTCTGCCATTTCTATCGGTCGGTCTCTATCCTTCCTTTCTATAGGAGTCTCGGGTTCCCTTGAGAAATGAAGAATAAGACGGGTGCGTATTCTTCTCCATCTCCATTAATTAAAAAATCTCTCCAGTTTAGATAGAGGCTCTACCAAATCCTGGTCGTCTTCTTGTGCAAAAGCCTAAAACCACATGTGCAGTGAGAAGCAATGATCAAGTTGTCAACACTTGTAGATATAATTTAGACACTTAAAAATTAGATATATGCCTTTTTGAAATTCCACGCCACCGGCGCCAAATACTTTTTGCATCAAAAAACACATGGGAGTGCGCGTCGTCACTCAAATAGTACAACAACTCTTTAATTATCAAACCCAAAGGACATCAAATCTACATAAAACAATTCATTTACATCTAAAATAAATTTATTTAAGTGGCAAATACTTTTAGAAATTAATATATCACTTTTACTACTAATTATAACTATCAAAAATTAATTACATTTATCAAACAGTTTCAAAAAAGACAATCTCACAATTAGGAAAGGTATCACAGGGTTGTAGCATAGATCGATTTTCGGTATAATATTGATTTATCCTAGTACTCAAAGGGTTAACCTCATTATGAATTAGCAAGGTTTATTTTAATCACAATCTTCTGACCTCTAATCGCCTACCACAAGTGACACATAATTACATTGTTGAGCAGGGTTAGGCATGAACTAATGACAGCGTATTTAGCATTCATATTGCATAAAAACCAAGTGTCGTATATAAGATTCTTTGGTCTATCCGTCTAATCATCTTCCAAGTTCAAAAGCGGTAAACAAGTTTATTCTAATGTTGATCAAGCATTAACATAGTAAAACAAGAATTCAACAACATATAATTTAAAAACCTTTCTAACACTAGAAATTAATTGTATTAAACAATCAACCGTAAATACCACCCTAAAATATGGGACTTTAGCTACTCAGATCACAAAAATCAAGAAACAATGTTTATCATTCGTACGAGAATTTACCAAGATGAAAAAGTAGAAAGAAAACCATAGAAAATATAGAAAAATTGCCTAAATTGTTGTGCTCTGTCTTCTTGGAACTTGATTCCCACAAAAATAGAACACTTAAACTATTTATCGTCTAGAATAAAAAATACGTGGACAATTTCTTATGTCCAGGTCCGTGACGCAGACCTATTCCCTCTCCTAAAGTATCACCTTGATGAAAACTCTCCGCGACGCGCTCCCATCGCGTACTCAACTATTAAATGGAGTGCCTTTTCGGCATACGCGCATTAGCTCCACAAGCGGAAGAGTTACCTCATAGTGTATTTTGAAGCTTCTTGGCCCCTTTTTCTCCGCAATTTCATCTACTATTTCCGATCTCGTTCTAGGTGACCTAATTCGGTTTAGTTATCCTTTGTTTTAACCTTGAATCATCTAATCATATTAGTTAGAATAAGCGACATCAAAGGACTATCAAAACTAAATTTTGTCACCGAAAATGCTCTCAAACATAACTATCTATATGGGATAAATTTTTAATTAGGCGCATATATACGCTTAAGATCAAGAGGGTGGGAGCACATCTCCCTTTTAGATTTTAGGAACAATTAATTTGAATAAAATTGTATGCTTTCGAATCTCACCATAAGCTCACTCACAAGTTTCTCATATGACCCTCTCTAATCTCATTCCTTTCTAGAGACTTTGCTGAGAGTAACTCATCGATAAGGATCTGGGCTTTCCTTTTCAACTATCTTGAGTATGACGGAAAGTCAAATGGATTTGACAAACACACGAGTTTGAATATGTTTCTTATGACATAATTCTATTGCAGGATATAGATTATGAAATACTGGAAACTTTTCTTCAATGTGTGTAGTATATCGTTTATACAAGTGGTTCCTCACAACTATAAGTAAGATCATACTGACACGACTTCAGATCCAACCTAAGGTACGTTAACTCTGTGCTCAGATACAAACTTTGTCACGTTCCGAGCTTACAGTCTAGATGTGGCTAATATTTGATAACCATTTTTGATCCCCAAGAAAACCTTTGGCTTGGATGACTACATAACAAAAAACTCACTCAAGTAATAAAAGACTTAATATAGAATTTTTTAAAAAAATTTAAACTCAAAGTAAATATTCAAAATATATATATGCCAAATAAGCAATAACATGAGTATAATAGTTTTGAAAAAAGTCTCAAGGAAAAGTAAATATTGAAATACTCTTCAACTCTATCTATCTATGAAGTCTCTAATGTTTAAGATAGGTTTCAGGAAAAGACCCACGACTCCTTAAACCAACTAAATTAAAAGTAAATGTGAAGTCCTCTAGAATATAACAAGATTTACTTAAAGCTAAATTCAATGTAGAATGATTTCAATGAAGCAGATGTTGATGACCCTCATCACTAGTATCTTTATAATAAAAGAGTACATGTCCTACATTTTAATTTATGAGAATGTAATATAATTGGAGCGAAATAACGGTATGAAAGAAATGAAATAGATATTACATAAACTTAACTAATGTATTTAATTAAAGAAATAATAAATCATATATTCATTTACACATTGATTACATTGGGAGATTCTCTAGCTGACAACCATCACTATGAGCTACGTGATGATAGAATGTCTTGTCCACGCTGGCAGAACTTTCCTAACGGGATATAGGACACCTCATCTAAGTGGATCTACTAAGATCTTCAGAAGACAACAAGGATTCATCTAAAAAGGCACGGCTTGTCCCAATGTTGGCAAGATATGGTGTAAAGGGGCTCTGAGTTGTTTGAACTTTCCCTCATATTGGTGCTTAATACTATTTCGTATAACATTTATTCTTTCTCAAATGTATTAAAACATTACTCTTTCGCTAGTTTGAAATAATTTCTCAAGCTAACCTTTTAAAATATTTATTTGCAACTTATTGCTCATGTGAAAAAAAAATGTTTCTTTTTGTTCAAAGTAAAAATACTTCTTCTTGGTTGAGATAATACTAAGAAAAACCCCTTTAAGAGGTAATTTTGTTTTAAAGTTCTCAGTAAGAATTCAATTAATACTCAAGAATAAGGTTCGTGCTGAAATATAAACATGAATCAATCAACTCAAGGATCTTTACAACAATATCGAAAATTCAATACTTAGATTTAAATAACTCATAACTCAACAAACCTACTCATCTTAAGAGTACTCATTTCATAGAGTTCATGCTGAAATATAGACATGAGACAACCAACTCAAGAATCTAAATGCATAACATATAGGAATTAATGATTCGGAATAGAATTTTCAAAAGAATTAGGAACTCAAGATGTCAAAATCAACGAATCTCAAGAAAACTCAAATCTAAAGATATAATACCATATAACCCTTTTACTGAATTGAATGTAGATGTAGGGAATAAAGATGAACTATTTTAACACTATTTTAGCCTTACATACTGGAAGAATGAGTTGTTTGACAAAATCGTTAAAACTCGAAGAATGCTTGAACCCTACTTTTTCTTCTATTAGGACCTTCCTATAATATCTTGAAGTGTTAATGAAAGTAAAAGAACTTATATACACTTTATAATCCCTTAATTCGTAGTAAAACATCCTAGTTTAGGCATAAAATGATGTAAATAAGTACCAAATATATAAGAGAAAGACCAAAATGGCCCAACTTTTGAAATTATCAAGGTTCTTTAAAATGGAGGTTTCACAGACCGTTTAAGACTTCATGATTCGTAAAATATCTCGGTCCATATAGACGGCTATGAAACTTCACTTGCTTGACAATGCTTCTCTAAAACAGACATAGCTTTTTACTCCAAAATCAAAAAGAGGAAATTTGGTCGTGTTGGAAAGTGTAAAGACATTTATTTTGATAGTTCATGGGACACATAATTCATTATACGTTGAGAAATAATATTGTTTAAAGTTGACCCAATACTTAAAAATTTATGGGTGACTTGTGTGGACAATGAAACACACCGTACAAGCCACCACGGGCAGTCTAGGGTCTCAAGGTGACCCCCTCCTTGGAAGCCTTTGACAGTTAGCCATGTTTCCCTAAACGAGTTGTGGTCCCCTAAGCTATAACACCTCGTATCCAAAACAGGTTGTAAATAAGCTTTTCACAAATATTGCAGGTGTAATAAACACTCACCATCTACGGAACGTAGTTTAATATACGACCTGTGGGTCCGTAGTTCACCATTATAGCCCCTTCCAAAACTGAGCTTAGAAAATCGACAAAGTCTCGACCCATTGACACACTGATAGTCCATAAGTTAATCTACGGTTCGTGGTCTGTGTCCATGGATCAAGACTCCTATTACCCAGCCTCTGATAATAAATACGGACAACCACCACACACCATTATTCAATCTACATTCTGTAGATATGACCTTGGTGAAGGTTAGCAATCAATAAGGGGGAAAATGCTATTGGGTCAACTCAAATGGTCAAAATGAATATGACTTATGATATGATAGATAATTGAATTATCTTTCTAAGGAAACCGAGTTTGATAAAATCCAACCTCCGAGTAAAATTTTATGCCTATTTTAGTGAAGGCTTGTCGAGCAAACTCAAATAACGGACCCAAATGATGGGCCTTCGATTGAACGCCGGTCCGTTAGTCCAGGTCATCAATTCCTCCTATTGAAATTATTTTTGGGGTCTTTTGGTCTTTTCCTAGTTTATTTAACCCTTGTGATACATCGTTTAAACCTTAAATCATGATATTTTAGTCATTTTAAGCCTATAAAAAACAACTAAAACATAACTAGTCAAAATCATTAATCAAAACATAGAATATTAGAAGAGAAGAGAAAAAGGTCAACAACCCTAGTTCAAGAACGTAGCAAGGTTCCATAAGCTCCAGCCCTGTAGTCTAAAGATTTTTCCGTGGAATTAATTACCATGTATATGGGACTTCACTAGAGGGTTTCTTTCACCCATTGGTTCCCTAGATAATAGTCGGATTCTTGATTCCTTTATAATGATTAGACGTAGGGTTTCTAGTATATGAAGAGTCTTCACAAAGAAGATTTTGTATCACTAAATAAACAATTAGTCCTATTTACTTGTTTATATAATATGATACTTTGGTTTAAAAAGAGGTTTCTTCATTCAAGATTGTTTTGACTTTACTAGAGGTTTTCTGGTGATACAAAATCGTCTTTGTTAAGACGCTTCATAAACTAGTATTGGATTTTTTAGGGTGGATATGAATTTAGTGCTACAATGGATATTGGATGGAGAAATGATTTCCAATCCTTTACAAACTTTATAAGTCAAAATTTCATTTTTATAAATAAGAGATATTTCATTTTCTAAAAAAGTCTTCTTTTATTTTTTCAATTGAAGAAATCTCATTTACATGGTGTTCGATAACTAAGGATTCGGGCAACCCCATAGGAGTGACACAACGTACTTGTCTCCAAAAGGTCTCACACAATCCTTTAATGTATCATCATTACATAAGATGTAAGAATAATGCGGCAAAATCAAGAGTATTAGAATAAAAGTACAACTTTCTTCAAATAGGATAAATACGAAGATATACTTTTCTCATTTTAAACTATAATATTTTTTTTAAAACGTTCTCAATAAGATTTCAATGAATAATCAAGAATATGGTTCGTGCTACAATATAAACATGAACGAATAAACTCAATGATCTCAATAACAATATCTAAAAATCAATAATTAGATTTTAAGAAGACATAACTCAACGAAACTAATGATCACAAGAGTACTCATTTCATCGAGTTCATGCTTAAATATAGACATGAGCCAACCAACTCAAGAATCTCAATGCATAACATATTGAAAATGTAAGATTCGTAATATAATTTCAAAAAGAATTAAGAACTCAAAAAGTCAAAATCAACTTAACTCAAGAAAACCCAAATCTAAGGATAGAATCCCATATTACCCTTTTACAGATCCGAAAGTAGATGTAAAAAATGAAGACGAACTAGTTTAATGCTATGTTAGCTATATGTAGCTAGAATAATGAGTTTTTTTGGCAAAATCTATGAAACTCGAAGAACGCTTGAACCCTAGTTTTTTTCTTTTGAGACCTTGTTCTAAAATCTTGGAGTGTTAATCAAAGTAAATTAATTTATTAATACTTTTTAAGCCCTTAATTAGGTGTAAAACATTTCGGTTTAGGCATAAAATGAAGTAGTTAAGTAACAAATATATAGGAGAAAGAGCAAAATGGCCCGACTTTTAAAATTATCAAGGTGTTATGATAAGGAGGTTCCACAGACCGTTTAACACTTCATGATTCGTAAAACATCATAGTCCGTATAGACGGCCATGAAACTTCACTTGCCCCACAATGCTTCTCTAAAACAAACATAACTTCTTACTTCAAACACAAAAAGAGGAAAATTTTGTGGCGTTGGAAAGACTAAATACCTTTAATTTGACAGGTCATGCCCACATAATTCATTATGTGCTGAGAAATAATAATTTTTTAAGTACCCAAGACATAAAAATTGATGGTTGACTTGTATGGACCCCCACACAGACCATACAATAAACCCAGGTTGGTCTATGGTCTCATGGGTGACGCCATCCTTTGTAGGCTTTGACAGTTTGCCACATTGCCCAAAACGAGTGGTGGTCCCTTAAACTGTAACACCCCGTATCAAAAACAAGCTAGAAATCAGGTTTTCATAGAACTTGCAGGTGCAATCAACGCTCACCATCTATGGACTATAGTATAATGTACGACCGTACTATAAGTCCTCGGTTCACCACTATAGACCCTCCCAATCTCAGCTCAGGAAATTGACGAAGTCTTAATCCATGGACAGTCGACAGTCCGTAAGTCAGACTACAGTTCGTGGTCTATGCATGTGGATCAAGACTACTATTACCGAGCCTCTGACTTAAAGTGCGGATAATCAGTACGGACCGTTGTTCAATCTACTGTCCGTAGGTCTGACTATAGGT
The DNA here is from genome assembly GCA_032847665.1 of Solanum chilense. NCBI lineage: Eukaryota > Viridiplantae > Streptophyta > Magnoliopsida > Solanales > Solanaceae > Solanum > Solanum chilense. Next base: position 40,602,112 of record CM064970.1, read on the forward strand.
GAAGGTGGAGCAATCAGTTAGAGACAAATGATATTGGGTCAACATTTAATGGTCAAGATGAATTGGGTGTCCTATGACCTATGATTTGATAGATAATTGAATTATGTTTCAAAGGCAACCAAGTTGGCTTAAATTCGACCTTCGAGTAAAATGTTATTCCCATTTTAGTAAAGGCCTATCAAGCAGATTCAAACGACGGAGGTCAATTGAATAGTTGCCCGTTAGAGGTTTTTTAGTCTATAGTTAGTTCATTTAAAACCTAAGATACATCGTTTAAAACCTAAATAAAACAATTTTAGTCAGTTTAACCTTAGAAACATAACTAAGTCAAAATCATTAATAAAAACATAGAAAATTAAAAGCAAAAGAAGATAAAAAGGGCAATAATCCTAGTTCAAGAATGCAACAAGATTCCATAAGTTCCAGCCATGTAATTAAAAGATTTTTTCATGGAAATCATCATTATGTAAGTGGGATTTCAACAGTGGGTTTCTATCAGCCAATTGTTCCCTAGATATCAGTCAAATTCTTGATTCCCTTATCATAATTAGACCTAGGTTTTCTAGTTTATGAAGCGTCTTAACAAAGACGAGTTTGTATCAACAGAAAAACTCTAGCAAAATGATGAGAATCAGCACTACAAAGAATAATTTGTGAATAAATGTTAACTAAAAGAGGGAGAAAATAAGGGTTGCCAAACTATAGATGGGCTTGACACTACTCTTAGTAAGAATCAACACCAACATAGAGTTTATCAAAAATTGGCAAGCATTCATCATTAGTGATTTTTGTTCTTCCAGTGCTTTCATTCTTGATGAATTCCCATTTTCGGTATAAAAAATGTTTAGAATATGAACCACCTTAAGAAATAATAGTAAAAAGAGAAGATAAAATCTTTAATCAACAATCGGGGTTGAGAGAAACAAAAGTAGAAACATATAAATTTGTTAAGAATGATTGTGATGTACCTCCATTGTCGATTGATAAGATAAATGGAGCTCATGTTCTGGTTTGATTAAGTTGAACGAAATTACACATTTTTTATCTAGTGATCTCCATCTTAATAAATCCGCCTCGTATGATATAGCGGTACCCATCCCATTGTTACGGTGTTGGTGCAGCAATAATCCAGGTTCAGCTGCATAAAGGGAGGCAGTGAGCTCCTAAAGGATTATCTATTACCCCTTTCACAACATACTCTTGACCCGCGACTCTTCAAAAATACCCTTTACACTACAATCGAATCCCAGAGATCTAATTATCCAAATTTAATTAAGTAATGTCGTATGGGTTCCTTATAGAATTATCTAACCGATATTGTAATCAAATTCCTATTTACTCCATCCTATTTCTATAAGATTTTAGTACACCTAGATTACTTTGATTTCCTCCAAATCTTGACAAGGCTGAGAAAAATCATAATACTACGGAAAAGTTGTTTTGTGCCTGATTTTCCACATTGGTATTTTTATAATACAAAACCTAGTTGATAAAATAGATACAAATTTACCTATCACGCATCCCCGAGTTATCAACTTAGGAAGGTAGTCTAAAACGGAATAAGGTAGTACCTGATTTAACGAACAGTCGGGGATTTTTGTCTCGCATATCGTTTTTGGTCTACCAAGTAGTTTCCTTAGTTGTACGGTGTTTCCATTTAACCTTCATTTACATTATCTCCTTGTTCCTCAACATCCAAACATCATGATCAAGACTAGCAACCGGTTTCTCCTCATATTGGAGATCTTTGTCTATCACTATGGAGTCTCACTTACTGATATTGTCACATCCGGGTTTACCCCCTAGACGTAACCGGCGTTTTCGTCCTTTTTAAGGACTAAGACTAGCCTCTTAGTCTCATGTCATTACATTAATAGATTGAAAATGCAGAAAAATTTAAAACTTTTCATTACATCTACTGGGAGGTTCACATAGACCTCTACATACACATAATATAGTCGTATCGAGTATATATAGACCCTTGTATAGGAAGGTTATATAGACTTCTACTTTTATTGCACATGCATATATATATAAGATAGAAAGATAGTCTCAAAGATTGTATCATCTCACACCATCTAAATGATCATATAATTTTGGAGAATAGCCCCACATCAACGAAAGAAGCCACATACAAGATTATACAAGTCGCACATAATGAAAGTGGAATGAACATAAAAGTCTTAGAAAAATAAAAGAACATCTTAGGAAAGATATTGGCATCGCCTTCAGAAATTGAGGACCTACCCACTTTGATGATAGAGAATATCCAACCCTTCTTCAAGTCATCCCGAATGAACCTTGAACGATCTGAACATAAATTTTTTTGGAAAAGGGAAGAAAATGAGGTTAGTAGTCCACATGTAATAAGTATGATATGTTATAGTCATATAAAAGTAAAACAATCTAAAAGGGGCATTTACTCAAAACATGACATTTTACCCTTTTAAAAACCTCACGCATAATCAAGAAAGTCATACCGACCAACCAAACATGCTTACTAACTCAAACCGTAATATGCATTCCAACATACATGGAAACTATGATTTACTAGAACCCTATCATTACGGAATGACATCACAATAATGAATAAGAGTCAATCATATCATAATAAGCAAGACAAATACTCATGAATCCTGATACAGTCAACAAGTGCAATGACAAAGTAAATCCCAATAACCTTACTCAATCAATTAGCCTCAACAAGAAACCATAACCAATGTCCAACTTCACATAATATAACATTTACATATACATTTCATATCATGTTAACAATATAACCCAATGCATGATTATAAGTGAACTAACCAACATATAGTGTCAACATTGTGCAAGTTCATCATGTACATATCATATATCATCAAAACATAAACTTATAAAGAACATCCTCATAAGACTCCGTTCAAAGCTAACTAGTGCAATGCTTAGGTAGAGTCTCATACCCCTACCTAGAATAAGCTAGATCCCTTCGGTTATCCATGTTAATGTTCAAGTCCTTTAATTAATTTGACCTTTTGGGAACATCTTGCCCTAACCTACATAGACCACAAAAGCAAGAGTGGAATCGTGTATGAGAAAACCCTACACCGAAAGTAGGCGGATTACTTGCCAAGGTAGTACCAAAACATGAAACATAGCAACTATGTGGACCACTAGCTAGTATTCCTATGGGGGAAACATAGTTCAAAAACTAGGAGATATAGTTGGGACCCTCTTTATGCTCCATGCATTATAGTCTCCAATATAAAGAGTAATATAGTATTCTACCTTCCGTATGTTTGAAGGGACACTCCTCAATCTAGTAAACTCATGCTAAGCTAGCATCTCTTTTTAAAATGTGTTTAAGACTTTAATTATCAATCATAGCTTACTTTAGGTTATAGGGTATACCACTTGTGTAATCATCCTCATTAATAGCTCGATAAGAATAGTATGAGTATAAGTCTGTTAATCACAATTCATGTAAGTGAGGTTAACACATTACATATCATTTCATAATAAGGCACATAGGTATACATTACAACCCCTTAAAACTTTATATCTTAACAACCTCACAATCATAATCAACACATTTCAATTGAAGACCATTACCACCCTATCAATACTAATACAATTCATACTCCAATATAAAATCATGACTTAACCACAATTAATCAGAATTAGAAGTAAAGAGAGAGATTTAAAGACTTACCAAGTCTTCTTCATAGTTCATCATCAAGTACTCATCATAAACCCTAAATTCAATATAATTTAGATGTTTAACACCGTAATTCAACATGATAACAAGACTAGAATAAACACTATAGAACAATTCAATACTAGCTTATACTTAAAATAAGATGTCTAGTTCCACTCACCTTCGAACCTAGATCATCTTCTCAAGACAACAATGAAAGACTGAAATTCACTCTAATTTGTCAATGGTAATTGTAACTACATAATTTAATAGTGATATAACGCATAAGAAAGACAATTAAATCAATCACAACTCAATCAATCACATTCTTCAGTTCGAATCTAACCATAACTATTAATCATAATAAAGTTCAATTAAATGTTAATATATTCATTATATCCTAAATAAATCATAATCAACTCAATTCACAATATCAATTTCGTAGAATGAATCCCACATATAAACTCAACTTTTGAAATCCATTTTGAATGAACCCTTTGAGGAAAGAGTCTCAAAGTTGAATTATATCCCATACCTCAATGTTTGATAAAGAATTGATAGAGAATTCATCCCTTTCAAGCCTTTAAAATGTCCCCCTAGCTTGTCTGGAATGGTGGTTTCTAATAGAGAGAGAAAGAATAGAGATGGAAGTGAGTTTATTAGTGAGTTGTGTTTTGATTAAAGAGGGTTGAGAGTATTTATATAGGGGCTTAATAAACTTAATTAGACTCAATTAAACCCTTTATTAATCACCTAACCCCCTAACTAATTAAATGAATTTAACTTATGTTGTGCAGGAAACTTGACCCTCACATACGAGACCCGAAACGATGGGCCGTGTGTGAGTCGACTGGTTGGTCCCCCTCTGTCCTGCACATTGTTAGGTAAGTTTAGAGACTTTTGCAGGAGAGGTATTCCTCAAATTGACTTAGTGTGGGATGACAGTTGAATCGATGCTTTATCGATCCACACACGGGTCGTCCCTTGTCCTATGAAAGCACACTGCCAGGCAATGTTGCCTCAAACTGCAGGGGTCCTCCTCAAAAGCCCTTCGTTGGTCCAGGGAGAGTCATACCCAGACGTTTCAACCATGAAATAACTTAAAAACCTATTATCTATCATTTCACTACTTTTCAAAAATTTCCTACTTCTAAAAGTTAGTCAAATAGGCTAAGTCACGCTACAACCCCTTTGAACCAACTTTCGGACATCATAGACGTTTTGGTTCTTAAACCTCCTAAATGACCTATATTAATTAAATTTGGTCTTAAAATAGTGTTTTTACCTAATTATACCTATGTTAGGCTCTAAGATTTGTCTTGGATTTTCAAAATGTTACAAATATAGTTATTGTCGCCATGTTATCTCTTAAACATACATATGTGAAATATGAGATGTACACCTTAAAATTAAAACTCTCCATCCAATACACATAGTCCCACTAAATTCATATCAACCCCAAAAAATGCAACACTTGTTTATGAAGCATTAGAACAAAGATGATTTTGTATCACCACAATACATAAACTCAAGGAAGAGAATCACCACTAGAAAGAATTTTTTTTATAAATACTAAGAAAAAGAGGGATAAAAGGTGAGTTACCCAACTGTAGATGGGCTTGACACTACTGTTAGTAAGAATCTTTAACACTTTGAAAATCAAAGACGTGTACTAGATCCTAAAATAAGTCTCAATAGGGTTTAGACATAATTATAAGGTTTATTTTTGTATATATAATACATTTAGGAAGTTCAAAAATCAAAACGTCAAAGCACGTCCATTACGTGTGGAAGCTAGTCCAATTTAATTAGTGAAACGTCCTTAGGTTTCGGGGAGGTTTACAGGTGTTGTATAAGGTCCAAAACTTGTAAAATGACTTTAAAATAGGTAAAAACTATTACATATAGTGAAACTTCCAGGTATGATCCCCAAAAGGTCTCTTTAGGGGTCTACGAAAGGACCCCAAACTTGGCTTGGCAAGCGATTTGGGCAGCAGGGAAAATACGAATTGATGAAACAAGTTCCTGTCGCGGACTTGCGTGGATTTTTTTCAAATATCAATTTCATGTCACGGTAAGGTGATGGACTTCGCTGTCTCGAAAATTAAATTGGAAATCATGCGGTAACAGCTCCGCATTGCGGATTTTTCCCCCACAAAAATTTAAAATTTGGATTTGAAGTTTGACTTCATTGAAGAGTCAACTTAAGTAAGGGGTCTTTTGGGTATTTCATATGGGGTCTATAAATTGATTTCCAATCATTTTTCCCCCACATTTACTCACACAAATCAAATCCCCAAATCAAAAACCCAGAAGCTCTCACCTCTCTCTACTTTCTCTCTCTATTAATCCTTTATTGGAGAAAGAAGAAAGCTTGATGAATAAGACCAATTTCTCTAGTATTTCACTTTAATTTCTTGGATAAATATTCATCAAAATATAGTTTTTTCACTCTTGGAATTCCTTTCCCCAAGAGGTTCTCTCAAAGATGATTTCTAAAACACCCAATTCCATGGGGTTTTCCAATTCTAATGGGTTTTCTTTTAAACTTCAAATCCATGATTGATATTGATTAATTGTGATTAATTAAAAATATTTAGGTACATATTGATTTTTAATTAATGTTACTTTATTGAATTTCATGTTTATCATGATCCTTTACTCAATTCCCTAAATCTTGAGTCTTGATTGTAAATTGATGAAAATTGAAGTATGAAGTGATCAATAGACTTCTTTTATTTATTTTAATTCATTCATGGATTGAATAGGGTAATATATTTTTGGTATTAGATCTATTTCTTGAAAAATTCATGATGAACCCGATTCCCCAAAACCAGAGGTTATGAATTTATCTTAATTGAATAGCGATGATGCAATTGGCCTAGTTCTTGTGTTAATTACTATTGATCTATGTTACTTCACTTGTTGTTGGATGCATGTTTTTTGGTTGATGGTAAGACCATGAGGATCACTGTTGAAGGAGATTGAGTAAGTCCTTATGATCCTATCCTTTACTTCAATTATGGTGTCTTGTGATTGATGATATAGTTCAATTGAATCATGACTAGTGATTAGCCTAAGTTGTTTTTGGAATAATTAATAGTTGAAATGTCTTGACTATATGACTGTGAGATTATGTTTAAGATGAACTCATATAAGGTTGGGTATGAAGTACCTATGTGCCTTATTATGACATGATGACGATGTTATGAAAATCTCACATATGAGGGTTTCCATGAAAGGATATTCTCATGTGATTTCTAATGAGCTAATGACAATGACTATACAAGGGATTAGACCATATGACCTACATTAAGATATGATGATTAATAAATACATCAAAGTCATTTCAAAAAGGACACTATCTTAGCACCGAGTGAACTAGAGTGAGGAGTATCACTTTTCACATAGCGAAAGTAGGATCACTAATGTACTCTTGAGATTGGAGACTATAATGCTTATAGCATAAAGAGTGTCCCAACTTTATCTCCTAGTTCTTGAACTATGTTGCCCCAAAGGAATACTAGATAGTGGATCCTCGTAGTAGTTATATTCATGTTTTGGTACTTCATTGGATAGGGGTTCGCCTTGCATCAATGTAGGGTTCCATGACACTGGATTCCACATTAGATCATGTGGTCTATGTCGGTTAAGACAAGATGTTCCCAAAAGGTAAAATGAACTAAAGGAATGAACTCTAACTAGGATAACCTAAGGGGTCTAGCTTAGTCTAGGTAGGGGTATGGGACTCTACCTAAACATTGCACTAGTTAGACTTGAGGGAAATCTTAGAAGGATGTTCTTATACATATATATTCTTATAAATGTGAATACGATGTATATGATGATCTTACATGTGGTTGTTATCTTATGATGTTGAACTCACTTATGAACATGTTTTGGTCTCTATTGCTGTAGTATAATGATATGTACTCTAAATGATATACTATGTGAACTTGGACATTGGTTATGAGTCTTGTTGAGTCATTTGATTGAATAAGGTTATGGGGCTTTGCTTAGTCACTAGCCTTAGCATTGTTGGTCTTGTGATGTACATGCTTTTTATTTAATAAATATCTCCTATAGATTGGTATGGTGTTTTGAATGTGAATGTAAAAAAGCATGTAATAACGAAATGTCCCTTTTAAGTATGATTTGATATTGTATGGGCATATGGTTTCATACTTAGTACATGTGATGTTTTAACCCATTTCTCCCTTTTCCACAATATTCTAGGTTTCGTTCTTTGAATGGATATGAGACGACTTCTAAGGAGGACTTGGAATTCTCATTCGTCCAAGTTTTGTAGGTCTTGACTTTCTAAGGGAAATTCCAATACCAAGCTTTTGAACATGTTCTAGTTTTAAGACATTTATATTCATTCATTTTCATTTGAGTACCAAACATTGTATAGCCTATATGTGGCATTAATACATTGATGTATGAGCTAGAACCAAATTGTTATACTCTTATTAGATAGTTATGAGATGAGACAGCCATTTGAGACTATCTTACGTCTTATATATCTATGTGCAATAAAACTAGAAGACTATGTAATTTTTCCTATACGAAGGGATTATGCGTATGAAGAGGTCTATGTAAACCTGAAAGAAGAAGTAATGAAAAGTTTAATATTTTCAACAGTATTGATCTATCAATGTAGTGATGTAAGCTAAGAGGATAGTCTTAGTCCTCAAGGACGACGACGATGCCGGTTACGCTAGGGGGGTCTCCCCGGATGTGACAAACTTTGTATCAAAGCATGAGGTTAAATATCTTTAAGTCGACTTCTCTCTCAACCACGTCTATGTAGGTTATTCATAATTGTGAACCACGCCACATTTATGATTAGGAAACTATGTTATGTTTTGGAAAACTCTCATTTTCTTGAAAATCCAATATCGTACCTCTAAAGTATTGTACTCTATGTATTCTTAGAATCTAATCCTTTTACTGTGACTATAGGAAATGAATACTCGAAGGAATGTGGCACGAAGACTTGACAAGATATTGCCAATGCGGGAGCTCCTTCATGAGGTAATCAAGTCCGTTCTCTTGAAGAAGATGTTAATCATGGCCAAGCCATGTCAATCCCCCTCTATTGACGGATCAACATAAGGGATACTTTTTCCAAATGGACCATGCCATTTTAGTCAAGGACAAGCCATCACTACTCAATCTAAAGACACGACGGCCGAAGCTAATTAGGAGGTTGTACACTGATCAAACCAACATTTTGGTACCATGGCCTCCCGTTTGAGGGATTTCACTTGTATGAATCCCTCTACTTTCAATGGGTCCAAGGTTAAAGAAGACCACCAAACCAAAAGTTCATTGATGAAATCTACAAGATTCTTTATGCTATGGGATTGACTACTAGTGAGAAGGTCGAGTTAGACACTTACCAACTAAAAAATGTGGCTCAAGCGTGGTATATCCAATGGACAGACAATAGGCCTTTGAGGGATGGTCTAGTGACATGGGAGATTTTCAAGATTGCCTTTCTTGATAGGTTATTTTTGAGGGAAAAGAGAGAAGCTAGGGTGGACGAATATATAAACCTTCGTCAAGGAGGTATGAATGTTCTTGACTTCTCTTTGAAATTTACTAAGTTGTCAAAGTATACTCCTTCTTTTTTTCCTGACACAAGGGATGAGATGAGTCGTTTTGTGATAAGAGTGTCTGATGACTTGAAAGAAGAATTTCATTTGGTTATACTACATGATAATATGAACATTTTTGTTCTCATGGTTCATGATGAACAAGTGGAAGAGACAAGGGTAAAGAGGAAGAGTAAGGAAACAAATAGGGCCAAGTCATTTTATGGTGGTTCATCATAGGGTAGGTTGTATATCCAAGACAATTCTAGGTTCAAAAAGATGTTTTCTCATAAGGTTCTTTCCCAGTTCCCTAAGGCTCGTGATGATAAGGTGTCTAACCCTAATCCTCAGAATGGAAGAGTTACTAGCTCAGCAAATAAGAAACAAACTTGTGGAAAGTGTGGCAAGAAGCATTATGAAGATTGCCTTAAGGGAACAAATGATTGTTTTGGTTGTGGTAACAGTGGAAACAAATTTTGAGATTTCCCAAATGTGAAGGGGAAAGAAAAGGACAGTGGGCAAGCAACGGGTTCTAATGATGCTCCAATGAGGAATCACTTTCATTCTCAGCGCTCAAGGGGTGAGCAAGAGACATTCCTTGACGTGGTGACCGGTATGTTCAAAGTCTTATCTATTGATGTATATGTTTTACTTGATCCCAGTGCTACCTTATAATTTATTACTCCTTTAGTAGCTAAAAAGTTTGACATTTTTCCTGATAACTCGAATGAACTTTTTATAGTGTCTACCCCGGGGTGAGTTGGTTATTACAAAAAGGATGCCCTATAATGTTTACCAATACAGTTACTTATGTTGAACTGGTAGAAATTTATATGCTTGATTTTGATGTCATTTTTGGTATGGATTGGTTGCATGGTTGCTTTTCCACCACAGATTGTAGAACGAGAGTGGTGAAGATTAATTTTCCAAATAAGTTTACAGAGGAAGGGGGGAATTATATTCCTGAGGTCATATCATATCTTGTTTAAAATCATGAAAAATGATCTCTGAAGGGTTTTTATACCATATACTAAGTGTCAAAGATTTATGGTCCGAAATTCCTCCCATTTAGTCAGACCGTGTAGTGAGAGAATTTCTGGAGGTCTTTCCTAATGAACTTCCCAGTATTCCTCCCAAATAGAGATATTATTTGGTATATACTTGTTACCGGATACAAATCCTATTTATTTTCCTCCTTATCAGATGGCTCTGGCTGAATCGAAAGAGTTGAAGGCTAAACTCAAAGATTTACGATACAAAGGCTTCATTAGACCTAGTGTTTCTCCATAGGGTGCTCAAGTTTTATTTATGAAATAAAAGGATTCCTCCCCTAGGATCGCATCGATTATCGCCAACTCAATAAAGTCACTATAAGAATATGTATCCTCTCCCTTAGATTTACGACTTGTTTGTTCAACTCAAAGGGGCAAGCTACTTTTCTAAGATTTACTTCAGAACGAGGTATCACCAACTTAGGGTACTAAGTTTAGAGGTGAGGATATTCATAAAATGACATTTTGGATTAGATATGATCACAATGAGTTCTTAGTAATATCATTTGGTCTCACTAATGCCCTGGCAATATTTACGATTTTGTGAATAGGGTGTTTTAATGTTACATAGATTCATTTTTCATTTTGTTCATTGACGACATCTTCGTATATTCGAAAATGAAGGTGAGCAAATGGACCATTTGATGGGGGTGTTACAACTGCTTAAGGAGAATCAATTATTTCCCAAGTATAGCAAATGTGAGTATTGGTTAAGCTCAGTGGTGTTTCTTGATCATATCATCTCTAGTGAGGGAGTTGAGGTTGATGCATGGAAAATTGAGGCGGTGAAAAAATTGGTCTCGACCATTGACTTACAGCCAACATTATAATTTCTTGGGTCTAGAAGATTACTACGGGAGGTTCGTGGATAGTTTTGCGTCCATTGCATCTTACTTTATTACTTTGATCAAAAAAAGAAAAATTTGAGTGGTCGAAGGCATGTGAGAGAAGTTTCTAAATCTTGATATACAGGCTTACTTCTGCTCTGGTGTTGATTTTACCATAGAGTACCAAGGGTTTCATTGTATATTGTAATGCATCCTGAGTGGGGTTAGGGTGTGTGCTTATGCAACATGGAAAAGTAATAATCTATGCTTCTAGGAATCTTAAGGTGCATGAGAAGAACTATCCAGCTCATAATCTTGAGTTAGAGGCCGTGGTATTTTCTGTGAAAATATGGAGGCATTACTTTTATGGTGTTCATGTTGATGTGCATACGACCACAAGAGTCTCCAATATGTGTTTACTCAAAAGGATTTGAATATCTGACAAAAAAAGTAGTTCGAATTGCTAAAAGATTATGATATGAGTATTCTCGATCACCTCGGCAGGGACAATGTGGTTGCAGATGGTTTAGGTCGTATGACCAAGGATACTGTGTCACATGTAGATGTAGCCAAGAAAGAACTATTAAAAGATGTTCATAAGTTGGCTAGATTTGTTTATAGATTGGAAGATTATCCAAATGGTTGTTTTATGGTTATTATAACTCCGAGTCGTCTGTGGTGGTTGAGGTGAAGTCCAAACAAAACCTTAATAAATCATTGATGGAGTTAAAGGAATCAGTTCTTGGTAAGCTTAATGAGTCATTCTCCTTAGGGGAGGATGGTGTCTTGAGGTATCAAGAAAGATTGTGTATTCCCAATGTAGATAGTTTGAGGAACTGGATTCTTAAGGAATCTCATGGGTCCCGTTAATCCATTCATCCGGGTTAGACAATGATGTACCATGACCTTAGGGAAGTGTTGTGGTGGAAAGGTTTGAAAAAGGACATTGCGGGATTTGTTGCTAAATATCCAAATTTCCAACAAGTGAAAGCCGAACACCAAAAGACCGGCGTCTTACTTCAATAAATCAATATTCCTACTTTGAAGTGGGAAGACATTATTATAGATTTTGTGGTAGGTTTGCCTCGGACAAAAAGTCAATATGACTCGATATGGGTGGTTGTGGATAGGTTGACCAAATCTGCTCATTTTATTCCCGACAAGTCTACCTATTCAGCAATGATTATGCAAGGATCTTCATAGAAAATATTGTGTGTCACAATGGTATTCTATTATCCATCATATCAAATAGGGGTGCGCAATTCACATTTAGGTTGGAGATCATTACCACAAGGGTTGGGTACCAAGGTGAATTTAAGCACCACTTTTCATCCCCAAACAGATGGTCAAGCGTAGCGTACTTTTCAAAACCATAAGTATATGATTATAGATTGTATCATTGATTTCAAGAGAAATTTGCATAAGCATTTGCCTTTGGTGGAGTTTGCTTACAACAATAGCTACCGTTTATCTATATCTACGGCCCATTATGAAGCCGTGTATGGTAGGAGATGTAGATCTCCAATTGGATGGTTTAAAGTGGGTGAGCCTTCGCTTTTCGGTACCAATTTAATTTGTAACACTTTGGAGAAAGCTCATGTCATAAGAAATCGCTTGAAATCGGCCTTTATCCGGCAAAAGTCTTATGCGGACCATAGAAAGGAGGGAATTAGAGTTTGAAGAAGGGGATGAGGTGTATTTAAAAATTTCTTTTGTGAAAGGGGTGGTTAGATTTAGTAAGAAAGGGAATTTGAGTCCTCATTATGTGGGTCCCTATGAAATATTTCAAAGGGTTGGCAAGGTTAAATACGAGTTGAGATTACCTAGTGAACTATCTTTGTTTAATCCAATTTTCCATGTATTCATACTTATGAAGTGCAGTGGTGACCCCGAGTAAATTTTTCCCATTGAAGGACTTGGAGTGAACGGAACCTCTCTTATGGTATTATGGAAGAACCACCTAATTGAGGCAGCAACATGGCAGGCTGAGGCCGACAAGAAGTCCCGTTACCCTCATTTATTTGATAACTAAGGTTAGTCATTTATATTAATGATGAAAATATAATTAAAATTGAATTTGCTTTGATTTTTGGTGAAGTTTTGCAGAAATGTGCATTTTTGGTGTCATTAGGTGAAGTTAAAGTAAAATTGTGCATATTGACTTAAAAATTTGCAATTCTTCTTGTTTTGAGTTATGTTATACGTTTTTATATGGTGAATCTTCATGAAATGATATTGAGCATGTGGTAAGTTGAGTTTTGGCATAATTTACTCATATATGGTATATTGAGCTGATGTTGTTGTAAAAAGGAAATTCCTCATAATGTAATTTTGAACCTTATAATTGGTAATTGAAGTTTTGAATTGCCTTGTGTAAATATCATGATTGATGTTGTAACTCATGTTATGTGTATTGTTGAATGCATGGGCTGCTATTCTTGAGCCTATTCCTCTCTTTGAAATGCTTTTAGTATCATTCGGGAACGAATATTCCTAGGGAGGAATAATCTAACACTTTGAAAGTTAAAGACGTGTAGTAGATCCTAACATAAGTATAAAAATGTTTAGACATTGTTTTAAGGTCTATTTTAGTGTATATAATATATTTAGGAATTATAGAAATCAAAACGTTAAAGAATATCCATGACGTCTGAAAGCTAGTCTAATTTAAGTAGTGAAACGTCCTTAGGTTTCAGGGAGGTTTAGATGTGTCCTATGATTTCCAAAACTTGTAAAATGACTTTGAATAGGTAATATCTAGTACATAGAATGAAAACATCTAGTTCTACACCCCAAGGGTCGCCTTACGGGTCCAAAGAAGGACCGCAAACTTCCCTTGGCAAGCTACCTAGGCAGCAGCCAAAATACACATCGATGAAACAAGTCCGCGTCGCGAACTTTGGTTGATTTTGGTCAAATCTCAAGTTCTCATCGCGGGCAGGTAGAGGATTTCAATGTCTCAAAAATTAAATTTAAAAATTATGCGGAAACAGCTCCACATCGCGGACTTGTTCCCCAACAAAAATCTGAAATTTTGATTTGAAGTTTAACTTCATTAAAGTGTCAAATTAAGTTTCAATTTGGTATTTCATAGGGGGTCTATCTATTTATTAAATCAAATCCCCAAATAAAAAATCCAAAAGCTCTCACCTCTCTCTACTTTCATTCTCTATATATCCTCCGTTGAAGGAAGAAAAAAGATTGAAGAGGAAGACCAGCTTTTCTAGGATTTTACTTCAATTTCGTTGATTAATCTACATTAAGTTAGGTTCTTCACTCTTGGGATTCCTTTCCCAAAGGAGTTATCTAAAAGTTGATTTCTAAAACACCCAATTCAATGGAGTTTTCAAATTCTAATGGGTTTTCATCTAAAATTCCAAATTGATGATTGATCTTTATAAATTGTGATTACTTGTGACTAATTAGGTATATATTTATGGTTAATTTATTTTAATTGATTGAATTTTATGTTGATCATGTTCCTTTCCCAAATCCCAAATCTTGGGTCTTGATTGTAAATTGATGAGAATTGAAGTATGAATTTATCATTAGACTTATTTTATTTATTCTAATTTATTCATGGATTGCCTAGGGTATTGTTGAGATTGGATTGATCTTTTGAAGAATTCATGATGAACCCGATTTCCCTTAACCCAACTATATGAATTGATGTTAATTTGATAGTGATGATTCAATTTACCTAGTTCTTTTGTTAATTAGTATTGATCGATGTTACTACACCTATTGTTGGATGTAATTGGTTGGTTGATAGCAAGACCATGAGGATGGATACTGAAGGAGATTCAGTAATTCCTTATGATCCTAACCTTTACTTCAATTATGATGGTTTGTGATTGATGATGTAGTTCAATTGAATCATGACTTCTGATTTGCCTAAGAAGGTGTTGGTATGATGATGAGTTAATATGTCTTGACTATGTGATTGTGAGATTATGTTTAACAAGAAACGATACAAAGTTGGTTATGAAGTACTTGTTTGTCATATTATGAGATGATGATGATGTTATGCTAAATTTACATATGAGGGTTCCCATTAAAAAGATATTCTCTTGCATTTCCTGATGAGGTAATGAAAATGACTATATAACGGATTAGACGCTATGACCTACATTAAGCTATGATGATTAATAAACGCATTAAAGACATTTCAAAAGGGACTCTAGCTTATTACCGAGTCAACTAGAGTGAGGAATGTCCCTTCCTACATAGGGAAGTAAGTATCGCTAATGTACTCTTGAGATTACAAACAATAATGTATGTAGCATATAGACGGTCCAAACTATATCTCCTAGTTCTTGAACTATGTTTCCCCCGTAGTAATAATAGGTAGTGGATCTACGTAGTTTTTCAACGACCTGTTTAGTCGTTATGAGCAGCAGATTTTATTTCTAAAAAAACTGTTTGAGTCGACGAAACCCACGACGGACCGTCATTGGCACGACGGACCGTCGAGGGGGTCTCGTTCAAAAACACTTAGAATTCTGAAATGTGGGTACTGAAATCGACTCTCTGAACTTCGTGACGGAATGGCAGGACGGACCGTCATGGGCACGACGGACCGTCACACATTTTCCACAGAAAATTAGTCTCTGAACTTTGTGAGGGACCTGCAGGACGGACCGTCGCAGGCACGACGGGCCGTCACAGGTTGCGTAACCCCAGGCTGGGTCGGATTTCTGTTAAGTAATTTAAGGGGCGTTTTGGACTATTCCTGCTTATAATTAAAGAGTTAGTGGTTTAATATTGATAACTTAATTACTTGGGGGTTAAAAGAGATAACCTTGAGTTAATTAGTGGGTTAATTCCTCATCTTTTATACTTAATTATATGCTAATTAGGGTAAAAGAAGGAGGGTTTGAATAAGAAAAATAGAAAGAATAAGGAGAGGGAAAGAGAAACGATCGAGAGAGATACGAAGAAAGAGGAAACACAAGCTTTGGGGAATTTGCTTGCTTGATCACGAATCCTCGGTGGAGATAGGTTATGGTTTTTATGCTATTCGTAGTAAACTCTTAATAGCGAATGATATGTATTGGGTAGTCTTGTAAACCCTTCTATATGCTTAATTGTATGCTTGTATGAATGTGATTATATAATTGTGATAAAATAAGCATGATGAAGCTATTGAATCCTAAATCTTGAAAAACCCTAATCTACTTTGTTAATGAGATTGATGATGCCTTGGTATAAAAGAAGGCTTGACGAACTAAAGTAATGAGATTGATGATGCCTTGGTATAAAAGAAGGCTTGATGAACTAAAGTAATGAAATGGATGATGCCTTGGTATAAAAGAAGGCTTGATGAACTAAAGTAAGTAGATTTAGTGGGGCGGGTGTCACGAACCGACACGTAGATTTAGGGGATCGGGTGTCACGAACCGACACGTAGATTTAGGGGATCGGGTGTCATGAACCGACACATAGATTTAGGGGATCGGGTGTCACGAACCGACATGTAGATTTAGGGGATCGGGTGTCACGAACCGACACGTAGATTTAGGGGATCGGGTGTCACGAACCGACACGTAGATTTAGGGGATTGGGTGTCACGAACCGACATGTAGATTTAGGGGATCGGAGTGTCACGTTCCGACACCAGGGTAGTATATGAGGATCAGAGTGTCACGTTCCGACACCAGGATAGTATATGGAGCGGAGTGCCACGTTCCGACACGAGAGAAATAAAGATAATGAATCTTGAAAGATGTTAATATACTCAATATAATGAACCTAATTCCCAAATGAGTATGGTATTGAGGCTTGAGTGCTCATGAGTGAACTTGGCGTTGCTTATTAATGATTACAGTACTTGTTGTTGCTACATGTTGAGTATTGTAGTGGATTTACGATATTATCTGATATATACTGTTTTCTATTTTGAGTTGGCCGATGATACCTACTCAGTACTTGTGTTTGTACTGACCCCTACTTGTATGTTTCTTTCTTTGTTATTTGTGGAGTGCAGCAAACGTACCGTCGTCTTCAACTCAACCACAACTCTAGCCAGTCTTCACTACACCGGATTTCAGGGTGAGCTAATGCTTCTAGCTTGGACTGGATCTTCTTTCTCATGTCTTGATGCCTTGAAGTTCCGGCATAGACTAGCTTTTTATTTATTTTAGCTTCTTGGAATACTCTTAGTTTAGTAATTTGAGGATAGATGTTCTTGTGATGATGACTTCCAGATTTTGGGGATAATTATAGTTGTTGAGTTTTTAGAAGTTATTGAATTGATTTTCATTAATGAGTTTAAGTCTTCCGCATTGTATTTTGTTCATTATGTTTAAAATTTGGGGGTTTAGATTGGTTGGTTCGCTCACATAGTAGGATAAGTGTGGGTGCCACTCGTGACTCGATTTGGGTCGTGACAAACTTGGTATCAAAGCATTAGGTTCGTTGGTCTCATCACACAAGAACGAGTCTAGTAGAGTCTTAAGGAACGGTAGGGGGACGCCTTTACTTTTCTTTGAGAGGCTATAAGACTTTAGGAAAATTCCATTCTTTCATTCTTTCTTTCGTGCTATTACTTGGATCCAATTGGTATCTAGGTCATACAAATTGGTATCTGACCATCTTCACTCTATTTCGCAGATGGTTAGAACTAGAGCAACGACTGCACCAACACCAACACCGGTAAGAGAAGAAGCGTCTGAGCCAGCCACTGGGGCTGTAGCTCGAAGAGGAGTAGTGGCGAGAGGCCGTAGAAGAGGTCGTGGGAGGACGTCCTCTAAAGGAAGAGGACAAGCACCTAGCCCATCTGATACTAGGGCGGTGACTCCTCCACCAACTGAGGAAGTGGCAAGAGAGGGTGAGGAAGGGGAGAATGAACAGGTACAGAATGAGGGATCGCCACCCCAACCTACCCCAGAGATGATCAATCAGGTTCGTGCTTACCTTAGCGGGTTATCTGATCAGGGCCAGACACCTCCAGTGTTTTCTGCACCAGCACCTCAAGTTCCGAAGGTACAATATGCAGCTACTGTGGCTCCTCGCATGGATGCCTCATTGGAAATAGGCACGTTTCCTCGTCTGAATACAGGGCCTATAATGACAAATGATCCGCATGAACTTTTCAGTAAGTTCTTGAAATTGAAACCTCCAGTCTTCAAGGGTGCTAAATCTGAGGATGCCTACGATTTTCTGGTTGACTGTCATGAGCTACTACACAAGATGGGTATAGTAGAACGGTTTGGTGTTGAGTTTTTGACTTATCAGTTTCAAGGGAACGCCAAAATGTGGTGGAGGTCACATGTTGAGTGTAAACCAACAGAGGCACCACCTATGACTTAGGCCTCATTCTCTAGCTTGTTTATGGAGAAGTATATCCCCCGGACTTTGAGGGATAGGAAAAGAGATGAGTTCTTGAGCCTAGAGCAAGGTAGGATGTCGGTTACTGCATATGAGGCTAAGTTTCGTGCATTATCCAGGTATGCCACTCAACTTTGTTTCAGTCCACAAGAGCGGATTCGCCGTTATGTGAAGGGGTTGAGGTCAGAATTGCGGATTTCAGCCTTACAGGTAGCGGCTACGGCAAAATTCTTTCAAGAAGTGGTAGACTTCGTGATAGAGGTGGAAGGAGTGAAGCCAGATGACTTCACCACGGCATCGACATCAAAAAGGTTTCAAAAGGGAGGTGAGTTTAATGGTTCTTACTCTAGAGGACAGGGTTCAGGAGGTTACTCAGTCCGACCAATTCAGTCTTCACTACAGATTGTAGTTGGGGGTCCACCTCAGACCGGTCAACACTTCTCTGAGAGACCTATGCTTGACTCCACAGAGTGTTATGGATGTGGGGAGACTGGACATATTAGGAGGAATTGTCCAAAACAGAGTTATAGACCCCCAATAGCCAGAGGTAGAGGTGGTCATGGTAGAGGCCGTTATTCTGGGGGACGTGGTGGCCGAGGTAATGGTGGTCACCAAAACGGTCGGGGTGATGGGCAAACTGGAGCCACTACAGCACAACATGGTAGGGGAAACGGGCAGACAGGCGATAGGGCCCGTTGTTACGCTTTCCCTGGGAGATTTGAAGCGGAAATATCTGATGTTGTTATCACAGGTAATCTTTTGGTTTGTGATTGCATGGCTTCTATATTATTTGATCCTGGCTCCACGTTCTCATATGTATCTTCCTCATTTGCTACTGGTCTTAATTTACATTGTGAATTGCTTGACATGCCTATTCGTGTTTCTACTCCGGTGGGTGAGTCTGTGATAGTTGAAAAAGTATATAGGTCTTGTCTGGTGACTTTTATGGGGAGCAATTCTTATGTAGACTTGGTTATCTTAGAAATGGTTGATTTTGATGTAATTCTGGTATGACTTGGCTTTCTCCGAATTTTGCGATCTTGGATTGTAATGCTAAAACTGTGACGTTAGCCAAGCCTGGGACAGATCCGTTAGTGTGGGAGGGCGACTACACATCCACTCTGGTTCGTATCATCTCCTTTCTTCGTTCTAAGAGGATGGTTAGTAAGGGGTGTTTAGCTTTCTTGGCACATCTCAAGGATGACACTACCCAAGTACCTTCAATTGAGTCGGTTTCGGTAGTCCGTGAGTTTCTGGATGTGTTCCCTGCAGATCTTCCTAGCATGCCACCGGATAGAGATATTGATTTTTGCATTGATCTGGAACCGGGTACTCGCCCCATTTCTATACCTTCTTATAGAATGGCTCCTGCAGAGTTAAGGGAATTAAAGGCCCAACTTTAAGAGTTACTAAGTAAAGGTTTCATTAGACCAAGTGCATCCCCTTGGGGTGCTCCGGTGTTATTTGTGAAGAAGAAGGATGGGAGTTTTCGGATGTGCATAGACTACTGGCAATTGAACAAGGTAACTATTAAGAACAATTATCCCATTCCTCGCATTGATGACTTGTTCGATCAGTTACAAGGTGCTTGTGTCTTCTCTAAGATTGACTTGAGATCCGGTTATCATCAATTGAAAATACGGGCAACGGATGTGCCAAAGACTGCTTTTCGAACCAGGTATGGGCATTACGAATTTGTAGTAATGTCTTTTGGTCTTACTAATGCCCCTGCTGCTTTCATGAGCTTGATGAACGGGATTTTAAAGCCATATCTGGATCTCTTTGTGATCGTATTTATTGATGATATACTGATATACTCAAAGAGTAAGAAGGAACATAAGGAGCATTTGAGAATGGTATTAGAGTTTTTGAGGGAGGAAAAGCTTTATGCCAAATTCTCCAAGTGTGAGTTTTGGCTAGATTCAGTGTCCTTCTTGGGGCACGTGGTTTCTAAGGATGGAGTGATGGTGGATCCTTCTAAGATTGAAACAGTGAGGAATTGGGTAAGCCCTACTAATGTGTCAGAAATAAGGAGCTTTGTTGGTTTAGCTAGCTACTACCGTCGATTTGTCAAGGGATTCTCTTCTATTGCTTCCCAATTGACGAACTTGACTAAGTAGAATGTTCCATTTGTATGGTCGGATTAATGTGAGGAAAGCTTTCAGAAACTAAAGACCTTGTTGACTACTGCACCAATTCTTACTTTGCCAGTAGAGGGTAAGAACTTCATCGTTTATTGTGATGCATCCTATTCTGGTTTGGGTGCAGTGCTAATGCAAGATAAGAATGTAATTGCTTATGCTTCGAGGCAATTAAAGGTGCATGAACGTAACTATCCGACCCTTGATTTGGAGTTGGCC
The DNA here is from genome assembly GCA_032847665.1 of Solanum chilense. Classification (NCBI taxonomy): domain Eukaryota; kingdom Viridiplantae; phylum Streptophyta; class Magnoliopsida; order Solanales; family Solanaceae; genus Solanum; species Solanum chilense. Next base: position 40,622,956 of record CM064970.1, read on the forward strand.
GCGGTAGTATTTGCATTAAAGCAATGGAGGCACTATTTATATGGGGTTAAGTGTGAAGTCTATACGGATCATCGTAGCCTACAGTATGTCTTTACTCAGAAAGATTTGAATTTGAGACAGAGGAGACGGATGGAACTACTGAAGGACTACGATATCACTATTCTGTATCATCCGGGAAAAGCTAATATTGTGGCAGATGCTTTAAGTAGAAAGGCAGGAAGCATGGGAAGTCTAGCTCACTTGCAAGCTTCTAGATGCCCATTGGCTAGAGAAGTTCATATTCTGGCTAACGACCTTATGAGGTTTGAAGTAAATGAGAAGGGAGGATTTTTGGCTTGTGTGGAGGCAAGATTTTCCTTCCTTGACAAGATTAAGGGAAAGCAGTTTACTGATGAGAAACTGATTCGGATCCAACATAAAGTGTTGCGAGGAGAGGCTAAAGAAGCAAAAATCGATGAGGAAGGTGTTTTGCGAATTAAGGGAAGGGTATGTGTGCCTCGTGTTGATGATTTGATCCACACTATTCTTACCGAGGCTCATAGTTCCGGATATTCTATACATCCTGGGGCAACCAAGATGTACCGTGACCTAAAGCAACACTTTTGGTGGTGTAGAATGAAGCGACACATTGTTGATTTTGTTACCAAATGTCCAAATTGTCAACAAGTAAAGTATAAACACCAGAGGGCCGGAGGAACACTTCAGAGAATGCCCATTCCTGAATGGAAGTGGGAGAGAATTGCAATGGACTTCGTGGTTGGTCTTCCAAAGACATTGGGTAAGTTTGATTCTATATGGGTAATTGTGGACAGATTAACTAAGTCAGCTCACTTCATTCCGGTCAAGGTGACCTACAATGCAGAGAAGTTAGCCAAAATCTATATCTCAGAAATTGTTCGATTGCATGGAGTTCAACTCTCCATCATATCAGATAGAGGTACCAAGTTTACTTCTAAGTTTTGGAGAATATTACATGCGGAATTAGGTACTAGGTTGGACCTAGTACTGCATTTCACCCTCAGACCGATGGTCAGTCTGAGCGAACGATTCAAGTGTTAGAGGATATGCTTCGTGCATGTGTGATAGAATTTGGTGGGCATTGGGATAACTTCTTACCCATAGCAGAGTTCTCCTACAACAATAGCTATCACTCAAGTATTGATATGGCTCCATTTGAAGCATTGTATGGGAGGAGATGTAGGTCTCCCATTGGTTGGTTTGATGCATTTGAGGTTAGACCTTGGGGTACTGATCTGTTGAGGGATTCATTGGAGAAGGTGAAATTTATTCAAGAAAACTTTTAGCGGCTCAAAGTAGGCAAAAGGAATATGCGGATCGGAAGGTTAGAGACTTGGAGTTCATGGAGGGTGAACAAGTCTTGTTGAAGGTTTAGCCCAAGAAAGGGGTGATGCGGTTTGGTAAAAGGGGTAAGCTAAGTCCAAGGTATATTGGACCGTTTGAAGTACTTAAGCGAGTAGGGGAGGTGGCTTATGAAATAGCCTTGCCTCTAGGACTTTCAGGAGTGCATCCGGTATTTCATGTGTCTATGTTGAAAAGATACCATGGGGATGGAAACTACATCATTCGTTGGGATTCAGTTCTGCTTGATGAGAATTTGTCTTATGAGGAGGAGCTTGTTGCCATTATAGATAGGGAAATTCGCAAGTTGAGGTCGAGGGAGATTGCATCCATCAAAGTTCAATGGAAAAATCGACCAGTTGAAGAGGCCACTTGGGAGAAGGAGGCTGATATGCAAGAAAGATACCCACACCTGTTTAGAGATTCAGGTACTCCCTTTCGCCCTCGTTTTTCTTCTTGTGATCGTTCAAGGACGAACGATGGGTAAATTGGTATCTATTGTAACGACCTATTTAGTCATTTTGAGCAGCAGATTTTATTTCTGGAAAAACTTCCGAGTCGACGGAACCCACAACGGACCGTCATGGGCACGACGGACCGTCGAGGTGGTCTCGTTCCAAAACACTTAGAATTCTGAAATTTTGGTACTGAAATCGACTCTCTGAACTTTGTGACGGAATGGCAGGACGGACCGTCGTGGGCACGACGGACCGTCACACATTTTCCACAGAAAATTAGTCTCTGAACTTTGTGACGGACCTGCAGGACGGACCGTCGCAGGCACGATGGGCCGTCACAGGTTGCGTAATCCCAGGCTGGGTCGGATTTCTGTTAAGTAATTTAAAGGGCTTTTTGGACTATTCCTGCTTATAATTAAAGAGTTAGTGGTTTAATATTGATAACTTAATTACTTGGGGTTAAAAGAGATAACCTTGAGTTAATTAGTGGGTTAATTCCTCATCTTTTATACTTAATTATATGCTAATTAGGGTAAAAGAAGGAGGGTTTGAATAAGAAAAATAGAAAGAACAAGGAGAGGGAAAGAGAAACGATCGAGAGAGATACGAACGAAGAGGAAACACAAGCTTTGGGGAATTTGCTTGCTTGATCACGAATCCTCGGTGGAGGTAGGTTATGGTTTTTATGCAATTCGTAGTAAACTCTTAATAGCGAATGATATGTATTGGGTAGTCTTGTAAACCCTTCTATATGCTTAATTGTATGCTTGTATGAATGTGATTATATAATTGTGATAAAATAAGCATGATGAAGCTATTGAATCCTAAATCTTGAAAAACCCTAATCTACTTTGTTAATGAGATTGATGATGCCTTGGTATAAAAGAAAGCTTGATGAACTAAAGTTATGAGATTGATGATGCCTTGGTATAAAAGAAGGCTTGATGAACTAAAGTAATGACATGGATGATGCCTTGGTATAAAAGAAGGCTTGATGAACTAAAGTAAGTAGATTTAGTGGGGCGGGTGTCACGAACCGACACGTAGATTTAGGGGATCGGGTGTCACGAACTGACAAGTAGATTTAGCGTATCAGATGTCACAAACCGACACGTAGATTTAGGGGATCGGGTGTCATGAACCGACACGTAGATTTAGGGGATCGGGTATCACAAACCGACACGTAGACTTAGGGGATCGGGTGTCACGAACCGACACATAGATTTAGGGGATCGGAGTGTCACGTTCCAACACCAGGATAGTATATGAGGATCGGAGTGTCACGTTCCGACACCAGGATAGTATATGGAGCGGAGTGTCACGTACCGACACGAGAGAAATAAAGATAATGAATCTTGAAAGATGTTAATATACTCAATATAATGAACCTAATTCCCAAATGAGTATGGTATTGAGGCTTGAGTCCTCATGAGTGAACTTGGCGGTACTTATTAATGATTATAGTACTTGTTGTTGCTACATGTTGAGTATTGTAGTGGATTTATGATATTATCTTATATATACTGTTTTCTACTTTGAGTTGGCCGATGATACCTACTCAGTACTTGTGTTTGTACTTACCCCTACTTGTATGTTTCTTTCTTTGTTATTTGTGGAGTGCAGCAAACGTACCGTCGTCTTCAACTCAACCGCAACTCTAGCCAGTCTTCACTACACCGGATTTCAGGGTGAGCTAATGCTTCTAGCTTGGACTGGATCTTCTTTCTCATGTCTTGATGCCTTGAAGTTCCGGCATAGACTAGCTTTTTATTTATTTTAGCTTCTTGGAATACTCTTAGTTTAGTAATTTGAGGATAGATGTTCTTGTGATGATGACTTCCAGTTTAAGTCTTCCACATTGTATTTTGTTCATTATGTTTAAAATGTTGGGGTTTAGATTGGTTGGTTCGCTCACATAGTAGGATAAGTGTGGGTGCCTCTCGCGACTCAATTTGGGTCGTGACAAGTTTCTATCTTCATGTTTTGGTCCTACCTTTGCAAGTAGTCCGCCTTCTATCGGTGTAGGGTTCCATGACTCTATCAAGGACATATGTTCCGAAAATGTAAAATGAACTAAAGTAATGAACTCTAATTAGCATAACCTAAGTGGTCTAACTTAGTCTAGGTAGGGGTATGGGACTTTACCTAAACATTCCACTAGTTCTCCTTGACGAAAATCGTAGGAGGATGTTCTTATATATCTTTATGCTTATAAACGTGAACACAATGTATATGATGATCTTACATGTTTATGATATCTTACGATGTTGAACTCACTTATGAACATGTGTTGGTCTCTATTGCTAAAGTATAAAGATATGTACTTTCAAAGATATACTATGTGAAGTTGGACATTTGTTATGAGTCTTGTTGAGTCATTTTATTGAGTAAGGTTATGGGGCTTTGCTTAGTAATTGAAATTGTTGACTTAATGAGGGTTCATGGTAATTTTATTGTTTTGGTTATGTTTTAATGAACTCTTAATCATGATTATGGCTATTATAAATATATGATAGAGTTGCCTTGACTATGTGTTTAATTAAGAGATATGCATGTTGACTTGACTAGACTTAGCATTGTTGGTCTTGTGTTCACATGCTTTTGGTTTAATGAATATGTATAATAGATTGGTATGGTGTTCCTGAATGTGCAAAACGCTTTCCACATGAAAAATAGCATGTATTAACGAAATGTCCCTTTTTAGCCTGATTTATTATTGTATGTGCTTATGGTCTCATACTTAGTACATGTGATGTTCTAACCCCATTTTCTCCCTTTCCCCCAAAATTTTAGGTTCCGATCGTTAAGGTTTTTGGGACGACTTTGAAGGAGACTTGGAATTCTCATTCAGCCAAATATCGTAGGTCCTCACTTTACGAGGGCAATGCCAATATCAAGTTTATGAGGTTGTTCTAGTTTTAATACTCTTATGTTCTTTCCTTTTCATTTGAGTATTTAACGTTGTATATCCTATTTGTGGTTTTATTATATTGATGTATGGGATAGGACCAAATTGTTATACATGTTGTTAGATGGCTATGTGATGAGACACCCATTTGAGACTATCTTATATATTATATATCTATGTGCAATAAAAGTAGAAGAATGTGTAATTCTTCCTATATGAAGGATCTATATATACTCGAGAGAGATATTATGTGTAAGAAGAGGTATATGTAAACCTCATTTTAGAATTAATGAAAAATATTAAATTTTCTGCATTTTGACCTATGAATGTAATGATGTAAGCTAAAAGGCTTGTCTTATTCCTCAAAGAGGATGACGATGCCGGTTACGTCTATGGATTTCTCCATGGATGTGACAGAATCAGATCAATATAGGGTTCACCGGAAAGTGGAAAATATTCATCATTGTTACTTTTTGTTCTTCCAGTACTTTCATTCATAATAAATTCACCTTTTTGGTTTGAAACTTGTTTAGAAGACGATCCACCATAAAAAATAATAATGAAAAGAGATTGTGGGTTTTATAATCAACAATACGGCGATTTGTGAGAAACAAAAACATAATAATATAAATTTATTAAGAATGATTGGTATGTACCTCCATTGTCGAGTGATAAGATAAATGGAGCTATTGCTCTGATTTGATTTAGTTTATCGAGAGTATATAAAAACAGTTGAACTTTCAAAAAGGAAAAATTTAAGATTTTAAGGGTGGCGTTAGGGTTCCAATGTTTTTAATAAATAACTCAAAAGTATTTCTTAAGTTAAACAATAATTCCAATTAACTAGTTATATAATATGATACTTTGTTTCAAAAAGAGGCGGTTCTATTCGAGATGTTTTTACCTAAAGAATTACAAAACAAATTACATAACGATTTTTAAAGATTTTTTTTGAACTTTTACAAAAAAAAATGTGGGATCAGTTTGTCTATTTTTGAAGCATTTAGCATAAATAATTGTGGTGTTTATATCAACTTTTGAAGTTTCTTAAATATGTGAATTAATTGTATAACTTTAATGCAATTATATTTGATATCTCCTAAAACTTTTTAAGTAGTATTTAAGAATCGTCAAGAAAAGGAAAATATTATACATTGTAAATTTAAAGAAATCATGACCTTAAAATCTATTTTTTCATCGATCAAAATCCCGTTTATATCACACAAAATCTATATGTATAACAAAGCTAAATGTAGAGCGGTGATGTGCCATGCCACTAAGCCAAACATGGAATTTATATTTTTTTTTCCTCAAATTTTTGACATTTTCTTCAATTATTTTCCATTTATTATATGATGTATTAGAAACATTTTAAAAATGTTTATTAGTTACATTTTTTAATCATTAACTCTTCCAATCAATCAATGTTATTTACTTTATCTAAACTACCACTAGTTGTGTTTCACTCTGTTTAGAAACCTTTGAAATTATTTGCATTTGCGTTAGAAAAATACACAAACCTCTAAATACTACTTTTTGTTTTTAGTTCTAACACATGTAATATCATAGGCATAGAATGTACTATAAATAATGCAAGTATTACTTTTGCCTTTGCTGTCAACTCTTCCAATGGACGACCACTCTGAGTACTCACAACATTTGCCTGCTTCAAGTTTTGATCGGTATTTCCCACCAAACCTCCTTGTGGTCGGGAGTTTTGGGCACTAGCAAACTGCCCAAACTGCTTCTCTGAATTTTTTGTTGCCAATTGATTGTTGCGAACATCTGCCGCCAATTTGGCTTGATCTGCCATGATTTGTATAAAAGTTTCCTCCAAAGTCATATCACCTTGCTTGGAAACCTGTTGATTACCATGGTTTTGTTGATTGCCATGGCATTGGTGATCGTACGATTATCCACAACTTTGTTGTCTGTACCGGTTCTTTCCTTGATGTTGGTTTTGATTGCCACTCCATGAATAGTTTGGGTGGTTTTGCCAACCTCGGGTTGTAGGTGTTTCGATAACTTTGGTATTTACCTCCTCGTTAAGCATTACCTACAAAATGAACAGATTTTGAGTTTTTTTTTTAACATACCTCAGTACTGTGATCTCCACCTTTACATACTTCACACCATGCTTGTGGGTGAAGTAACATATTAACTTGAGCTTATTGGCGTCCTAGTGACATGTTGCTAAAATGGGTAGTAATCATATTCTGGATTGATGCAATTTGTGCATACAAAGTTCTAACTGCATTTATTTCCAACATTTCATTAGCCTTCTGTGCGACCAGTTTAGATCACCCATCATTCCAATCGGGGTTGCCCTGTGAAATTCTATTATGCAATGTAAACAATTCAGTATAAGTCTTCTCCAAAACAATTTCCCCCTACAGCGGAATCAAGTAAAACTTTTTTGTTTAGTTGTAACCCTTCAATGAAGGTATGGACCTACACTTCATTATCTTGGTAATGTGGACAACTTTGCTACAGAGACTTAAACCTATCGTGAAATTGGTGTAAGTTATCCCCTCCTTTCTGTTGGAAGCTTAGTATGACGCTTCTCAATTTTGTTGTTTTACTTGATGGGAAAATCTAATCAAAATCTTTAGGACGAGATCATCCCAAGTTGTTGTGGAATTTGTGTGCTTAGAGTTCAGCCATGTTTATGCTTGTCCCTACAGAGAAAAGTGGAATACTGTGACGCTCACATAATCAGAGTTCACTCCAGATGGAGTGTATGGGTGACTGATCTCGAGGAAATTCTTAATATGCACTCGAGGGTCCACACGAGATAGACCAGTGAACTTGAAGTTTGGTGTAGTAGTTGTACTATATTCTGCTTCAATTAAAAACTCCCACCAGGTGAAGGTTTCTCAATACATGAGATATTCTGCAATTTTTATCGGTCGGTCTTGATCTTTCAGTTCTATTCAAGTCTCTCGTTCCCTTGCCACATGAGGAACAAGACGGGTGCATCTTTTTCTCTCTCTTTATTAATGAAAAAATCTCTCCGGTTAGATAGAGGCTATACTAAATCCTGGTCGTCTTCCCTTGCGAAAAACTAACACCACCTGCGCAATGAGAAATCAAGATCAACTTGTAAGCACTTGTAGAAATAATTTATACACTTAAAAATTAGATATATGTCGTTTAAAAGTACCCGGCAGTGGCGCCAAAAAGTTGTTGCATAAAAAAATGCACGCAAGTGCACATCGTCACTCAAGTAGTACACCTACTCTTTCAAGCCGAATAATCGAACATAAAGGACTTCAAATCAGCACAAAACCATTCATATATTCCTAAACTAAATTTACTTAAGTAGCAAATATTTTTATAAATTCATATATCACTATTACTACTAATTAGACACCAACAAAAATAAATTACGTTAATCAAACAATTTCATACAAGACAATCTCACAATTAGGAAAGGTATTCCAGCGTTGTAGCATAGATCGATTTTTGGTATAATATCATTTATCCTAGTATTTGACGGGTTAACCTCACTATGGATTATCAAGGTTTATTTTATGATCTCGATATTCAGACCTCTAATGGCTTACCACCATTAACAAGCTAACTACATTGTTCAGCAGGGTTAGGCATGAACCAATGACGAAACATTTAGCATTCATCTTGCATAACAAATTAAGTGTTGTATATAACTATAAGGCTATCCTATATATAAAACATTGTAGATTTTACCCTAGAATTAACACACTTCTCACATTCTTTTGTCTATCCCTCTATTCATCTTTCGAGTTCAAGAGCAGACAACATGTTTATTCTAATGTTGATCAAGCATTAAAATAGTAAAACAAGATGAAAGCACAAATCATTAGACAACCCTTCTTATAAGAGAAATAAATTGTATTAAACCATCAACCGTAGCTACCACCCTATAATAGGGGACTTTAGCTATTTAGAGCACAAATACTAAGAAATAATGTTCATCATCCATACAAGAGTTTAACAAGATGAAAAACGGAAAACCCTTGAAAATATAGCAAAATCGCATAAAATGTTGTTCCCCCGTCCTTTTGGAACTTGATTCCACTAACAATAGCACATTCAAACTATTTATAGTCTAGAATAAAAAACACGTGGGCAATTTCTAGTATCCAGGTCCATACACGGACTTGTTCCCTCTCCTAATGTTTCACCCAGCTAAAACCTCTCCGCGACGCGCTCCCATCACACACTCCACTGTTAAGTGGAATGGCTCTTCTGCATACGTGTATTAGCTCCCTCGTAGTGTATTTTACAACTTCTTTGCCCATTTTTCTCAGCAACTTCATCTTCTTTTTTCAGATCTCTTTATAGGTGCCCCATTTTGGCTCATTTTTCTTTTGTTTTCACTCAGAAGAATCTAATCATATTTGGTAGAAGAAGCGACATCAAAAGACTCTCAAAACTTAATTCTCATACCAAAAAATCTCTCAAACTAAGATATCTATATGGGAAAAACTGTTAATTAGGCGCATATAGATGCACGAGATCAAGAGGTTTGGAGTACATCTCGCTTTTAGCTTGTAGGCACAATTCCTAGGATTAAAAGTGCATTCTTGCGAATCTCAACAAAATCTAACTCACACGTTTCTCCTAAACCCCTCTATAATATCATTACTTTCTAGATACTTCGTTCAGAATAACTCATCGATGAGGATACGGGCTTTGTTTTTCAACTATCTTAAGTATGAAGGGTAGTCGAATGGATTTGAGAAATACAGGAGTTTGAATAATTTTCTTATTACATAATTCTATTGAAGTATATAGAGTATGAAAAAAGGGAAACTTTTCTTCAATATGTGTAATATAGCATTTATATGAGTGTGGCCCTCACAACTATAAGTATGACCCTAATGACACGACTTCAGATCCAGCCTAGGGTACTTTAACTGTGTGTTGAAATACCATCTTTGTCACACTCCAAGCCTACATACTAGACGTGGCTGATACTTGACAACTATTTCTGATCCCCAAGAAAACCTTTGGCTTGGATGACTACTTAATATGTGTAGTATATTATTTAATAAGTGGGGCCCTCACAACTATGAGTAATATCCTACTGACATGACTTTAACTCTGTGCTCTGATACAAACTTTGTCACACTCCGAGCCTACGCTTCGGACGAGGGTGACACTTGACAACCATTTGTTATCCTCCAGAAAACCTTTGGCTTGGATGACGGCTTAGCGAAAATTTCACTAAAGTAATAAGAGACTGAAAATAGAGTTTTGAAAATTTAAACTCGAAGCAAATGTTCAACTACACTGTCTTTAAAATACTTAATAACATAGTTATAATAGTTTGCAAAAACAAATCTCAACGAAAAGTAAATATTGAAAGACCCATGACTCCTGAAAACAACTAAATTGAAAGTAATTGTGAATTCCTCCAGAATATAAAAAAATTCACTAAAAGCTAACTTTAATGTAGAGTGATCTCAATGAAGCACAAGTTGACGATTCTGAACACTTGTATCTGCATCATAAAAGAATACTTGCCAAATGACATAAGTACATTTGAATGTACGAGTATGTAATATAATTGAAGAAAAATAACAGTATGAAAGGACTACAATAGATATAAATAAACTCAACTAACGTAATTAATTAAACAAATGAAATTATATGATATTAACAAAAAAAATTAACCATCTATGAAATTCAACTTAATGAGTGATATATAATAATATATTTTATTTCTATTGGAAGATTCTCTGGCCAAGAACCATCACAATAAGCTACATGATGATACAACTTCTTGTCCACGCTGGCAGAACTTTCCTATATGGAATATAGGACAATTAAACTAGGACATACCCTAAGCTCCGCAGAAGGCACTAAGGATTCATCTAAAAAGGTATGATCTTGTACCAATGTTTGCAAGACATGGTTTATGGGGGGCTCTGAGTTGTTGGAACTCTCCCTCATTTTGGTGCTTAATACTACTTCATATAATATATACTCTTTCTCAAATGTATAAAAACATTTTTGTTTCTCCAGTTTAAAATAATTACTCAAGCTAACCTTTTAAAAAAGTTATTTGCTTTGAAATATTTCTACAGCTTATTGTTCTAAGTAAAAATACTTTCTCTTGGTTGATACAATATTAAGAAAAAACCTTTTAAGAGGTAATTTCTTTGTACTTCATCTTTCTAAAAACTCTTTTGACTTTTCTAAATAAAATGGGTCTACTCTTTTCTTCATGTAAACAAATTTTTGGGACGTAGTATGTTCTCTTATACTCTTTCTTAAACTTCTCTTTACTTTCCTCAAAATTCACTTTGAAAAATACTAATATTTTTTTTAAAAACATTCTCAATAATATTTCAATGAATAATCAAGAATAAGGTTTGTGCTGAAATATAAACATTAACGAATCAACTCAAGGTTCTCAAAAACAATATCGAAAATTCAATACTTAAATTTTAAGAACTCAAAACTCAACCAAACTACTCATCTCAAGAGTACTCATTTCATAGAGTTCATGCTGAAAAATAGACATGATCCAACCAACTCAAGAATCTAAATGCATAACGTAGTACAAATTTAATGATTCGTAATAGAATTTCAAAAAACTTAGGAACTCAAGAAGTCAAAATTAACTAATCTTAAGAAAACTCAAATCTAAGGATAGAATTTCGGATTACCCTTTTACCGATTAGAAAGTAGATGTAGGGAATGAAGACGAACTAGCTTAACACTGTGTTAGCCTTACATACCTGGAAGAATGAGTTTTTTGTCAAAATCAATGAAACTCGAAGAACACTTTAACTTTACTTTTTCTTCTCTTAGGACCTTGTTCTAATATCTTGAAGTTTAAGGAAAGTAATAGAATTGATTAACAATTTATAAGCCCTTTATTAGGTGTAAACATCGTGGTTTAGGCATAAAATAACATAGCTTAAATACCAAATGTATAGGAGAAAGACCAAAATTGACCGACTTTAAAAAATATCAAGGTGCCTTAACACGGAGGTTTCACAAATATTTTAAGACTATACAGTCTGTAAAACTTTAGAGTCTGTATAGACAGACATGAAACTTCACTCCCGGCAATGCTTCTCTAAATCAAACAAAACGTTTTACTCCAAACTCAAAAAGAGGAAAATTCGGTGGTGTTGGAAAGATAATTCATTCTTTGTTGAGAAATATGATTTTTTTGAAGTTGACCCGAAACATAAAAATTGATGGGTGACTTGTATGGACCCCAAAACATATCGTACAAGAAACCACAGGGGTTCTAGGTTATCATCTGGCTGACTTCCTTGGCTGCCTTTCACATTTGGCCACATTGGCCTTAACATGTGGTGGTTCCCTAAACTGTAACACCCTGTAAACAAAATAGGCCAGAATTAAGCTTTTTCAGAATAATTTCAGGTGCAATCAACGCTCACCATCTATGGACTGTATTCTTATGTACGGCATGTACTATGGGTCTGTGGTTCACCACTATAGCATTCCGAAAACTAAGCTTAGAAAATCGACTATGTCTTGACCCACAGGCAAACCGCAGTCCGTAAGTTAAACTACGGTTAGTGGTCTGTATAGGTGGATGAAGACTCCTATTACCCAACCTATGATATAAACTACGGACGATCAGCACAAACCGTCGTTCAATCTACAATCTGTAGGTCTGACCACAGTGGGAAAATGCTATTGGATCAACTTCAAATGTTCAAAATGAATTAGGTATCATATGACCTATGATATGTTAGACAATTGAATTATCTTTCCAAGACAACCGAGTTTTCTTAAATATGACCTTTGAGTAAAAAGTTATGTCTATTATTGTTAAGGCCTGTCAAGCAGACAGACCCAAATGACGGACCATCGATTGAACGACAGCCTGTCAGTCCAGGTCATCGATTTCTCCGATAGCAATTATTTAGTGTTTTTTTGTCTTTTCCTAGTTCGTTTAACACCCGAGATATGTCATCTAAACCCTAAATCATGGTAATTTAGTTATTTTAAGCCTAGAAACATACCCAAAAGATAATTAAGTCTAGATCATTAATCAAAACGTAGAAAATTAGAAGCAACTAAAGATAAAAAGGTAAAGAACCCTAGTTAAAGAATGAAACAAGGTTGCATCACTTCCAGTCCCGTAATTTAAAGATTTTTTTTGTGGAATTCATCACCATCTATGTGAGACTTAAGTAGTGAGTTTCTTTCACCCATTGGTTCCGTAGATACCAGTCAGATTCTTGATTCACTTATCATGATTAGACATAGGGTTTCTAATTTATGAAGCCGCATAACAAAGAAGATTGTGTATCAACAGAAAACCTCTAGTAAAGGAGGAGAATCAGCACTACAAAGAATAATTTTTGAAATAATACTAACAAAAAGAGGGAGATTTATATAGAAATAGGTGGGAGAAAATGAGATTTACCAAACTGTAGATGGGCTTGACACTACTATTAGTTAGAATCATACCAACATAGGGTTTATCTAAAAGTGACAAACATTAATCAGTACTGATTTCTCTTCTTCCACTGCTTTCATTTATGATGAATTCACCTTTTTGATTTGAAACTTATTCAGAAGATGAACCAGCCTAAAAAGTATAAATGAAAAGAGCAGATAACTTCCATAATCATCAACCAGGGGTTGAGAGAATGAAAAGTAGAAACATATAAATTTGATAAGAATGATTCGGATGTACCTCCATTGCCGACTAATCATATAAATGGAGCTCTTGTTCTTTTTTGATTTAGTTTACTGAAAGTACATAAAAACTATTAAACATTCAAAAGGGATAATTTTAGATAATGGGGGTGTATATAGGGTTTCATTACTTTAAAAAGTAACTCAAAGGTATTTTTTAGCTAAACAATAAGTCATATTTACTTGTTTATATAATATTATACTTCATTTTTAAAAGAGGTTTCTGCATTCGAGATTGTTTTGACTTAAAGAATTACACAACAATTTTTCAAGACTTGTTTTAAATTTTAACAAAAATAATGTGTGATCACTTTGTCTACTTTTCAGGCTTTTAGCATAAATAATGTGGGGTTTATATCTTCTTTTGAAGTTTCTATGTTATGTAAAATTAATTGTATATGTTTAATGAAAATATAATCGAACATCTCCTAAAACATCTAAAGTTGTTTTTAAGAATCATCTGTAAAAGAAAAATATCATACATTATAAATATAAAAAAAATTGTGATCTAAAAATCTATTTTTTATCGATCAAAACACAGTTTATATCACATAAAATGTATATATATTATAAAGTTAAATGCAGTTTTTTCGTTTAGAAGCATCACACATCACTCGTTTACATTTAGCTTTATTTTATATATATATATATATATATATATATATATATATATATATATATATATATATATATATACAGAGAGAGAGAGAGAGAGAGTGACGGAGAGAGAGGGATTTTATGTGATACTAATGGGGTTCCAATCGAGAAAAAAAATAGATTTTTAGATCATGAGTTTTTTTATATTTACAATGTATAATATTTTCCTTTGACTTACAATTCTTAAATGCTACTTCAATAGTTTAGGAGAAATTAAATTATAAATACATTAAAGATATACAATTAATTCGCATAGAGTAGAAACTTCAAAACAAGATATAAACTCCACATTATTTATGCTAAAAGCTTCAAAAGCAGAAAAAGTTATCCACATGATTTGTGTTAAAATTCAAAAACAGTCTTGAAAAATTGTTAAGTCAATCTCGATTGGAGACACCTCTTTTTAAAACGAAGCATCTTATTGTATAAACAAGTAAATAGGACTAATTGTTGAACTTAAAAAATAATTTTCTTGAGTTATTTTCTAAAAACACTGAAACCTTACCGCCACTCCAAAATCTTAAATTATTCCCTTTTGAAAGTTCAAAGTTTTTTTATGTATTCTCGCTAAACTTAATCAAACCATAACAACAACTCCATTTATCTAATCAATCGGCAATGGCGGTACATCCCGATCATTCTTAACAAATTTATATGTTTCTACTTTTCATTCTCTCAAACCCGCGTTGTTCATAATAGAACTTCTCTGCGTTTTTCAATTATTTTTTTTTAGGGTGGTTAGTCTTCTAATCATTTTTCAAACCAAAAAGATGAATCATTAATGAAAGAACTGGAAAAACAGAAATCAGTAATGATGAATGTTTGCGACTTTTTGATAAACCCTATGTTGGTATGATTCTTACTAAGAGTAGTGTCAAGCCCATCTTTAGTTTTGTAACTCTCAATTTCTCCCTCCTATTTATATATAGAAAAAACAATATAGTCCTTATAAAGGAAAGTAAGCTACAACTATAATCAATAACATCCCTCACTAGAAATTGAGGAATCACCAAAACATGGAGGTAGCAACCCAAGTTTTCTTCAAGAATGGACTAAGAGCACCTCGACGGCCCGAACGTACACCCAAACGAGATATAGAAGAAAAGGGGATAGTACAAAACAACTATTAAAACATCCATAAAATACTTAATATGCTGATAAAGAAATTTTAGTGAAAATAATACATTTATTAAGTTGGTAAACCATTTGCGCACATAAGGACATAATACATATCATAGTAGAGCTATCACCTTAGCAACCCTAAAAGCAGATTTGTTCAATACATAATTGGCATCCTATAATACTAACTATAGTAAGTATCTATTTAGAACAACCTTAGTTACACATATTAACTTTAGATCCCATCATAATCCACAATCATAAATAGGTGAATAACCATGTTGATCACATATACATAAGGAGAGTCATATCTTAACAACAAACCAATGAACGTATATCATACCTTCATGTCTTACCATTACATCATGGACCTACACATAATTTCATTAATTGACTACTTGTGCAATGTAAAAAGTGAAGTGCCATACCCCCCACTCCTACAACGTAGACTTATTATGAAATTAGAACTATGGCTCAAGTCATATTCATTATCTTATTACATAGATAAAATTTCCTTAACTGACATAGAGAATGTGAGTTACATGGTCTACGGTGTCGTATAACCCCACACCAAAAGAAGTCGTCCTACATTCCTAAGGTAGAACATAACAATATAGCTATAGTGTGGATCCACTACCTAAGACCTATACGAGAACATATCTATTGGATAGGAAGATTGCTTTAGAAACCCAGCCTATTGAACTAGAGGGAGATTTTCTATCTCATTAGAGCATATTAAGAATAACCGAGCTAAACTAGAGGGAAGATCTCTACGTCAAATTCCATATCCGCTCGGTGTTAAGTATTATTCTCCAATTTATACATAGTTAAGGTGAATTGTGATTTTATATGTGAAGGAGTACATTACACTTCATTCAACAAAACTCATACATAGAACATTGATTCAACATGGTGTGAACTACCTTTCACCTTAGAATCATTACATGATCATAGCCATGAGTAATTGTAAAGAAAACTAGTCTTTAAGCAATACCATATCTCACACCTTAGTCATTGGATCTTCACCAATCAAGTGGAACATAAATTCATACAAAATAAATCAAAGTAACAACCTCCACAATTCAAGTGGTTCAAAAAATCCATATATATGACTCTTGGACATAGAATTACCTTTATACATTGCCTTCAAGGCCATAATTCAAGTTCAACACTCACAATTTACCCTTCGTGGGTCATAGATCATACCTTGAAATCACACTAAGAATTACTGATATAAACATGGAATAAAAAAAATTAACTACTAAATCCACCTACATACTATTCCCACATATTCATAATTCAGAAAGAAACCCCTTATAATTTTCACAAATTTGGTTAGCGTGGGAAAAATATGTGTTCAAGTGAAATTGAGCAATAAAAACCCTCATTAAACGTCAATTACATAATAATATAGTATAAGCAACATAAAGAAATTTTTTTATAAGAACCCAAGGTTAGAATCAAAACCCTAATTTTGAACAAATTCTCAATTTTGAATATAGTATAGGAAGGGCTTCATGGTGAAATAAACCCCATGAATGAAAGTTTCCATACCTTGTTTCAAGCTTTACCACAAAATTGGGATGAAAATCTCGAAGCTTGAACCCTATCCTTGAAAAGTTTGGTGTTCTTCAGTGGAATAAATTTGTAAAGAGATATTTTAGATACATGGGTTGTGGAGAATATTTTGGGATTTGGTGTTTTACTCTTGTAAATCGATGAAAAAGATAAAAAAAAAAAACTATTTATATTTTACCCCTAAACTACCCAAAAGAAACCCTCATTAATTGGGCTTAAAAGTAAAAGCCTAAACTAACCTTCAATAAAAAAAACCGTCCAGGTTCACGAGCCACACCTCACGAGCCGTAAAGAGAACCACGACTCGTGGCCCTTGTCTTGAGGATTGAGGCATTATCCTCTTCAAGCTTTTAATTACTACAAAAACTAAATCAAGTTATTGAGCCCCTCGTCCCCTCGTTACGTAAACCACGACCCATTACGGGGCCCTTGGTGCTTTGTGCAGTAGCTCCCCTAAATGCCCCATTTCCTACAAAAATTAAGTGAGTCTCATTCCGACCTCACGAGTCGTGGAGTTGACCATGACCCATGGTCCCCTCGTGAGGGTTGGGGCAATGTCTATTAAACTTGGGACTCCTCTATCTTTTCCAAGGCAACTCCACAATGCCTTCCACTAACAATGGTTTTGACCACGAGCCGTGATCGTAGCTGTGGAGCCTTGAGGTTGTAGATCCATGTTTGGGGCGGTCTTGGCTTTCGGCCTTGGCTTGCCGTTTTTCCATGAAACTCCTCTACCAGACCTTGACTCTTAAACCCCGTAATATGATTAGATGGTCTACTAACTTAGGTGAATTCTTTTACTAAATTTCAGTTTGTGTTTAGTCTCAAGTTCAACCTACCATTTTCTGGAGTGTTAAAGAATACTAGGGGGTGGAATTTGTATTTTGGAGTGGTGCATCAAGATTAAATGTTCTAATTTCTAGGGTTAATGTTTAGGTTCAAATATATATATTTATAAGGTTAAACCTGGACACTTTAGATTTTTCCGTATTTTTCGCTTTTTTTTGCTAAATTTCTTTGTATATTAGATGGTACTTACCTGAGAAATTGAACAAAGAACATCCTTTATCTGGAGCCCCTGCAGTCAGTACTTTTGATGGAAAGAAGGTTAACTTGTTTTGTGGGGAGCCAAAACTAAATACAAATTTAGTACTGGATTGAAAAATTTTGTGCATTGTAACAATCTAAAAGAGGGGGATAGACATGTATTTTAACTATCTGAGTGCAACTCTAACAAAATTGAATTCAGAATTCAGATTCTAAGAGAAGATTCTCGAAGACTGTCTAATTTCCAAAGAGTTGTTTTAACCTTTGTTGGCTATAAATACATAGGGTATCTCTCATTTTTCAATATTAAATTATTCCCTTCTCTTGCATACATTTCTAACAAAACAAAATTGATTGACCGTGTCTTTCAGTGTGATTCGTTGCGTCATTTTTATTTTTTTGAAGTTATCGAAATTTGATCTACCACAACTTCTTTAATAGTTAATCAATTTTATATTGGAGGAATTAAAGTGCTAACTCAGATACTTTAGGGGATTAAATTTCTTATAACACATAGTGAGTTATGTGGACTCGGATAGTTCTTGTGTTTTTCTTCTCATCTTCATTGTTACTAGTTTGATAATCTAAATACAGGTGATGAGAAGCTTAAGAAATTTAATATTGATGGTATTTTTTGTGGTAAGGAAATTACTTGTACTTTTCGTGTTCTTTTTGTTTGAGAGAACAAGAAACTTATTTTATGATATGATAAAAGAGATTTGTGATGAATTACTACTATTTTAATATGTTCAAGTATAGTATATGTAGTAAGTTTTTCGTGGATGAGTAAGAGTAATCTTATTTTCCTCCCAAGTGCATTCAGGTATTGCACACCTTTAGTTTTCCTTTCAATGAGAAAATTATTTATGCATAAATGTTAAAATGAGCACTTGAATGAACATATGTTGTATCCTAACAATATTTGAACATGAATGTAGTTTCTTGTTGAAATCCAATGTCTTCTAACGAATATTTGAATAGCATAAAAAGTAGGAAAGAAAGAAATAATTTCCAAGAAAAGTGACTTGCATGAAATCATTGTTGACAAATAGGATATGATTCAATAAGAGTAAAAATCAGGTTCTATTTTTGTTTCCGTTGTTTATGATTTTATTTTTATCCTTTATAAGTTATGAAATTCATTTCATAAATGTTAGGATACATTGTTATTATGTGATGATCTCATAATGTATCTTTGTTATTATTAATATGTATTCTGTTTAGAGGAGAGAAATTCTTTTTTTGTAGTTTTCTACTTCATGTTCAATTTGATTGTGTCTTATTTTTGGAGACAAAAATCTCATGTTTTTTACTCCGTTGGTATGAATAATATAAAAACTTCATGAACAAATCAAATTGTGCATTGGTTCGTAGAATATATAAACTTCACCAATTTGTTAAATAATCTATTTGAATGAATATTCTGACTAGAAGAGTGCAAATCTTCATAAAAAATATTAAGGTTAAAGAATTTGAAAATAAAAATAAAATCTTCTTAGTTAGATAGAAATAGTGTTGTAGTTGAGGTTTCTAGAGATTAAAATGTTTTTGGTTTACTACTCTTTCTGAATATTAAAATGATTAGAAGATTATAAAGACGTCATCATAATTCGAGGTTCATTCAGTGTTTAATTAGAAGAATATAAAATTTCATCGTTAAGCTAGAAACAAGTTTTATAAAGATTGTAACTTTATTGTTAGAATTCTAAATAGTAAGTCTTTTGTTCAATTGTGACATGAAGTTAACATCATCTCGTGGTGGGATAAAATGCTTCATAGATTTTATTGATAATTGCACTATATATTGTTATGCATATTTATTGAATGATAATGATAAAGCAATTGAAACATATAGGGAATATAAACTGTCAGGACCCATACCGTCAAAATTTGCACCCATACTAATTACTTGGTGGAAGAACTGTTACCACCATCCACCCAAAACAACAAATCTAAAACTAAGGCATTTAAGTTACGAAATTAAGTTAAATAAATAAGTTAATTTCCATTACGAGATCAAGATCTAAAGACTAACTAACAACTTGAATGTTAAACTAGAATCTGAAAGTCAATGTACAAAAACTAGAAACGAGAATCAAGTCTAACAAAGTATTCTATTGAACTATTTAAATAAAAGTCTAAGTCCTGAAAGATTGGATATAGACAAAGAGAATTTAATGGCAGCCCGAAGGAAGTGGCTCACCCTTGAACTCAAAGCAATTACTGATCTCCAAAAAGAAGGTTGTCAACACTCGCATAAACATGTCTATACTCAACACAAAAAGAACAAGTGCAGGATCAGTAAACAACCACCGTGTACTGGTAGGATCAAGTAGCTATCCCACTAGTCCAATATAACAAGTCAAGCAACATTATAATATTATTCATATATATAAATATATTCCATATCATCATAAGGAGTCAACAAAAAATTTCACATGCTTAATCACATAGTTTGTCCTCTCACAAAACTCAAACCCAAACCCAAACCTGTTAGCATGCTGGAACATAGCAATCTGATCCAAATGTTAGACTGCCGGAACGTGGCAATCCGATCCTAATCACACATCACTATAATACATCAAGCTCACACATTTAAGCCATGATCATTTCAACTTCTATGAGCAATATTACAACATGCACACATATACAACTATAACAATGACGAGAAAACAAGTATATACACACTATTATATAATGACAACCATTACATGGCTCGAAACTAGCTTGGAACCCTAAGAAAATTGATCCTTCCCTTTTCGGATTCGTTTGGCTCTTTCTTGGTCTACAAACAATAAAAAATATATAAAAATCGAATAAATCACTAATTTCCCAAAATTCAAACAAATTCATGAACCCTAGGTCAAACTCATGACCCCAACAAGCCAAATTAGGGTTGTTTCCACAACGAATTCTATCAAGAAACCCTTCCCCATCAATTATGACCCATTTTAAAAATGTTCTACGGATTAAAAAATGAAAACAGAGAGTTAGAAACTTACCTTTAGCCTTGATAATGCTGGAAAACGAGTTGAAATCACCCAAAGTTCATTTCTTAGCTCTAAAAGTCAAAAAATGTCAAATAAGGTCTACTAAGGATTTTGTTTATGAATTAAAAACTCATCATCTGGATACAACGATGCCCATGCCGCTACAGATTCACCAATACCACTGCAGCGGCACTTTTTTTGACCAATGATCTCCGTCATAGTAAATCCCAAAAATCGTATAAATCAATATGCACCTCGTCTGCTATAGGGACACCCATCCTGCTGTAGGGGTGTCGTTGCATCGATAATAATCCTTTCGTGCCAATATGAAGTGAGGCAGTGAGCTCCTAAGGAATTCTCAATTACCCCCAATCACAACATACTCTTAACCCGCTACGCATCGAAAATGTCCTTTATGCTACGATCGAATCCTAGAGATCTATTATCCAAATTTAATTTCGTAAAGTCATACAGGTTCCTTAACGAGTTATCTAACCGATTATGTAATCAAATTCCAAATTAGTCCACTTGATTGGTACCAGATCTTTCTACACCATATGGCTTAGATTTCCTCCAAATCTTTAAAAGGTTGGGAAAATCCTAATACTACAAAAAAGGTTTTTCGGCGCCAATTTTCCTCGGTTGTATTTCTATAATGACGAATCCCGGTCGTTACAATTAATACCAATTTACCCATCATTTATGCCCGAGTGATCAACTTAGAAAGGTAGGCTAAAAGGGAACAAGGTTCCTAATTCGACGAACAATTGGGGATACTTGTCTCGCATGTCCTTCTCGATCTACCAAGTAGCTTCCTGAAGTGTATATTGTTTTCATTGAACCTTCACGGATCTGATATTCTTTGTACTCGACTTACGAAGATCATTACAACAATAGAAATTGGTTCTTCCTCATATTAGAGATCTTTGCCTAGCACTATTGAGTCTCACTTAATGATATAGTCATTGTCGCCATGATATATGTAACAAATCAAAAATCCAAGACGAGTCTTAAAGCCTAACATGGGTGCCATGGGGTCTAAACACTGTTATAAGACCTATTATAATGAATAGAGGTCATATAGGAGGTTTAAGAACCAAAACGTCAAAGAACGTCCATGATGTTTGGAAACTAGTTCTAAGGGGTACTAGCGTTCCTTGACCTATTTGACTAGCTTTTAGGAGTTGAAAATCCATGAAATTAGGTGAAAGGGTGTATAACATGTGTTTAAAGTAATTCATTCTCGAAACGTCCAGGTACGACTCCCTAAGGACCAACAAAGGGCCCTTTTGGAGGACCCTTGCAAGTTGATGTCAACACTATCTATGAAGTGTGCATCGACGAGATGCAGACCGTGATTCGTGTATGGATTAACAGGGCGTCATTGCCAACCATCTACCAACACTTAGAAAAATGGAGGAAGCCTTCGCTTAAACCTACCGTGTTTGTTTTTAATGTTGGTTTATTTAATTAATATAGGGGTTTAGGAGTTATTTAGAGATTAAAGAAAGATTAATTAACTAATTAACCTCCCATGTAAATACCCCAATCCCCATTAATATAAAACACAATTCACAAAAAGAAATTATCTTCCTTTCCTCTTCTTTCTCTCTCTATTGAAGACTAACTAGAGAAGGGATTTGGAAGCTGTAAAGGGACTAATTCACCATGAAATATTCATCAGACGTTGAGATAAGGGATCTAATTCACCTTTGAGACTCTTTCCTCAAAGGGTTCCTCCAAAATGGATTTCAAAATTTGGGTTTTCAAGTGGGATTCATTTAATTATGAATTTGATGTTATGAACTTAGTTCTTTCATGTTTTATTTAGGATATAATGGATAGATTAACATGTATTATAACTTGATTATGATCAATTGTGATAGTTTGGTTAAATTTAAAGATTATGATCCTTAACCTTTGACCCTAAGTTTGATTTTGATGTAAATTGGGTTGTCATTGATTAAATTGTCTTGATTTTGGTTAAATCAGTATAAGATTATGTTGTTATAATAATCATTAACAAATTGGAGTGAATTGTAGTCTTTCATGCTATTCTTGAGAAGATGATCTGGGTTAGAAGGTTAATTGACCTAGGCATCTTATTTTAAACTATGATCTAGTATTGAATTGTGCTGTAGTGTTTAATCTAGTCTTGTTATCATGTTGAATATTGAATTAGGATATTGAACATATAAATTCGATTGAATTGAGATTTTATGTTTAGCCCTACATGATGAACTATGCGGAAGACTTGGCAAGTCTTAGAATCTCTATCTTTACTTCTAATTGTTATTAATAGTGGTTAAGTCATGATGTTATATTGGAGTGTGCCTTGTATTAGGATTGATAGAATGGTATGATTTTGTTT
The DNA here is from genome assembly GCA_032847665.1 of Solanum chilense. Taxonomy (NCBI): domain Eukaryota; kingdom Viridiplantae; phylum Streptophyta; class Magnoliopsida; order Solanales; family Solanaceae; genus Solanum; species Solanum chilense. Next base: position 40,646,122 of record CM064970.1, read on the forward strand.
GAAATGATTATGGTGTATGTGTTATAAGGATGGTGATGATCACCAATGTGTCTTATTATGCTATGAAATGCTAAATATGTTTACCTCAATAATGTGAATTCTTATAGAAAGACTATACTCATGCAATTCCTATTGAGCTATTCATGATGATGAATATTACAAGGGGTACACCCTATGACCTAAATTAAGCCATTATTTATAATTAAAGGATTAAATACATTTCAAAATTGGACTCTAGCTTAGCACCGAGTAGACTAGATTGAGGAGTGTCCCTTCCCACAGAGGGAAGGTAGAAGCACTAAAGTACTCTTGAGATTACAGACTACAATGCATGGAGCATAAAGAGGGTCCCAACTATATCTCCTAGTAATTGAACCCCATAGGAACACTAGCTAGTGGATCCACGTAGTTGCTATGTCTTATGTTTTCGTACTACCTTTGCAAGTAGTCCGCCTTCATTCAGTGTAGGGTTGTATCACACCGGATTCCACACTGGATCATATGTTCTATGTAGGTTAGGGCATGATGTTTCAAAAACGTAATATGTATCAAAGGATTGAACTCTAACTAGGATAACCTAATGGGTTTAGCTTAGTAAAGGTAGGGGTATGGGACTCTACCTAAGCATTGCATTAGTTAGCCTTGAGGGCAATCATAGGAGGATGTTCTTATATATGTTTATGTTTTGATGATATATGATATGTATATGATGAAATTGCACATTGTTTATACTAAATGTTGAATAGTTCACCAATGAGTATGTGATGGGTTATATTGTTAAAGTAAGATGAAATGTATATCTAAATGTTATATTATGTGGAGTTGGACATTGGTTATAGTTTCTTGTTGAGGCTACTTGATTGAGTAAGGTTATGGGGATTTGCTTGGTCATTGCACTTGTTGACTTGATATGGATTGGTAAGTAGATATCTTGCTTATTATGATATGATTAACTCTTATACATGCTTGTGATGTTATTCCCTAATGATAAGTTGTAGTAAATCATGGGTTCATGTAAGTTGGGATACATATTACTTGTTTGAGTTAGTAAGCATGTTTGGCTTATTGGTATGACTTGCTTGATTTAGCATTAGACTTTTAAAAGTGTGAAATGACATGCTTTGACTAAATGTCTCTTTTTAGCATGTTTTGCTCTTATATGTGCATATGATCTAATACTTAGTACATGTGGAATACTAACCCTATTTTCTTCTTTTTCCCAAATATTTAGGTTTCGATCGTTGAATGCTCATTTGAGACGACTTGATGAAGGATTGGATATTCTCTATCATCCAATTGGGTATGTCCTCACTTTCCGAGGGCGATGCCAATATCTTTCTTAGGAAGTTGCTTTGTTTTCTAAGACTTTTATGTTCATTCCACTTTCATTCGTGTACGACTTTTATAAGCCTATATGTGGCTTGTTTACATTTGACGTAGGGCTACGCCCAAATTGTTACGATCATTTAGATGGTATGAGATGAGACAATCTTTGAGACTATCTTCTATCTTTTATATATGAATGTGCAATAAAAGTAGGAGGCTATGTAACCTTCCTATAATAAGGGTCTATGTATACTCGGTAAGATTATATTATGTGTATGTAGAGGTCTCTATAAACCTCCAAGAGGCTAGTCTTAGTCCTTAAAGAGGACAACGACTCCGGTTACGTCTAGGGGTTAAGCCCGGATGTGACAATATCACTTCAACATAGACATGTGAAATACAATGTGTACGCCTAACAAGTTAAAGTCTTCATTCAATAACCATAGTCCCACTAAATTCATATCCACCCCCAAAAAAACCAACATTAGTTTATGAAGCGTCCTAACAAAGATAATTTTGTATCACAACAAAACGTCTAGTTAAGGAAGAGAATCACCACTACACAGAATAATTTGTGAATAAATACTAACAAAAAGAGGGAGTTTCATATAGAAATAGGAGGGAGAAAATGAGAGTTGCCAAACTGTAGATAGGCTTGACATTGCTCTTAATAAGAACAATACCAACATAGGGTTAATCACATAGTTGCAAATATTCATCATTATTGAGTTCAGTTCTTCCAGTGCTTTCATTCATGATGAATTCACCTTTTTTGTTTAATACTTGTTCAGAAGACGATCAACCCTAAATATTAAAAATCAAAAGACAAGGTAAGTTTTATAATCAATGACGGGGGTTTGAGATAAAGAAAAGTAGAAACATATAAATTTGTTAAGAATGATTAGGATGTACCTTCATTGACGATTAATACGATAAATGGGGCTCTTGTTCTGATTTGATTCAGTTTATAGACAGTATATAAAAACCGATGAACTAACAAAATGATTTAATTTATGATTTTAGGGGTGGCATTAGGGTTCTAGTGTTTTTAATAAATAACTCAAAAGTAATTTTTTAAGTTAAGAAATAAGTCCTATTTACTAGTTTATATAATATGATACTTCGTTTAAAAAAGAGGCGGCTGCATTCGAGATTGTTTTTACTTAAAGAATTACAAAATCAAATTACATAACGATTTTTCAAGATTGTTTTTGAACTTTTACACAAAAAATGTGGGATCACCTTGTTTTGAAGCATTTAACATAAATAATTGAAGTGCTTATATCTACTTTAAAAGTTTCTAAGTTATGGCAATTAATTGTATATATTTAATACAATAATAATTTAATATTTCCAAAAAACCTTTTTAAGTAGTATTTAAGAATGGTCAGGAAAAAGAAAATATTATACATTGTAAATATAAAAAAATAGTGATCTAAAAATCTATTTTTAATCGATCGAAATCCCATTTATATCACATAAAATCTATATATATAATAAAGCTAAATGTAGAGGGGTAATGTATCATCCTACTAAAGCCAAAAATGGAATTTATCTTCTTTTCCCTCAATTTTTGACATTTTTAAAATTATATTCCATTTATTATATGATCTATCAAAATTTTTAAAAATGTTGATTAATTACTTTTTTTTATCAGTAACTCTTCAAATCAATCTACGTCATTTACTTAATCTAAACTACCACTAATTGTGTTTCGCTCTTTTTAGAAACCTTTGAAATTATTTTCATTTTCGTTTGGAAAATACACCAACCTATAAATACTACTTCTTTTTCTTAGTTCTAACGCATGTAATACCATAGGCATTCTAACAACCAATCTACATTTTTATCTATTCTTCATTTGTCTCATTTTTTTATATGATGTAATATTATTAACTTTTTTTTTTGCTTTTAAGTAACTTATTGATATATTATATTTTCACGATAAAATTTTATTTAAATGTTGTTTCTTTATAACTTCTTCGTTTCAGATTTGGTGAATGATGACAGATTTCTCATATGCTTCTTAATTTAAGTGTATGAGTATACGTAAGTAGATAAATTTTTGTTATTATTTATATAAGGTTAATATTTAATTTCAAAAAAAATTTCTTCATTTGATTAAAAAAATAAAAATATCTTATTACACTTGGTTTATTCTATATAATTTATTATTTCATTGTATTTCAAAAGACCTCATACATGAAATATTCATTAACAAAATTTAACCTACGTAACATTGCAGTAAAGCTTAATTAACGCTCACATTTTTCAATAAATACTTAATTGTTGTAATATTTATATGTACATACTGATATCAATTTTACTTTTTATTTTTTTGTTCTTTCTTTTAGGGTATTGCGATTCTCTAATTATTGTGTCCTTGTGCATATTTCATTGTGCACTAAAATAATATTTAATAACAAATATATTTTGTATAATTTATTCTTATAAGCTTTACATTATGTAAATTAGTTATTGATATTTTATATTGATTCTGAGCAAGAACGTAATATGTAGAATTTTAATTTAATTTTTTATAATTCTCATTTTGTAGAGCATCAACTTTTGTAATATATTACTCCCTCCAGGAGTAAAGAGAAAAATCAAATAGTGTAAAAAAGGGAAGAAAATTACAACATTATTATGGAGAAGTTTAAAGTATTATAATTAATGATCACTTGACATGAATATCCTTTTTATTAATCTATTTTTCAAAAAAAGTTATTTGAAATAATTCAATACTTTTAAAATTTGTTGTTTCTGAGTACTTAGATCAAACATACTATTTCTCAAGTTTGCATTATCAACTTTTATATAATTGTTTTTATTTTAGTTATTATACATTGATTTAAATAAATAAAATCATGTTAATCTTTATGTTCACACATATTCTATAAAATATATAGAAATTCACAAATTAAAAATAATAATGAGAAATATGTTTAATTAATATATATTACAAAAATTAAAATATTAATATTGGTTCATATTTTATATTTCTTTCAACCGCGCGAAGTGTAGTAACTATTGAAGTAAAACCTTCATAAATTGATACTGAATAAATTAATAATCTCTCCCAAATAATATTTTCCTCTAGTCGCGCTTAGGGCAAATTTTGATAAGATAATATATTTCTAGAAGACCTTGTATAAATATATGGTCCCATTAATATCATAAATTAATAATTGTTCAAAAGTACAAATACATTTAAGAAAATTTAGTTAAAAATAATTGTTTTGTGTTCTGTTTTTTCCTAAAATTTACATCTAGTTGAAGTTCATCTCTAACTTTTCTTATTGCATCAAAGAACTCGGGTGTTGTCTTTTAAAACTGCACCATAAAACTGTGAAGAATTGTAGATGCGATAAGTGCTTCCTTGCACATACTTGTTCCCAAGATATAGTATCATCTTCAACTTCATCATCAACATTATTTTTTTATTTGGTCTAAGCTCTTGACCTTTGAACATGTATCACTTTCACCTGGATAATCCAACAGGTTATTGATATCCAGTTTATTTTGATAACCAAGATCAATCATGACTTGAAGTTCATAAATGACGTTTTCACGAGTGGATTCATTAAAATTCTCTGAGATTGCATTCCCCAAAAGAATTTCACTGTGTCAAAAACAATTTGTCATTGTCTCTTGCTGAATATTTTTTGTTCAAACAAGGATTGCGAAATTGATAGAATCGAAATCATTAATCTTTGTTGGATCAATTTTTCTCACTTCGTAGACCTCTAATATCCTACCATAAAATCTGATACAATAATACATCTTGTAAGTTATTATATCCCAGCATCACAAGGTTGAATTTCAGATGTCATGCTGGGTGGTTGGAAAAACAATTCAACACTTTGTAGTACTTCAATACTTCTATTATGGGCTAGTCAATTTTCTATCATAAGAAAAACTCGCATACCATGCATTTTGTTGCCAAACCAACTAATATATTCACCCAAAAGTACACTTACCATCCATGATTTCTGGTTTGTGGAATAGGACAATCCAATAAATATGATACATACAATGATTTTGATATAATCAAAATTCACCTTCATTAAATCTCAAAGATTCTTTAAATTAATAAATATTTATTTATCGATTAAATAATATCTGTATAGAACAATAAAATTTTATAGTCCCATCTGTATTAATCAATTGACTTTTACAGTTGATAATTATTTTTTTTATTTTGAATTCATTTTAAATCAAATGAGTTCAAACTTCAAGTGTCTAAAGATTCGCTTGGTGTATAAAAATAATTTTAGCTTGAATGCATTAGTGATACTTGCATTAATCATGTACTGTTTGATTTGGTATATTAAACTGCATCTATTACATAAAAATATTAATTTTTAAAAAATACTCTCTACAATTATGATGGAAAATATGTAATAGATTTTTTAAGGGTACATAATTGAGTCTTTAACCATGTTAATGCATGCATTCGACCTCTCTTATTACCAATACCAAAAAATATCATGGTATTAGTAAGAATACAATAGAGTGTGTTATTATTAATGCAAGTAGTACTTTTGCCTTTGGTCTCAACTATTCCAATGGACGAACACTCTGAGTACTCTTAATTTTTGCCTTCTTCAGGTTTGGATCAGTATTTCTCGCCAAACCCCCTTGTGCTCGGGAGTTTTGGGTACTAACATACTGCCCAAACTGCTTCTCTAAATTCTAAATTGTCAATAGATTGTTGCAAACTTCTACCGCCAATTTAGCTTGATCTGCCATAATTTGTCTCAGAGTGTCCTCCACACTCATATCACCCTTCTTGTCAACCTATTGATTACCATGGTTTTGTTGATTTTCATGGCTTTGGTGATGGTAAAATTATCCACAACTTTGTGGTATGTATCGGTTCTTTCCTTGATGTTGGTTTTGATTGCCACCAAATGAATAGTTTGGGTTGTTTTGCCAACTCGGGTTGTAGATTTTTCGATAGATTTTGTAATTTCCTTCTTGCTGAGCATTACCTACAAATTAAATAGATTCTAGGTTTTTTCACATACCTCTGCAGTGTGATGTCAACCTCTACATACTTCACACCAAGGTTGTGGTTGATGTACTATATTAACTTGAGCTTCTCATCGTCATAGTGACATGTTGCTAAAATGGGTAGTAATCATATTCTGGATTGATGCAATCTGTCCAGACAAAGTTGTAACTCCATCAATTTCAAACATTCCTATAGTCTTCTATACGACCGGTTTAGCTCATCCATCATTCACCTCGGGATTACCCTGTGAAATTCTACAATGAAATGTAGAAAATTCATCATGTCTTCCCAAAAACATGTCCCCCTACACCGAATCAAGTAAAACTTTTGTGTTTGGTTCCAACCCTTCAATGAAGATATGGACTAACACTTTTTTAGCTTGGTTGTAATGTGGACAACTTTGAAACAAAGACATAAACCTAGATTGAACTTGGTACAAGTTCTCCCCTCCTTTCTATTGAAAGCTCAATATGTCGCTTCTCCGCTTGGTTGATTTTTTTGATGGAAAAAACCTTATCAAATATGTTCGGACAAGATCATCCCAAGTTGTTATGGAATTTGCGGGCTGAGATTTCAACCATCTTTTTTCTTCCCCCAGCAGAAAAAAGGGAAATAATTTGAGACTTACATAATTAGAGTTTACTCAGGTTGGAGTGAATGTGTTACTGATCTCGAGGAAATTCAAAATATGCTCTAGTGGGTCCACATGAGATAGACCAGTGAACAGTGAACTGTGTAGTAGTTGCACCATGTTCTTCTTAAATTCAAACCTCCACCAGGTGAAGGTTTCTGAATTCTTAAGATACCATTGATAGTTTGTGGGATTCCCTTAACCCCAATTTTCATTACCACCATTTCTATCGGTCGGTCTTGATCCATCCTTTCTACTGGAGTCTCTGGTTCCCTTGCCACACGAAGAACAAGACGGGTGCGCCTTCTTCGCCTTTTGCCATTAATGAACAAATCTCTCTTGTTTATATATAGGCTATACAAAATCCTGGTCGTCTTCCCATGCGAAAACCTAACACCACCTGCGAAATGAGAAGCCAAGATCAAGTTGTCAACACTTGTAGATATAATTTAGACACTTAAAAGTAAGATATATGCCGATTTAAAAGTCCCCGGCAGCGGCGCCAAAAACATGTTGCATAAAAAACCACATGCAAGTGTACATCTTCACTCATATAGTACACCGACTCTTTCGAGCTGAAATATCAAACCCAGAGGACTTCCAATCAGATCAAAACAATTTGTTTACATCTAAACTATATTTACTTAAGTGGCGAATACTATTTGAAATTAACTTATCACTACTACTTCTAATTAGACACTATCAAAAGTTAATTACGTTCCTCAAACAATTTCAAACAAGACAATCTCACAATTAGGAAAGGTATCCCAGGGTTGTAATATAGATCCATTTTTGTTATAATAGTGATTTATTCATGTATTCGACGAGTTATCCTCATTATGGATTAGCAAGGTTAATTTTACAATCACGATCTTCCGACCTCTAATCGCCTACCACCATTGACAACCTAACTTCATTGTTCAGGAAGGTTAGGTATGAACCAATGATTATGCATTTAGCATTCATGTTGTATAACAACCAGATGTGGTATATAAGAATAAGAATATCAAATAAAAATAACATTTTAGATTTTACCCTAGAATTAACGCACTTCTCACATTCTTTGGTCTATTCTTCCATTCGTCTTCCGAGTTCAAGAGAGGACAACAAGTTTATTCTAATGTTGATCAAGCATTAAAATAGTAAAACAAGAATACATTTAAAAATCATTAGACAACCCTTCTTATACTAGAAATAAATTGTAGTAAACCATCAACCGTAGCTACCACCCTATTATAGGGGACTTTAGCTGCTCAAAGAAGAAATATCAAGAAAAAGTGTTTATTATTCATACAAGAATCTACCATGATGAAAAAGAAGAGGAAAACCCTAGAAAATATAGCAAAATCATCCAAAATGTTGTTCTCTCGTCATCTTTGAACTTTATTCCCCAAAAAATAGCACACTCAAACTATTTATAGTCTAGAATAAAAAACACGTGGCCAATTTATGGTGTCCAGGTCTATGACGCGGACCTGTTCCCTCTACTAAAGTTTCACCCAGCTAAAACCTCTCCGTGACTCATTCCGATCACGCATTTCACAATTAAGTGGAATGCCTCTTCTGCATACGTTATTATCTCCACGATGCGGAGGAGCTCCCTCGTACTGTATTTTCTAGCTTCCTGACCCCTTTTTCTCGAAACACCATTGTTTCTTTTTTGATCTCTTTCTAGGAACCCCATTTTGGCTCATTTTTCTTTTCTTTTCACCCTGAAGCATCTAATCATATTTGTTAGAAGAAGCGACATAAAAGCCTCAAAGTTTTTATTCTAACACCAAAAATTATCTCAAACATAGCTATCTATATGGGATAAATTGGTAATTTTGCGCATATATACGCCTAAAATCAAAAGGTTGGGAGTTCCTCTCGCTTTTAGGTTGTAGGCACAATTCATACGAATAAAAATGCACTCCTTCGAATCTCAACATAAGCTCACTCAAAAGTTTCTAATAAGCCCCTCTATAATCTTATTACTTTCTAAAGACTTTACTTAGAGTAACTCATCGATAAGGCTCTTACATTTTCTTTTCAACTATTTTGAGTATGACAGCTAGTCGAATGGATTTGAGAAACACACGAGTCGGAATAAGTTTCTGATGACATAATTCTATTCCATGATATAGAGTATGACAGAAAGGGATATTTTCTTCAATGTGTGTAGTATATCATTTATATTAGTGGGTCCCTCACAACTATAAGTAAGATCCTACTAACACGACTTCAGGTTTAACCTAGGGTACTTTAACTCTTTGATCTGATACCATCTTTTTCACGCTACGAGTCTACATCCTTGACGTGGATGATATTTTACACCATTTTTGATCCCCGAGCAAACATTTCGCTTGGATGACTACTTTGCGAAAAACTCACTCAAGCAATAATAGACTTAAATATAATTTTGAATATTTAAACTCAAAGTAAATATTCAACTCCTCTGTCTGTAAAATACTTAATAACATAAGTTTAATAGTTTGAAAGACTCCTCAACTTAATGTATCTATGAAGTGTCTAATGTTTAAAATAGGTTTCAGGACAAGACCCATGACTCCTTAAAAAAACTAAATTAAAAGTCAATGTGAAGTTCTCCAGAACACTTGTATCTGCTTATAAAATAATACAGGTCAAATGACATAAAAAGATTTCAATGTACAAGTATGTAATATAATTGAAGCGAAATAATGTACAAAAGGACTAAAATAGATAATACTAAACTCAACTAATGTAATTAATTAAAGAAATGAAATTGTTTGAGATTAACAAAAAAACTTAATCATATATGAAAGTCAACATAATATGTAAAATATAATAATACAGTTTAATTCTATTGGGAGATTTCTAGGCGACAACCATCACAATGAGCTACGTGATAATACAACGTCTTGTCCACGCTAGCAGAACTTTCATATATGGAATATAGGACACTTAAAATAAGTGGATCCACTAAGCTTTGCAGAAGGCACTAAGGATTTATCTAAAAAGGTATGATCTTGTACCAATGTTCGCAAGGGATGATTTATGGAGGCTCTGAGTTGTTTGAATTGTCCCTCATATTGATGCTTAATACTACTCCGTATAATATACAATCTTTGTCAAATGTATAAAAATATTTCTCTTTCTCTAGTTATAAATAATTTCTCAATCTAACTTTTTAAAAGAGTTATTTGCTATGAAATATCTTTGATTGCTCATGGATGAAACAATGTTTCTCTTTGTTCAAAGTAAAAATACGTTCTCTTGGTTGATATAATACTAAGATAAAACCCCTTTAAGATTTCTTTCTTTGTACTTAATCTTTCTAAAAACTATTTTAACTTTTTTTAAAAAATGGGTCTACTATTTTCTTCATGTAAAATTTTTTTCCAGACGTACTTAGTTCTCTTCCACTCTTTCTTAAACTCCTCTTTATTTTCCTCAAAATTCACTTTAAACAATAATATTTTTTTAAAACATTCTCAATTATATTTCAATGAATACTCAAGAATAAGGTTTGGGCTATAGAATAAACATGAACGAATCAACTCAAGGATCTCAACAACAATATCGAAAATTCGATACTTAGATTTTAAGAACTCATAATTCAAGGAAAATAATCATCTCAAGAGTACTCATTTCATAGAGTTCATGCTTAAATATAGACATGAGCCAACCAACTCAAGAATCTCAATGCATTCGATATAGAAATTGTATGATTCGTAAAAATTATTTTTGAGTCACTTATTAACAAGTAATGAAACCCTACTTCAACCCCCAAAATCTTAAATTATCCCCTTTTGAAACTTCAATGGTTTTACGTACTCTCGGTAAACCGAATGAAAACAGAACAGGAGCTCCATTTATCTGATCAATTCACAATGGAGGTACATCCCCATCATTCTTAAAAAAATTATATGTATCTAGTTTTCTTTCTATCAAACCCCCATTGTTGATTTTAAAACTTATCTTCTCTTTTCATTATTATTTTTTAGGGTGGTTCGTCTTCTGAACATGTTTCAAACCAAAAAGGTGAATTCATCATAAATGAAAGCACTGGAAGAACATATATCATTTGTGGTGAATGTTTTCCACTTTTTGATAATCCGTACATTGGTATGATTCTTACTAAGAGCATTGTCAAGCCCATCTACAGTTTTGTAACCCTCATTTCTCCCTCCTATTTATATATTAAACTCCCTGTTTTTGTTAGTATTGATTTACAAATTATTGTTTTTAGTGCAGATTCTCATCCTTTACTATAGTTTTTCTAGCGATACAAAATCGTCTTTGTTAGACTCTTCATAAACTAGTGTTGGGTTTTTTAGGATGGATATGAATGTAGTAGTAATAACGGGTATCGGATAGAGAAATGATTTCCTATCCCATTAAAAACATTATTAGTCAGAATTTCATTTTTATAAATAAGACATATTTCATTTTATAAAAAGGTCTACTTTTTTCTTTTCTTTTTTCAATTGTAGAAATCACATTTCCATGGTATTCAATATGTTACAATTCAATCTACCCCAAGAATTGATGCAATGTACTTGACTCCAAAAAGATGTAATACAAGCACTTAACATATCATCATTACATAAATATAAGAATAATGCAGAAAATGAAGACTTCTACAATAAATTACAACTTTCTTCATATATGAAAAATACAAAGCTAGACTTTTCTACATACACCATCTAAACATAAGACAACAAAAGTTAGGACTCATCCCTTACATCAATAGTAAGTCTTATTATAAGGAAAAACAATAGAGTCCTTAACAAGGAAAGTAAGCTAGAACTAAAATCAATAACATCCCGTACTCGGAATTGAGGACTACCCAACACATGGAGGTAACAACCTAAGTTTTCTACGAGAATGGACTAACAACACCTCAATGGCGCGAACCTACAATCATAGGAGATTTAGAAGAGAAGGGTTAGTACAAAAGAATTATGAAAACATGCACAAAATACTTAAAATGGTTTAAAAAAAAGACATTTCAGTGAAAGTAACATATTTATTAAGTTAGAAAACCACTTATGCACATACATGCATAATACAAGTCATAATAGCCATCTCATATGATTTTTGATAACATAATAGGACCATCACCTTAGCAACCCTAAAAGCATACTTGTGCAATACATAGCTGGCATCCCATAATACCCACTATACTAAGTATCCATTAAGAATCAGCTGAGTTACACATATAAACTTTTGATCCCACCATATTCCACAATCATACATAAGTAAATAACCATGTTTATCACAAATCCATAAGGACAGTCATATCTTAACGGCAAACTAATCAATGTATGTCATATGTTCATGTATTACCATAACATCATGGACCTACCCATTATTTCATTCAAAGAATACCCGTGTAATATAAAAAGTGAAGTGTCATACCCCCACTTCTACAAAGTAGACTTATCATGAAATCACACTTATGGTTAAAGTCATATTCGCTATGTTATTATATGGGTAGAATTGTCTTAAACTACATAGACCATGTGAGTTACATGGAATCTAGTGTCATATAACCCCACCCCGAAAGAAGGAGTCCTACATGACTAAGGTAGAACTAAACATATATAGTTGTAATGTTGATCCACTAGCTAACACCTATGCGGGCACATAGCTATGGGATTGGAAGATTGCTTCTAAAAATCCTGCCTATTGAACTAGCGGGAAAGTTTCCATCTCATTAGAGCATATATAGAAGATACGGTTTAAACTAGAGGGAAGGTCTCTGCCTGATTTGCCATATCCGCTCGGTGCTAAGAATTATTCTCTAACTTTTACATAGTTAAGGTGAATTGTAATTTTATATGTGAAGGAGTACATTACCCTTCATTAAACCCAACTCATACATATCTCATAGATTCAACATGGTGAGAACTACCTTTCACCTTAGAATAACTTTATGATCATAGTCATGTGTAATTGTAAAGGAAACTAGTCTTTCAGCAATACCATATCTAACACCTTAGTCATTGGATCTTCACCATTCAATCGTAACATAACTTAATACATAAATACATTAAAGTAAGAATCTCCAGCTTTCAAGTGGTTCAAACAATTCATATATAAGAATCTTGGACATAGAATTACCTTCATAAAATGCCTTCAAGGTCATAATTCAAGATTCAACACTTACAATTTACCCTTCAAAGGTCATAGATCATATCTTGAATTCACCCTGAGAATAACTACTATAAGCATGGAATAAAAAATATTAACTACTAAATCCACATACATACTATTCCCACATATTCCTAATTCATAAAGAAAACTATCATAATATTCATAAAGTTGGGGGCATGGGAAAACACATGGATTCAAGGGAAATTGAGCAATAAAAACTCTAATCAAACGTCACTTTCATTATAATATAGGATAAGCAACATAAATAAAATATTTTTGAGAAGAACCCAAGGTATGAATCAAAACCCTAATTTTTAACAAATTCCCAATTTCGAAAATAGTAGAGTAAGGGCTTCATAGGGAAAGAAATCCCATGAATGAAAGTTCCCATACCTTGTTTCAATATTTACCACGAAATTGAGATGAAAATCTCGGATCTTGAACCCTATCCTTGAAACTTTTGGTGTGCTTCAACGGAGGAAATTTGTAGCTCCACAAAGCCTTCCACTGACAGTGGTTTTTACTACGAGCCGTGGTGGTGATTGTGGAGCCTTGAGGCAGTAGCTCAATTTTTGGAGCAGCCTTGGATTGCCTCTTTTCCTTGACACTCCTCTATCAAGACTTGACTCTCAAAACCCCTAACTTAAGATAATCCTTTTTTTAAATTTCAGTTTACTTTTAAGCTCTAGTTCAACCTAGCATTTTCTGTAGTTTTACTAAATACCACGTGTGGGGGGGGGGATTTTTGTTTTGGGGTGGTGCATTCAAAATTAAATGATCTTTGTTCTACGCTTAATGTTTAGGTTCAAATATATGTAACTATACGGTTTGACCTGTACATTTTATGTTTTTATGGATTCTCGACTTTTATTTTGCTAAAGAAAGAACTTCATTATCCCCCGTAGTCCTTACTAGTGGTGGAAAGAAGTGGAACTTGTTTTATGTGGAGCCAGTAAATATAAATTTAATACTAGTTTAAAAAAATTACGGATGTTAACAATCTAAAAGAGGGGATTCGACTTGTGTTTGAACTCTCAGAGTGCATCTCTAACAAAATCAAATTCAAAATTCAGATTCTAAGACAAGATTTTCCAGCTAAATTGTTTTGTGAAGACGTGGAGGCTATAAACAATGACAACCCAATAATGATTGATTAAAAAAAAAATTCCTGAATATGTGGACAGTATAAACACTGACAACCCTAAAATGATTGATTAAAAACTTTATCATTTCAGTAGAAATTTAAATTTTCAGGAGAAAAAACATTATCAATTCAAATAGTTTCAATTCAAGAAAATAAAATTTTATGAATTCTAACAGTTTTATGCTGATGTATGCCACATTTTACCAATACTGCTTTTTGAGTTATGTGGTTTAATAATGTTGATATTATTTATAAAAATATGTATTACATTATTAAGCAACACATGTACAACACATGTGCAGAGATAGTAAAATATTAAATGCTAATATTCAATGCAATTAATTATTAAATTTCTATTTTTAAAAACATGCAAATATGCAATTTCTATTTTATAATAACTAATTCAAACATCAAATTTTAATAAAGATTTGCATCCGAAACTGAGTGATTATGCCTAATCAAGTGCCTATGATAAAAATTGACATTCTCACTATAGTGCAATGTGAATTTATGATTATATGTTTTTATCATATTTTAGACATTGAATGATATTGTCATTTAATTTCTTAAATATCATCACATGAGATTTGTTTTTGCTCTTCTTCAACTAGTAGGATGCTTATCCATGTCAATATTGAAAATTTAATTTAATAAAATAAAAAATTATAAAGTTAACAATTATAGCAATTTAAGAGAGATGTGAAGAAGGGGTAGCTAATTATATATTTTTAGAATGTAATTGGGTGATTAGATATGCGACAAGGATTAGTTTTTTACTTTTAATTAAAAAAATAAAATAATGGCTAAAATTAGAAATATGATCGATTGTGCTTTTCAGAATATTATCCCAACGACGGAACAAACTAAAAATCAAATGTTAAAAAAAACTAACAGTTCAATTAATATGTCTAATCATTTATAAGTTATAACATCATGTGACACTATCAGATTGGATTTGTGTAGACCATTGATATTTTTTCTCAATTTATTTGGATCCCTAGTAAGCTATGCTCTATATGTTGTTGGGTTTTGAATGTTTGAACATAAAATGAAGGGTTGTAACTCTTCCAAAGCTGTGATCTTTATGAAAATTTTTGTATTTTCTAAAGGGTTGTGACCATTTAAAAGGTTGTGCCATTTCCAAAGGGTTATGGCCTTTCTCAAAGGTTGTATTTTTTCCACAGAGTTGTTTTACCCTTTTTTGGCTATAAATATATAGAGTTTCTCTCATTTTTCTGTATTAAGTTCTTCTCTTCTCTTGCATACATTTCTTACAAAATAAAATTGATCAATTCTATCTTTGAGTGTGATTCTTTGCTGTCATTTTGAGTTCGTTGAAATTATCAAAATTTGAGCTACCGCTACTTCTTATATGGTCAATCCATTTTATCTTGGAAGGAATTAATCTGAAAACTCGGATACTTGAAGATTAAATTTCTTATGGACACATTGTGGGTTCTGTGAACTCGGATAATTCTTTTGTTTTTCTTCTCATATTTTAATATTTCTTGTTAGATAATCTTGACACAGGCGATAACAAGCTTATGAAATTTAATATTTATGGTACATTTTGTGGTAAGGAAATAACTTCTATTTTATGTGTTCTATTTGGTCAAAGAAGAAAACGAAGAAGAAAATTATTTTATCATATGACGAAATAGATTTGAGACGAATTACTTCTATTTTAATATGTTCTAGTTCATTTTCTGTGGTAAATTTTTCTTGGATGGGTGAGATTTGTTAGGTTTCTTAACAAGATTAATCTTTTTTTCTTTCAAAGTGCATTCAAGTATCGCACTGCTTTAGTTTTATTTTCAATGAGCAATTATTTATCCATAAAGGCTAAAATGACCACTTTTATGAACATATGTTGTATCCTAATAATATTTGAACATGATTGTAGTTTCTCGCTGAAATCCAATGTCTTCTAATGAAAATTGGAATATGATAAAGCTGGGAAAGAAAGAAATTGTTTACAAGAATTGTGACTTGCACGAAATCATTGCTGACAAATAAAATATTATCCAATGAGAGGAAAAACCAGGTTCTATTTTTGTTTCACTTGGTTATTATTTTTTCTATCCTTTATAAGTTATGGAATTTATTTCATAAATGTTAGGATAGATTGATATTATGTGATTATCTCAGAATATATGTAAATTATTATTAATATGTATTCTGTTTAGAGGAGAGACAAAAACTTTTTTAGTTTTCCACTTCACGTTAAATTTTATTATGTCTTACTTTTCGAGAAAAAAATCTTCAAGTTTTTTAACTCTGTTTATATGAAGAATATAAGAACTTCAGGAACAAATCAAATTGTGCATTGGTTCTAGGAATATAGAAACTTCACCAATTTGTTAAATATTGTGTTTGAATGAATATTCTGACTTCAAGAGTATAAAATATGCATAAGAAGTATTAAGGTTAATGAATGTGGAAAAACAGATTAAATCTTCTTCGTTATCTAGAAACAATGTTGTAGTTGAGGTTTCAGGAGATTAAAACCTTTTTGGTTTACTGCTCTGTCTGAATATGAAAGTGATTACAAGAGTACAAAAACTTCATCAAAATTCGAGGTTCAGTCGGTTAGCAATTAGAAGAATAGAAAATTTCATCGTTAAGCTAGAAACAAGTTGTATAAAGATTGAAACTTTATTGTTAGTAGTCTAAATAGTAAGTGGTTTGTCTTATAGTGACAGAAAGGGAAAAAAATTACTAGTGATTAAAAATTAGTCATTTTTGTTCCTGTAATGGGTGTTGCTATAGATTAAATCTAAAAATAAAAAGTGTTTCATGTTGTCAATGTGTATTTGATGGTATATAATAAGAAAACATGAAAAAAATATCTGAAAAATAATTTCAAATACTTGAAAAAAAATTTTGAGAACATATTTCAAATGTTGGGTGGTTTTTACTTGTGCTAAACTTAAAATTAGACTTACTATCTAATTAAAATTAGAAAGAACACGATATGAAATATAATGATATTCTTGTAATATGTAAGCCCCACAAAATTCTTGGAGTATATTTCATATTGTGGTCGTTGAGTCTCTATACTAGTCTATATGATATGACTAGTATAAAATCACAAAATTATACTCATTCGAAATCTTTGATAAAAAGGTGTTACTTCAAATATTGTGATTTTTAGTTAAAAGATATATATGTCTATTAGAATAATTTTTTTTTGTATAGACATGAACATTGGTGTAAAGTGATCTTTTATGTTTTTGTTGTAAACAAACATTTGGATCATATTGCCTTTTTAGATCTATAAGACAGTGGTAATGGGTAATTTCTTTAACAAATTGAATATTATTGAAAGGTCTTTCTGAAAAGATCATCTGACAAGATGTTGATTTCGAAACAATGTGTGTATTTGACAAAGTTATGAAAAGTAAAGACCAAAATATTTGTAAGAAAAAGTTACCTCAGGGAAGGTCTTTTAAAATTCAATATTTCTGTCTGTTCTTACTTCCTGGAATTAAACTGTTTGTGACTTAAACACTTGAGACATGTCCATTACAAAACCTTGGAAAAACTGATCAACAGAGAAGTTTTTCCTATCTTCTAGTGTAGTAAATCAAAATGTCAAGTGTTTGTTGTTGAAAAAAATTTAACCCCTTAGAATTGATTTACACTGACATTTGTTATATGACGTTAACAACTTATGGTGCTGGAAAAAAAAGTTTCATAGATTTTATTAACAATTGCACTATATATTGTTATGTATATTTATTGAATGATAACGAACAAGCAAATGTAACATATAGGCATTATAAAACTGTCACGACCTAAAATATCAAAATTGGCACCAACACTAACTACTCGGTGAGAGAACTGTTACTACCATCAACCCAAAACAAGAAATCTAAAACTATGACATTTAAGTTACAGAAGCATGTTAAATAACTAAGCTAAGTTCCATTACTAAATCAAGATCTAACGACTAACTAACAACGCGGAAGATAAACGTAGAATCTAAAAGTCAATGTACCAAAACTAGAAACGACAATCAAGTCTAACAAAGAATTCGTTTGAACTATTTAAAATAAAAGTCTATTTCCTAAAATATTGGATATAGACAAGGAGAATTACATGGTAGCCTTAACGAAATGGCTCACCCTTGAACTCGAAGCGATTACTGATCTCCTAACCGAGGGCTGTAACACACGCGTGAAGATGTCTATACTCAAAAAAAAAAAAGCCCAGGTTCCTTATACAACCACCGTGTACTGGTAGGATCATACAACTTTTCCACTAGTGTAACATAACAAGTCAAGCAACATTATAATATCATGCATATATATCAACATATTCCATATTATCATAAGGTTTCATAAATAAAGTTAACATGCTTAATCACATTGAACTCAAACTCAAATTGTTAGCATGTCGTAACGTGACAATCTGATATAAAAGTTAGCATATCGGAACATGGTAATCCGATCCTTACCACACAACACAATAATATATCAAGCTCAAACATTTATGTCATGATTCATTTCAACCTATACGATCAATATTGAAACATGCACACATATACATGCATAAGAATCACGAGAGAACAAGTATAAATCAGAGGATCATATAATAACAACCTTCACCTACCTCGAAACTAGCTTGAAAACCTAATAAATGTGATCCTTTCTTTCCAAATTCATTCCTTGTTCTAGGTCTACAAACAATCAAAAAATAAGTCACTAATGTTAAAGAATTGTAACAAATTCATGAACACTAGGTCAAACTCATAACCCCAACTAACCAAACTAGGGTTGTTTCCACATAAATCATATCAAGAAGTACTTCCTAATAAATTATTACCCATTCTAAAATGTGTTACGGATTGAAAAACAAATTTGAGAAGTGAAAACCTTGCCTTTAGCCTTAAGATTGTTGGAAAACTAGTTGAAATCACCCAAAGTTTGTTTCTTAGATCTAAAAGTCAATAAGTGCCAAATTAGGTCTACTAGGTGTTTTATTTATTAATTAAAAACCCGTCATCTCGCTACAACGGCGCCCATCCCTCTTCAGCTCCATCGCTACAGCTGCAGCAATCTAGCGCAGTGGCACTTTTTTAAACTTGTGATCTCCGTCTTAATAAATCCCAAAAATCCTATAAATCAATATCCGCCTCGTCCGCTATAGCGACACCCATTCCACTATAGCGGTGTTGTTGTTGAGACAATAATCCCGTTGCAGTGGCATGAACTGAGGCAATGAGATCCTAAGGGATTTTCAGTTTCCCCCTTTCACAACATACTCTTAACCCACTACACTTTGAAAATACCCTTAACTCTACGATCGATTCCCAGCGATCTTTTTATCAAAATTTAATTTCATAAAGTTGTAAGGGTTCCTTAAAAAATGAGCTAACTGATGATGTAATCAAATTAATATTTACTCCATCTGATTTCTACAAGATTTCCCTACACCTACATTACTAATCTTGACATGATTGGGAAAATCCTAATACTATGAAAAAGTTTTTTCGACCACGATTTTCCTCGTTTTTATTTCTATAATGACGAAACCCAGTCGTTGCAATAGATAAATTTACCCATCACTCATCCCTGAGTTACCAACTTAGGAAGGTAGGGTAAAAGTGAACAAGGTAGTACATGATTCGACGAACAATAAGGGATACTTGTCTCATATGTCCTTCACGGTCTACCTAGTAGCTTCCTTAACTGTATGATATTTTCATTGAACCTTCATGGACATAATCTACTTGGTCCTCGACTTACGAACATCATGATCAAGAATATCAATTGGTTCATTCTCTTATTGAAGATCTTGTCTAGCACTATTGAGGCTCACTTAATGATATAGTCACCGTCACCATGATATCTCTTCAACATAAACATGTGAAATACGAGATGTAAACCTTACAAGTTGAACTCTCCATCCAATACCCATAGTACCACAAAATTCATATCCATCCCAAAAAAACTCAACACTAGTTTATTAAGCATCATAATGATGTTGTATCACGACAATCCTTCTAGTTAAGGAAGAGAATCACCACTACAAATAATAATTTGTGAATAAATAATAACAAAAAGAGGGACTTTTAAATAGAAATAGGGTGGAGAAAATGAAAGTTACCAAACTGCAGATGGACTTGATATTGCTCTTAGTAAGAATCATACCAACTAGGTTTTGTCAGAAAGTAGCAAATATTCATCATTATTGATTTTATGTTTTTTCCAGTGATTTCATTCATAATGAACTCACCTTTTTGGTTTGGAACTTGTTCAGAACACGATCCACCCTAAAAAATAATAATGAAAAGAGAAGATAAGTTTTATAATCAACAGCGGGGTTTTGAAAGAAAGAAAAGTAGGAACATATAAATTTGTTAAGAATGATTCGGATGTACCTTCATTGCCGTCGGATAAGATAAATGGAGCTCATGTTCTTATTTGACTCAGTTTATCAAGAGTACATAAAAACTGTTGAACTTTCAAAACGGGATAATTTAAGATTTTAGTGGTGGCGTTAGGGTTCCAGTGTTCTTAATAGATAACTCAAAAGTATTTTTTAAGTTAAAGAATAAGTCATATTTAATAGTTTATATAGTATGATACTTCATTTCCAAAAGAGGTGGCTTCATTCAAAATTGTTTTTACTTAAAGAATTACAAAATCAAATTGCATAACGATTTTTCAAGATTGTTCTTAAAATTTACACAAAAAATGTTGGATCACTTTGACTACTTTTGTAGCATTTAACATAAAGAATTGTGGTGTTTATATCTACTTTTGAAGTTTCTAAGCTATGCAAATTAATTGTATATCTTTAATGCAATTATAATTTAATATCTTCTAAAACTTTTGATGTAGTATTTAAGAATCGTCACGATAAGGAAACTATTATACGTTGTATACATAAAACAATCGTGATCTAAAAATCTACTTTTTCATCAATAGAAATTTCTTTTATATCTCATAAAATCTTTATATAATAAAGCTAAATGTAGAGGGGTGATGTGGCATGCTACTAAAGCCAAAAATTGAATTTATCTTTTTTATTCCTCAATTTTTGACATTTATTAAATTATTTTCCATTTATTATATGAAGTATTAGAAAAAAATTTAAAACATTTATAAATTTACATTTTTTAATCAATAACTTTTCAAATCAATATACGCATTTACTTAACCTTAACTACCATTAATTGTATTTCACTCTGTTTAGTAATTTTTGAAATTATTTTTATTTCCGTTTGAAAAATACACCAACCTAGAAATACTACTTTTTTGTTGTTAGTTTTAACGCATGTAGTACCATAATATTATTTATCTTTTTTTTGCTTTCAAGTAATTCATTGATATATTATATTTGCGTAATAAGAATTTATTTAGATGTTCTTTCTTTATAACTTGTACGTTTCAACTTTGGTGAATGATGTTGTATTTGACAAATTATATATATGCTTCATAATTTATGTGTATGAGTATATGTAAATAGATAAATTTTTGTTATTATTTATATATGGTATATCTTTTATTTAAAAATTCTTTTGTTCATTTATTCAAAATAATGAAAATTTCTTATCATATTACTGACTCATTTTTTTCTAAATAATTAATTATTTAATTGGATTGAAAAAGACATCAAATATGAAATATTCATTAACAAAATTTAACCCACATAACTTTGCAGTAAAGCTTCATTAAAGCTCACTCTTTTCAATGAAATACTTAATTATTATAATACTTTTATGTACATATTGATATCCTAATTTTACTTTTTATATTTTTTTTGTTCCTTCTTTTTTGGTATTCACTTCTCTAATTGTTGTGTCGTTGTGCTTATTTCATTTTTCACTAAAAGAATATTTAATAACAGAGATATTGTACATAATTTTAGTCTTTTAAGCTTCTCATTCTATAAATTAGTTATTGATATTTTATATTGATTCTGAGCAAGAACGTAATATGTAGAATTTTAATTTACTTTCTTATAATTCTCATTTTGTAGTGCATCAATTTTTGTAATGTATTACTACTTCGAGGAATAAAGAGAAAAATAACATTAAAAATAATAATGAGAATTATTTTTAATTAATATATATTACAAAAATTATAATATTATTATTTGTTCATATTTTATTTTTCTTTCAACCGCGCGAAGTGAACTATCTATTACAGTCTAACCTTCATAAATTAATACTCAATCAATTAATAATCTCTCTAAAATAATATTTTTCTCTAGCCCCGGCTTGGGCCAATCTCGATAAGATAATAAGATAATATATTTTCAAAAGACCTCTATGAATATCGTGTCACGACCCGCACCTATACCCTAGAAGATAGGGCATTCTTAGGTCGTGACACGACACACTTGACTTGTCATAGGTCTTTTACAAGCCCTTTCATATCGTTTATCGCATACACATATATGAAAAGTAGTGTGGAATTAAAACCTTTCACAACTTTCGA
This sequence comes from Solanum chilense, assembly GCA_032847665.1. Lineage (NCBI taxonomy): Eukaryota > Viridiplantae > Streptophyta > Magnoliopsida > Solanales > Solanaceae > Solanum > Solanum chilense. The sequence continues at coordinate 40,668,813 of CM064970.1, forward strand.
ATAGTCTTTAAAAATCACTTTCATATTGAAACCATACGAAATTCTGAGTCTCATATCATCAAATCCTTGACACAAGAATACTTGGGAAACGGCCCATACAATAGAAATATAGTACTCCTAAGTCAATTACAATGCTTCGAAATGAGAAATCAAAAGACATTTATTCCCTCGAGTCAAACGAGAACATACTTCAAATTTGCTTGAAAGATCCTATAATCCAGGCTTTGCTCCCAATAGCATCTTCACCTATGAATCACTTTAGAGATAAATAAAAGTATGGAATTAGTACAAAAACATGTACTAACTATGGCGTATGTAATGCATAAAAATCATTATAATGGACATTCAATAGAAATATACTCTTTTTTATTAAAACATCGTTGTATAAGCATAAGATCAACATTACAAACCTTAAATACACAAGACAATCATTTTGTCACAATTTAAGGATATTAAAGTGAACTATGTCATTGTTACAGTGAATTAATTTAGTGTTATAGTGAAGTTCTTCAACTTCATAGTGAACCCCTTTAAACATGCAACCTTCTCACTAAAAGTTATCCTAAGACTCACTTAAGTGATACAAAGAGAGACCTCCCATACAGCGTCTGTAAGCACACCTAAATGATCGTTATGACTACCTATAATTATATAAATACACTTAAAATACACCAAAAACGCAACATGAGATCCTTTAGACTATCTATAGTAAGATCATTCTTACTTCATACAATAGCATATAAATAATATGACATTAACCTCTAAAAGGTTATTAAAGACTTACTTAAGTAATTCAAGAAGAGAAGTCCTATCCACCCTCTCCAAGATTACAAAAATAATCCATAAGACTTCCTAAGTTTACATTGATTTAGTTAATCAACCAACATTCCTATCTAAAGTTATTCTTAAGACTTACCTAGGTAAGACATGAAGTGACCATTCATATGCCCCCTTCACACCTTAACTAGACAACCCTTAACTACTCTAGGTAAGTACATATTCATTTAACATGCTTCGTCACTTAAGTCATTACCTTCATTAGTTCATTTAAGAGACATTCATCACATATAAGGACTTTCATGTAATGGTCTTGGAGATGATGTAGGGACTTACTCACTAACATCTTCAAAGACTATTTTGCAATATCTTTATAGCGTCCCATACACCACCTAAACTTCATAGAACTCTCCAACACTAGTAGTTATACCATATGATCAGAATAGGAAATAACTTACATAGACCATGCTAGCTAAGAATGGAATTCGGAGTTGTAACCTACTCCGATGGAGTCTGTTCTACTTGCAAATGGTAGAACTTGTACACATCCCATGTAGGCACATTGTTAAGGAATATTAAGGGTTTTTTGAACTCTGGCCTCATCCTTAACTAGAGATACTTCCATTACTATACTCACTCGGTGCTAGCCTTTGTTCTCATAGAGTAATTCACATAAAGTATCACATGAAGAGGTTTCATGTACAGTTCATAACCCAATCACATTCACCCTACCAAAGAGGTCCCCTAGGGATGCCTTTCTATGGTTAAGAGGATAGCTTAATGATTTTCCTATTTCATGCGGTTCCAGGCAACCAACCTTAAGTCCACTATTCATAAAAGAAAGATATAATTGCGACTTTGGACTTCAAGGATACCATAACCTTACAACTAGGTTGAAGGTTCCACATAAAGGACCTTCTTAGAATCCTTCAACATATCATTCCTACATACAATACTAAGAGTCTTTAGCATTTTAAGTCAAGAAGTGACATGCTCATTATACATGTATCATGTAAGGGACACAAGTCTACCGAAACAAGACATACACATCTTAACATATGATGTATCATTCTAGAACCACATAGTCATAACCAACATCATCTTCAGGTCACCCTATTTACTAATAAAATATCATCAATATAACCATCATAATACACGTATAACAAATTAGGAAGAATAACGCATATACTCTAAGACTACATACATAAGGACAGAGTCATAGTATAACATGATCACCTAACATCATCAAAAGGAGAACACATACTTTCACCTTAATCACAAGTAGATAGACATGATCATACTTCATATAAATCAACTATATAACCATCATATTATATCAACTAGTTATCGACAAGGCCATGATTATCATAATATGGAAAGTAAGCCGACAAGGCCAAATCATTCACAGTTATAACACATTGTTCCGCAACCATAAGTGGACCATACAAATCACAACATCATTCAAGACATAATTTACATAATATAAAGAGAATTAAGGCTGATTACCACCAATCCATTATCACAACTTCAATCCATAGCTAAATAATTCATTACAATACGAAAAGGCCCTCACCCATGGCCATGATAATCGATTCAATTCAAAAATTATAATACTCAATGAATCTAAATGAATTAAATTTATATTTATCTATATAAGACAGACTATATATCAATTCAATACAATTATTGCATCAATTAATATTCTATAAAACACTACACTAGAATTCATAAGCATTAAGACAAGATCATAACATCCAATATTGAAAATTTTAAGAGATTATGTTTTTCATTGGACAAGTTCATCTTTAGAAAATTTTAGACATCACTTTGAATTTTTGGATCCTTGATGAAGCGAGTTTCAATGATGAAAAATCATACCTCAATGAAGCTAAACAAAGAAGTTTATGAAGAATCACCAAGCAAATCTTCAATCCAAGATCTTCCTTATGTTTTTGTTTTAATGGAGTTCTAGAGAATTTCATAGAATATTTGGGTTTCGATTTTTTAATAATGTATTCATATAGGTAATTAGGATTTATAAACCTACTTAAAATACCTATAATACCCTTAGGAAGCCGCCCAAACTCTTATTTGGACGTAGGTTGAATATACCAATTCACCCTTGTATTTAATAGTGAAGCTGCATAGGTTGCAGGTTTCACCTATGCCTGGCCATCGACAGGCCGTCTCAAAACAAACGTACCATCCTCCTGGTACGTGGTTTGAGTCAGAGGCTGGTCCATGGAATATCATTCTCCCATGCATAAGTATGGACCAATGCCCTTAACCTATGGGGCGTCGACCAGGCTACTGGCCGTCGATTATCATTCGTAGGTGGGATTGCCTTTCTAAGACCCCCAAAATTAGCTAGGGTGTCTAGATCCTAAAATCTTTGTATTAATTTTCAAGTTCCTAATATGAATTATTTTATTGTTTATAGGCAGTGTGTAAAGTTTTAAGTGATTTGGAAGTCAAACGTCAAGGGACGACCAAGACGTTCGATGACTAGTCACCCATGTGCCTCACGTGTCTATGCATGATCATATTTATATTTCATGAGCTTATGAAGACTTTAAATTATTTATATTTATGTTTGAGGATAGTATATGGAGTTTTGTGATGTTGGAAGGTCAAACGTCCAAGACGTTCAAAAGTTAGTCCTTAAGATGCTCAACGTCTGTCTTGATGGGGCCTAGCCTTTTTCGATGTGTTACTTTTTTTTTTTGAGTGAAACTTATGTGGAAGGTCTACAACTTGTTAAGTCTTGTATTTATGTTTGGAACATGCAGGTACGACTTCCAAAGATCCCTGCAAAAGGCCCCAGAAGAAGGACCAAAGGCTGGTCGAGACATTGCCTTGGAAGTGTCAATCGACGAACCAAACAACGGCCAATTGGTTGACAAATGAACCGTTGATTAGATTGTTGACGGATAATTATACCCGACAGGTATCAACTGGAAAACAGGACAAGCTCCAATCGATGGAGGCCAAAGTATGGCCAGTCGATTGACCAACGGCCAGTCGATGCTCATCCGTCGATGGTGGCCTGCATCACGGTCATGCAAATGTTTTATTTAAGGGGTGAATGGAAAATTCACCCGATGTCCTAAAATTTCTAGAATTTATTAATTTACCTATATTTGGGTGTATTTAAGTGATAAAACACTCAAACACCCCATTCCCAATCCCTTCTCACGAAATTGAACGTTTCACTCCAAAAATCTTCTCCATGTAAACCTCCATTGTTGGTAGAGCTCAAGAACAGCTTGGAGCATGGATTCCTATGGTTTCTTCACCAAATTTTTGATATATTCATGTATATAAAGGTATGGTTATCCTTCATCTCTAGTTATCGTTCAATCTAGAGAATTACTCTCAAAGATTTCAAAGAGAAAAATATGATCAAAGTTCTTCTTATTCAATGTATCCATGGATTCTTTCTCAAAACATTTTAAATGGTTATATAATAATAAATTCATATAATATATTGTTCTGAACGTGATTCTAATCCAATTGCATGATTAACCCATGTTCCCTCCCATTTTTAGTCCTTGCATTTGATTTGTGATCTTAATATCTTATCGACTGAATTGTGATTATATTATGTTGGAGTGGCTATATCTACTGTTATTTACGTGGATTGATGTTTAATTGATGATGAAGAATCCATGTGGACCAATTGTATGAAGATTTCAACATGCTTAGGTTAGGTTTCCATAGTTCATCTAACATTGTCTTCTTAATAATTTAATGTGGAATTTGGTTGTGTATGGATGGTTGTATCTACTGTATTATTTGGATATTAGTTATGAAATGTAACTAAGTGATTCATGTTGTTCAATTGTCGATTAGACTATGGTTCTTTTTTTTCCATTGATGTCTAAAATAGCATGTTCACTGCGATCTAGAGGGCATGGCAAATTGTAGTAGGATTTTGTGTATATTATGTTGTCATTAAGTAATGCCTTATGTTGATAATACTAATGAGTTATGGGTATGAGTTCTTGATGATCAAACAAAAGGAGTCTTAGCATGAATTGATTTAGGTTCTTCTAGCCTACAATTTGAATGTTGTAATGAACATTATGTGATCTTAATTCTAGTGTCGATGAATGATGATTTATATTTAATTTATATTTATTTAAATACTTCCTTAAATTTAAATTATTGATAAACCTTGATTGATGAACTAAACTAGGGATGTGTGTTCATGATCTAAGACTCTCTACTTTCTAGTACATCTGAGATGCCATGTATTATGTTATAGTATGATCTCGTAGGGACTTGTACATGATTTATTTAATGATTAAAGTACATTTTATCTACTTCCCTATATATGAATTGTTAATTAACAAGGTGTATTGATCAATGATTATCAAAGGGTGAGAACTTGGTATGAACGCTTATCTCCTTTACTTTTTGATATTAATATAGTTGATGAAGCCTTGTATGGAATTTTATGGTATGGTCCACTTATGGTGGCGTTGTTTACTTTATTGTCATTCTATATATGTTGACCATGAACTTGAAGGAAAATTGATGAATATATGAAGCAGTTGTTATATTGATCACTTTATGTGTAACTTGTGCCTAGTCTTCTTCTCTAGTTTTGAATCTAGGTGAAGTTACTATTGTTATGAGCATGTAAATAGCTATGTTAAGGTTATGTGTACTTTCTGCCTACGATGGGGTCTTATAATGCTACATGTGATGTAAAGGTAAGATAAGTGCATAAAGAGTAAAGATTCATGTAAGAATGTTGTAAGTCTTCAATAAAAGAGTCTTATGCTATGCTAATAATCTATGATGTTGTGTAATGTATCATTTACTAGGATGACTTGATAGATGTACTAGCATAGACACGGGTGTGGGACACTGAATATGCATTGCACATGTTCACCTTGATGAGATAGTTCCTAGTTTGGTGTAAGATCTCGAAAATGACTTAGGTAAAGCTAGAGTCTAACATGGTTTTAATGATGGTATAAGGTCCTAAAATGGTTTAAAATGTAGGTTTGTGCCTCATATATTGTTTTGTGTGTTTATATGTGATTCATGAGTTTATAAGGTAGTTAAATGAGTTATGATAGAGTATATATGCATTGTGTCAAGTTTCGTGAAGTTTGGAGGTTAAACATCCAAGAGCGTCCATGACGTTCGAAAGGCTTGCCTTGAAGTGACCTTGTGTGTCTATGTATGTTTCGTCAAGAATAACGTGTTCGTTTTGGATGAAACTTATGTGGAAGTTCCTAAACTTTCATACAAATATATTTGGGGTTGAAACGTATGGGTACAACTCCATGTAGGACCCGCAAGGTGCACTAAAGGACGACCCCATTATTGGAGCTCAACATGCCAGGCAATGGCAATCGACGACCAAAACCATGGCCGGTCGACCGCCAACGGACCGTCGATGGGTAAAATAAATGGATCCACTTTTACTACAGGTTGGAGTGTTGCAGATGCAACCCACGAGACCCCCATCAACGGGACATGGGTGAGACCACGGAACGTCGATACATCTATCGATGGGTTGTGTGTTTCCTGCCAGCTTTCTATTAAATTACGGGGTGAACTTGTAAATTCACCACATATCATTTTAAATTTGATATTCAGTGTTTATGGATATTTTAAGAGTATATAAGCCATTAAAATCTCATTATAACCCTAACACCTAAATCAAAACATATTCCCTCCAAAAACCTCCATGTGAGTTCAAAGTGAAGATGGAGCATGAAGATGGGCCTTCAATGAAGTTTATTCTTAAATTATCTTTTGGCTCTTCAAATAAGGTATGGGATTTATTCATATAATTCTTTCTATAACCTTAGAGTCAATTTCAAAAATGATTTTCAAAGAGTTCAAAAAGATGAAAAAGTCCAATTTCTACTCTAAGTCTTGGGTTCTTGCATAAATGGTTTCCAAACGTGTATATATTATGAAATTGATGTATAATTTATGTTTTCCAATGAAATTATCCATGAAACCTTTATATTCTCATATCTCTAAATTTTACTAAAATATAGGTGAATTGATTATTCACTAATATTCATGAATTCATGTGTATATTGTTATAGGAGGTTTCAATTTGATCAGTTTAGTATTGAATATTCTTAGATCTATTGAATGTTATACTTATTGAATTGATATTGACTTTAGATTTATAATTCCTAATGTAATTTTCTATGAGCTATCTAATGATGCAATAATTATATTCAATTGATATAAAGGATGTATTAGATTGATAATTATGCATTGAAATTACCTATTTTCATTGATTATTGATATAATTGTATTGAATTGTTTGTTATGACCTTTGGTGAGGGCCTTATGATATTGAATTCAATGATTTAGCTTTGGAATCGAAGTGGTTAGATAGAGTGGGGGTATGCTTAACTAATTCCTTTTATTTTATGTTAATTATACTTCTATTATTCTGTGATTTGTATGGTCTTGTTATGGTGGCGGTGCTATGTGAATTGATGTGGCCTTCTTAGCATTACTTTATGCAATATGATGATCATGGCCTTGTCGGCCCTACTTGAAGAAATATGTTGTTTTGTGTAGTTGTTTTGCGTTAAATATGAGTCTATCTATCTATATGTGAAGTAATGTGAAAGCATGTGTTCTTTCTATGTATGCTAGGAAATCATGTAGACTATGATTGTATGCTTCAATGTGTAGTCATAGGGTTGATGCATGGGTGTTCCTACTTGACTATATGAGTCAATATTAGTTCCATTGAGGATGATATTGTAGTATGTAAGATGACTTAAAGATGATAATGGTTACTCCTATGTTCTTGTAGAATTAATAGTAATATTTGTTAAGGAGAAGTATTTGGTGTCTTGCCTTGGTTGACTTGTGTCCCTTACTTGATGCTTGTATGAATATGAATATGTAATGTATTGACTTAGGATGCTATAGTCTCTTAGTCTTGAATTTATGAAAGATATGTGAACTTGCATGATGTTAAGAGGGTCTTTTATGTGAAACCTTGAACCTAGTGGTAAGGTTATGTATGTTGAAGTCAAAAGCATTAATGGTATCCTTCAAGTAAAGTAATGATGGACTTAAGGTTAATTGGGTTGAACGACATCATATTAATCCTTAGGAAAGTCATAATGAGATTCTTTTTTCCATTGGAAGGTAGCCCTAAGAGGACCTCTTTGGTTGGTTAAATAAGACTGGATTATGAACTTGTTATTGGAACCCTCTTATGTGAACCTTAAATTTGAATTACTCTATGAGAACGAAGGCTATAACCAAGTGATTATGATAAAGGAAGTAGTTCTAGTTAAATAAGAGACTAGAATACAAAGCACGCCCTTCATATTGCTTAACCATGTGCCTACATGGATATGTCCTAGTTCTACCCTTAGCAAGTAGGACACCCTCATCGGAGTAGGCTAGAACTCCTGATTCCATGTTTTTGTAATATATTTTATGTCATTTATTGCCTATTCTCGTCATATGGGATACTTAATAGCACTAGAGAAGTTCTATGATGTTTAGGTGGTGGTATGGGACGCTATCTAGACATCACAATAGGCTTTGAAGGTGTTAGTGAGAGTCTCTAGGTCTTGTCTAAGACCATTACTTGAATGTACTTTATGTGGTGAATGAGTCCAAGTGAACTAATGAATTAATGACTTAAGTTAAGGAAGTATGTTAAATGAATTAGTACTAACATAGAGTAATTAAGGGTTGTCTAGTTAAGGTGTGAAGGGGGCATAAGAATGCTGACTTCTTATCTGACATAGATAAGTCTTAAGAATGACTCTAGTTAGGTAAGTTGGTTGATTATGTAGACATGAACTAAGCCTTAAGTAGTCTTAAGTATTACTTAGGTAATATTGAATAGGTCACTATGCACGTTATCTTCTTGATTTACTTAAGTATGTCTTTCAATAGTCTTTGGAAGGAGAATGTCATATCACCTATATGTTAATGTGTTAAATGAGAATGATTCTATCTTAGGTAGTCAATAGGATCTGTTAAGTATGTGTGTAACGACCTGTTTAGTCGTTTGAGTAGCAGAATTTATTTTTGGAAAAAAACTGGCTGAATGCGACGGACACCACGACGGACCGTCGTGGGCACGACGGACCGTCGAGGGTGTCCCGTTCCAAAACACTTGGAATTATGAAATTGAGTGTTGAAACTGAGTCTCTGAACTCTGTGATGGACCTGCAGGACGGACCGTCACAGTCACGACGGACCGTCGTGAGCCCCCGTGTCAAAACACTTAGACTCTTGAGAAATTGGTGCTGGGAGCAACTCTCTGTCCGTCGTGACGGAAGTGCAGGACGGACCGTCGTATGCACGACGGACCATCACAGACTCCTTGAAGGAATTTGAGTCCTTGACGAACCTGCGTGACGGACCGTCGCAGGCACGACGGACCGTCACAGGTTCCGTAATCCCAGTCGGGGTCAGAATTCTAGTTAATTTTAAAGGGGTGTTTTGGACTATTCCGGCTTTAATTTATAAAGTTAGTGGGTTAATGTTATTAGTTCAATTCCTTGGGGGTTGAAAGACTAACTTTGAGTAACTTGGTGGGTTGGTTTCATTACTTTTGAAACTTGAAATCTTGTGATTTAGGGTAAGAAGAGGAAGAGATTAGAAAGAAAAAGAGAAGAGAAAGAGAAGAGAAAAGAGGCGCTTGAGAGAGAAGGAGCAAGGATTTCTTGAAGACTTCTTGCTTGAACACAAATCTTTGGTGAAGGTAGGTTATGGTTTATACTATTTGTAGTAAACTCTCAATAGCAAATGATATGTATTGGGTAATCTTGTAAATCCTTCTATATGCTTAATTGTATGATTGTATGAGTATGATTATATGTTTGTGATGAAATAAGCATGATGAAGCTTTTGAACCCTAAATCTTGATGAAACCCTAATTTTACTTGTTATGAGAATTGTGATGCCTTAGTATAAAAGAAGGCTTGATGAACTTTGTATTGTTATTGATAATGCCTTAGTATAAAGAAGGCTTGATGGACTTTGTATTGTTATCGTTAATGCCTTGGTATAAAGAAGGCTTGATGGACTATGTGTTGTATTGATAATGCCTTAGTATAAAGAAGGCTTGATGGACTATGTGTTGTATTGATAATGCCTAGTATAAAGAAGGCTTGATGAATTATGTTATGAGAATTATAATGCCTTAGTATAAAGAAGGCTTGATGAATTATGTTATGAGAATTATAATGCCTTAGTATAAAGAAGGCTTGATGAATTATGTTATGAGAATTATGATGCCTTGGTATAAAAGAAGGCTCGATGAATATGAGGATCGGAGTGCCACGTTCCGGCACCAGGATAGAAATGAGGATCGGAGTGCCACGTCCTGGCACCAGGATAGATATGAGGATCGGAGTGCCACGTTCCGGCACCAGGATAGAAATGAGGATCGGAGTGCCACGTTCCGGCACCAGGATAGAAATGAGGATCGGAGTGCCACGTTCCGGCACCAGGATAGAATATGGATCGGAGTGCCACGTTCCGGCACCGGGATAGAATATGGATCGGAGTGTCACGTACCGACACGAGAGGAATAAATTATGAATCTTGAAAGATGTTAATATGCTAAATCTATGAACCTGTTAATGAGTATGGTTTTGAGGCGTGAGTCCTCCTGGATGAACTTGGTGATATTTATTGATGATTGTAGTATTTGTTGTTACTACATGTTGAGTATTATAGTTGATTTGTGAGATTAACTGATATATACTGTTTTCTATTCTGAGTTGGCCAATGATACCTACTCAGTACGTGTGGTTGTACTGACTCCTACTTGTTTGTTTCTTTCTTGTATTTGTGGAGTGCAGCAACCGTGCCGTCGTCTTCAACTCGATCGCGATTCTAGCCAGTCTTCACTGTACCGGATCTCAGGGTGAGCTATGCTTCTAGCTTGGGCTGGATCTTCTTCTTCTCGTCTTGATGCCTTGAAGTTCCGGCATGGACTAGCTTTAATTTGTTTAACTTCTTAAAATACTCTTAGTTTAGTAATTTGAGGATAGATGTTCTTGTGATGATGACTTCCGGATTTTGGGGATATGTATCGTATTTATTTTTCGTATTGAGTTAAGTCTTCCGCGTGGTATTTGGTTTAATTTATCTGGGTTAGATTGGTTGGTTCGCTCACACAGGAGGGTAGTGTGGGTGCCAGTCGCGTCCCCGATTTGGGTCGTGACAATGTGTGTAAGGGATTGTATCGGCGATCACTTCACAACTCACTCAAGTTCACCTCCTTGGTTGGAAAATCTCATGTTCTTATGTTAATGTCTCTTAAGTGTGTATGTGACTCATCATAAGTAATCTTGAGGGTCGCTTCGGTACATCTAGAGAGGGTGTATGGGAGGTCTCTCTTTGTGTGACTTATGTGAATCTTAGGATAGCTTTGAGTGAGAAGATTTCATGTTAAAGGGTGTTTAAAGTGAAGTGAAGGAATTTCACTGTAATAGTGAATTGTGTTCACTGTACAGTGAACTGAATTCAATGTTATGTTTGCTAAAAATGTGAGTATTTGCTTAAGTGATGTCTTATGTATTTATATGTTGTTAAATGTTGTTCCTATGCTTATAGTATGATGTTTTGATCGAAATTCATGAATAGCATGTGATTTACTAAATTTCCCTTTTAGATGGTTTTTACATGACTTCAATACTTTAAACATCTAATGTGCTAACCCCTTCTTTTCCCTTTTTGACTAATGTGTAGGGAATTGGAAGTCATGATGTGCCATGGAGGATGGACATGTTTCTAAGGCTTGAACATGAAGTATTGGCGATTCTTCATCAATTCGAGGACAATATCCACATGTCCCTTATGTCGTAGACTTTATTTTATTTTCTTCTATGGGATTAGTCCCAAGTGTTGTATACTCTAAAGTTTATATGGTTCAAATAGATTGTTATAATGGTTTAATGTTTTAAATGGAAGTCTTCCTCTTTTGTATTATTTATGAAATAGTTCTTCGTGTGTGAAGAAAGTTTTAAATTCATACCTATTTTAGAATGTTTATTATGCAATGAATGATACAAGAGACATGGACAAGACTTCTTGAAGTCTCATTTTCCATGTGACAACAAAAGGATGCCCCAACTTCTATGGTGTGCTGGCAGGTCGTGACAGAGATGGTGGAAGAGCATAAGGTTTAGGGAGTGTCTTAGTTGTCTTATGAACCACATCTAGATGAGACTTGTTTATAATGTGAAGCGCACCACATTATAAATTGGAGGGTAGTGGGTGCTAGGAAAGTTTCACTTCTTCATTCATCTAATCGGTCCTAAGAACTTTGTATATGGTGTCTTCCTCTCGTTTCCCTTATGTGTTGGTCCCTTGAGGGTGACATTGTGAAGTTAGGGTTGAGGGAGAGAAAAAATGAGATGTGACTAGTGACATGAGGTGTGATAGAAGGTTGTTTTGACTTTAGATTGGTTTGGTTACCTTTTGAAGGGTAGTTAAGTTGGGGAAAAATGGTAATGTATATTGTGAGAATGTGAAGGAGTAGTCGTTAAGATAGTTCGATGTTGTTTAAGACCCCAACCATTGGAGGGGAGGAGATGAGATTTGAAAAAAAAAGGTGAGTTCTCCTAGTAAGGGGGATTTAATGGTTAGATAATGAGACCGTTGAGATTCCTTAGTCACTATGAGGTAGACCTTGGTAAGAAAGTATTAGTATGGTTTAATGGTGATTTGACGGAGTTCCTTGTAGTAGATGTTATGTTGACCTCAGAATGGGTTTCTCCAAAGTGGGGGAGTGTGGTAAAAGTATGGTTGTTGGGAGTGAAATACCCTTAACCTTCCATTATGTGTTCATTAAAGCCTAAACGAAAAATTTCTTGGTAACTTTATTGTATAGGATTCTTTTGTGGAAGATGAGTTCCAATTATTCTCCGTATTATCTGTATGTTTGATTGAAGTTCTGTTAAAAGAGAACATGCGTTTTCATGTATGGTATCTTCCTCATGATTCATGTGAATCAAGTATAGGTTTATAATTGTTTCCTATAGTGAATGTTGAGCATGTCTAAGTGATTTTCTGAGATTGATTGTGTTGTAAGATGTGTTTTTATGATGTTACTTTGCATATTAGCTTGTTTATATCATGAATCTCCTAAAAGTTGAATTTTTTAAAAAAACATTTCTCAATTCATGTAGCACTGCAGTCACTGTAATACTTTTCAACATTTGACTAGTTGATTCTTTTGTATAAAATTGTTGTAATGTTGTTAGAACTAATGTATATAAGCATGATATTGTATATAAAATGAGATTTTTTCTATTTGGAATGAAGCATGCGAGTTTCGTAGCATGATGAGTTATAGAATTGTCTTCTAGTTTCTTATTGTGTTAAGAGTCTCTAGATTTTGTGAAATTGATGTTTTCTTCTTGATTATGTTCTATATAATATGGTCATGAGTTGCTAATTGAGTCTCTATACTTGGGAGTTTTCGGAGAGTTACAAGTGTTATTCGAGGACGAATATTGTCCAAGTGGGGGAGAATGTAAGATCTCAAAAATGACATAGGTAAAGATAGAGCCTAACATGATTGTTATTATGGTCAAAGGTCCTAAAATTATTTGTAATGTAGGTTTGAGGCAGTGTCTAAGAGTGTAGGTGCATTCGAAGTCAAACATTAAGGGACGACCAAGACGTTCGATGACTAAGTGACCTATGTGCCTCATATGTGGTTTTATGTATTTATATGTGATTCATTAGTTTTTAAGATTCATAAATGAGTTTTTATAGTGTATATAGACAGTGTGTCAGGTTTTGTGAAGTTAAAGGTCAAACGTCCATGACGTTCGAAAGGCTTTCCTTGAAATGACCTTGTGTATCTATATATGTTTTGTCGAGTTTTACGTGTTCGTTTTGGATGAAACTTACATGGTAAGGTCCGGATACGACTCCATGTAGGGCCCACAAATGGCCTTAAAGAAGAACCCCAACATTAAAGCTTAACACTTCTATATAGTGGCGATCGACGACCCAAATGATGGCCGATCGGCCAGTCAACGACCCGTCAATGAGTCACATTGATGGAGACACTTGTATTGAAGGTTGAGGAGTGGCAGGTACAACCCACGAGACCCCCATCGACGGGACGTGGATGAGACAACAGACCATCGATGCATCCTTTGATTGGCTGTGTGTTTCCTGCCAGTTTTCTTTTAACTTAAGGGGCATATTTGTAAATTCACCCAAAGTATTTTTAAGTGTGAGGACAGTTGTTTTGATTTTTTATTGATATCTTAACAGTATGTAAGTCATTACACTCTCATTATAACCCTAACACCTAAATTAAAACATATTCCCTTCAACAGTTTCTCCAAAAACCTCCAAGTGAGTGAAAAGTGAAGATAGAACTTGAAGATGGGTTTTAAATGGAGTTTCTTCTTCTATTAGATTTGTATTCTTCAAATAAGTTATGGGAGTTCTTCATCTAAGACTTGATATCACCTTATATCCAATTTCAAAGATGATTTTCAAAGAGTTCAATAAGATGAAAAATACCAATTTCTACTCTAAGTATTGGGTTCTTGCATAAATGGTTTCCAAACGTTTATATATGATAAAATTTATGTATAATTTATGTTTTCCGATGAAATTATCCATGAAACCTTTATCTTCTCAAATCTCTAAATTTCACTAAAATATGGGGGAATTGATTATTCTTTGATATTCATGAATTCATGTGTAGATTGTTATATGCTTTTGGTTCATGTATAGATTATGGTTTATTTTTTTATAGGAGGTTTCAATTTGATCAATTGAGTACTGAATATTCTTAGATCTATTGAATGTTATACTTATTGAATTGATATTTACATTAGGTTTATGATTACTAATCTAATTTTCTATGAGCTATCTAATGATGCAATACTTACATTCAATTGATATCAAGGTTGTATTAGATTGATAAGTATGCAATTAATTTTCCTATTTTCATTGATTATTGATATAATTGTATTGAATTGTTTATTATTCGATTATTTAGCTTTTGAATCGAAGTTGTTAGATGGAGTGGGGGTATGCTGACCTAATTCCTTTTATTTCTTGTTAATTAGACTTCAGTTATGTTGTGTTTGGTATTATCCACTTATAATGGCGGCGATATCTCAATTGATGAGGCCTTGTCGGCGTTACATTATGCAATATGATGATCATGGACTTATCGGCACTACTGGAGGTACTTTGATGTTTTGTATAGTTTTATATGAAATATAAGTATATCTATCTATATGTGAAGTAATGTGAAAGTATGTGTTCTTTCTATATAGGTTAGGAAATCATGTAGACTATGACTATGTGCTTCTATGTGTAGTCATAGGGTTGATGCATGGTTTTTCATACTTGACTATATGGGTCTATAGTAGTTATATTGATGATTATGTGGTAGTGTTTAAGATGACTCAAAGATGATACTGGTTACTCCTATGTGCCTGTAGAATGATTAGAGATATGTATTAAGGTGAAGTATGCCTGTAGAATGCTTGTATGAATATGAATATGTAATATCTTGTTAGGATGCTATAGTCTCTTAGTATGGAATGTATGAAATATATGTGATCTTGAATTATGTTAAGACGGTCTTTTATGTGAAATCTTGAACCTAGTGGTAAGGTCATGTATGTTGAAGTCAAAAGTCTTAATAGTATCCTTCAAGTAAAGGAATGATGCAATTAAGGTTAATTGGATGGAACGACATCACATTAGTCCTTAGGAAAGTCGTTATAAATTTCTTGTCGCCATTGGAACGTTGCCCTAAGAGGACCTCTTTGGTAGGGTAAATGTGATTGGGTTATGGACTTGTTATGGAACCCTCTTATATGAACCTTTAATGTGAATTACTCTATGAGAACGAAGGCTAGAACTTAGTGAGTATGATAAGGGAAGTAGTTCTAGTTATGTATGAGACTAGAATACAAAACACGCCCTTCATATTCCTTAACCTTGTGCCTACATGAGATGTGCCTTGTTCTACCCTGGGCAAGTAGAAGACCCTCATCGGAGTAGGTTAGAACTAAGGATTCCATGCTTTTCTAACATAGTTTATGTCAGTTATTGCATATTCTCACTATATGGGATACTTACTAGCACTAGAGATGTTCAATGAAGTTTAGGTGGTGGTATGAGACGCTATGTAGCCATTGCATAATAGACTTTGAAGGTGTTAGTGAGAGTCCCTAGGTGTCTAAGACCATTACATGAATGTCCTTTATGTGGTGAATGAGTCCTAAATGAACTAATGAGTTAATGACATAAGTTAAGGAAGTATGTTAAATGAATTAGTACTTATCTAGAGTAATTAAGGCTTGTCTAGTTAAGTTGTGAAAGGGGAATAGGAATGGTCACTTCTTATCTTACCTAGATAAGTCTTTAGAATGAATCTAGTTAGGGAAGTTGGTAGATTTTGTAGACATAATCTAAGCCTTACGTAGTCTTAAGGATTATTTTGGTAATCTTTAACAAGTCACAATGGACGTTATCTTCTTAATTTACTTAAGTAAGTCTTTCGATAACCTTTTGAAGGAGAATATCATATAACCTATATGTTAATGTGTTAATGAGAATAATTCTATATTAGGTAGTCTATAGGATCTCTTAAGTGTATGCTTAAGGTATTGTATGGGCAGTCGCTTCACAACTCACTCATGTGAACCTTGGAGTCATCTTGGTAGGAAAATATCATGTTCTTTGTTAATGTCTCTTTAGTGTGTATGTGACTGATTATAAGTAATGTTGAGGGCCTTTTAGGAACATCTAGAGAGAGTGTATGGGTGGTCTCTCTCTGTATGACTTAAGTGAATTTTAAGATAGCCTTGAGTGTGAAGATTACATGCTAAAGGTTGTTTAAAATGAATTGAAGAAGCTTCACTGTAACAGTGAATTGAGTTCACTGTACAGTGAAGTGAATTCAGTGTAATGTGTGCTAAAAATGTGATTATTTGCTTAACTGATTTGTTATGCATTTCTAAGTTGTTAAAAATTTTGTTCTTATGCTTATAGTATAATGTTTTAATCGAAATTCATGAAAAATATGTGATTTACCGAATGTCCCCTTTTCATGATTTTTTGCATGGCTTCCATAATTAGTACATATAATTTTCTAACCCCTTCCTTTCCTTTTTGACTAAAGTATAGGGAATCGCAAGTCTTGTTGTGCCATGGAGGATGGATAGGTTTTTAAGTCTTGAAGATGAAGTATTGGTGAGTACTCATCGATTCGAGGCCAATATCTACATGTCCCTTATGTCATAGACTTTATTTTATTTTCTTGTTTGGGATTTTTCCCAAGTGTTGTATACTGTAAAGTTTAGATGGTTCAAGTAGATTATTGTAAAGGTTTAATGTTTCAAATGTATGTCTTACAGTTGTATAATGTGTATGAAAAGGTTCTTCGTGTGTGAAGAGAGTTTTAAATTCTTACCAATTTTAGAATGTCCATTATGCAATGAATGATACGAGAGGCTCATAAGAAACTTCTTGAAGTCTCATTTGTCGTGGGACTATACAAGGATGCCCTAACTTCTAAGGTGTACTTGCGGTTCGTGACAGTTTGATCTTCTAAGGACGTGTATAGAATTGTACGAACTCGTTATGAAGATGACTTCTATCATATGATATTAAGTATATGATATGATGAAGAATGAATGTGCATAGTTTCTTGGAGTGTTGATATGAAAGGATTGCTCATATACGTATACATATAAACTTATGCATTGATATATGTACGTGTGTGACATTTTGTGTTATGTGAGAGTTTTGATCACATATATGTATACACAAACACACATGAATGATTATCTAGTCAATAGAGGAGCCTTGGAAAGTGTACTCAAGTGTATCCTAAACTAGATAGTACCAACACATTTGCTATGCCCATGTGAAAGGATCTTCTCACGTGATTTAGGTTGATGAAGTTTCATATATGTCCTCTGAGATAAGAATATGAGGGGATGAATCTCCTAAGCATATATATTATAAAGTAATGTCATTGAAGGCTTTTAATAAAGGGAACTTAGCTTAGAACCGAGTGAACTTGAATATGATTGTGTGTCCCTTTGCAATGTGGAAATGAAGGTCTACCATAAATCTCATGAGGTGTATAACAACAATGTGTCAATATGCATAAATAAGGTTCACATAAGTGAATAACCATAATGCCCCATCATGGCATGAAGAGGGTTTTCACATGTAACATAACTATCCTTGAAACATAGGATCTAACAATGTGATATCACATAGTATGCTAGCATGTGTTAATGTTCTACCTTGGCTAGGTAGGAACACCTTCCATTGGTGTAAGACACTACAACACTAAATTCTATGTTTAGTACCATGGTCCTAGTGTCGGTTAGGGCTATAGTTTCCCTAAAGTAAAACTGACAATGAAAGTAAATAAATAGGATCCTTACTAGGAGGACTTAAGGGAGGTTACTTATGAAACATGGAAGTAATGTACCCATCAAGACATTACACAAGTTGCTCCTTAGGAAGTCCTAGGAAGGTGACCTAATGTGTATGTTTATGATTATGTCCATATTCATGGTATGGTAGTATTTTTCTACTTATTATGAAGATGTTCATGGTATGAACCTATGAGATGTGATCTTATCCTTATATGTACTATGTTTGTATAAATGACTATATAATGAACGTCTTGTATTGACTTGAATGAAGTTCCTTCACTTACTTGTTGAATAAGGTTAGTGGTCGCATGAAGGGTTTACTAAGAATGTGTGGGGTTATAGATCTTCACATGTGCATTGCACTAGTACACTAAGATAGGGGTCATGAACACGGTCTAATGATGACGTATGTGAAGTGAAGTAAATATAGGTGTAAGTTGGTGTAGCTTACTTTAATATTCCTATGGCCTTAACCTAAATGTGTCTTTGATAGGTTGTACTTGTATGATGATATGTGATGACTTATCTAGGTTATATGTACGCTTTATTGTAACCTTAAGGTCATACATTGCACCAAGTATCACTAGAGGGTTACTTGGGAAGTAAATGAATAAAAGAAAATAATTCTCACTGTAAACGTAAAAGAGGTTACTGTAATGTAACTCAATTATTACTTAAATTCTATATTTGATATTATGTAATGTTTGGTCTTTGAATAGGTTTATATGAAGTATGTGAATGATATAAATGCAATTGTATAAATGTTTTATAAAGATTTACTCAAATAGACATGAAGTATGATATAAAGGAAATGTCCCTTTTAAATGCATGTTTTTGCATGGTTGTCATACTTAGTGCATTCTTGAACTAATCCCATTCTTCTCTAATTTTTACAAAAAGTGTAGGTTATGGATTGTTAAAGGAATTGTTGAATGGTGAAGAACTAGATAGATGATCCCCAAGCTCAATGAAAGGAATCCTTAAGTTCAAGGATCTCATACTTATCGCTTTACTCTAAAGTGTATAAGGTTGTTCTTCAGTTTATGTTTTAAGGGTCGTGCCCCTAATGTACTCTAATGTTGTTGACTCTAAGATTTTAAAGAGTCTTAAGGTCTAAAAATGTGTTTTGACTTATTCTATATATATATATATATATATATATATATATATATATATATATATATATATGTGTGTGTGTGTGTGTGTGTGTGTGTGTGTGTGTGTGTGTGTGTGTGTTTGTGTGTGTGTGTGTGTGTGTGTGTCTGTGTGTGAAGTAAATTTTCTAACATATGATGAACTATAAAATGTTTTAAATTTTCCTCTAAATTTACTTTGTCAATTATATTAATGATAACTATGGGCTGGTATACCACCTCTGAGAGGTCAAGTACGCCATGTTACTTCTAGGGGTCCTCCTTGGTTGTGAGAAACGTGATATCAGAGCATGAGGTTTATTAAAGTGGTTTAGGGTACAAGAAGTCTCATATTTCATTGTCTAGTAGAGTCCTGTATCATTGGTGGTGAGTCGCAACACATCAAATGGTACGAGAGGTTATAGGACGATAAAGTTTTCCTTCTTCATCTATCTCATATTGTGCCATAAAAATTAACTATATAAGATCTCTATCTTGTGTTTTCTTGTGCGGTTGTGTTTTTAGATTTGATTGCTTGGATGAGATTATACTCTATGCTTGAGGGAGAAAATATGAGTTTAAATACATATCTTGGTTTTATGGTTTGAATGAGTATGTGTGAAAGTGAATTTTGGAATATTTTGATGATGTGATGCCAATTATGGGTATATATGATTTTTTTGTGAAATAGCACGTTATATTGAGAAATTAATGTTACGATATAGTTAAAACATGTTAGAAGTTATTATAATTAAAATGAGTTCTTTTGGAATGATATGTTACTATACGTTTTGTCATGATGGTAGCCTTATGATATGATTTTTACTTGAAATGCTTAGTGACTACCTACGAAAGCATGCTACCCTAAGAATATGTACTTAAAGGTGTTCAATGTTTCCCTTTCTATATATAGTCCTTGATAAGTTTCCTAGTATGGATTGGAGTTCTTTGTATAAACTTGATCCTAGGTGTGATGATTAGTATGCTTGTCTTGGTAAAGTCTTGTATGTCATATTGTCAGGCTTTTCCCATCAATTGCTTAAATGTTGCATTTTATAATTTTGAAGCATGTTCACTGTAATACTTGACAACTTACTGTAATATTTTTAGGAAACCAACTAAATTGTTCATTGATTTTTCGGTCTAACTAATAAAGATCTTTGTTGATTTAATTAACTAAAGTCTATGTGCATTGAAGTATGAGTGCCTAATTGCTTCTTGAGTGTTGTTGAAATCTTCCTAAGTGTGACTTAAAGAGTAGTTCCAAAATAAAATCTTAATGAATTAATAAGTAATGACCATGTTATGATTAGGAGAAGCATGTTCCTCCTACGAACAAGCTAAGATCTTTTGTGTTTGATGCCTTAAAGAGTTTCTTTCTTGTGTGCATTGAGTTATAAAATAATTTTATGAGGTAATAAATTTGATGTTTCTCCCTATGATGCATTGAATTCCTTGTTGTGATTAAAGTATTCTCAATATCATTCGAGGACGAACGTTCCCAAGTGGGGATATTGTAAGACCCCCAAAATGATTTAGGGTGTCTACATTCTAACATGTTCGTATTAAGGCTCAAAGGTCCCAAAATGAATTATATATGGTTTAGAGGCAGTGTGAAAATTTTGAGGTGATTTGGAAGTCAAACGTCTAGGGAAAATTAAGACGTTAGACGACTAGTCACCTATGTGCCTCACATCAATTTCATCGAAAACGAACACATAAAACTCGATGAAACATCCTAAGAAACGTCATGGACGTTCTTTGAAGTTGGACCTCAAAACATCATGAAACATGACACATTGCCGATAAACACTGTTATAACTCATATAAGGACCTCATAAAATCATGAAAGGATCATAAGCACATAAAACACACATGAAGAACATAGG
Source organism: Solanum chilense (assembly GCA_032847665.1). Lineage (NCBI taxonomy): Eukaryota > Viridiplantae > Streptophyta > Magnoliopsida > Solanales > Solanaceae > Solanum > Solanum chilense. The sequence goes on from CM064970.1 coordinate 40,690,035, forward strand.
TGACTAGTTGTCGACCAACTTGTTCTTCCCTTGACGCTTCACTTCTAATTCACCTAAATCTTTGGAATCTTCCTCATTACCTCAGTATAAATTTTTTAGGACCTTAGACCCCAATGAGAAACATTTTAGGCTCTACTTTTACCTATATTTTTTTTAGAGGTATGAGAATCTCTCCCACTTGGACAACATTCGTCCTCGAATGACACTTGCCACACTCTGAAAATTTCCAATAGCAAATATTCAACTAAAAGCTCATAAATCTACCACATAATACATTTCACAATGCACAATTTAGGAGAAAACGTCAATTTTGCATAATCAAGAGATTCATAACACAAAACGAAGCTAGAAATAAATCTACGACTCATCATGACATAAGAATCACATCCTTCATTCCAACTAGCAAAACATCCTTTCATATTTATTATCATGATCATATACATAATTTCTACGCACATTACATTAATTTTCAACCAAAGAACAAATTAGCCAATTTTTTTCTAAAAATGTTATAGTGAGCTAAATTTCCTGGCAGTGAACATGCTTAAAAATTCCAAAAATGCAACATTTAGACAATTGAGGATAGGAACATGCTAATATGCAATAAAAAACCATATAAACTAATTTTACACATAATAATAATAATATCATGAAATACACAATGCAAGGAATCAATAAAGTTCAATTCCAACAAGACTCCTAAACACCATGCACATGCTACATGCTTCTATGACCATCTAGCCTATTTACTAACCATATTCCCCAACTTAGAAGGAACTCATAACACTAAAGAAATAAATATAATAATTTACAATCATCAACATCACCCTAATCCGGCTTTGATCCTCTAGAGTGCATAGAAACGGTTGTTCTTTGGAGCATCATTTCCCAGTGTATTAGGAAGAACTTGCTTAGCCTCTCTAGTAGGAAAATCCATCCCTTTTTCTCCATCTTTAACACATCCAAATCATTTCCCGGTACCCAATAGGCATTCCTCATACTGCCTCTTTCCACAAGTAGCACATGTAGGCTTGCCAACTTGGGAACCTTTACCTTTCTCAAGTTTCACCTTAGCACCCCTAGGTTCATCTTGAGTTGAAACCTTCTTCTTGAACCTAGGTTGGCTTTGATCATTTCACCCACTTCTCTTCAAGTTTCTAGCAATCCTACAAATCTTAGACTCCTCAATGGATTGAGTATAAACCATAAATCTAGATAGGGTCATATCATCGTGGAGCATGGACGTACGACATTCTTCTTTCACTAGGTCGGCGACCCCGGTCACAAACATACTCATCTCATCCCTAGGGTTAGACCATAAGGATGGGGCATATCTAGACAACATAGTTATCTTCAATGAGTATTTCTCCACACTTATATTGCCTTGCTATAGATTGATAAACTCCCCCACCTTCACCTCCCTCCTCTCACGGGGAAAGTATTTTCCTATGAAATCCTCTTTAATTCCTCCACTCAATAGGACCCGACTCAACCGGCCTATTATTTTTCCATTGAGTGTACCACACTTGAGAAACCTCCCTCAGTTGATACAAAGCTAAGTCCTCCTTCTCCCTATAGGTCACCCCATGGCACTCAAAACCTTATATTCTCAATGTAAGAATTCTTAGGGATCCTGTCCCCTCTTAGAGCCAACATATATAGGAGGGTTCATCCTCAAAAAATCTCTCAATCTAGATGTCACAGTGCTCTCCCCAACATCTACTCTAGTCTCAATACCCATATTCACATGAGTAGTCAAGGATCGGGCTAAAATAAGTAAAGCCTCTCTAATTTCCATATTAGTATCTCCGGGGGATCCACTAGAACATCATTACCTCCACCCAGAATAGGGACTTGATTTCCTTGAGCACCTTGAGACCCTTGGGCACCTTGAAGAACTTCCTCAACTTAAGGAGGTCTACCATAAATCTCATGAGGTGTATAACAACAATGTGTCAATATGCATAAATAAGGTTCACATAAGTGAATAACCATAATGCCCCATCATGGCATGAAGAGGGTTTTCACATGTAACATAACTATCCTTGAAACATAGGATCTAACAATGTGATATCACATAGTATGCTAGCATGTGTTAATGTTCTACCTTGGCTAGGTAGGAACACCTTCCATTGGTGTAAGACACTACAACACTAAATTCTATGTTTAGTACCATGGTCCTAGTGTCGGTTAGGGCTATAGTTTCCCTAAAGTAAAACTGACAATGAAAGTAAATAAATAGGATCCTTACTAGGAGGACTTAAGGGAGGTTACTTATGAAACATGGAAGTAATGTACCCATCAAGACATTACACAAGTTGCTCCTTAGGAAGTCCTAGGAAGGTGACCTAATGTGTATGTTTATGATTATGTCCATATTCATGGTATGGTAGTATTTTTCTACTTATTATGAAGATGTTCATGGTATGAACCTATGAGATGTGATCTTATCCTTATATGTACTATGTTTGTATAAATGACTATATAATGAACGTCTTGTATTGACTTGAATGAAGTTCCTTCACTTACTTGTTGAATAAGGTTAGTGGTCGCATGAAGGGTTTACTAAGAATGTGTGGGGTTATAGATCTTCACATGTGCATTGCACTAGTACACTAAGATAGGGGTCATGAACACGGTCTAATGATGACGTATGTGAAGTGAAGTAAATATAGGTGTAAGTTGGTGTAGCTTACTTTAATATTCCTATGGCCTTAACCTAAATGTGTCTTTGATAGGTTGTACTTGTATGATGATATGTGATGACTTATCTAGGTTATATGTACGCTTTATTGTAACCTTAAGGTCATACATTGCACCAAGTATCACTAGAGGGTTACTTGGGAAGTAAATGAATAAAAGAAAATAATTCTCACTGTAAACGTAAAAGAGGTTACTGTAATGTAACTCAATTATTACTTAAATTCTATATTTGATATTATGTAATGTTTGGTCTTTGAATAGGTTTATATGAAGTATGTGAATGATATAAATGCAATTGTATAAATGTTTTATAAAGATTTACTCAAATAGACATGAAGTATGATATAAAGGAAATGTCCCTTTTAAATGCATGTTTTTGCATGGTTGTCATACTTAGTGCATTCTTGAACTAATCCCATTCTTCTCTAATTTTTACAAAAAGTGTAGGTTATGGATTGTTAAAGGAATTGTTGAATGGTGAAGAACTAGATAGATGATCCCCAAGCTCAATGAAAGGAATCCTTAAGTTCAAGGATCTCATACTTATCGCTTTACTCTAAAGTGTATAAGGTTGTTCTTCAGTTTATGTTTTAAGGGTCGTGCCCCTAATGTACTCTAATGTTGTTGACTCTAAGATTTTAAAGAGTCTTAAGGTCTAAAAATGTGTTTTGACTTATTCTATATATATATATATATATATATATATATATATATATATATATATATATATGTGTGTGTGTGTGTGTGTGTGTGTGTGTGTGTGTGTGTGTGTGTGTGTTTGTGTGTGTGTGTGTGTGTGTGTGTCTGTGTGTGAAGTAAATTTTCTAACATATGATGAACTATAAAATGTTTTAAATTTTCCTCTAAATTTACTTTGTCAATTATATTAATGATAACTATGGGCTGGTATACCACCTCTGAGAGGTCAAGTACGCCATGTTACTTCTAGGGGTCCTCCTTGGTTGTGAGAAACGTGATATCAGAGCATGAGGTTTATTAAAGTGGTTTAGGGTACAAGAAGTCTCATATTTCATTGTCTAGTAGAGTCCTGTATCATTGGTGGTGAGTCGCAACACATCAAATGGTACGAGAGGTTATAGGACGATAAAGTTTTCCTTCTTCATCTATCTCATATTGTGCCATAAAAATTAACTATATAAGATCTCTATCTTGTGTTTTCTTGTGCGGTTGTGTTTTTAGATTTGATTGCTTGGATGAGATTATACTCTATGCTTGAGGGAGAAAATATGAGTTTAAATACATATCTTGGTTTTATGGTTTGAATGAGTATGTGTGAAAGTGAATTTTGGAATATTTTGATGATGTGATGCCAATTATGGGTATATATGATTTTTTTGTGAAATAGCACGTTATATTGAGAAATTAATGTTACGATATAGTTAAAACATGTTAGAAGTTATTATAATTAAAATGAGTTCTTTTGGAATGATATGTTACTATACGTTTTGTCATGATGGTAGCCTTATGATATGATTTTTACTTGAAATGCTTAGTGACTACCTACGAAAGCATGCTACCCTAAGAATATGTACTTAAAGGTGTTCAATGTTTCCCTTTCTATATATAGTCCTTGATAAGTTTCCTAGTATGGATTGGAGTTCTTTGTATAAACTTGATCCTAGGTGTGATGATTAGTATGCTTGTCTTGGTAAAGTCTTGTATGTCATATTGTCAGGCTTTTCCCATCAATTGCTTAAATGTTGCATTTTATAATTTTGAAGCATGTTCACTGTAATACTTGACAACTTACTGTAATATTTTTAGGAAACCAACTAAATTGTTCATTGATTTTTCGGTCTAACTAATAAAGATCTTTGTTGATTTAATTAACTAAAGTCTATGTGCATTGAAGTATGAGTGCCTAATTGCTTCTTGAGTGTTGTTGAAATCTTCCTAAGTGTGACTTAAAGAGTAGTTCCAAAATAAAATCTTAATGAATTAATAAGTAATGACCATGTTATGATTAGGAGAAGCATGTTCCTCCTACGAACAAGCTAAGATCTTTTGTGTTTGATGCCTTAAAGAGTTTCTTTCTTGTGTGCATTGAGTTATAAAATAATTTTATGAGGTAATAAATTTGATGTTTCTCCCTATGATGCATTGAATTCCTTGTTGTGATTAAAGTATTCTCAATATCATTCGAGGACGAACGTTCCCAAGTGGGGATATTGTAAGACCCCCAAAATGATTTAGGGTGTCTACATTCTAACATGTTCGTATTAAGGCTCAAAGGTCCCAAAATGAATTATATATGGTTTAGAGGCAGTGTGAAAATTTTGAGGTGATTTGGAAGTCAAACGTCTAGGGAAAATTAAGACGTTAGACGACTAGTCACCTATGTGCCTCACATCAATTTCATCGAAAACGAACACATAAAACTCGATGAAACATCCTAAGAAACGTCATGGACGTTCTTTGAAGTTGGACCTCAAAACATCATGAAACATGACACATTGCCGATAAACACTGTTATAACTCATATAAGGACCTCATAAAATCATGAAAGGATCATAAGCACATAAAACACACATGAAGAACATAGGTGACTAGTTGTCGACCAACTTGTTCTTCCCTTGACGCTTCACTTCTAATTCACCTAAATCTTTGGAATCTTCCTCATTACCTCAGTATAAATTTTTTAGGACCTTAGACCCCAATGAGAAACATTTTAGGCTCTACTTTTACCTATATTTTTTTTAGAGGTATGAGAATCTCTCCCACTTGGACAACATTCGTCCTCGAATGACACTTGCCACACTCTGAAAATTTCCAATAGCAAATATTCAACTAAAAGCTCATAAATCTACCACATAATACATTTCACAATGCACAATTTAGGAGAAAACGTCAATTTTGCATAATCAAGAGATTCATAACACAAAACGAAGCTAGAAATAAATCTACGACTCATCATGACATAAGAATCACATCCTTCATTCCAACTAGCAAAACATCCTTTCATATTTATTATCATGATCATATACATAATTTCTACGCACATTACATTAATTTTCAACCAAAGAACAAATTAGCCAATTTTTTTCTAAAAATGTTATAGTGAGCTAAATTTCCTGGCAGTGAACATGCTTAAAAATTCCAAAAATGCAACATTTAGACAATTGAGGATAGGAACATGCTAATATGCAATAAAAAACCATATAAACTAATTTTACACATAATAATAATAATATCATGAAATACACAATGCAAGGAATCAATAAAGTTCAATTCCAACAAGACTCCTAAACACCATGCACATGCTACATGCTTCTATGACCATCTAGCCTATTTACTAACCATATTCCCCAACTTAGAAGGAACTCATAACACTAAAGAAATAAATATAATAATTTACAATCATCAACATCACCCTAATCCGGCTTTGATCCTCTAGAGTGCATAGAAACGGTTGTTCTTTGGAGCATCATTTCCCAGTGTATTAGGAAGAACTTGCTTAGCCTCTCTAGTAGGAAAATCCATCCCTTTTTCTCCATCTTTAACACATCCAAATCATTTCCCGGTACCCAATAGGCATTCCTCATACTGCCTCTTTCCACAAGTAGCACATGTAGGCTTGCCAACTTGGGAACCTTTACCTTTCTCAAGTTTCACCTTAGCACCCCTAGGTTCATCTTGAGTTGAAACCTTCTTCTTGAACCTAGGTTGGCTTTGATCATTTCACCCACTTCTCTTCAAGTTTCTAGCAATCCTACAAATCTTAGACTCCTCAATGGATTGAGTATAAACCATAAATCTAGATAGGGTCATATCATCGTGGAGCATGGACGTACGACATTCTTCTTTCACTAGGTCGGCGACCCCGGTCACAAACATACTCATCTCATCCCTAGGGTTAGACCATAAGGATGGGGCATATCTAGACAACATAGTTATCTTCAATGAGTATTTCTCCACACTTATATTGCCTTGCTATAGATTGATAAACTCCCCCACCTTCACCTCCCTCCTCTCACGGGGAAAGTATTTTCCTATGAAATCCTCTTTAATTCCTCCACTCAATAGGACCCGACTCAACCGGCCTATTATTTTTCCATTGAGTGTACCACACTTGAGAAACCTCCCTCAGTTGATACAAAGCTAAGTCCTCCTTCTCCCTATAGGTCACCCCATGGCACTCAAAACCTTATATTCTCAATGTAAGAATTCTTAGGGATCCTGTCCCCTCTTAGAGCCAACATATATAGGAGGGTTCATCCTCAAAAAATCTCTCAATCTAGATGTCACAGTGCTCTCCCCAACATCTACTCTAGTCTCAATACCCATATTCACATGAGTAGTCAAGGATCGGGCTAAAATAAGTAAAGCCTCTCTAATTTCCATATTAGTATCTCCGGGGGATCCACTAGAACATCATTACCTCCACCCAGAATAGGGACTTGATTTCCTTGAGCACCTTGAGACCCTTGGGCACCTTGAAGAACTTCCTCAACTTAAGGAGGAATCTCCTCATTCAAATCATTCTCCTAAACTCTACTAGTTGGTGTCGTCCTTATATTAATCTCCTATAACACAAGTAAAACAATAAGAAAAGAATTCTCAAAGCTTCTAAATCTCTACAGCACCACACATGAATAGAAAAGAAGGTAAAACTATATCGTTCTATATCATCTCGCTCATAGATGTGTCGTGACTCACACCGATGGTCAAGACTCTACTAGACATGACATTATGGGACTTTTAGATTCCGAAGACCACTTTCATAACCGATACTCTTATACCATGTTTGTCACGACCCGCACCCATACCCTAGAATATAGGGCATTCTTAGGTCGTGGCATGACCTACTTGACCTCTCGAAGGTCTGGTACAATCCCTTTCATAACGTTCATCGCATATACATATATGCAATGTAGTGCGGAATGAAAACTTTTCACAACTTTCGAATAGTATTGAAAAAACTCTTTCATATAAAAACGATAAGAAATACTAAGTCTAATATCATAAAATCCATTACAAAAAAATACTTGGGACACGACCCATACAACAGAAAAATAGTACTACTAAGTTTATTACAATGCTTTGAAATAAGAAATCAAAAGTCATCTATGCCCTCGAGTCAAACGAAGACATACTTCAAACTTGCTTGAAAGATCCTATAATCCAATCTTCGCTCCCAAAAAGACCTTCACCTTTGAATTGATTTAAAGATAGATTGAAGTATGGAATAAGTACAATCACATGTACTTAGTATGGCGTAGTGCATAAAAATCATGATAACAGACATTCAATGGAAATATGCTCTTTTTGATCAAAACATCATAGTATCAACATAATAACAACATTTAACACCTTAGAAACACATAAGATAACACTTAAACATTCTATCACAATTTAAGGACATTATAGTGAACTATGTCACTGTTACTATGAATTAATCCACTGGTACAGTGAAGTTCTTGAACTTCACAGTGAACCCTTTAAAACATGCAACCTTCTCACTAGAAGTAATCCTACGACTCGCTTATGTGAGACAAAGAGAGACAGCCCATACACCATTTCTAAGCACACCTAAATGATCGTTATGACTACCTATAATAAGATAAATACAGTTAAAATACACCAAACACACAACATGAGATCCTTTAGACTATCTATAGTAAGATCGTACTTACTTCATACAATAGCATATATATAATATGAAATTCATCTCACAAAGGTTATAAAAAGACTTACTTAAGTAATTAAAGAAGAGAAGCCCTATCCACCCTCTCAAAGATTACAAAAAAATCCATAAGACTTCCTAAGTTTACTTTCTGTGTACTGAATCAACTAACTTTCCTATCATAATTCATTCTTAAGACTTACCTAGGTAAGACATGAAGTGACCATTCATTTGCCCCCTTTACACCTTAACTAGACAACCCTTAACTACTCTAGGTAAGTACTTATTCATATAACATGCTTCCTAAGTTAAGTCATTACCTTCATTAGTTCATTTAAGAGACATTCATCACATATAAGGACATTGAAGTAATGGTCTTGGAGATGATGTAGGGACTTACTCACTAACATCTTCAAAACCTATTGTGCAATATCTAGATAGCGTCCCATACCACCACCAAAACTTCATAGAACTTCTCCAACACTAGTAGGTATACCATATGATGATAATAAGAAATAAATTACATAGACCATGCTATCTAAGCATGGAATTCGGAGTTGGAACATACTCCGATGGAGTCTGTTCTACTTGCAAATTGTAGACTTGGACACATCCCATGTAGGCACATTGTTAAAGAATATGAAGGGTTCTTTTAACTCTAGCCTCATTCTTAACTAGAGATACTTCCCTTACTATACTCACTCGGTTCTAGCCTTTGTTCTCATAGAGTAATTCACATAAAGGGCCATATGAAGAGGTTCATATCTAGTTTAGAACCATATTACATTCACCCTACCAAATAGGTCCCCCAGGGATGCCTTTAAATGTTGAAAAGGACAGATTAATTATTTTCCTAGGGATCATTTCATGTCATTCCAGCCAACCAACCTTAAAACTACCATTCATAAAAGAAGGATACCGTTACGGCTTTCGACTTCAAGGATATCACGACCTTACAAATAGGTTGAATATTCCACATAAAGGACCTTCTTAGAAACATTCAACATCACATATAAGTTATGTATACAATACTAAGAGGGTTTAGCATCCTATGTAAGGAAGTCACATTCTCATTATACATGTATGAAGTAAACGACACAAGTCTGCTAAAACAAGATACACACTTCACATATAGCATGTCATTCTAGAAGAAAATAGGAATAACAAACATCATATTTAGGTCACCCTATTCACTATTACAATATATCAATAACCATCATAATATTTATGTAACCATTTAGAGGAATCATGCATTAACTCTGACACTACACACATAAGGACATAGTCATAGTCTAACATGATCACCTAAGAACATCAATAGGTGGACATATACTTTATCCTTAATAACAAATGGAGATGATCATACTTCATATAAATAACCTACACAACCATGATAACATATCATGTAGTTGCCGACAAAGCCATGATCATCATAATACATAAAGTAATTCCAACAAGGCCATATCATTCACAAATATATTACATAGCACCATCACCATAAATGGATCATACCAATCACAACATAATTCAAGACCTAATTTACATAATATAATGCGAATTAGGGAAGAGTACCATCAATCCTTTGTCACAACTTATATCCATAGTTACATCATCCATTACACTACCAAAAGTCCCTTATGCATGTCCATGATCACCAATTCAATACATAAACCATAATACTCAATGAATCTAAATCAATTCAATATAGATTTATCAATCTAATACAGACAATACATTCATTCAATACATTCTTACATCATTCAATAGCACATAGAAAAACCACACTAGATTTCATAAGCATTGAGACAAGATCATAACATCCATAATATAGCAAATTTTAATAGTTTATGTTTAGCATGTCTTTATGAAGATTTTAGGTTAAAATAATCAAAAAAATATTAATTCAATTAATAATCAATGATTCAAAACATTGGATGCAATAACCCATGGCTAGATCAAAACATTGGACAAGTTCATCTTTAGAAGACTTTAGAAATCACTTTGAATTTTGGGCTCCTTGATGAAGAATGTTTCAAGAATGAAAAACATACTTCAATGAAGATAAACCACGAAATTTGTGATGAATAACCAATCAAATCTCCAATCCAAGCTCTTCCTTGAGTTTTGACTTTAAAGGAGTTCTAGAGAATTTCTTAGAGAATTTGGATTTTGATTTTCGAAGAATGAAGTAATAGTGATTAATACTTATAAATACACTTAAAATACCTAGACGTTTTTCCCAGACGTTTCCCACTCCAATATGCTTGTATACCAGTTTAGGACCCCTCACAGAAATTTCATCCAAAACGAACACATAAAACTGGACGAAACATGCTAAGACACATAAGGTCGTTACAAGGCAAACCTTTCAAACGTCATGGACGTTCTTGGACGTTTGACCTCCAAACTTCATGAAACTTTACACACTGCCTATTAAAACTATAAAAATTCATATAAGGACCTCATAAGCTCATGAAACGCTCATAAGAACCTAAAACACATGCAACACATAGATTACTAGTCATCAAACGTCTTGGTCATCCCTTGACATTTCACTTCCAGTTCATCTCAGTCTTTGAAAAATGCCTCATTACGAGATTATAAACCATTTTTTGACCTTATGCCCTCAAGAAAAACGTTTTAGGCTCTAGTTTAACCTATGTAATTTTAGATGTACTAAATATATGGTCCCACTAATATCTTAAATTAATAATTTTTCAAAAGTACAAATACACCTAAGACAATTTAGTGAAATATAACTCTATTTTTTCCTATGTTTTCCTTAAAATTTGAATCTATTTGAAGTTCATCTCTATGTTTTCTTATTTCTTCCAAGAGCTCAGGTGTTGTCTTTTAGAACTGCACCATAAAATTGTGAAGAATTCTAGATGTCAGAAGTTCTTCCTTGCTTATACTGGTTCAAACTATAAAGTATCATCTTCAACATTATTTTTTTTGTTTGTGTATGCTCTTGACCTTTGAACATGTATCACTTTTACCTGGATAATCCAACAGGTGATTGATATACAGTTTATTTGATAACCGAGGTCAATCATGACCTCAAGTTAATAAATGATGTTTTCTCAAGTGAGTTCATTCAAATTTTTTGAGATTGCATCCCCCAACGAATTTTACTGTGTCGAAAACTATTTGTCATTGTCTCTTGCTTAACATTTATTGTCCAAACAAGCATTGCAAAATTGATCGAATGTAAAACATTAATCTTTGTTGGATCAATTTGTCCCACTTTATATCCTTCTAATATCTTACGATAATATCTGTTACGATAATACATCTTGAAGGTTCTTATTATCCAAGCATCACAAGGTTGAATTTTGGATGTCTTGTTGGGTGGCAGGAAAAACAATTCAGCATTTTGTAGTCCTTCGATATTTCTATTATTGCCTGGTCAATTATCTATCAAAAAAAAAAACTTACCTACCATGCGTTTTATGGCCAAACCAATTATGATATTCACCCAAAATAAGACTTGCTATCCATGTTTTTTTGGTTTGAGCGATAGGGACAATTCAATAAATATGTTACATATAGTAATTTAAATATAATCAAAATTAACCTTTATCAAATATCAAACCATTCTTTAAATTAATGAATATTTGTTTATCGATTTATAATATCTGTATAATAATAAAATTTTATAGTCTACCTATATTAATCAATTGACCTTAAATCTTTTCTTATTTTTATTTATTTTACAGTTAATATTTTTTTAAATTTCGAAGTCATCCTAAATCATATGAGACTAAATTCCAAATTTCTATCATTAATGCAACTATCACTAATGCACTCAATATCAGGGTTAAGCACCTTACTAACACTTGGAAGAAACAATATCCTAAAGTAGAATATAAAAAAATAATGTATTAGTTGTTATTATTAATTTAAAAGGAGAAGGGTATAAAATATCCCTCAAGTGTTTAAATTGATACAAAACTATCCTCCATGCACTTATCTCCCATAAAGTACCCTTGATGTCCATATTTTGGCTAAATAATACCCTCGATGTTAATCCTTTGACTCATATTTGCCATTCTTTTTAATAGCTCCCTTAAAGTAAACTTTTTAAATATTCATATATTATATTGCTCAATGTGATTGGTTCAAATTTAAACTATTCTCAAATAAATTATAAAATAAAAATTTTGAATTTGATTTTTCTATAAAATCTCTTATGATTCATATTTTGACCCGATACATTTAAAAAAATATTTAAAAAATAATTTCATGATATCAATATATTTGCCAATTTCATATCAAACCTAATATATTATAGCCCTAAATTGTAAATGGCGGTCTAACTAAAATCCATGCTTACCCCGATTGTGTAATGTCCTGTTTAGTCGTTTTGAGCAGCAGATTTTATTTCTGGAAAAACTGGCTGAGACGACGGATCCCACGACGGACCGTCATGGGCACGACCGTCGAGTGGGTCTCGTTCCAAAACACTTAGAATTATGAAATTTGGGTACTGAAATCAACTCTCTGAACTTCATGACGAAATGGCAGGACGAACCATCACAGGCGTGACGGGCCGTCACAGACCCTTGGTAAAATTTAAGTCTCTGAACTCTGTGACGGAAGCAGCACGAAGGACCGTCGCAGGCACGACGGGCCGTCAGATGCTGCGTAAACCCTGACTGGGTCGGATTTCTGTTAAATATTTTAAGGGGCGTTTTGGACTATTCCTGCTTATAAATATAAAGTTAGTGGTTTAATATTAATAATTCAATTTCTTGGGGGTTAAAAGAGATAACCTTGAATTATTTAGTGGGTTATTTTATCATCTTTTATACTTAATTATATGCTAATTAGGGTAAAAGAAAGAGGGTTTGAATAAGAAAAATAGAAAGAACAAGAGAGGGAGAACGATCGAGAGAAGAGTGAAACGAAGAGGATAGCAAAGAGTTTGAGGATTTGCTTGCTTGATCACGAATCCTTCGATGGAGGTAGCTATGGTTTATGCTATTCGTAGTAAACTCTTAATAGCGAATGATATGTATTGGGTAGTGTTGTAAACCCTTCTATATGCTTAATTGTATGCTTGCATGAATGTGATTATATAATTGTGATAAATAAGCATGATGAGGATATTGAATCCTAAATCTTGAAAAACCCTAATCTACTTTGTTAATGATGATGCCCTGGTATAAAAGAGGTCTTAATGAACGAAAGTAGTGGGATTAGCGGATCGGGTGTCACGTTCCGACACCAGGATAGTATGATTAGGATTGGAGTGTCACGTTCGGACACCAGGATAGTATGATGAGGATCGGAGTGTCACGTTCCGACACCAGGATAGTAAGGAGAATGAATCTTGAAATATGTTAATATACTCAATTTAATGAACCTATTTCCCAAATGAGTATGGTATTGAGGCTTGAGTCCTCATGGGTGTACTTGGCGTACTTATTAATGATTATAGTACTTGTTGTTGCTACAGGTTGAGTATTGTAGTTGATTTATGATATTTTCTGATATATACTATTTTCTATTTTGAGTTGGCCGATGATACCTACTCAGTACTTGTGTTTTGTACTGACCCCTACTTGTATGTTTCTTTCTTTGTTATTTGTGGAGTGCAGCAAATGTACCGTCGTCTTCAACTCAACCGCAACTCTAGCCAGTCTTCATTACACCGGATTTCAGGGTGAGCTAATGCTTCTAGCTTGGACTTGATCATATTCCTCATGTCTTGATGCCTTGAAGTTCCGGCATGGACTAGCTTTTTATTTATTTTAGCTTCCTAGAATACTCTTAGTTTAGTAATTTGATCATAGATGTTCTTGTGGTGATGACTTCCAGATTTTGGAGATAATGATTGATAAATTTTAGAAGTTATTTAATTGATTTCGTTAATGAGTTTTAAGTCTTCCGCATTGTATTTTGTTCAATATGTTGGGGTTTAGATTGGTTGGTTCGCTCACATAGTAGGATAAGTGTGGGTGCCACTCGCGGCTCGTTTTGGGTCGTGACAAACTTGGTATCAGAGCCTTAGGTTCGTTGGTCTCATCACACAAGAACGAGTCTAGTAGAGTCTTAAGGAACGGTAGGGGGACGCCTTTACTTTTCTTTGAGAGGCTATAAGACTTTAGGAAAATTCCATTCTTTCTTTCTTTATTTCGTGCTATTACTTGGATCCAATTGGTATCTAGGTGATACAAATTGGTATCTGACAATCTTCACTCTATTTCGCAGATGGTTAGAACTAGAGCAACGATTGCACCAACACCAACATCAGCAAGACAAGATGCGCCTGAGCCAGCCTCTAGGGCTGTAGCTCGGGAAGGAGCAGTGGCAAGAGGCCGTGGTAGAGGTCGTGGGAGGACGTCCTCTAGAGGAAGAGGACAAGCACCTAGCCCATCTGGTACTAGGGCAGTGACTCCTCCACCGACTGAGGAAGTGATAAGAGAGGGTGGGGAAGGGGAGAACGAACAAGTGCAGAATGAGGAATTACCACCCTAACCTACCCCAGAGATGATTAATCAGGTTCTTGCTTATCGTAGCGGGTTATCTGATCAATGCCAGACACCTCCAGTGTTTTCTGCACCAGCACCTCAGGTTCCAGAAGTACGACAGGCCGCTGCTGTTGCTCCCCGCATGGATGCCTCATTAGAAATAGGCACGTTTCCTCGTTTGACTACAGGGCCTATAATGACAGAAGATCAGCATGAACTTTTCAGTAAGTTCTTGAAATTGAAACCTCCAGTCTTCAAGGGTGCTAAATCGGAGGATACCTATGATTTTCTGGTTGACTGTCATGAGATACTACACAAGATGGGTATAGTAGAACGATTTGGTGTTGAGTTTGTGACCTATCAGTTTCAAGGGAACGCCAAAATGTGGTGGCGGTCACATGTTGGGTGTCAACCAATAGAGGCACCACCTATGACTTGGGCATCATTCTCTAGCTTGTTTATGGAGAAGTATATACCCCGTACTTTGAGGGATAGGAGGAGAGATGAGTTCTTGAGCCTAGAGCAAGGCAAGATGTCGGTGACTGCGTATGAGGCTAAGTTTCGTGCATTATCCAGGTATGCCACCCAGCTTTCTTTCAGTCCACAAGAGCGGATTCGCCGTTTTGTGAAGGGGTTGAGGTCAGATTTGCGGATTTCAGCCTTACAGGTAGCGGCTACAGCAAAATCCTTTCAGGAAGTGGTAGACTTCGTGATAGAGGTGGAGGGAGTGAAGCCAGATGACTTCACCCTGGCATCGACATCAAAAAGGTTTTGTAAGGGAGGTGAGTTTAATGGATCATACTCTAGAGGACAGGGTTAAGGAGGTTACTCAGTCCGACCAATTCAGTCCTCACTACAGACTGTAGTTTGGGGTCCACCTCAGACCGGTCAACATTTCTCTGAGGTTGGAGGTTATTCCCAGACCTCGTCATTCTCACAGAGACCGATGCTTGAATCCAGAGAGTGTTATGGATGTGGGGAGACTGGACACATTAAGAGGTATTGTCCAAAACAGAGTTACAGACCTCCAATAGTCAGAGGTAGAGGTGGTCATGGAAGAGGTCGTCATTCTGGAGGACGTGGTGGTCGAGGTAATGGTGGTCACCAAAACGGCCGGGGTGACGGGCAAACTGGAGCCACTACAGCACAACATGGTAGGGGTAACGAGCAGACAGGCGATAGGGCCCATTGTTACGCTTTCCCTGGGAGATCTGAAGCAGAGACATCTGATGCTATCATCACAGGTAATCTTTTGGTTTGTGATTGCATGGCTTCTGTATTGTTTGATCCTGGATCCACATTTTCTTATGTATCTTCTTCATTTGCTACTGGTCTTAATTTACCTTGTGAATTACTTGACATGCCTATTCGTGTGTCTACTCCGGTGGGTGAGTCTGTGATAGTTGAAAGGGTATATAGGTCTTGTATGGTGACGTTCGTGGGGAGCAATACTCATGTAGACTTGGTTATCTTAGAAATGGTTGATTTCGATCTAATTCTTGGTATGACTTGGCTTTCTCTGAATTTTGCGATCTTAGACTGTAATGCAAAAACTGTAACGTTGGCCAAACCTGGGACAGATCCGTTAGTGTGGGAGGGCGACTACACTTCCACTCCGGTTCGTATCATCTCCTTTCTTTGTGCTAAGAGAATGGTTAGTAAAGGGTGTTTAGCTTTCTTGGCACATCTCAGGGATGACACTACCCAAGTACCTTCAATTGAGTCGGTTTCGATAGTCCGTGAGTTTCTGGATGTGTTCCCTGCAGATCTTCCTGGCATGCCACCGGATAGAGATATTGACTTCTGCATCGATCTGGAACCGGGTACTCGCCTCATTTCTTTACCCCCTTATAGAATGTCTCCCGCGGAATTAAGGGACTTAAAGGCCCAACTTCAAGAGTTGTTAGGTAAAGGTTTCATTAGACCAAGTGCATCCCCTTGAGGTGCTCCTGTTTTGTTTGTGAAGAAGAAGGATGGGAGTTTTCGGATGTGCATAGACTACCGGCAGTTGAACAAGGTAACTATTAAGAACAAGTATCCCATTCCTCGCATTGATGACTTGTTCAATCAGTTACAAGGTACTTGTGTCTTCTCTAAGAATGACTTGAGATCCGGTTATGATCAATTGAAAATATGGGCAACAGATGTGCCAAAGACTGTTTTTCGAACCAGGTATGGGCATTACGAATTTGTAGTAATGTCTTTTGGTCTTACGAATGCCCCTGCTGCTTTCATGAGCTTGATGAATGGGATTTTTAAGCCATATCTGGATCTCTTTGTGATCGTATTTATTGATGATATACTGATATACTCAAAAAGTAAGAAGGAACATGAGGAGCACTTGAGAATTGTATTGGAAATGTTGAGGGAGAAAAAGCTTTATGCCAAATTATCCAAGTGTGAGTTTTGGCTAGGTGCAGTGTCCTTCTTGGGGCATGTGGTTTCTAAGGATGGGGTGATGGTGGATCCTTCCAAGATCGAAGCAGTGAAAAATGGGCCAGACCCACTAATGTTACAGAGGTGAGGAGCTTCGTTGGTTTAGATAGCAACTACCGCCGATTTGTCAAGGGGTTTTCCTCTATTGCTTCCCAATTGACAAGCTTGACTAAGCAGAATGTTCCATTTGTATGGTCGGATGAATGTGAGGAAAGCTTTCAGAAGCTCAAGACCTTGTTGACTACTGCACCGATCCTTACACTGCCAGTGGAAGGTAAGAATTTCATTGTCTATTGTGATGCATCCTATTCGGGTTTGGGTGCAGTGCTAATGCAAGAGAAGAATGTAATTGCTTATGCTTCAAGGCAATTAAAGGTGCACGAATGCAATTACCCGACCCATGATTTGGAGTTGGCCGCGGTAGTATTTGCATTAAAGCAATGGAGGCACTATTTATATGGGGTTAAGTGTGAAGTCTATACGGATCATCGTAGCCTACAGTATGTCTTTACTGAGTAAGATTTGAATTTGAGACAGAGGAGATGGATGGAACTACTGAAGCACTATGATATCACTATTCTGTATCATCCGGGAAAAGCTAATGTTGTGGCAGATGCTTTAAGTAGAAAGACAGGAAGCATGGGAAGTCTAGCTCCCTTGCAAGTTTCTAGACGCCCATTGTCTAGAGAAGTTCAGATTCTGGCTAATGACCTTATGAGGTTGGAAGTAAATGAGAAGGGAGGATTTTTGGCTTGTGTGGAGTCAAGATCTTCCTTCCTTGAAAAGATTAAGGGAAAGCAGTTTACTGATGAGAAACTGATTCGGATCCGAGATAAAGTGTTGCGAGGAGAGGCTAAAGAAGCAAAAATCAATGAGGAAGGTGTTTTGAGAATTAAGGGAATGGTATGTGTACCCCGCGTCGATGATGTGATCCACACTATTCTTACAGAGGCTCATAGTTCAAGGTATTCTATACATCCTGGTGCAACCAAGATGTATCGTGACCTAAAGCAACAATTTTGGTGGAGTAGAATGAAGCGCGACATTGTTGATTTTGTTGCCAAATGTCCAAATTGTCAGCAAGTAAAGTATGAACACCAGAGGCCTGGAGGAACACGTCAGAGAATGCCCATTCCTAAATGGAAGTGGGAGATAATTGCAATGGACTTTGTAGTTGGTCTTCCAAAGACAATGGGTAAGTATGATTCTATTTGGGTGATTGTTGATAGGTTAACTAAGTCTGCTCATTTCATTCCGGTCAAGGTGACTTACAATGCAGAGAAGTTAGCCAAACTTTACATCCCGGAAGTTGTTCGATTGCATGGGGTTCCACTCTCCATTATATCAGATAGAGGTACGCAGTTTACTTCTAAGTTTTGGAAAACATTGCATGCTGAATTAGGTACTAGGTTGGATCTTAGTACCGCATTTCACCCTCAGATCGATGATCAGTCTGAGCGAACGATTCAAGTGTTGGAGGATATGCTTCATGCATGTGTGATAGCATTTGGTGGTCATTGGGATAATTTCTTACCCCTAGCAGAATTCTCATACAATAATAGCTATCACTCAAGTATTGATATGTCTCCATTGAAAGCATTGTATGGGAGGAGATGTAGGTCTCCCATTGGTTGGTTTGATGCATTTGAGGTTAGACCTTGGGGTACGGACCTTTTGAGGGATTCATTAGAGAAAGTGAAATCTATTCAAGAAAAGCTTTTAGCGGCGCAAAGTAGGCAAAAGGAATATGCAGATCGAAAGGTTAGAGATTTGGAGTTTATGGAGGGTGAGCAAGTCTTGCTAAAGGTTTCGCCCATGAAAGGGGTGATGCGGTTTGGTAAAAGAGGTAAGCTAAGCCCAATGTATATTGGACCATTTGAAGTACTTAAGCGAGTAGGGGAGGTGGCTTATGAATTAGCCTTGCCTCCAGGGCTGTCTGGAGTGCATCCGGTATTTCATGTGTCTATGTTGAAAAGATAACATGGGGATGGAAACTACAGCATTCATTGGGATTCAGTTCTGCTTGATGAGAATTTGACTTATGAGGAGGTGCCTATTGCTATTTTAGATAGAGAAGTCCGCAAGTTGAGGTCGAGGGAGATTGCATCCATCAATGTTCAATGGAAGAATCGGCCGGTTGAAGAGTCCACTTGGGAGAAGGAGGCTGACATGCAAGAAAGATAACCACACCTGTTTACAGATTCAGGTACTCCCTTTTGCCCTTGTTTTTCTTCTTGTGATCGTTCGAGGACGAACGATTGGTAAATTTGTATCTATTGTAACGACCTGTTTAGTCGTTTTGAGCAGCAGATTTTATTTCTGGAAAAACTGGCTGAGACGACGGATCCCACGACGGATCGTCATGGGCACGACAGACCGTTGAGGGAGTCTCTGAAATTTGGGTACTGAAATCGACTCTCTGAACATCGCGACGAAATGGCAGGACGGACCGTCACAGGCGTGACGGGCCGTCACAGACCCTTGGTAAAATTTAAGTCTCTGAACTCTGTGACGGAAGCAGCAGGACGGACCATCGCAGGCATGACGGGCCGTCACAGGCTGCGTAAACCCTGACTGGGTTGGATTTCTGTTAAATATTTTATGGGGTGTTTTGGACTATTCCTGCTTATAATTATAAAGTTAGTGGTTTAATATTAATAATTCAATTTCTTGGGGGTTAAAAGAGATAACCTTGAATTAATTAGTGGGTTATTTTATCATCGTTTATACTTAATTATATGCTAATTAGGGTAAAAGAAAGAGGGTTTGAATAAGAAAAATAGAAAGAACAAGAGAGGGAGAACGATCGAGAGAAGAGGGAAACGAAGAGGATAGCAAAGAGTTTGAGGATTTTCTTGCTTGATCACGAATCCTTCGGTGGAGGTAGGTTATGGTTTATGCTATATGTAGTAAACTCTTAATAGCGAATGATATGTATTGGGTAGTGTTGTAAACCCTTCTATATTCTTAATTGTATGCTTGCATGAATGTGATTATATAATTGTGATAAATAAGCATGATGAGGCTATTGAATCCTAAATCTATAAAAACCCTAATCTACTTTGTTAATGATAATGCCTTGGTATAAAAGACGGCTTAATGAATGAAAGTAGTGGGATTAGGGGATCGGCTGTCACGTTCCGACACCAGGATAGTATGATGAGGATCGGAGTGTCACGTTCCGACACCAGGATATAAGGAGAATGAATCTTGAAATATGTTAATATACTCAATTTAATGAACCTATTTCCCAAATGAGTATGGCATTGAGGCTTGAGTCCTCATGGGTGTACTTGGCGTACTTATTAATGATTATAGTCCTGTTTGTTGCTACAGGTTGAGTATTCTAGTTAATTTATGATATTATCTGATATATACAGTTTTCTATTTTGAGTTGGCCGATGATACCTACTCAGTACTTGTGTTTTGTACTGACCCCTACTTGTATGTTTCTTTCTTTGTTATTTGTGGAGTGCAGCAAACGTACCATCGTCTTCAACTCAACCGCAACTCTAGCCAGTCTTCATTACACCGGATTTCAGGGTGAGCTAATGCTTCTAGCTTGGACTGGATCTTATTCCTCATGTCTTGATGCCTTGAAGTTCCGGCATGGACTAGCTTTTTATTTATTTTAGCTTCGTAGAATACTCTTAGTTTAGTAATTTGATCATAGATGTTCTTGTGATGATGACTTCCAGATTTTGGGGATAATGATTGATAAATTTTAGAAGTTATTTAATTGATTTCGTTAATGAGTTTTAAGTCTTCCGTATTGTATTTTGTTCAATATGTTGGGGTTTAGATTGGTTGGTTCGCTCACATAGTAGGATAAGTGTGGGTGTCACTCGCGGCTCGTTTTGGGTCGTGACAGATTGATTGTCCATCTAAAGTATTATTATTTTGATAAACGTAATTTTTCTCTCAATTATCATAGTGTCTTGTTAATTTGTCTTTAATTCCTTTGATTTTAATCTCTTATTCTTAATTAGGATATTAGGCACTCAAACTTGAAATGAAATCACATATTTAAATTCTTTTCATTAGTATTATTTTTGATGATGGGATTAGGATGGGGATAAAATATTGTAATTGTTTTGCATACTTTCTTGATTAAGTCATCTTTTATTGAAGTAATTATTTCTGTATGCCTCACTATTTTCCTCCTTTTTTTTAATCTCTTGTATGTCATTTTTTTTTAAAAAATAAAATTATTGACAGTAACCAAATTGAAAAAAAATGGAAGAGATACAAAGTGAAGGTTTGGGAGGGAGCAGTGTAGCGAGTAGAATGCCTAACATTTTTCTAATTTTAAATTTACTGTGGAATTCAAAATCTAGTCAATCACCTGAGCTTATATATTAGGTCATTTTAAAGTATTTTTATGGAAAAGTCGCTCAAATAACCTTAAATTATGATATTCGGTACACTATTACCCTCCAAAAACTAATGTGTGTGATACATTGGAAATAAGGGTATTTTTTGAGTCTAAAGGTGGTCGTTAAGGATATTTTAGTACTTATAGGTGGATGGAGGGTATTTTTGTACGAATTCAAATCATTGAGCGGTATGTTAGTCCCTTCTCAGTTGTTTTATTTTTCTTCTCTATATCTTACTAATTATTATTCTCATCTCTTTTAAATTTTTTTATTAATGTAATTATAATATTAAAAAATGTATATGGTAGAATTTACGATTACTTTTTATTTCTTGACTCGTCTAATATACTTTAATTTGAATCAATCATGTTTTAATATTGGTTTTGTAGGATTGACATTTCATTACACATTTCAAGCCAAATTAATTAGATTTTAAAAAAGTATTGTCTCAACTTTGAATGTCTTCTAAAAGTAAAAATCACTATAATATTGGCTATTATTATAAAAGTGTTATCAAATATTATATCAGTACCAAAATAGTACTAGATCGTATTGACATTTTCAATGAATTAAAGTTTTAATTTTATTTAAAACTACTTTTAGAATAATTTTTATTGTTATGTAATAATTGATTCTATTGAAAAAGTTTTTAAAACTATATATGAATAAGAGAGATGTAAAAATTTATGTTGTTATGTAACTTACAATAATTTACAATATGTTTAGTCTTTTTTGCAAAATGTTACTAGAGATATACAATAAATTAAAAAAAGTAATAATATTAAACTATAATCAATTAGAATGTATTTTTGGAATTAATGAGTGTAAAATATAGCTATTACATAAACATAACTCTTTTTTTATATATATAAATTTTGTCTTTAGACCTCCCATTCTATTGAGTCTCCAATCCCTGGGAGTCACGACCCGAGAGCACCCCTGAGTCATAACACAGCGTACAAGCCTTAGCATTAATTCATCACATAGGCTGTTAAAATAGTGCAGAATTAAATCCTTTTAATAAAAATCGTAAGACTCAAAAGTCATCAATATTTAAAGAATCTTTATACGCATGTGGGGTACTAGTCTCACATGGATAACTTAGACTCAATTTAAAAGAACAAAGTAGGGACAAAACCCTTTCCAATAAAGAGTAATACTACAAGTCTATTAAAAAGTTTTAACAAAAGAAACTACAACATAGAAACTCTAGTCCCAAGATTCACTATTGTAACACCTCTTAAACGAACTAGGTTGAACTAGACCTAACATGTGTGTCATGAGTTTATTAGGTATTAAAATGGTTAATTATAGTGTTGGAAGGAAGTGTGTTGATCTTGAAAGAGTTTTGAAGTGAAACGTCCAAGGCGTTCGAAAGTTAGCTTTGAGACGTGCTTGTGTGTTCTAGTGTGCCTTTGCATGTTTTATGTGTTGGTTTGAGTTAAAATTACTAGGAGAGGTTCCTAAATCTATAAGAATGTGTTTAGGATTGAAACATATGGGCTCGAATCCCCAAGGACCATCCTAATGGTCCTTGAGGAGGACCCAAACTTTGGACTTGAAGCTACCCAAGGTAGTCCCAACCAACGACTGCTCAATTGACGCATCGTAGTCCAAAGCATGTTCCGTCGATGGGATCGTTGATACAACATTATTTGTGGGAGATAATACCCCATAAATGGTGGTCTCTGTAAAAAACATGACCTTCAAGACGGAGCCATCATTCCATTGCCGGTCCGTCACTAGAAGTCGTCTTTTGGCGCCTGCAATTTCCTTCAGGTCCTCGTCCAAGCTAGGGATAATTTAGGTAATTCACCTAGCATTAGAATCATCTATTGGGTGGTTATTTTATGGGTTTTTGGGTATTTTAAGTTACTTTATAAGCCTAGAACCTATAGTTGAGTTCATCATTCAAAATCAAAACCTAAGAGCAAAATAGAATCCTCTAGAACTCTTTTGAAGCTAGGGGCTTGATTTCTCCATTGAATCTTCATAATTTTTTAAAAATATGTCCAATTATGGTATGGTGTTTCATACTTGAATCTTCTTTCTTTAAGGATCCAAGTTCCAAAGGCTTTTCAAGGACTTTCAAAACATAGATTTTCCTACATTGAATTCTAGCCATGGATTCTTGCATAAAAAGATTTTGAATCTATGATTTATGATAATATTGATGTTAATTGAATGTTTATAGTTCAAAATATCTATGAAAAAATGCAATTAATTTGACTGTAAATGTGGTTATTTGATCATGGCTTAATTGTATTGGATTATTGTGTAGATTGTGTTGGGTTATTGAAATATGTATGAATTATGATAGAATTGTATATCAGATGCCTTAAATTTATGATGATCATATTGTACATTGTTCGATTTTTTTTGTTAAATTGTTGGTTTAGTATTGTGTATATGGCTATTGGGAAGATCCTTGGTGAAATTAATTAATTGAGAATGCTAAGGATTGGTGGTGTTGATGATGGAATGGTGGTAACATGACCTAATTTCTCTATATTATGTAGTATAGGTACTGAATTGTGTTCATTGGTATGGTCCACTTATGGTAGCGGTGCTTATGTGTTATAATTGTTTTAATCATGGCCTTCTTGATAATATTATTATTATGTAAATTGTAATGTTATCATGTTATAGCTCAAATAGGTGATCAAGGTTAAGTATGATTATGTGTATGTGTATATATGTGAGGTTAAAGTGTGATTTCTTCTCATTGGTTATGTGTGATCATGATAGACTAGGGTGATGTCTCTAGTTGTGTTTTTTTTGTATCTTGCACGTAGACTTGTGTTTTCCTACATGATACTCTAATATTATTTTATAGGTAATATGAAGATGATGTGCTTATCTTGATTTGTAGACTATGTCCCTCAACTTGATGCATGCAAGTTATGTGAAGATGAACTCTTGACTTAGTAGGCTAAAGCACCTTTGTCATGTATGTGCTTGGATGAATGTTGTATGAAAGTGTAGGATCAGTAGGCCTAGGATGGTACCCTTCTAAGTATGACTAGTAAATCACCTTGAACATGTAAAGGAGGTCAATAACTTGGAACTTTCAATATAGAAGGGAGGTTATTATATCATTGAAGTTGAATGCTGTAATAGTATCCTTCTTATGTGAATGGACTTTGGGTTAGTTTGGCTGGAAAGGAATGAAACCATCTCTAAGAATATAATTGAGCTATCCTTGTAATAATTGAGTGGCAGCCCTATTTGACCCATCTATGGTAGGAGTATTGCGATTTGGTAAGACTAAAATATGGTACCTTTTCATATGCTTCTTTTTGTGATTGAATTTGCTTTATGAGAACATAGCTAGCACCGAGTGAATATTCTTATGGAAGTGACTCGACTTAAGGTTGAGACTAGAGTACAAAAAAACCCTTGATATTCCTTAACCATGTTCCTACATGGGATGTGTCCTAGTTTCACCCTTGGCAAGTGGAGCACCCTCCATATGGAGTAGGGTAGACTCTGGATTCCATTCCTAGCTAGTGTGGTATATGTCGATTAATGCCTATTATCGTCATGTGGGATGCATTCTACTGTTGTAGAAGTTCTACAATGTTTAGGTAGTGGAATGTGAGGCTTTCTAGACATGGCACAAGTAGGCTTTGAAGATACTAAGATGTGGTTTCCCAAGGTCTTTTCCAAGACCATTATATGAATTCCTATAAATTCTTTATTTATTTTAATTGATTTAATGAATGGTGATGACTTAAGTCAATGTAGATTGAATAAAAAGGATCTATATCTAGGGTAGCTTTGAGGATTGATTAGGTAGGGTTGGAGAGGGTGTATGGGCGGTCTCTTCATGTCTTATTCAAGTGAGTCTTAGAGTAACCTCGGCTAGAGAGTCTAAGTAATAAAAAAGTGAATAATCTTATCTTAGACAATCCTAAGGATTAATTAGGTATGCTTAAAGAGGGTGTATGGGCATCCTCTTATTGTCTTACTTAAGTAAGTCTTAGGATAACCTTTGGTAGGAGAATCATATGCTTATATGGTTCGAAGTGATGACCATGCTATACTGTGGATTATTTGGAAATGTGTCTTATATGTGAAGTTTGTTTTGAAAGTTGTTCTTATACTCATTTTATGAAGTTTTCCTAAAAAAAAAAAAACATAAAAGAGCATGTTTTATATAAATATCCATTTTAGCATTGTTTTTTTTCTTGTCAGCATACTTAGTGCATTCAATGTACTAATTATATATGTTGTTTTATCTGTAAAGGTGTAGGTGGCAATTGAAAGGAGTCTCTTGAAAGTTTGAGAATAGCATTCTCCTAAGCAAGTCTTGGTATGTCCTCATATGATTGAAGGACATGGTTATGTTTAGCTTTTTGTTTGAAACGCTGTTGTAATAGACTTTAGTATTTCCATTTTATTGTTGTATAGGCTGTGACCCAGGATATTCGTGCGTGTAAGATGTCTACAAGATACATAGAAAAGTTTTAATTCTACACTACTTTTCATATCTATGTATCTATCAATATATGTATCTATCTATCTATCTATCTATCTATCTATCTATCTATCTATCTATCTATCTATCTATCTATCTATCTATCTATCTATCTATCTATCTATCTATCTATCTATCTATCTATCTATCTATTTGTGTGTGTGTGTGTGTGTGTGTGTGTGTATGTGTATGTGTTGGGCGCGCGCGCGCATGTGTGTGTTGAAGGATGTCTAAGCACTTGTATAAGACCTCCTAGAGGTCGACTACAGTGTACCATGACTTGAAAATACCACTTCTTCTAGGGTATACTCTCGGTTTGTGACAACTATAGAAAACACCTCACTTTTGAACGCCTACACTTATTGTAAAACATAGGAATAAAATGGGGAAAGGACAATTATGTATTAAGTATGATGATCATTCCAAAAAATGCAAAAAAGGACATTTATTTGAGATATATGTTTTTCATGCTATTCTTGATAAAATCCGTAATGAAAATTTATAAGAGACATTATAAATCAATATCCACATATAAGACAATATACACATCATAAGCATGCTTAACTTTTGCCAATATTAACCATATGCCTCATTGTCAAATAGACTATTTCACCATCTTGGACCCTCCACATATAGTTACCCTAATACCCACCTAAGTAAGACATGTAGGGACAGCCATACTACCTCTTCATGCCACACCTAGGTGTTTCTTAAGTCTACAACAGATAATAACCCTTCTAGTCGTACTTAACATGCTAGTTAACTCATTCTATCAAAATAAGGTACTAGTTCAACATTTCATTTCTTAGATACATTTAAGGATACATTCCTTCGTTTAGACGACTTTAACATAATGGTCATTATGACTTAGGCAACTCACTTTAGCACCTTCTAACCGTACTGGTTCCATGCATAGATAGCATCCCATACTACTACCTACAAATTGTAAAACCTATTTACTAGGGTTCACTTCCCAAATGATGGGAATAAGCATTAACCGACATAGACCATACTAGCTAGGCATGGAATACGGTGTCATAAGACCCCACACTGTGTAAGGTGTTCCACTTTCTAAGGGTAGAACTAATACACAATCCATGTTTGCACGTGACTTAGAGGATGTAAAAATATGTTCATTTTACTGTAGTCTTTTCTTTAGGAAGAGACACCATATTAACCATTTCCACTCAGTGCTAGCCTTAGTTCCTATAGATTACTTCAATCATTAGTATTTACTAGAGAGGACACCAACATTGGGTTACCGACCCATAGTTAATATTCTCAATTTACACTTCCCTAAAGAAGTATAAGCGGTTGTATCAAGTAAAGAACCCTATTATTAGATTAGGGTCGATCCCACGAGGAAAATGATTTAGACTTAACTTTAACGTACGATTACCTCTATTTAGTCAAGTCCTTTATGAAAACTAATTATTAAGGGGGGTGGGGTTTGTAAAACAATAGCATTGCAATGATTAGAAATCAAACAAATAGCAAGAGTAAATTTTTTGTGTTTATGACGTTGTGAGAGTAACTAGGGTGTAAGTGTTCCCCATAGGTTCAAAAAGCCATAACCTAGCTATACCATATCTTTCCTAGTGTTTTGCATGCAATGTAATAAGTTGTGTATCTATAAATCATTGATCAGGAATTTAGAGAATTCACCTCGTACCTTGGTCTTTCTACGTGTGTTTAAGTTACTAACACTTACCTTTACTTCATATTAAGCATCATATTCGATGTTTGACTTATATATTACCTCACACCAATCAAAACTAGCCTATTAGATAGTACCCACTAAATCTACGTCAATAATTCCTTTCCCCTTTGTTCAGCAAGTAGCAATAAGAAAAATTCTAATGTGTGCGCTCATTCAAAAGACTTCTAGATGAAAGAATTATCGATGCATGCAATAACCTAATTAAGAATTGTTAATTAGCTAGTTTTATCTTGTTAATCACCCATTGTTCCCAAAACCCTAGTTGTGGGTTTAGTTACCCATGCTTAGAAGAACACAATTCATTATTGTTGAAAAATAAATCATGAACCTACTTCAACAAATTGGAAGAAAATCAAGAAATTCAACTTGAAATTAGACAATTGCTTTGAATAACAAATCTTGAAATTTTAATAAATTGTCCGAGCAAATCTCCAAGAACAAAAGTATGAAAATAGTAAAAAGATCCAACCCCAAAAATGAGGTTATTTACCCTATTTAAAATAATAAGACTCCTAAATTAAAAAGGATTAAAAATAAGGAAAGTTTTTTTCCCAAACGTGGCTTCAACCAACAATCATGTGACGGTCCGTCGTTAGCATCTTTTCAAATCCTGTAAGTTGCATCTTCTATGATCCAATCGACGGACCAACAACACGGCACATCGATTCACTTATGAACCATTGATGCCTATCGTTGTTCCATACTTAGCTTTTCTTCAACATCAGATACTGGAGTAGTCTCTGATCTCATTAATGATTTGCCAGGTTGATCTGTCGATCAGTTGACGGGACCATCGATCAATCCGTAGCCCTACACTTAGTCACAATTACTGACAGGCCATCGATGGCTTCGTGGGTCACTTCAGCACTGATTTCTGCACAGCCTTCTGCATTTCTGTTTTGGACAACTTTCTTGCAAAATAGAGATAAAAATACACTAAAATGACTACAAAAAGGACCTAGACTCACACTAAACAATAGGAAAAAGCATTGAAAGCATTGTGAAACCACGGTGCATCAACACCCTCAACTGAAATTCTTTGTTTGTCCTCAAGTAACGCAGTATGAATCACCACAACACTTTTGTACAATAGTATCCTCTTTTAAGCTTTCACAATCATTAGCCAATCGATCCAGACTTTTTTACTGATTTAGTGCATACTTTTACTCTTAGTCTTACTAATCTCATTCATGTGGATCAGACCATGGCATAGACACACCATGCACCAAAACCTCTACTCTTTTATCTCTCACCAAGTTACCAACTTTACAATATTGCAACAAGTGCCCTCACTTAAAAAGATATCCTCCTTTTTCACACAGTGATTTCAAATTTGAGTATAAGGATCCTTATTCAAAACTCATGCAAAGAACAACTTCAAACCTACATTGTACTTGTCATCAAAGGCTAAACCTTTTTTTTACTGCTTAAGTTCACTATATTAGACTCTTAGGATCACGGTTGGACTTTCTAGACCTGTAACGAAGGCTCTAGCTCATGTTTGATACATATGGGGATATTTTAGTGACTTGTTGCCCTCCTTGACATTACGTCTACGCGTCCTACCTCTTTCATCTTCTATTATTTTCTACTCTTCCTTTTCGTGTACTTTTTGCCTTGTTTTCTCTTTTTTTCGTCTTTTGTGGAAATGACTCTTACTTCTTGTTCTTAATTACTTTTTTCTATTTTATTTTTTTTCTTTTTTTGATAATAGCTTTGACTGAGTCACTTATATTATTCACTATTTCTTTTCTCTTTCCACATTAATATTTTCATCCCCACTTTTTGGGACATTACTCATAATAGACACCCTCAACACATGGCTTTGCCATTAGTCAAGGTACACAATACCCAAGTTTGGTTCAGAGCCAAGATAAGGTCAATATATGCAATAGTCACCCTCAACTTATGCTTTTGGTCTAATTTGAGGTGCACATGTCCAAGGAGGGACCAGGGCAAACACATTATTCCCAAGAAAGATGATTTATGGTATAAAAGAAAGGTCTATTTTAAGCTCAAAATATTTGGATAAAAAAGGGACAAATTTCATTGGTTTTCTTTTATTCAGGATAAAGATTGTCTAATTTGAACAAAGGCCAATGATCCTTTCCTATGTGTCTAACACAAATTTCTTTTTTTAAGGACTAACCACGCAAGTTCTAGATAAGTACCAACAGTAGAAGAATCAACTTTCCTCACACTGTCTTGACACCTCATTACTCTATCAGATTATGGGAAACAAAGTTCTAGTGTTAGATTGAGGGTCATGTAGTGGTGCATGACTATGTCATGCTTAGAGCCAACACATTCAACATTCGTTATGCCTAATCATGCAAGAATTCTATTTTGAACGAGATATCATTCTTTTTTTATCCATCAACATTCAGATTTGACATTCATTATTTGTACACCATACTACACATGCCGGTTCAATAGTAAAGTAATCAGTCTCTGGGGTAAAAGAACACAGGCAAGAAAACCACCAAGAGAGGATCGTGAGTTGGGATACTCAGACTTTACCCTAGCGCTCACTTTCCATTTACCCCATCCACCAAAAAAAACATGCAATTGTCCCCAATGCATAAGAAAATAAAGAAAGGGTTGTAGGTGAAGAAAACCTGAGGAGCATAGAATCAAAGATCAACAAGCAGGCTGGTCCGGTTTCCCAGAACCTGCTCCCTCATTAGTAGGTCCACCATCGTTGGTGACCACAGCAGTATATGCACCCTCAGTGGTTCTCCTCTCAACACCGTCCAATCTGAAGTTAGACCCCCAAGTAGCCAATTTCTTAGCCCTCATCTGACGGGCCCCCTCATCCAACAACCACGCTCTCATCGCATCCTCCAAATATTTTCGCTCCTTGTTCGGAGAATAAGAATCCCCACCTTTATTGGTACAGCTGGAATAGTGCCTCTTGGAATGCTCATGAGGCTCAGGCGGTGGTGCAGTGTAAATGGTCAAAAGCGCAACAAGCACTTTGTGTTCTTCTCTCTCAACTCGAGCAGACTCAGGATCGGGTCCCCTCATCGCAAAGATGATGTCGATATCATCCCCCAGACTCCCAATAGACTCCTAATGAGTAGAAAAATCAATGGTGGGGGATGGGCAGTCTAAAACAAGGAGCTCGAAAGCATCTAGGTGCTGGTGGACTACCCGAATCTTCAGTTCTTTCTTCTGCGCC
>CM064970.1:40729613-40758089 GCA_032847665.1 Solanum chilense
TTTTTTTTTTTCGAATAGTTTAAAAATACCCCCTCAAAATTTTCAAAAGAAGTCAAACTAGTCCTAGTTCTCAAAACGACCTAGCGGGTCGTTACATCACCTACCACTTAAACAAAAGTTCGTCCTCGAACGGGAAAGAAAAGAGCTAACCTGAACGCTCAAAAAGATGAGGATATTTACTCCTCATGTCTGACTCTGTCTCCCATGTAGCCTCCTCCACTGGACGATTCTTCCACTGAACCTTTACTGAAGCAATCTTCTTGGACCTTAGCTTCCGAATTTGCCTATCTAAAATGATGATCGGCTCTTCCTCAAAAGTCAAATTCTGATCAAGTAACACTGAATCCCATTGAATCACATGATCACCACCTTGATGATACTTCTTAAGCATTGAAATATGAAAAACAGGATGAACACCTGACAAACCGGGTGGCAAAGCCAACTGATACGCCACCTCACCAATACGCTCAACAATCTCGAAAGGACCAATATACCTTGGACTCAACTTGCCCTTCTTTCCAAATCTCATCACACCCTTCATGGGTGAAACCTTAAGTAGAACCCTCTCTCCAACCATAAACTCCAAATCACGAACCTTCCTATCTGCGTAGCTCTTTTGCCTGCTTTGAGCCATGATAAGTCTATCTTGGATCAACTTGACCTTGTCCAAAGACTCCCTCAACAAATCTGTACCCCATGGTCTAACCTCAAATGCATCAAACCAGCCAATTGGAGATCGACATCTCCTACCGTATAGAGCCTCAAATGGTGCCATCTCGATGCTCGAATGATAACTATTATTGTAAGCAAATTCCGCTAATGTCAAGAACTGATCCCAGTGACCACCAAAGTCAATCACACATGCTCGCAACATGTCCTCAAGAACCTGAATAGTCCGCTCAGACTGACCATCAGTCTGAGGGTGGAAAGCTGTACTAAGATCCACCCGAGTACCCAACTCCTTCTGCATAGACCGCCAGAAATGAGATGTAAATTGGGTGCCACGATCTGAAATAATAGATATAGGAATCCCATGCAAACGAACTATCTCTTGAATATAGATCTTGGCTAACTTCTGTGAGTTATAGGTAGTCTGAACTGGTACAAAGTGTGCAGACTTAGTCAGTCGATCCACGATGACCCATATAGCATCAAACTTACCCAAGGTACGTGGCAACCCTACCACAAAGTCCATAGCAATGCGCTCCCACTTCCACTCAGGTATGGGCATCCTCTGAGTCACACCTCCAGGCTTTTGGTGTTCATACTTCACTTGCTGACAATTTAAACATCGAGATACAAAATCTACTATGTCCCTCTTCATACGACACCACCAATAGTGTTGCTTCAAATCACGATACATCTTAGTAGCCCCTGGATGAATAGAGTACCTCGAACTATGGGCCTCCTCCATGATTAATCTAGTCAAATCACCTGTACGAGGAACACAGATACGACCTTTAATCCTCAAAACTCCTTCACTATCAAGAATTGCAGCCTTGGCTTCTCCTTTTAACACCTTGTCCCTAATCTTACATAAATCACCATCATCAAACTGTTGAGCCCGAATCTGCTCCAATAAGGATGACCTAGCCTCCATATAAGCCAACACCTTACCAGGTTCTGAAATATCAAGTCTCACAAAGCTATGGGCCAAGGATTGGACATCCCTAGCTAAAGGACACTCGTCGACCTGTAACATGGCTAGACTACCCATACTTACCGCCTTTCGACTCAAGGCATCTGCTACAACATTTGCCTTGCCTGGATGATAAAGAATAGTCATGTCGTAGTCCTTGAGCAACTCCAACCATCTCCACTGCCTCAAATTCAGATCTCTTTGATTGAATATATATTGGAGGCTACGATGGTCCGTGAACACCTCACAATGCACGCCATAAAGATAATGCCTCCAAATCTTTAATGCAAACACAACAGCCGCCAACTCTAAATCATGAATAGGGTAGTTCTTCTCATGAACCTTTAACTGTCTCGAAGCATAAGCTATCACCCTTCCCTTTTGCATCAACACACAACCAAGACCAACCCGAGAAGCATCACAATATACGACAAAACCCTCTCCCTCCACGGGTAGGGTCAAAATCGGAGCAGTAGTCAATAAAGTCTTGAGCTTTTGGAAACTAACCTCACATTCGTCAGACCACTGAAAAGTCACCTCTTTCTGTGTCAATCTAGTTAATGGAGATGCAATGGATGAGAAACCCTCAACAAACCGTCGATAATAACCTGCAAGGCCCAAGAAACTCCGAATCTCAGTAACTGAAGTAGGTCTGACCCAATCTCTAACCGCCTCAATCTTCTTAGGATCCACCATGATACCCTCCTTGGACACTACATGTCCCAAGAATGCTACTGAACTAAGCCAAAACTCACACTTTGAAAACTTTGCATAAAGCTTTTTCTCCTTTAGAATCCCAAGAACAATCCTCAAATGATGCTCATGTTCCTCCTTAGTGCGTGAGTATATCAATATATCATCTATGAAAACAATAACAAAGGAATCTAAATACGGTCTGAACACTCCATTCATCAAGTCCATAAAAGCTGCTGGGGCATTAGTCAATCCGAAAGACATCACCAAAAACTCGTAATGACATAACGTGTTCGAAAAGCCGTCTTAGGGATATCCTCCGCCCTAACTTTCAGCTGATGATAGCCAGATCTCAAGTCAATTTTAGAGAAAACTGAAGCACCCTGTAACTGATCAAATAAATCATCAATACGAGGTATCGGATACTTATTTCTGATGGTTACCTTATTCAACTGCCGATAGTCAATACACATACGCATAGATCCATCTTTCTTCTTCACAAATAACACTGGAGCACCCCAAGGAGATACACTTGGTCTAATAAAACGCTTGCTCAACAAATCCTGCAACTGCTCCTTCAACTCCTTCAATTCAGCCGGTGCCATACGATAAGGAGGAATGGAAATAGGTCGAGTGCCTGGCTCCACATCAATACAAAAATCAATATCACGATCTGGTGGAAGACCTGGCAAATCGGTCGGGAATACCTCTGAAAATTCACTCACCACTGGAATAGACTCAAGCATAGGAGTCTCAATACTAGTATCTCGAATGTGGGCCAAGTACACCAAACATCCTCTCTGTACCAACTGACGAGCCTTAAGGAATGATATCACACCCTTAGAAGGATAACTAAGAGTACCTCTCCATTCTACTACAGGAATTCCAGGCATAGCTAAAGTGATGGTCTTGGCATGACAATTTAAAATTGCGTGGTAAGAAGATAACCAATCCATACCAAGAATCACATCAAAATCTATCATATCTAAGACCTTTAAATCTGCATGAGTGTCATACCCCATCAAAGTAACAGTACATAAACGATACACCCGATCTACAACTACAGAATCCCCGACAGGAGTAGAAACACTTATCGGCAAATCAAGAGACTCACACAATATATCCAGACTAGGAGCAAAATATGTGGACACATAAGAATAAGTAGAGCCTGGATCAAATAATACAGTAGCTGGTCGATGACAAACCGGAATAATACCTGTGATAACAGCATCTGAGGCTTCAGCCTCTGGCCTACCTGGAAAAGCATAACAGTGAGAACGACCTCCATCAGATTGTGAACCTCCACGACCCCCACCTCGACCAGAAGTAGAACCACCTCTACCTAAATGAGAACCACCTCTACCATTCTGTGCACCACCCCTAGCTGGAGGTTGTGCAGCCCTTGAAGTCGAAGCCTGAGAACCCTGATGTAAGCCACCACGTCTGGTCCTAGGGCAGTCTCTCACAAAGTGTCCCATATCACCACACTCAAAGCAGCCCCTACGAGACGCAGGCTGATGAGAGGAACCTGAATGACTAGAATGCCCTCCACGAACTACAGGTCTAGAAGATGAACCCTGTGAAGTATGCACCAAGCTCGAAGAGTTATGCCCAGCGTATCCAGCCTCAGACACTGGTATAGCAGCATGAATGGGTCTGCTGGACTGAGGGTGATAACCTCTGCCTAAGTAACCCCGACTCCTAGGCGGAGCACCACCATAATCACCTGAATAACGAGTCCTTTTGCCCTCTCGCTGCTCAAATCCCTCACGTCGAATCATCTCCAACTCCTTAGCAGCATCTACCACTTTCTGGAATGGAACACCAGAAGCAGCAACCTGAGAAACTCCTAGACGAATTGGAATAATCAGCCCCTTAACAAACCTCCTCACTCTCTCAGCCTCTGTGGGAAGTATCATCGAAGCATGCCTAGCCAAGGCATGAAATTTACCCTCATACTCTGCAACTGACATACCATTTTGCTGCAAACCCTCAAACTCGGCCCTCTTGCGCTCCCTCTCACTACGTGGAACAAATTTGGATAGAAATACCTGAGTAAACTCAGTCCAGGATAGTGGATGAGATCCAGTTGGCCTACTACTAATATAATCCCTCCACCACTGTTTAGCAGAGCCAGTCATCTGAAACGTTGTGTAGTCAACTCCATGAGACTCCACTAATCCAAGATTATGCAACCTCTCATGACAACTAACTATAAACTCATATGCATCCTCAGCTAAGTCACCAGTATAAGTAGGAGGATTCATTAGTCTGAACCTCCCAAACATCTTTTGCTCATCAATAGTCATAGAAGGCCTGTTCACCAAATGTGATGTCATATCTGGAAACTCCATACTATCCAAACGAGGAGCTACAGCGGCAGCTGGCTGAGTCCTGGGAGTCTGAGAATCTGGAGCAACTATCGGGTCTGGAATTTGACCTCCAACACGAGTCTGTGAGCCATCAGAAGTGACAGGCAAAGCTCCTGCCTGGGCCATCCTCTCTAGGATTCCTAACATACGAGCCAAGGTATCTTGAAGCACTGGGGGGACAATAGTACTGGGTGGAGCCTGAGCTAGCCCATCCCCCTCGACACGATCTTGCACATCCCCACGAATAACCTCTGCATCAGGAGGTACGGTCCTATCACGACCCTGGGTAGCTACTGGTACTTGACCATCCACCGGTGCTGCAACACGGCCCCTACCCCGACCTCGAGCTCGTCCCCTACCTCTACCTCGAATAGTGTTCCCAGAAGCAGGCGCAGGAATAGGATCCTGACCACCACTTACCGATGTACGATTCCTCGCCATCTGAGAGAGAATGAAATATCAAGATTAGAATCTCTACAAGGTCAAGTGTGCACGATAATGAATAAAAGAAAAGAATATTTCCTAAATGTCCTATAGCCTCTCGAAGATAGGTATGGACGTCTTCATACCGATCCGCAAGACTCTACTAGACATTGCTCTTGTACTCATGAGACCGATGAACCTAGAGCTCTGATACCAAATTTGTCACGACCCAAATTTTCAAGTCGTGATGGCACCTATGTTCCCAACCAATAGGTAAGTCAACCCAACATATTAACCCAACTAAACCAACAAATGAGTAAAAAAAAGACTAACACTTAGCAAGAATCTCCAACATTGAGTTCATTATAAGTACGAATTGCGGAAGTTAAAATATATCACCCCAAGAATTGGTGTCTTAAGTACAAGAGCTTCTAGAATACGATACAAGTCTGAAACTAAAATGACAAATCTAACTTAAGAGATATCCTGTCTGAATACTGAATAACAGAATACGTAATGATAGAGGGAGGTGTGGGCCACGGAACAGCCAAGCAGCTCACCACAACTCCAAGAACTTCAAGCCGGACTCAATTTGCTCCACGAGATGTGCTCCTACTCGGAATCGAATCTGCACCACAAAGAGTGCAACAAGCGTAGTATGAGTACGAAACCACGTGTACCCAGTATGTCT
This sequence comes from Solanum chilense, assembly GCA_032847665.1. Classification (NCBI taxonomy): domain Eukaryota; kingdom Viridiplantae; phylum Streptophyta; class Magnoliopsida; order Solanales; family Solanaceae; genus Solanum; species Solanum chilense. Next base: position 40,735,432 of record CM064970.1, read on the forward strand.
CATTGACCGACAACGAAGAAGTAGTGACGGGGGTTATATAAGAAAAATAAATTATTAAATTATACAAGTATATATACATATATAACACTTACAATTTAAGTTCCATCAATAAAGGAAATCAAGCATCAAGTATTTTCCAAACACCAAACAAAACACATAATCATCAACATAAATGATGTGATGAAATGCAATGCAATATAACACCATGTAATGAAATTGTCTCAAAATACCCAGTACACACTCAACCGTATATACATGATACTCCTCGGAAATACATCGAGAGTTCATGACCCATGGGGGACTCGCGAGGTCCATATACCGACACGGACGATCTCCACGTGTCTGTGCGGACGATCTCAACGCACTATCATAATATCAACAATTTTCGCACGGACGATCTCCACGTGCCCAAATTACAATATTAACATCTCACCATCCCCAGCACGGACGATCTCCACGTGCCCAACTTATACTCAGTCTCATGTCTATGCATGTGCACAATATTATTTCAATAGAGGGGATGATAATGCATCTCAATCAATCAATATGAACATAATACATAACCACCTCAATTATCTCAACTATACGGGCGAAATAAATAAAACACAATCACACAAGGAATTCAAGTCAATAATACATCAGCTAATGCCCATATGCTTTGGCATTCTCAAATTTCAATCCAAATTCTATAATAGTAATTTTCCTTTTTATAACACCGGTACTCGTACCAATACCCGTCACACTATTGATACGAGACCACCATCTTTCCCCTTTACCCCTTTGTCTATTTTCATTTTAAATCCTTAATTAGAAAAACGTCCTTCAACAAGTCTAAAAGTCTTAACATACCTCAAGTGCCGAATTCGTGTCACAAATCTTCAAGATAGTTCCTTCCCTTTTTGCAAAGTTTTGGAATGTTCCCAATCTATCAATTATGCAATATTTATAAGTAAACAAATCCGTACATACCCGTATTTTACTATATGTTTTTCCTACACTCAAATCTATATCAAAGTTTATAAATTTTGGTGTCACTAATATGCCAAGTCTCATATTCTAAGCTTCAAAACTAAGATTAAGTCTTAATTTCCAAAGCATTATAAATGTAATGATATCCAAATACATCTATTTAATTACCTATTGCAATATATTAAAACTTCAACTATAGGGTAATAAGCATTGGAAAATTCCAAACTTAAAGCCAAATTCCCGTAGCCTGGAACATTAACAACAAAATGCACAGAAACCCATTTATGCAATAGTCTTACCTTTTGCCAATAATTATATTTTCTATTCTTAATCAAAAATTAATTATCCGCAATCCAACCCATCACAGTGATATTGGCAGTGTATTACAAGTCCTTACTACTAACACATCCATAAACTAATTATTAACTCAAGATGATTCCGTTATATATATATTTTCAAGCTACTAACTATCCAATCCTAAATAACCTATTATTTATATCCCACAAACTTACAGATTGTATCGGCAACAAATTTCCATTTGGGTTACTTTATTTTATTTAATCCGTACTTATTTATTAGTCCTAATCGAATAATCAATCAGAATGGTCACTCATGTAGCATTATTAAGTAGAACATTCAATTTTCTCCCACCTTCAATATATAAAAAAAAAGACCCACTTCCTATGAGAACAATGCATACTTTATTTTTACACCTAGTAAATTAGTACATACTCCATGGATTTGGGAAATCTAAAGTTCTCACCTGATTTGCGGTTGCGGCAATGCGTAGATAGGTTTTCCGCCTATGCTTTTCTTTCATTCCATATGAATAACACGCTCCCCTTTTCTTTTCTTTAGTTATGACCCCCAAAAAAATATTCAATTAGTTTAGTCCACTTTTGCCTATAGTTAAGTGGTTAAGCCACTAAAAAAAAATTTAATACTTAAATATTAGAAGTGGTCAAGCCACTAGCAATTTTTATTAAATTAGTTATTAAAAAAATTTATCATCAACTAGATATTTTTATATTTTTTTTTTTTTTTTCGAATAGTTTAAAAATACCCCCTCAAAATTTTCAAAAGAAGTCAAACTAGTCCTAGTTCTCAAAACAACCTAGCGGGTCGTTACACCACATCCATCAAATGCATTTCAAGTTGCTCATGGACTGTGAAACTAATGAGATAACGCAATCTTATTGCATCCATAACGGCTGAGTATGTCTCTTCATAGTCGACGCCAGGCCTTTGAGAAAATCCTTGTGCCACAAGGCGTGCTTTATACCTTTGTATTTCATTTTTCTCATTTCTTTTTCGCACAAAAATCCATTTGTAACCAACAGGTTTAATCCCATTAGGTGTTTGAACTATAGGTCCAAAAACTTCACGCTTGGCAAGTAAATTCAACTCTGATTGAATTGCTTCTTGCCATTTTGGCCAATCATTTCGTTGTCGACATTCTATAACAGATTGAGGTTCATGATCCTTATTATCTTGCATGATATTTGTTGCAACATTATATGCAAAGACATAATCAACCACTATTTCTGATCGATTCATATTAGTTTCAACATCTCTATAATTAATGGATAGTTCATTATTTCCTTGAGTTTCAAGTTCATTTATTTTTTCATGAATATCAGACTTATTCAAATTTTGAACTTCCATATGAGATTCTTTCATAGTGTCATCTTGACATTTAATCTTTCTTTTTCTAGGATTTTGATCCTTAGACCCCAATGGTCTACCACGCTTTAGGTGTGTTTTTGACTCATTAGCTATGACACTAGTGGATGGTCCTTTAGGGACATCAATTCGAATTGGGACATTCTCTGCAGGAATATGTGATTTAGTAATCATTTTCAAATCTGTAAATGCGTCTGGCATTTGATTTGCAATTTTCTGCAGATAAATAATCTTTTGTACTTCTTGTTCGCATGTAGAAGAATATGGATCAATATGATACAATGATAAATTTTTCCACAAAATTTCTCGTTTTATTTCACTATTCTCTCCCCCTAATTTTGGGAAAACTGTCTCATCAAACCGACAATCTGCAAATCTAGCAGTAAACATGTCTCCAGTCAATGGTTCAAGATAGCGAATAATGGAGGGTGACTCAAACCCAACATATATTCCTAACCTTCTTTGAGAGCCCATCTTAGTGCGGTTTGGTGGTGCCACAGGCACATATACAGCACTTCCAAAAATTCTTAGATGGGATATATTAGGTTCTTGACCCATAACCAATTGCAATGGAGAAACCTTATGACAACTTGTCGGTCTGAGACGAATAAGTGTTGCAGCATGCAAAATTGCATGTCCCCCCACAGAAGTGGGCAACTTAGTTTTCATAAGCAATGGTCTTGCTATTAATTGCAAACGTTTAATCAATGATTCAGCGAGACCATTCTGAGTATGAACATGAGCAACGGAGTGTTCAACTCTTATCCCAATCGCTAAACAATAATCATTAAATGATTGGGATGAAAACTCTGCAACATTATCAAGACGATTGGACTTAATCTGATTATCAGGAAAGTGTGCCCTTAACCTTATTATTTGTGCCAATAATTTTGCAAATGCCAAGTTACGAGATGACAATAGGCACACATGAGACCATCTAGAAGACACATCTATTAGAACCATAAAATATCTAAATGACCCACTAGGTGGGTGAATATGTCCACAAATATCCCCATGTATACGTTCTAAGAACGCAGGGGACTCAATCTTTACTTTCATCGGTGATGGTCTCACAATTAACTTGCCTTGATAACATGCAATACAAGAAAATTCACCATTTAAAAGAACTTTTAGGTCTTTTAGTGGATGTCCATTCGAATTTTCTATAATTCGTCTCATCATTATTGACCCAGGATGTCCTAGACGATCATGCCAAAGTACAAATGTATTGGAATCAATAAACTTCTTATTTACTATAAAATGTGCCTCAATTGCACTAATTTTTGTCCAATACAAGCCAGAAGATAAAGCATGGAACTTTTCTATAACACATGTCTGCCCAGAGACATACTTGGTGATACCAAGATATTCAAGATTTATTTCATCCATTGATTGGATATGATAACCATTTTCACGGATATCTTTAAAACTCAACAAGTTTCTCTTAGATTTTGGAGAAAACATAGCATTATTAATGATGAGTTTAGTTCCCTTGGGCAAAATTACAATGGCTCTTCCAAAGCCCTCAATCATATTAGTACTACCAAAAATTGTAGTAACATTTATTTTACCCATACTTAAATGAGAAAAATATTTCTTATTTTTGAATATCGTATGTGTTGTACCAGAATCAATCAAACAAATATCTTCATATTTCGATAATATGTTCTTAGAATTATCCATATCTTCACATGAAATGACATACACAAAATAAATATATATTAAATATTAGTGTTGTCAAAAGGGTACAATATATTCAAAGGAATAAATTAATGATTAAATATTAGAAATTGAGCCTTAATTTATTGTTTCCTCTAAGTCGAAAACGAGTTGTTAGGAAAATAAAATAAAATCATTATTTAATCCTAGTTAATAACAGACTGCATGTTTTTAACATTAGATCAAGTTAAAGACCTAATATAATACAAACACGTGATAAAGTTTAGTATTTGACTAACTCTATCATATTAGAATCATATAAATAAATTAATAAAAAATATATATTATTTTATTAAGAATTAAGGAACAAGCTAATGAACGACTAAACTAAATTAAAATACTAATATTCATGCAAACAACTATCATTACATGAAATTTATTAATAAATACTACCACAAAAAAAATATCACTCTTCCATGTTCACAGAACCATCACCAATTAAGTGATCTATTTTTCCTTCAGGATGTGCGAAGAAATCTGCTACATCCAAGTGCGTGATGTCAACTTGATTTTCAGAGATAAAATTTGCCTCAGGATTTTTCTCTTTCTTCTTTAGTGATTCTTGATAAAGCTCAACAAAGTGTTTGGGAGTACGACAATTACGTGCATAATGACCTCTTCCACCACATCGAAAACAACCTTCCCTAGTTGCTTCACGTTTCTCATCCTTTCTTTTTTCCTTTTTATTTGATGAATGATTAATGCCAAGATTAGAATTACGTTCTTGACCATAATCACGACCACGTCCACGTCCACGACCACGACCACTAGGACCGCAACCTTTTCCACGCCTAGCATGGTGGGCGTACGCCTCATTCACTTCAGGAAGTGGTTCAGATCCAGTAGGTCGATTCTCATGATTTTTCAATAATAAATCATTATTTTGCTCGGCCACAAGAAGATGAGAAATTAGTTCAGAATACTTTTTGAAACCTTTCTCTCGATATTGTTGCTGCAAGAGAACATTCGAGGCATGGAAAGTGGAGAAGTCTTTTCCATCATATCAATCTCACTAACCGTTTCTCCACATAATTTCAATTAAGAAGTTATTCTGAACATGGCAGAATTGTACTCATGTATAGACTTAAAGTCTTGTAGCCTTAGATGCATCCAATCATATCGTGCCTTTGGATGTATGACCATCTTCAAGTGGTCAAATCTTTCTTTTAGGTTTTTCCACAATTCAAGTGGATCCTTAACTGTCAGATATTCGATTTTCAGAATCTCGTCAAGATGATGACGCAAGAATATCATTACTCGTGCACAGTTTTGATTTGATGCCTTATTTCTTCTTTTATGGTGTCTCCAAGACCCATTGCATCAAGGTGGATTTCAGCATCCAACACCCATGAGAGGTAGTTCCTGCCCGAATTTTGAAGGGCATTGAACTCTAGTTTTGTAAGATTGGCCATTAAAATTAAAAGAAAAAGAATAAATAATACCTTTATTAATTCTTCAAATCTAACCTTCACTTTTGAGAAATTAGAGTCTCGTGCTGATAACGTGTTATAAAACTATAGAATAAGAAGAATAAACTAGAGAGAAAAGAAGAGAAGACTTGTTATTTCTCTTGATGAATTGATTTACAATGAAGAGGAGCACTCTATTTATAGGAGAAATCTAACTTGGTCCCCAAGTAGGAGGACTCTTTAATCATATTCCACTTATTTTACTCTCCAATAGGTGTGAAAAAAGAAGAAAAACTCTCATTACTCATTTCCCCTCTTTTTATAGGTTCTTACGCTCAATTTCTTCATTCTCTCTCCTGAGTTTTTCAGTAGTGTTCTCTTCTTTCTTTGTGAAAATCACTTTCTTCTAAAAAAATTTCAAATTGTTTAAGAAATCTCTCAATTCCTTCAAACTATTTTTCACCCCAATGATAAAGGTACATACATTGTCGTATCATTTGAGATTTTCCTCTATTATGTGAAGACACTATCAGTAAAATATAAATAAATTTTTTTGGGTGCCTGAAGATTTCGAAGAACTTGTTGAAGACCAAGAACAATGTCGTATTAGTTTGTTTTGTATTTCTAATTTTTTTTCTTAGAATTTTGTATCCTTTCTCAATTAATATTCAAATTAGTATGTGTGCTCTTAATATTTGTATTCATTCAAAATATCATGTTGTATGGTTTATTGAAAAAATATTTTCTTAAATAACTATAAATTCATTTGGCAATGAATACAAACTTATAAAGTGGAATGAATATAATTTAAAAAGGGTTAAAATCTGGAGAGAAAAAAAAGAACAAAGTTAGAGTTTTCTTTGAAAATGTAACTGATGAGAAAATTAAACAATCCTCATCATTTTTTGAAATATTCTCTCCCTTGATTTTCTCACTTTTGTTATTAAATAATTGTATTTTCTAAATAAAAACAAATAAAAAAATATAAATAACATACATAACAAATTAAAATTTTGACATTTTTACTAAATATTAAAAGTGTTGCTAATGAGCATTCTTAAATGTTAAAATATTAACATTTTAAAAAATTTCCCCAGAATCAATCCAAAGTTTTTAGGGGAAGTGATGCTGTAATACAAACATGTGCTATGCATTTACTATACTCAATTGTAGTTTAATAGAATTACAATTCATATCTATTAAACTTAAATATTTTATAGCAAATCTCTCCTTTCTTAAACTCTCGCTCGCCTCTCTTCCTTTCTTGTCCCCTCCCTCTCTATCACTAGCCTGATTTGAAACCCAATAAGCAACGACGGACCTGGTGGTTCAGATGGAATATTGATACAAATTAGGGGAGAGATGGTGGTCGGATACCTCTCTTCTTCCTCTTCTCCTCTTCAATTTCATATTCAAACTCTTAGTATGCTTGAACGAGAAAGAGATACAATATTGTATCAATCGTATTCTGAAAGTGTCATGTATAATAATCTATAGGTAGCTACAGATACACTTAAACATATCGATATAGAGTGAATACACGGAAAAACAAATACACACACGTGATACAATAGTATCATTAAATACAATTTGATATAATTGTGTTCACTGATACAAATTATTTTCATTGATACTCTTGATATAGTTATATTCATTGATAAATACACTTGACGAATTGAATACGCAAGAAACATATGCACTTAATGCAATTTTATTCATTGATACAACTTGATACAATGGTATTCGTTGATAAAAAAAACAATTGTATTCATGATACAATTTAATACAACAAATACACATGACTTTATCCTCTCACTCGTCTCTCATCTCTCGCCTCTCGCTCTCCAAAATGTCGATCACTTTTTTCGTTCCTTTTCCAATTTACTTGTCTTTCTCCTTCTTCTAAAATATAAATATGAATCGTAATCAGGCAAAAGATAATTATATATCAAATAGTGCTGAGATAATAGGTCATTTTCAAAATTTGGAATTGTTACAACAATTTTAATTAAAATTTAGATATATTTTCAACCATTTTTACGAAAAAAATATGATTTTTTTTTACTGTGGAAGATGGTGGATGGAAGATTGAGCTAAAGTTGGCTTATGGTGATGTAGGGGCTAGGTTCATGAAAACATTTAATTTTTGGAAAATTGTATGTAATAGCAAACTAATAACCTAAAATAAATGGAGTAGCTGGGGTTTGATTTAATTGTGCTCCATAGCAAACATTAGCCAAAGTTTGTCAGGCGTCTCTCTCCCAAAAATCTCGCTCGCCACTCTCCCATTCTTGCTCGCCACTCTCCATCTGCTCGCCTCTCTCGCTTTAGACATAGAAGTGTATAAATTCTGTTTCTGTTTTGTATAAAGCGAGAGAAAATTGTATATACACATGCAAAAATATATATCTTCGTGTTATACACTTAATTATACAATTTACAAACATTTTACTTCAAATATTGCAGAGAAAAAGGCTAACGAATTATACAATTGCGAATTATACAATTGCAGTGAAATACAATTTTCTCTAGCTCTCACGACCCAAAATGAGCCGCGAGTGGCACCCACACTTATCCTACTATGTGAGCGAACCAACCAATCTAAACCCCAACATTTCAACCATAATTAACAAAATTCAATGCGGAAGACTTAAAACTCATTAACGAAATCAATTAAATAACTTCAAAAATTTATTACTCATTATCCCCAAAATCTGGAAGTCATCACCACAAGAACATCTATCCTCATACTACTAAATCTAAGAATGTCTAGGAAACTAAAATAAATAAAAGCTAGTCCATGCCGGAACTTCAAGGCATCAAGACATGAAGAAGAAGATCCAGTCAAAGCTAGAAGCATTAGCTCACCCTGAAATCCGGTGTAATGAAGACTGGCTAGAGTTGCGGTTGAGTTGAAGACGACGGTACGTTTGCTGCACTCCACAAATAACAAAGAAAGAAACATACAAGTAGGGGTCAGTACAAAACACAAGTACTGAGTAGGTATCATCGGCCAACTCAAAATAGAAAACTGTATATATCAGATAATATCGTAAAAACCAACTAACATACTCAAAAGATAGCAACATCAAGTTTTGTAATCATAAATAAGTAACGCCAAGTACCACACATGAGGACTCAAGCCTCAATACCATACTCATTTGGGAAAAAGGTTCATTAAATCGAGTATATTAACATCTTTTAAGATTCATTATCTTTATTCCTCTCGTGTCGGTACGTGACACTCTGCTCCATATACTATCCTGGTGTCGGAACGTGACACTCCGATCCTCATATACTATCCTGGTGTCGGAACGTGACACCCGATCCATATACTATCCTGGTACCGGAACGTGGCACCCGATCCATATACTATACTGGTGTCGGAACGTGACACTCCGATCCATATACTATCCTGGTGTCGGAACGTGACACTCCGATCCATATACGATCCTGGTACCAAAACGTGGCACCTGATCTATATACTATCCTGGTGTCGGAACGTGACACTCCGATCCATATACTATCCTGGTACCGGAATGTGGCACCTGATCCTCTATTACTATCCTGGTGTCGGAACGTGACACCCGATCCCCTAATCTCACTACTTTCGTTCATCAAGCCTTCTTTTATACCAAGGCATCATCATTAACAAAGTAGATTAGGGTTTTTCAAGATTTAGGATTCAATAGCTTCATCATGCTTATTTTATCACAATTACTAATCACATTCATGCAAGTATACAATTAAGCATATAGAAGGGTTTACAATACTACTCAATACATATCATTCGCTATTAAGAGTTTACTACGAATAGCATAAACCATAACCTACCTCCACCAAAGAATTGTGATCAAGCAAGCTAATCCTCAAAGCAGCGTTCTTCCTCTCTCCCTTGTTCGTTCATTTTCTCCCTCTCTTGTTCTTTCTATTTTCCCTTATTCAAACCCTTTTTCTTTTACCCTAATTAGCATATAATTAAGTATAAAAGATGATAGAATAACCCACTAATTAATTCAAGGTTATCTCCTTTAACCCCCAAGTAGTTAAATTATTAACATTAACCCACTAAATTTATAATTATAGCAGGAATAGTCCAAAACGCCCCTTAAAACATTTAACAGAAATCCGACCCAGCCTGGGATTACGCAGCCTGTGACGGCCCGTCGTGCCTGCGATGGTCCGTCCTGCTGCTTCCGTCACAGAGTTCAGAGACTAAATTTTTACTAAGGGTCTGTGACGGCCCGTCACGCCTGTGACGGTCCGTCCTGCCATTTCATCGTGAAGTTCAGAGAGTCGATTTCAGTACCCAAATTTCAGAATTCTAAGTGTTTTGGAACGAGACCCCCTCGACGGTCCGTCGTGCCCATGACGGTCCGTCGTGGGATCCGTCGACTCAGTCAGTTTTTCCAGAAATAAAATCTGCTGCTCAAAACGACTAAACAGGTCGTTACAATAGATACCAATTTACCCATCGTTCGTCCTCGAACGATCACAAGAAGAAAAACAAGGGCGAAAAGGAGTACCTGAATCTGTAAACAGGTGTGGGTATCTTTCTTGCATATCAGCCTCTTTCTCCCAAGTGGACTTTTCGACTGGTCGATTCTTCCATTGAACTTTGATGGATGCAATCTCCCTTGATCTCAACTTGCGAATTTCCCTATCTAGAATGGCAACAGGCTCCTCCTCATAAGTCAAATTCTCATCAAGCAGAACCGAATCCCAACGAATGATGTAGTTCCCATCCCCATGGTATCTTTTAAACATAGACACATGAAATACCGGATGCACTCCTGACAGCCCTGGAGGCAAGGCTAATTCATAAGCCACCTCCCCTACTCGCTTAAGTACTTCAAATGGTCCAATATACCTTGGACTTAGCTTACCTCTTTTTCTAAACCGCATCACCCCTTTCATGGGTGAAACCTTCAGCAAGACTTGTTCACCCTCCATGAACTCCAAGTCTCTAACCTTTCGATCCGCATATTGTTGACACCCAATTTTGACCCACGTCGGTATAAATCAATTATCGAGCTTCCTAAATTTTCCAAATAATTTAAATTAATTAGTTTTATAATTTTGCGAAAATATAACGATTTAATGTTTACATAGTTGTGTATATAGCCGGTATATCTTGTGTATATTCGAAACCAACCCAACTTAAAATTAATCCCAGGCCCAATCTTCTTGTTCCCAGCCCCACTTTAACTCCAACCCAATTTCCCTCGGCAGCCCAAACCACTCTTTCAGCCCACCAAATTAATTCCCACATCCGTCCAGCCCAATCCCATTTCCCTTAACCCGACCTTGACCCGTCCAAACCGACCCGACCCAAATCCCTCTTCCCCCTTTTCTTCTTCCTCACACGACAATTCCAGAAACGCCAAAAATTCCCAGCAAAAAAAACAGAACCCTCTCTCGTCTCTCCCTCATGCATCTCTCCCCCCACGCGCCCCTCCCCCCTCCTTCTCTTTCTCCCCACCAGCAGAACAGAAGCCACCGCCCCAGAAAAACGTCAAGTTCCCAGAAACGGGACTACCCTAGACGCGACAAAAATCCCAAAAAATCCGCCTCGCGTCTCCCCCACGCTCTCTCTCCCTCTCTCTCCTCCTCTCTCGCACGCGACTCGTACGATAGTACGCTCGCGCAGGTCTGGCAGCAGAGGAGGCCGAAAAGTTTGTCGTTGGTCGTGAGATTGCGCCACGTAGCTCGCAAGGACATCGAATCGATCTTGTCCGTCCACCTCGCCATCTTCCCGTTGGAATGGGACGAATTTTAGGGTATCTTCGGAGGATATTCTTGAGCTGGATAAGACTTCGAATTTGAAATTCGAAATGAAAAAATTCGTCGTTCCCGCCCTCCGAACGAAGCCCTAATTTTCTCTCCCTATTTAAACCCTTTTTCTCCTCCAGAAAAGGGGTTAGAAATTTCGTGTCTGACAAATTTTGGTTGGATTTTTTTGGAAATAAGGAACTCTATCACTAAGGGGTTAGATTTTTGGAGTTAGAAAATTTGGTTAGCGATTTTTGTTGGGATTTTCGGAAAATAGAGTTTCAACACGAAGAACGTTTGGAAAATTTGGGAAATAGATTCTTGGGTCGTTCTATTTGTTTCTGAGAAAAATTAAGATAGATTTTGGGGGGTTTGGAAAATTTTCTGGTTCTTCATTGTAGAAAGATAGTTGGAAATTGTTTGGGAAATCGGAGAAATTTTCCGTTTCATTGTCGGTTTCGTAAGTACAGAGAGAGGTGGGAGTCTAAAGCAGCCTTGCGTTTCAGTCTCGATCACGACATCGTCTTCCCGTTCAGGCGACGCCAGTCCCTTCGAGCGTCTGTTCGAGATACTAAGTTCGCGTGGTGGAAGCTCGTCCTCTTTCAAACTCGTCTTCCCTCAGTATCGCTGCACACATAAAGGTAACATTCGTTTCCGTTAAGCACTCCCTGCCTCTTACTATCTTCTCGTTTCTTCTATTTCGAAATGCTTCTTCGTCGCTTGTTGCTTTGGATGCTGCTGCTGTAAATATAAGTTAATACATCTGTTGGTTTGCTCAATATCGAGATGAATTGTGGGATGTAGTTATGTCCGATTATGCCTGCTGGTTCGTTTGTTGCTGAGAAATTGATGTTACATAATGTGTATCTTGGATGCAGGAACATTGAAGTCACAAAATGGCTATACAAAGCTGTCATGAATGACAAGGGGCGTCATTTGCACCCATCGTGGACTCATCAGCGAAACCTAGAAAATCTTCAATCTCATTTTATCTCTATCGCTTTATATTGCCTCAAGTGATAAACAAGTTTCTTTTTATCTTGCAGGAATGTTGAGGCCGAACACTGATAGATTCTTCCAAAGTTGCAAGAAACAAGGTGCAGGAAGATTGCTAGTTATGAGTCATGATCAAAGTTACCGTTGGACTCATCATAGCCTAATCTGGATAAGACAAATGACTCAATCTAGTTCCTCAATTTTTACTTTTATTCTTTACTTCATCATCGATACTAATGTTTGGTGTCGAGCTTTGCAGGTGATAGTATTGATAAAGTCAGAAGTCGTATATTAAAGCGACATCAAATTTTGAAGATGATCAAAGTGACACTAACTTAGAAGTGTTGCAAGGGAATTTGCCGAGTCCATCACATCAGAAAGATGATGATGACCAATATCTCCTTGACAGACAAAATTATCGAATTGTTACAAGTTTTTGATAAATGATATAGAAGTGACTGCAACAAACTCAAATTCTGCTGAGTTTGTCAAGGAAGACGAGAGTGTCTTTATTTTTCATGTGAATGAATCAAGTTGTTCACCTCGATAATTCTTTCTTTTAAAGAACAGAATCAAAGTCGCGACGTGCATAAACGTCAATTTAGTTTTTTTTAGTATGTTTGTCGCGTTGCAATTTCGGCTTAGTTTGTTCTTGAATATGTCAGAGTCATAATTCTAATTTGTTGGGTATCCACCCCATAAGTGGATTATGTGTTTTGATTGGCCAATCAAAGACTTTAGCATATAGTTTGTTGGGCGATCCACCCCATAAGTGGTTCGTATATATGCTTTTCCATTTCAGGTTTCTATTTTTGAATCATATGGAATATTATCGAGCCATCCACCTCGTTACAGTTGGAATATTATCGAGCATCCACCTCGTTACAGTTGGAATATTATCGAGCCTCCACCTCGTTACAGTTGGAATATTATCGAGTCATCCACCTCGTTACAGTTGGAATATTATCGAGCCATCCACCTCGTTACAGTTGGAATATTATCGAGTCATCCACCTCGTTACAGTTGGAATATTATCGAGCCATCCACCTCGTTACAGTTGGAATATTATCGAGCATCCACCTCGTTACAGTTGGAATATTATCGAGCATCCACCTCGTTACAGTTGGAATATTATCGAGCTATCCACCTCGTTACAGTTGGAATATTATCGAGCATCCACCTCGTTACAGTTGGAATATTATCGAGCATCCACCTCATTACAGTTGGAATATTATCGAGCCATCCACCTCGTTACAGTTGGAATATTATCGAGCCATCCACCTCGTTACAGTTGGACTATTATCGAGCCATCCACCTCGTTACAGTTGGAATATTATCGAGCATCCACCTCGTTACAGTTGGAATATTATCGAGCCATCCACCTCGTTACAGTTGGAACATTATCGAGCATCCACCTCGTTACAGTTGGAACATTATCGAGCATCCACCTCGTTACAGTTGGAATGTTATCGAGCATCCACCTCGTGACAGTTGAATAATTATTGAGCTAGCTAGCTCGTTACAAAGAACTCCAAAGAGGAGAAAACTATATCAAAATCAGTAATTTTACTGAGAACAGGAAGCATTTTATATCGCTTATTTGGGAATGTGGTTTTTTATTTCAAGCAATTCCCAACAATATGGAATTCGCGAAGGGTGTCTAGCCAGATTCAAAGGTGAATCAAACAGGAATCTCAACGAAGATTTCACGATTTCCGTAAAAGACGCTATTTGCATTACATTATCAAGGCAAGATAATTATTGTCAATCAAGACAACGTATTACCCCAGAAGAGATAGTTATTTTATTGTTATCGATCAACTCGATATATTATCTGGAAGTCGTCTTGCCGTTATCATCAACACAGACGATATAAATATCCATGCATTGCGGAAATCATGCATAACGAGAAATCATGCATTGCGGAAAGTCATGCATCGCGAAAAATCATGCATTGCGAGTTTGGAATTTATGCACAACGAGAAGATTTAATGCCTCGTCAAATTTATATATCGCGAGAAGGCTTTATACCTCGCTGGAATTTATGCACGACGAGAAGATTTCATGCCTCGTCAAATTTATATATCGCGAGAGGGCTTTATACCTCGCTGGAATTTATGCACGACGAGAAGATTTCATGCCTCGTCAAATTTATATATCGCGAGAGGGCTTTATACCTCGCTGAAATTTGTGCATCACGAGAAAGATCCATGCCTCATTGAAAATCATGCATCGCGGAAAAGTCATGCATTGCGAGTCAAAAATTATGCACGACGAGAAGATTTCACGCCTCGTCAAAATTTATACAACGCGAGAAGATTTTATGCCTCGCTGAAAGTTATACATCGCAAGAAGATTCATGCCTCGCGGAAATTTATGTATCGCGGGAAGATATTCATGCCCCGCAAGAGGACATACACGGAAAAGAAAAAGCAACACTTATCCATTGGCCTTGATTGCATTTTGTTATTTATTATAAAGGTAGACATCAAGAAGAGCATCGAAGATAACGACAAAAGAGACATCAACATCGCATCAACGTCTTTTTATTTATTTTAGCATCAACGGAAGAGTACATTGAAGATTTTATTGCAAAAAACAAGGCATAAGCTTTATTTGCTGGACGCCAGACCGATCGAGTCGACGTCGATTTGAGGAGAACAATGAAGTGTCGACACGGTAAAAAGACATTGTCTCCCATCCGAATTGCATTTTTAAGCTGACGAGTTTTTCTCAGTCTTTGTCGAGAGCATCCAAAAGGATGAGTTCTCCAAAAACCACAGGTGCGGACGACATCAAAAAGGATGCAGCACAACGTGGAACTTTTTCTTAGCAGCGAACTGGGACACAGTCCAAAGAGGAATGTCAAACTCTTAGGACGCGAGCAGAGGAGCGACTTCCACCATAAGCGAACCACCCCTCTCGAAGCATACAGGTTTTTCTTTAGTTCTGTCGGTTTCAGTCTCGCATCTGGAAGTTTCGATTTATCAGAAGCAAGTTTCCAATCTGAGTGACAATGCGCCAAGAGCTTTGGAAATTATGTCCGTGTAAGTTCTTAATTATGGTGTAAAGAGAGCCACATCTATGGCAAAGAGGTTACAAGCCTCCTTTTCATACTCGTTAATTTGTCGCTTGTCCAAAACCGAAGGTTATCTAGCATAATAGGTTTCCTTTTTCACCGATTGAGTCGAACTACACACAGCCTGATTTCGACGGTTTACGGATATGTAGGCGGATTCAATGTTGAAAACTCGGCTGTATTCCAACATTCGCTCTCGAATCCTGTTCTCGAGCATTCCGATACCTTCATAATCTGGTGTCGGGGTGGCTTTTGATCCTTTCAAATCGTGCGGTAAATCAAGCTTATCGAACTACAAGTGGCCTGAATTCTCATATAGCCCGAGATATGTAGGAAACCCGTTCGCAGGGGTTCGGCCATAATTCCTAGACCCTTTGTCGAATCCATCCTTTTAAAATAAATGGAGTTGGTCAAAATTGGTCTGGTCAATTTCATTTTCCTCGAGCTGCTTGCTTCAACCCGAGTAAAATGAGGGACAGTTGTTGACACCCAATTTTGACCCACCTCGGTATAAATCAATTATCGAGCTTCCTAAATTTTCCAAATAATTTAAATTAATTAGTTTTATAATTTTGCGAAAACATAACGATTTAATGTTTACATAGTTGTGTATATAGCCGGTATATCTTGTGTATATTCGAAACCAACCCAACTTAAAATTAATCCCAGGCCCAATCTTCTTGTTCCCAGCCCCACTTTAACTCCAACCCAATTTCCCTCAGCAGCCCAAACCACTCTTTCAGCCCACCAAATTAATTCCCACATCCGTCCAGCCCAATCCCATTTCCTTTAACCCGACCTTGACCCGTCCAAACGACCCGACTCAAATCCCTCTTCCCCCTTTTTTTCTTCCTCACACGATAATTCCAGAAACGCCAAAAATTCCCAGCAAAAAAAACAGAACCCTTTCTCGTCTCTCCCTAACGCGTCTCTCCCCCCACGCGCCCCTCCCCCCCTCCTTCTCTTTCTCCCCACCAGCAGAACAGAAGCCACCGCCCCAGAAAAACGTCAAGTTCCCAGAAACGGGACTACCCTAGACGCGACAAAAATCCCAAAAAATCTGCCTCGCGTCTCCCCCACGCTCTCTCTCCCTCTCTCTCCTCCTCTCTCGCACGCGACTCGTACGATAGTACGCTCGTGCAGGTATGGCAGCAGAGGAGGCCGAAAAGTTTGTTGTTGGTCGTGAGATTGCGCCACGTAGCTCGCAAGGACATCGAATCGATCTTGTCCGTCCACCTCGCCATCTTCCCGTTGGAATGGGACGAATTTGAGGGTATCTTCGGAGGATATTCTTGAGCTGGATAAGACTTCGAATTTGAAATTCGAAATGAAAAAATTCGTCGTTCCCGCCCTCCGAACGAAGCCCTAATTTTCTCTCCCTATTTAAACCCCTTTTCTCCTCCAGAAAAGGGGTTAGAAATTTCGTGTCTGACAAATTTTGGTTGGATTTTTTGGAAATAAGGAACTCTATCACTAAGGGGTTAGATTTTTGGAGTTAGAAAATTTGGTTAGCGATTTTTGTTGGGATTTTCGGAAAATAGAGTTTCAACACGAAGAACGTTTGGAAAATTTGGGAAATAGATTCTTGAATCGTTCTGTTTGTTTCTGAGAAAAATTAAGATAGATTTTGGGGGGTTTGGAAAATTTCCTGGTTCTTCATTGTAGAAAGATAGTTGGAAATTGTTTGGGAAATCGGAGAAATTTTCCATTTCATTGTCGGTTTCGTAAGAACAGAGAGAGGTGGGAGTCTAAAGCAGCCTTGCGTTTCAGTCTCGATCACGACATCTTCTTCCCGTTCAGGCGACACCAGTCCCTTCGAGCGTCTGTTCGAGATACTAAGTTCGCGTGGTGGAAGCTCGTCCTCTTTCAAACTCGTCTTCCCAGTATCGCTGCACACATAAAGGTAACATTCGTTTCCGTTAAGCACTCCCTGCCTCTTACTATCTTCTCGTTTCTTCTATTTCGAAATGCTTCTTCGTCGCTTGTTGCTTTGGATGCTGCTGCTGTAAATATAAGTTAATACATCTGTTGGTTCTGCTCAATATCGAGATGAATTGTGGGATGTAGTTATGTCCGATTATGCCTGCTGGTTCGTTTGTTGCTGAGCAATCGATGTTACATAATGTGTATCTTGGAGTTATTTTCATACTACTAATGCGTGCCTGTTTGGTTCACTAAATGACATGTTAGCCGGTTATAGTTCGGAACCAGTATAGCAGTTGATATGTATTTCGTGCTGGAATACTTGTCGTATGTTTGCGCATCTTCTTCATAGCTTGTTTTAATGTTTTTGTTTGGAAATCGCTGGCAGTACGTAGTCGAGCTTTCGGGGAAGGGAGGGGGCCCTGTTTTGTTTATTGTCTTCATTTTTTTCAATTCATCATGAATCCTCGTTTCTTTCGTTCTTACTGGCTAGGGTAGTAATAAGCTTTGTTGTTGGCGTCGAACCTCCGATGTCTCAAGTTGAAAGGATGGATTGAGATGTTAAAATTTGGAGTTATTCCGTGGTGATCGTTCAAGGTTTTCTTGGGCACATGCATATAAAACAAGCATTTTGTTTGCTTATGTTGTTGTCGCATAATGTCATTAGAATACTAAGTGTTCGTATTGAATTGATTTGATTTTCTGTATAAGATGACCTGTTTGTTTCCGGTAACCTGTTTATGTTTGGAACAAGTTTAGTCAATTGGATTTTAATTTGATAGTATGGTCTTGTATTGGTAAGTGAACAATAAGTTGTTGGCAAATCATGCTTTGATATTTTTAAACAATATGTTTGGCTTGATAGAGTTTTCTTTTCTATTTGAGCAAGAAGATGGGCATGTCTGCTTTTAAGCTTAATTCTCCTTAGTTTATCCTTATTCTTCGAGTATCATCTTATTTCGCGGTATTTCTTAACATGCATGGAAACTGTATTAGGTGTGGTTTCACTTTTATGAGATATATGTCTTGGATTCAGAATCTCTATGTTCTTCTTTTATAAAATGTTGTTGGGTAACTTTGCTTATTTTCTTTGGTTAGTATTACTTTATCTAACACAGTAAATGTTAGTCATAGTATCTCATTAAATATTCTGCCAATAGCGATTCTAATTTCTTTATTTTCTCTTTGCATGCCAATTCATACGAGTTCATTGTGAACTTTCCGTCTCCTTTTGCATATCAAGAGGGAGCCATAAAGGCTCAAAACTTCTTTCCATCGAGTCAAGACTAGCACGCAAAATTTGAAACCCCGTGAAGTCCGAAGAAAGTTGAAGGGGGCAAATTGGAAGAAATTTTATTTATGCCTATTTTCGTGTATTCTATTTGTAATGGGCATAAGCCCTTGTTGTTTTACTTTCTTGTATTATTTTTTGTATGTTTAGATTAGGACAGGTGGAACAATGGGTTAAAAACCCAAAAGCAGGTGGGTCCGAGTTTCGCCAAGGCGATGAGCATCCGAAACTTGGACCTGAATCTCTCTCTCTCTCTCTCTCTCTCTCTCTCTTTATTATTTGCTTACGCTTTTTTACTTGAATACCGTTAGTCTAGGATTAGAAAACTCCAGCCCCGTCGAAACGCCTCTCTACTTTTATCAAGATTAAAATTAAAATTTAAGTGTCAAAAAAGATAGATGTTTTAGTTTGAAAATTGCTTAGAGTAAAAGTTTAAAAAGTTCAACTTTAGCGAAATCTTGAAGCTACAATATTTCACAAGTTCGTTCGAATCTAAAGAGCTTTAACCTTAATTGAAAATTTGCCAGATAAAGCAATAAATCTTTCAAAACTTGATAATTTGCCTAAGTTAAATATTCTGATAAAATTCAAGCTTTGCAAAGGTTAAAATAGTCAAATAAGTTAATCGCCGGAAAACCGTAAGTTAGCGGAGTGTCTTAGGTGCCTAACACCTTCCTAAGACACTAATAAGAATCCCGAACCCTATAAAATATTTTCAAAACAAAATTTTCTGTTTAAGTTGTTTTGGAAACAAGTTTTCTTGATTTTTCTTAAAAAATTAAGTGGCGACTCCTAAAGTCAAAAATATCTTAAAAATAAAAACAAACTCTTTTCGAAACAATCATTTTTCGATAAAACACATATTCCTTTTGCCTACTTTGAGCCGCTAAAAGCTTTTCTTGAATAGATTTCACCTTCTCCAATGAATCCCTCAACAGATCAGTACCCCAAGGTCTAACCTCAAATGCATCAAACCAACCAATGGGAGACCTACATCTCCTCCCATACAATGCTTCAAATGGGGCCATGTCAATACTAAAGTGATAGCTATTATTGTATGAAAACTCCGCTAAGGGTAAGAAGTTATCCCAATGACCACCAAATTCTATCACACATGCACGAAGCATCCTCCAATACCTGAATCGTTCGCTCCGACTGACCATCGGTCTGAGGGTGAAATGCAGTACTAAGGTCCAACCTAGTACCTAATTCCGCATGCAATGTCCTCTAAAACTTAGAAGTAAACTGCGTACCTCTATCTGATATGATGGAAAGTGGAACCCCATGCAATCGAACAACTTCCGAGATGTAAAGTTTGGCTAACTTCTCTGCATTGTAAGTCACCTTGACCGGAATGAAATGAGCAGACTTAGTTAATCTGTCCAGAATTACCCAAATAGAGTCAAACTTACCCATTGTCTTCGGAAGACCAACCACGAAGTCCATTGCGATTCTCTCCCACTTCCATTCAGGAATGGGCATTCTCTGAAGTGTTCCTCCGGGCCTCTGGTGTTCATACTTTACTTGCTGACAATTTGGACATTTGGCAACAAAATCCACAATGTCACGCTTCATTCTACTCCACCAAAAGTGTTGCTTTAGGTCACGGTACATCTTGGTTGCACCAGGATGTATAGAATATCTGGAACTATGAGCCTCTGTGAGGATGGTGTGGATCAAATCATCGACGCGGGGTACACATACCCTTCCCTTAATTCTCAAAACACCTTCCTCATCGATTTTTGCTTCTTTAGCCTCTCCTCGCAACACTTTATCTCGGATCCGAATCAGTTTCTCATCAGTAAACTGCTTTCCCTTAATCTTGTCAAGGAAGGAAGATCTTGCCTCCACACAAGCCAAAAATCCTCCCTTCTCATTTACTTCCAACCTCATAAGGTCATTAGCCAGAATCTGAACTTCTCTAGCCAATGGGCGTCTAGAAGCTTGCAAGTGAGCTAGACTTCCCATGCTTCCTGCCTTTCTACTTAAAGCATCTGCCACAACATTAGCTTTTCCCGGATGATACAGAATAGTGATATCGTAGTCCTTCAGTAGTTCCATCCATCTCCTCTGTCTCAAATTCAAATCTTTCTGAGTAAAGACATACTGTAGGCTACGATGATCCGTATAGACTTCACACTTAACCCCATATAAATAGTACCTCCATTGCTTTAATGCAAATACTACCGCGGCCAACTCCAAATCATGGGTCGGGTAATTGCGTTCGTGCACCTTTAATTACCTTGAAGCATAAGCAATTACATTCTTCTCTTGCATTAGCACTGCACCCAAACCCGAATAGGATGCATCACAATAGACAATGAAATTCTTACCTTCCACTGGCAGGGTAAGGATTGGTGCAGTACTCAACAAGGTCTTGAGCTTCTGAAAGCTTTCCTCACATTCATCCGACCATACAAATGGAACATTCTGCTTAGTCAAGTTCGTCAATTGGGAAGCAATAGAAGAGAATCCTTTGACAAATCGACGGTAATAGCTAGCTAAACCAACAAAGCTCCTTATTTCTGACACATTAGTAGGTCTCTCCCAATTCTTCACTGCTTCAATCTTAGATGGATCCACCATCACTCCATCCTAAGAAACTACGTGCCCCCAGAAGGACACTGAATCTAGCCAAAACTCACACTTGGAGAATTTGGCATAAAGCCTTTTCTCCCTTAATACTTCCTACACAATTCTCAAATGCTTCTCATGTTCCTTCTTACTCTTGGAATATATCAGTATATCATCAATAAATACGATCACAAAGAGATCCAGATATGGCTTAAAAATCTCGTTCATCAAGCTCATGAAATCAGCAGGGGCATTCGTAAGACCAAAAGACATTACTACGATTTCGTAATGCCCATACCTGGTTCGAAAAGCAGTCTTTGGCACATCTGTTGCCCGTATTTTCAATTGATGATAACCGGATCTCAAGTCAATCTTAGAGAAGACACAAGCACCTTGTAACTGATCGAACAAGTCATCAATGCGAGGAATGGGGTACTTGTTCTTAATAGTTACCTTGTTCAACTGCCGGTAGTCTATGCACATCCGAAAACTCCCATCCTTCTTCTTCACAAATAACACCGGAGCACCCCAAGGGGATGCACTTGGTCTAATGAAACCTTTATTTAACAACTCTTGAAGTTGGGCCTTTAACTCCCTTAACTCCGCTGGGGCCATCCTATAAGGGGGTATGGAAATGGGGCGAGTACCCGGTTCAAGATCAATGCAAAAGTCAATATCTCTATCTGGTGGCATACCAGGAAGGTCTGCAGGGAACACATCCAGAAACTCACGGACTACCAAAACCGACTCAATTGAAGGTACTTGGGTAGTATCATCCCTGAGGTGTGCCAAGAACGCTAAGCACCCTTTACTAACCATTCTCTTAGCACGAAGAAAGGAGATGATACGAACTGGAGTGGAAGTGTAGTCACCCTCCCATACTAACGGATCTGTCCCAGGCTTGGCCAACGTTACAGTTTTAGCATTACAATCTAAGATTGCAAAATTTGGAGAAAGCCAAGTCATACCCAGAATTACATCGAAATCAACCATTTCTAAGATAACCAAGTCTACATGAGTGTTGCTACCCATAAAAGTCACCACACAAGACCTATATACCTTTTCGACTATCACAGACTCACCCACCGGAGTAGAAACACGAATAGGCATGTCAAGCAATTCACAATGTAAATTAAGACCAGTAGCAAATGAGGAAGATACATATGAAAATATGGAGCCAGGATCAAATAATACAGAAGCCATGCAATCACAAACCAAAAGATTACCTGTGATAACAGCATCA
>CM064970.1:40765289-40832670 GCA_032847665.1 Solanum chilense
TGATGAAGCCAAGAAAGACCTACCAAGGGAAGTTCATAGGTTAGGGGGTGAGGTTGGAAAGTTCTCTGAATAGGGGTGTTATTAAACATCATAACTCCGAGTCATCTCTAGTGGTCGAGGTGAAGTCCAAACAACACCTAGATCTCGCATTAATGAATTTTAAAGAATCATTTATCGGTATGTTGAATGAATCATTCTCCTTAGGGGGGATAGTGTGTTAAGGTACCAACGTGGATTATGTTTTCCAGATGTAGATGGGTTGAAGGATAGGATCCTTGAAGAAGCACATGTTTCCTGCTACTCAATTCATTTGGGTAGACAAAAATGTACCATGATTTAAGGGAGATATATTGGTGGGAAGGTCTAAAAAGGGACATAGCGGAGCTTCTCGCTAAGTTTCCGAATAGCGAACAAGTAAAGGCCGAAAACCTATAGACGGGTGGCTTACTACAAAATATCTAAATTCCTACTTGGAAGTGGAAAAACATCAATATGGGTTTTGTAGTAAGTTTACCTCAGACTCAAAAGTCATATGTTTCTATTTGGGTGGTTGTGGATTGATTGACTAAGTGCGCTCGCTTAATTCCAGTGAAGTCTACGCATTCGGCGAAGGATTATGCAAGAAGCTTCCTAGATGAGATAGTGTGCCGACATGGCATTACGTTATCCAACATATCAGATCGGGGCGCACAATTCACATATAGATTTTGGAGGTTGTTCCAAAAAGGGTTGGGTACTACAGTGAAGTTGAGCACCGCTTTTCATCCCCAAATGGATGGTCAAGCGTAGCGTACGATACAAACCCTTGAAAATATGCTTAGGCAGCACATTATTGATTTTAAGGGGAATTGGGATAAATAATTACCTTTGGTAGTGTTTGCCTATAAAAATAGTTTTCATTTATCCATTTCCATGGTTCCTATGAAGCCTTGGATTGAATGAAGGTGTAGATATCCTATTGGATGGTTTGAAGTGGGTGAACCATCGCTTCCCCGTGCTGAGTTTATTTGTAAGTCTTTAGAAAAGGTACATATCATAAATAACCGGTTGGAAACTGCCTATAGTCAGCAAAAGTCTTATGCTGATCATAGGAGAAGGGATATGGAGTAATAAGAAGGTGATAAGGTGTATTTTAATAATTCACCAATGAAAGGGGTGATTAGATCTGGCAAGAAATGGAAGTTGAAACTTCTCTATGTAAATCCCCATGAAACATTGCAAAGGGTTGGTAAGGTTGCCTATGAATTGAAACTTCCTGTGATCTTGCTTCGCTTCATTCATTATTCCATGTTTTTATATTGAAGAAGTGCATTGGTGATCCCGAGTCCATTCTCTTTATTGAGGTCTTTGTGTCAAGGATAACCTCTCTTATGAGGAATTTCCGGTTAAAATTCCTTATAGGAAAGTCAAGAAGCTAAGGAATAAAGAAGTTGTTTCCAAAAACGTGCAAAATGGGAGGCCGAGGTAGACTTGAAATCCTGTTACCCTCATCTTTATGAGAATTAAGGTTAGTCATTATTTTTAATAATATAAATATAACAAGAAGTTAAGGTTTCTTGATTTTTGGGTGAAGTTTTGTACATTATGCATTTTTGAAAAACTTTATAGTGAAGTCAATATAATATTTCCTTTAAAAAAAACTTAAAATCTTGCATTTTTCTTGTTGTAAGTTATGTTGTGCATTTTGGTATTGTGTGTCTTTATGAAGTGATATGTAGCATGTTGTTAAGTTGAACTTTGTGCTAGTTTACTCATGTAATGTATGTTGAGTTCATATGTGTTGTGAGAAGGAAATGCCTTATGATGAAGTGTTTTGAACATTATGTGTGGTAATATGAGTTTTGATATTTGCCTTTTTTAAATGCCATGGTTTATGTTGATTTGATATAGTTTATTGGTCTGGCTGCTAGTCTTGAGTATGTTCCTTACTTCAAAAGGGTTTGGGTGTAATTCAGGGACGAACGTTCCTAAGGGAAGGGGGCATGATGTAACACTTTTAAGATCCAACACGTGTCGTAAAGCCTAACATAGGTGATAGGGTGTAAGTACTGTTTCTAAGTCCATTTGTAATGAATATAGATCATTTAAGAGGTTTGAGGACCAAAACGTCCAAGAACGTCCATGATGTCCGGGAAGTTTGTTTAAAGGATTGTTAGAGTACCTTAGCCTATTTTACTAACTTCTAGGAATCGGAAGATCTAATAGGTGTTTGAGTTGTTTCATGCTTGAAATGTCCGAGTACGACTCCCCAAGGACCAACCAAGGGCCCTTAAGGAGGACCCTTGTAGTTTGATCCAACACTGCCTAGTAGTGTGCATGAACGGGATAGAAGACAGCCCGCGTTTAGATCGACGGGGCGTCAATGCCAACATCGTCCCACACTTAGGATGGTTAAGAAGTTCCCTTCTCCCACACAACCTATGAACTCATTGATGGAGTGTAGAGGTGTAGGCTACGATTCGTGTGTGGATTGACAGGGTGTCGATGCAACCGTCCTACCACACTTAGGTAATTCATGGAAGCCCCTCGCTTGCACTATCTTGGCACTCATCAACGGAGTGCAGGATAGAGGGGTGAGGGACCGTTAACTTACAGATGGACCGTTGATCGGGGTCTCATATGTGAGGGTCTAATTTTTTGCCTTATTTAAGTTGGTCTCATTTTATTAGTTAGAGGGTTAGGTGCATTAATTAGGGGTTAAGGGAGTCTAATTAAGTTGATGTAAGACCTAGTAAAAATACTTCCAACACTCATTAATGGAAATACAACTCACAAATCAACTCTCTTCCTTCTCTCTTCTTTCTCTCTCTACTTGAACTCACCCTTGAAGACTCGCAAGGTTAAGGGTTTGGAGTCTAAGGGACAAATTCACCATTAAATTATTTCCAAACGTTAAGGTATGGGATCTAATTCACCTTTGAGATTCTCTCCTCAAAGGGTTCTCTTAAAAATAGATTTCAAAAGTTAAGTTTTCTTATGGGTTTCATTCAATTACAAAATTGAAGTTATCAATTGAATTGTTGATGATCAATTTAGGTTATATTGGATAGATTAACATTAATTTAAACTTGATGATTATGATTGTTAGTGGTTTGGTAAAAATTAAAGAATATGATCCTTCATCCCTAACCCAAAGTAGTTATTTTAACCTATATTGTATTGTGATCATTCAATCGAGTTTATTGTTGCTAAGATTAATATCCTATGGTCTTATTATGATTAAATTAAGATTAATTATAGTCTTATCATCCTAGTTCTTGGGATGTGATTTAGGTTATGAATTGTATTGTGAAATTAGCCTATGTATTTTATCATAAATTATGATCTAGTGTTGAATTATGTTGTAGACATGCACTTGGCCTTGTTGTTCTACTGGTTATGATTGTATGATGATGTTACTCCCCAAATTGGGTTGAGTTATGGGTTTACCGTAAGACCTTGGAGATAGACTATGAGCAATACTTGGTAAATCTTAGAATATCTATAGTTATTTCAAATTATGATTAATTGTTGTTAAGTCGTGATATTACATTGGACTATATCTTATACTAGTATTATAGTGTGGTATGATGTTGAATTGGAATATCTTGACTACGTTGTGAGGTTTATTAAGGTGTATGTGATATAAGAATGGTGAAAACAACCAATGTGCCTTAATGTTCTATGAAATGTTAATGTGTTAACCTCAATTATATGAATTGTAATGAAAGGACTTATAATCGTACAATTCTTATGGAGCTATTGATGATGATTATTATACCAGGGGTAGACCCTATGACCTAAATTAAGCTATGATTGATTATTAAAGGCTTAAAGACATTTCAAAAACGGACACTAGATTAGCACGAGTTTACTAGATTGAGGAGTGACCTTTCCTACATAGGGAATGTAGGAATACTATATTACTCTTTGTATTGGAGACTATAATGCGTGGAGCATAACGAGGGTCGCAACTACATATCCTAGTTCTTGAACTATGTTGCCCCCAAAGGAATACTAGCTAGTGAATCCACGTATTTTCTATATTTCATGTTCTTGTACTACCTAGGAAAGTAGTCCGCCTTCTTTCGGGGTAGGATTTTATGACAGCGCATTTCACACTAGCTCATGTGGTCTATGTCGGTTAGAGAAAGATTATCCTAAAAGGTTAAATAAACTAAAGGACTTGTAATCTAACTAAGGGGTCTAACATTGACTAGGTAGGGGTGTGGGACTCTACCTAAACATTGCACTATTTAGCCTTGAGGAGAGTCTTAGGAGGAGGTTTTTATATATGTTTATATTATAATGAAATATGAGGTTTATATGATGACTATGACACATTGTCGATACTATATGTTGATTAGTTCATTTTAAAATATGCCTTGGGTTATAATTTTAATATATTATGAAATGTTAATCTAATTGCTATGATATGTTAATTTACACATTGATCATGTTTTCTTGTTGAGACTACTTTATTGAGTAACGTTATGGGGCTTTGCTTGGTTATTGTCCTTTTTTACTTGATAAGGACTTGTGAGTAGTTGTCTTTCTTATCATGATATGATTGACTCTTATTCATTATTGTGATGTTATTCCCTTATTTTATGGTTGTAGTGAATCATGGTTTTCAATTATATTTGAATAGGTATTACTTGTTGAGTTAGTAAGAATGTTTGGTTGATTGGTATGACTTACTTGGCTTTGCACTAGGTCCTCTAAAGGGGCAAAATCACATGTTTTGACTAAAAAGTCCATATAAACATGTTTTTCTTTTATATGTGCATAAGGTCTCATACTTAGTATATGTGGACTACTAAACCCATTTTCTTCCCTTTTCCCAGACATTTTAGGCTCCGGTCGTTGAAGAGTTTTGAAGACGACATTGTTGAAGGCTTGGATTCTTCAATTCAGCCAAGTAGGGTAGGTCCTCAACATTCGTGATCAATGCCATTCTATAGCTGACGGATTTTGTTATAAGCTTAATGATTCTTTCATTTCTTTCCTTTTTAATTGAGTATTGTACTTTCGTATGACCTATATGTGGTCTTCATGGATTAATGTAAGCTCTATGCCCATATGGTGATAATCGTTTAGATGGTATGAGATGAGACAATCATTGATACTATTTCTTTATTTTTCATATATGTATATGCAATAAAAGTACAAGGCTGTGTAACCTTCCTATACGAAGGGTCTATGTATACTCGATATAAATATATATTATGTGTATGTAGAGGTCTATATAAACCTCCAAGTAGTTATAGTGTATGTTTTAAATTTTTACGCATTTTTTCACCTATGAATGTAATGAAATAAGACTAAGAGGGTAGTCTTAGTCCTTTAAAAAAGACGATGACGTCGGTTACGTCTAGGGGGTAAACCTGGATGTGATAATAGTTTTACCTTATCTTCTAACCTATCGGAAGTTCATAGAGTATTTCATGTATTCATTATAAATATATATAATCGATAAGGAGGTTACATCATTGAGTGGGACTCGATTGTATAAGATAATGATTTCCAATATGAGGAGGAACCGACTGCATTTCTTGATCGTGATTTTCGTATGTTGAGGACCAAGGAGATAAATGACAGACCCGGAAATACTAGGAGTTATACTAGATCCATATTTTTCAATGAACGATGGTTTTAGACCTAAATAACTATAAATAAATTGGCTGAGAAGCTTTAGACCCATAGCATTTTACGAAAGACTTAACGTCCAACGAAACTTAACTAGTTGACGTCCCTAGGTTTGGCGAAGGTTTCGGAAGGTCATATGAAGTCCAAACATATAAAATGACTTTAAAATAGGTAACACTTCGTATATATGGTTAAAATGTTCAGGTCCGACCCCCAATGATAACCAGGGGGTTCACTAAGGGACCCACATTTGATAAAACAAGGTGCCAAGAGGCAGCAATTTTTATTCTTGGAGGGAACAAGTCTACCTCACACAACGTCAAAAGTGAAGCTCATGTTACACGGATGTTTTCGGACTCCATTGTTACAAAAAATAATTTTGAAAATTTTGGGGGAAAAGCTCCGCATCGCGGACTTGTTCCCCGTTGAAAAAACAAAAAAATAGAATTTGAGTTGGACTTTATTAAAGGGTCAATTTAAGTGAGCGCTCTTTTGGGTATTTCTTGGGGAGGGGTGGGGGGCTATATATTTAGTTCCATTAGATTTTCCTCACAATTACTCACTCAAATCAAAACCCCAAAACAAATCCCAAAAGCTCTCCCTTCTCTCTACATTCTGTCTCTATTCATCCCCCATTGATGAAGCGTTGATGCTTGAAGAAGAAGACCAAATCCGTCAAATTTCTACTCCATTTCATGGCTTTCTTTATATAAGGTACGGCTTATTTCACTCTTGGGATTCCTTTACCCAAGAGGTCCTTCAAAATATGATTTCTAAATTCCCCAAAATAAGGGTTTTTCTCCCACATGCGTCTTCTTTCTAAAACGAAATTGTGAATCAAATGTGATGAATTACGATGAATTGATGTTCTTTATATATGAATTTATGGTTATTTGATTAATTCCTATGAGTTTTACCTCGACCCATGTCTTTCCCCCAAATCCCTAAATTATTGGATTTACTAAGGTATATTGGTGAGGGTGATGAACATGATAGTTGTTTACTTTGATTTTAGTTACGATAATACTGCATGAATTGCCCTTTTTGGTATGTTGGTTGTGAATTATTCGGTGTTCAAGGGTGAAGTCCCATGAAGGACAATGAGGTATGATCTTGATTCTTCTTTGATATCAATTATAAAGGGTAAATTAATTAGATGACAATGATGCTATAGCTAATGTTTTCTTGTGATTTTGATGACATGATTCCCTCAACATTTACCTTAGAAACATTTGTTGGCTATGAATTATGTGCACATGATATGACATGATCCTTATGTGATCGAACATAGTTTCTCATGAATGTTATGAAGGGTTTAGTGAAAGGTCTAATCACTGGCAATTTTTACTAAAGTGAAAGGATAGTTCTCACTTGTGGTATAATATGAGCTATTTTTATAAGAGGTTTACCTAAGGGTCTAGATAAAACTAATATTACTGTAAATGATGTAATAAGATTATTACTACAGGGAATAAATGCTTAGAACCAAAAGGGCATGTAAATGTGATGGAGGTATCACATTAGTAAGTCCACCCTCCATTTTGGGATTCCTCACATTTGTAAGTCCGAATTACGTATTTATGTGTTGTATCATGAGATAAAAACCTCCACGTTAATAAGTCAAGGTTTCTAGCAACAATCTCCTTGACCCTTAACTATGTGCCCATATAGGACTCTATCTTAGTGGATCAATCTTGATAGCTACGTATGAATGGTTAAACGTTAGGCAACTGTTATCCCTCTCTTTTTGGTGTGGAATTAGAACAACGGATTCCATGTACCTCAGAAGGTCTCATACCAGCTATTGCACTTTTTTTCCTAATTTAAAAGTAAATGAACAAGCTAAGTATGTGCACTCTTGTTAAGGTTGTCTTTAAGGCTACTACATAGGGTAAAGGAGGGTATGAGACTTTCCTCACTCATTGCACATGTGGGATCCTAAGGGACAGTTCTAGTAGTGTTCTTTTTATGATTATTACTATGATTATTATTATGTTGATAAACTATGAGTAGTTTTATTGTTTTAATCATGTTATAATGAATTAATATAATATGTTGTAAGTATGAAGTGGATTGCTCAATGTGATACTTAGCCTTGGATAGGATTATGGGGTTCTATCTTTGGCATTGCACAAGTATTGCTTGGGTTATCTATGTGTTGGGTTACTATTATGTTGAAATGACTTATAATTCTTCCTATATATGAATGTTAATTTAGATTGATAAAAATCATGATTATTGACCAAATTGTCCTTTTCTCATGCATTGATGATTTTTATGCATGGGAGCCATACTTAGTGCATGAGGTATGTACTAACCCATATTTTAACCCTTTTTCTCAAAAATTTAGGTTTGGGCCATGGAGGAGATTCTTGGTCATTAAAGATGAAGACCTGGCTCTTTCCTAGGTCAACTAGTGAGTCCTCATGATTTCTGAGGATAAATCCACTCATCAAGCAAACTTCAGAAGATTCTTTGTCTATGTTTTGAGACAAATATTCCATTCTCATGTGGAGAGTTTCAGTATAGCCTATATTACAAATTGTAATAGACTAAGGGATATACCCAAACTATTGTGATTCATACTCTTATAAATTGTTTATATGTGACAAGAGACTTTATACATCTATATGATTTGTTATGCAAAAAGAGAAGTCTATGTACACTTCATATGTGAGGAGTCTATGTAAACTTAATATGTAAATTTTTTAATTTTTCCTAAATTTTGACCTATGATGTGCTATTGTGTGATAAGGGATTGTCTTAGTCCTCTTAAAAGACGATGACACCTATTACACATAAAGGGTACTTTGGTTTGTAAAAAACATTGTATCAGAGCATGAGGTTAAATAATCTTAGGAATGATGTCTTACTTTACCATGTCTATGCAGGAGCTTATGCATAATTGTGAGGTATGCCACACTTATGAATGAGAGACTATGTGATGCCTTGGAACTCTCACTCTTTTATTATTACTTAGTCTTGACTCGGAGTCTTAAATCTATCTAGTGTTTTCTTCTAATCCTTTTATTCTGCTTATAGGAAATTAATACAAGGAGGAACAACGCTTGAAGGGTCGTAAAGGAGAATTTGAATGAGACGTTCCCCCTCAAGATCGTCGAAACCCTCAAGTTCGTATTGAATAAGGGGCTATGTCTAATGTTGAGATAAGGTTGTCCATTCATAGCATGACCCAATTTTAATACCACCGCTTTAAGGATTGGGGATTTCACAAGGATGAATTCCCCTACATTCTATGGTTCTAAAGCGGAGGACCCACAAGTGTTCATTGATGAAGTTTTTAATGTTCTTGATGTAATGGGTGTTTATTCTCATCGAAAGCGGAACTTTCCGCCTACCAAGTTAAACATGTAGGGAAAGTGTCGTATGAGAAATGAAAAGATAAAAGGACGACTATAGATGGTCGGGTTATATAGAGAGGTTTCAACACAACATTCCTTGATAGGTTCTTTCCTTTTGAACTAAGGGAGTGGAAAATGCAAAAATTCATCAACCTTCTTCAAGGGGGTATGAGCGTGAAAGAGTATATGCTCAAGTTCACTCGACTATCAAAGCATGCTCCTACTATGGTTGCGGATTCTAGGGCCAAGATGAAAAAAATTGTCATGTGGTTATTCGATCTTGTTGTTAATGAATGTAGGTCTGCTATGTTGATTCCTAGCATGGACATATCTTGCCTTATGGTTCATGCTGAACAAATTGAAAAGAAAAATATAAAGCAATTTTTTAGGGATTTTAAGAAGGTGAGAACCGAATAGGGGAATTCTTCTAATAGTAGGTCCGAGGGGCAAGACAAACCAAGGTTCAAAAAGAGTTTTACAAACCAAGGCATCCTAATTTTCCAAGGGTAAACAATAGTAATGTATCTAATCCTAATCCCTAAGATGATAAAGGCGGTGTTTCTTATGTTCAGAAGCCTCTTTGTTCAAGATGTTGTAGAAAACAGGATAGTATGTGCTTACGTTGCATGGTTAATTGCTATGGTTGTATCAAGAGTGGTAACATCAAAAGATATTACCCTATGATGAACACTCAAGGAAGGGAAAGTTCTCAAGCTCAAGCAAGTTCCCCAAATCTGGATACTCCTAAGAAGAATCACTTGTATACTCTCTAATCCCGGAGTGATCAAGAGAGCTCACAAAACATGGTCACCAGTGTGTTAAAATTATTTTCCTTTATTGTATATGCTTTGTTGGATATGGGAGATACATTGTCATTTGTGACACCTCTTGTACCATAAAATTTGAAATACTACCCAACATATTAGACGAACCTTTTTTAGTTTCTACCCTGGTGGGTGATTCCGTGTGGTTAATAGAGTCTATAAAGGTTGTCCGATTTCCTTGCCCAATAGAGTTAGATTAGATTACTTTATAAAACTTGATTCTAGATTTGATGTTATATTGGGTATGTATTGGTTTAATGCTTGCTTTGCCTCTATTGATCGCAGGACAAGGATAGCAAAATTTCTATCCCAAATGAATCAATTTTTGAGTGGAAAGGAGGAAACTAAAATCCTAGGGGTAAGATAATCTCATATCTAAAATCTTTCATGATAGAAAAGGGTTGTCTCTACCACATACTAAGAGTTAGGGATCTTGAATCCGAGGTCCCTCCCATAGAGTCGGTACCTTTAGTGAGGGAATTTCAAGAGGTCTTTCCTGATGACCTTCCTAGAATTCCTAACGGTTAGGAGATTGACTTTGACATACATTTATTCCCGGATACACGACCTATTTCAATCCCTCCTTATCGGATGGCCCCGACAGAGTTGAAGGAGATAAAGGCTCAATTCAAACATTTGTTAGATAAGGGCTTTATTCAACCGAGCATGTCTCCATAAGGTTCTCTGATATTGTTTGTCAAGAGAAAGGATGGGTCGTTGAGAATGTGAATCGACTATCTTCAACTACACAAGGTCACCATAAAGAACAAATACTTGCTCTCTATGATAGACAACTTGTTAGATAAACTCCAAGGAGCGAGTTACTTTTCAAAGATTAACTTAAGGTCGGGTTATCATTAACTTAGGAGGGAGGTTGATATTCAAAAATGGAATTCCAAACAAGATACTGTCACATGGAATTCCTAGTCATGTCTTTTGGTCTAACAAATGCCTCGGTGGCATTCATGGACCTCATGAATCGAGTTTTTTTGAATTGTCTTGATTTTTTTGTGATTTACATTATTGATGACATTTTGATATACTCTAGGTGTGAAAACTATAATATGAGACACTTGAGAATATTTTTTTAACTTCTCAAGGATAACCATCTTTTTGCTAAGTTTAGCATGTGTGAGTTTTTGTTGATCCAAGGATGACGGAAGTGGTCAAAATTTGTCCTAGAGCGTTGATTCCTACCGACATCTGAAGTTTTCTAAGGATGGCCAGTTCATAAAGGAGGGTTGTTGAGGGATTCTCGTGTATTGCATATCCAATAACAGTCTTAATGCAAAAGAAGTCAAAATTTGAATGATTGGAATCATGTGAAAAGAGTTTCCAATTGTTGAAAGATACATTCACCTCCACTATGGTATTGACTTTATTCAATGGTACAGAAGGATTTCTGGTTTATTGTGATGCCTTCCGATGGGGTCTAGCATGTGTTCTCATGAAATATTGGAAATTCATAGCATATGCATCTAGACCACTCAAGCCACATGAGAAGAATATCCAACTCATAACCTTGAGCTTGCTTCCGTAGTATTTGAATTTAAAATTTTGAGACTATCTCTATAGAGTACGTGTTGATGTACTCACGGATCACAAGAATTTACAATATGTGTTTACTTAAAAAAAATTGTGCCTACGTCAATGAAGATTGTTAGACTTTTTAAAGGACTATGACATGAGTGTCCTTTACCATCCCGTAAAAGCTAATGTGGTAGCGGATGCTTTGAGTATAGTGTCCATGGGTAGTTTGATTCATATGATTGATGATATGAATGAGCTCGTGAAAGTGGTTTATAGGTTGGGTAGGTTGGGCGTATGACTAAAAGAATTTCCAAAGGGGGTTCTCCACAACTCCGACTCGTCTTTAGTGGTTGGGGTGTAATCAAAACAACACCTTGATCCCCTATTAGTGTAGTTGAAGGAAATGGCCCTTAGTAAGTTTAATAAGTCTTTCTCTGAAGGAGAAGATAGGGTGCTTAGGCACAAAGGAAGGTTGTGCGCACTGGATTTTGATGGTGTAAGGGAATTAATCATGGAAAAGGCTCATGGATCCCAATATTCCGTTTACCCGGGTGTTACAAAGATGTAAACGACTTTTGAGAAACTTATTGGTGGAATGGTATGAAAACGGACATAACGGACTTTGTTGCTAGGTGTTCGAATTGCTAACAAGTAAAAGAAAAGCACTAAAGGCCAGGTGTCTTGTCTCAAAATATAGATAATCTTACATGGAAATGGGAGGATATTAACCTGGACTTTATTGTACGATTGACTCGTACTAGAAGACAACATGACTCATTATGGGTCATCATGGATAATCTAACCAAGTCTTTACATTTTTTTCCCGTCATAGTCACAAATTCGATGGAAGACCATGCCAAATTTTTCATTAAAGAGATAGTGAAGTTACATGGACTCCCTTTGTCTATGTTTCGGATAGAGGCACTCAATATAACTCACATTTTTTGAAATCATTCCAACGTGGGATAGGTAGGAAGGTCAAACATAGTACCGCTTTATATCCCAAGATGGATGGTCAAGTGGAACACACTATTACACTCTTGAGGATATTTTGAGGGCACGAGTCATCGACTTCAAAGGTAATTGGGAAGAACACCTACCATTGATATAATTCTCCTACAATAATAGCTACAACTAAACTATCTCTATGGCACCCTTCGAGGAACTTCATGGAAAGAGGTCTAGATCCCCGGTTGGATAGTCTGAGGTAGGTGAGTTGTCTCTACTTCGTCCTAATTTGGTTTATGAAGCTCTCGAGAAGGTCTGGTTTAGATATATACTAAAAGTGGCTCAAAGTAGGCAAAAATCTTATGCCGATAATAGAAAGAGGGACCTCGAATTCAAAGTCGGATATTGGGTCTATCTGCAATTTCACCCATTAAAGGGGTGATGAGGTTTTGAAAGAAGGGGAAGCTTATACCATGTTATGTGGGGCCATATTTATTTATGGAGCGAGTTGGGAGTTTTCCTATGTATTGAGGTTGCCAAATATGTTGTCCATTATTTATCCGATGTTCCATGTTTCTATGCTTAAAAAGTGTATAGGTTATCCGGTTCTAATTTTTCCTCTAGAAGGTTTAGGGGTAAAGGATGACCTCTCTTATGAATAGGTCCCGATAGAGATTTTGGAAACCAAGTTATGAATTTGAGGAATAAGGAGGTTTCTTGTGTAAAGGTCCTATGCAGGAACCAACTTTTAGAGGGCGCAACATGGGAAGCCGACGCTGACATAAAGTCCCGCTATGCTAATCTATTTAGCCTTACTCCTAACCAAGATTGAGGTTAGTATTTACCTATATTTATATTATGAATTATATTGATTTTGTTATGTTTTTATAAATATATGTTCATATTATAGTAGAAATTCATTTCTATGTTGAGTTTTTTTCTTTCCTTTAAATATGTTTATTATATTGGCCTTCACTTTAGTGTGTTGTGTGCTATGAGTACTCATGCAATATTACAATGAGACTACTTGATATTGTTTTTAAAAGGAATCAACATGTCAACTTTTAATGTTCATATAGAGCTCATGTTGAAATGGAGAAGGTAGTATCTTCGCATGTGATATATAAAATTGAATTTTGTTATTGTATGTGTGGATTAAGTTCCTATTTAATGATGCTATGTTATATATTGAAATGATTTGAAATTTACTACTATGATATGTGACTCATTATGATATTGTTGGTTGGTTGGCTTCTATTCTTGAGTCTTGTCTTCCTATAAAAAAAGGTTTAGAGTGTCGTCGGGGACGAATGTTCCTAAAGGGGGGAGTATTGACACACCCAGAAATTATATGACTTATACAAGAGACCTATAGTTTGAGTAGTTATGGTTTTAGACCTAAATAAGTATAAATGACTTGTTTGAGATGTACTGGAGCCATAACATTAATGAAAAGTCTTAACGTTCAAAAACTAGCGAAATTTTATTAGATTACGTCCCTAGGTTTGGCGAAGGTTTTGGAGGGTCATATGAATTCAAAAACTTTTAAAATGACTTTATATAGGTATATATTAGTATTTAGGGTCAAAACCTTTAGGTACGACACCCAAGGATTGCCCGAGGGGTCCAGGAAGGAAACCACATTGGAGCAAGCAAGCAGCCAAGAGGCTGAAGATTTTTTTATAGGAGGGAACAAGTCCGCGTAGCGGACATGGTTCGCCCAAGATCAAAACTTAACCTCACGTTGCATACTTCACAGTTATGAAAATTAATTTTTCAAATCTTTTTCAAATAGCTCCGCGACCGGACTTGTTTCCTGATGAATAA
This sequence comes from Solanum chilense, assembly GCA_032847665.1. NCBI lineage: Eukaryota > Viridiplantae > Streptophyta > Magnoliopsida > Solanales > Solanaceae > Solanum > Solanum chilense. Next base: position 40,779,409 of record CM064970.1, read on the forward strand.
TGTTAACACAAAATTCGAGTTTGACTTCATTAAAGGGGAAATTTAAGTGATGGGTCTTTTGGGTATTGCATGGGGCCTATATATTAAATTTACATCATTTTCAACTCACAATTACTCAAACAAAACAGTAAAACAAATTCAAAAAGCTCTCCCCTCTCTCTACATTCACTGACTACTCATCCTACATTAAAGAACCTTTGAAGCTTGAAGAAGAAGTCAAAATCCCTCATATTTCTACTTAATTTCGTGGCTTTCTCATCTATTAGGTATCGTTTCCTTCACTCTTTGGAATTTTTTCCCCAAGAGGTCATTCAAAAGATGATTTCTAAATTCCCCAAAAACAAGGGTTTTTCTCCTCACATGGGTCTTCTTTCAAATAAACAATTGAGAATCAATTGCAATGAATTGTGATGAAGAAATGTTGTTTAGATATAAATTAATTGTTATTGATGAACTCCAATGATTTTACCTACACCCATATCTTTCCGCCAAAATTCTAAATTCTTGGATTTATTATGGTGAATTTTTGAGGGTGATGAACATGTCACTTGTTTACTTTGATTTTAGTTATGATAAGACTTATTGAATTTGAATATTTCATTTGTCGGTTGTGAATTCTTGGATGTTGAAGGGTAAATTCCTATGAAGGGGAATGAGGTATGATCTTGATTCTTCTTTGATCTGAATTATGAAGGGTGAAATTAACTAAATGTAAATGATGTTATTGCTAATATGTTGTTGTGATTTTGATTACATAATTCCGTTAACCTTAACTTTAGACACATTATGAATTATGTGTGCATGACATAGCATGATCCTTATGTGGTTGAATGTAGTTTCTCATGAACATGATGAAGGGTTGAGTGAAAGTTTTAATCACTTTAGATTGTGACAAAAGTTAAAGGATAATTCTCACTTGTGGTCACCTATGGGCTATTATGATAAGATGTTTACCTAAGAGTCTAGAATATTTTAATGTGAACTGGTATCATGTAATAAGATGATTACTAAAGGGAATTAATATTTCGCACTGAAAGGGCATGTAAATAAGATGGAGGTCTCACGTTAGTAAGTATGGCTTCACACATGGGTTTTCTCACGTTAGTAAGTCCAGATTCCATAATTATGTGTTGTTTGATGATATTGAAAAATCCACATTAGTAAGTCAAGGTTTCTATAAACAATGTCCTTGACCCTTAACTATGTGCCCACATAGGACTCTATCTTAGTGGATACACCTAGATATCTACGTAGGATATGTTAAACCTTAGGCGAGTGTTAACCCTCTCTTTTCAATGTTGGAGTAGAACACCAACTTCCATTTAGATAAAATGGTCTCATGCCTATTATTGTACTTCATTTCCCTAAAGTAAAAGTAAACGAACAAGTTAAGAATGTGAACTCTTATTAGGGTTTTCTTGAAGGCTACTACATAGGGTAAGGAAGGGTATGAGACTTCTCTCACTAATTCCACATGTGGGATCCTAAGGGATAGAGCTAGTGGTGTTCTTTTAATCTTTATGAGTATGATTATGATTATTTTGATAAGCTATGAGTAGTATTCATGTATTAACCATGTTATGATGAATTATGAGAATATGTTACATGTATGAACTAGGTTGCTTAATGTGATATTAAGCCTTGGATAGGATTACGGGGTTCTATCTTTTGCATTTCACAAGTATTGCGTGGTAATCTATGTGTCGGGTTACTATTATGTTCAATTGACTTACTAATATTTTTATATATGCATGTTGAGATAAATTGAAAAAAAGCATGATTTTTGACTTTATTGTCCTTTTCTAATGCATTATGATTTTTGTGCATGGGAGCCATACTTAGTACTGTGGTTTGTACTTATCCATATTATTTTCCTTTTTCCCAAACATTTTAGGTTCGTCCCATTAAGGAGATTTGTGGTAATTGAAGAAGAATACTTGACTCTTTCCTTAGTCCATTGGTGGGTCCTCATGAGTTCCGAGTATAAAGGCACTCATCAAGACTTATTAATTTTGTCTATGTTTTGAGATAATTATTCAATTCTCATGTTGAGACTTTCATTATAACCTATATGATATATTGTAATAGACTAAGGGCTATGCCTAAACTATTGTGATTCATACTTTTGTCGATGGTTTATATGTGAGATTAAACTTTAAACTTCTATATGATTTCTTATTCTAAAAGAAAAGTCTATGTACATTTCATATATGAGAAGTCTAAATAAACTCCATCTGTAAAGTTTTTATGTTTCCGAACATATGAACTTAGTTTTGATATGATTTATGCTAAGGTCTTATCTTAGTCCTCTTAGAGGACAAAGACGCCGGTTACACCTAAAGGGCACTTTGGGTCGTAACAATAAAGTCTATGATATTTCAATGGAAGCATCGTGCTGTTGAGGAAGCTACTTGGGAAACTAAGAAGGACATGTGAGACAAGTAAGCACATTTGTTTGTCTATTTAGGTACTAGTTCATTCCTTTCTTAGCCTATTTTTTCTTTTTTTGTTACTAGGGAACGAATGATGGGTAAATTTGTATCTATTCTAAAGATCGTGTTCCATCATTATTGAAAAGCCGCGGGGAAAATGTGGGCCAGAAATTTTTTTCATAGTAATTGAAATTTACCAACCTAGTCCAGATTTAGATAAAATCGGAGTCTGTGAGGTCGAAGGAGAAATGAAAACAATTGGGTTGTCTAAATATTAATTTTATCATAAAAGTATATATAATTTGTTAAGTATCATATATGACTTTGAAGAATTGAATTCGGGTGAGTAGAACTCAAGGAATCGATTTTAACATGAACGAGCAGTTTCTAGGTGTACTTGGTTAAAGGTGTCTTGTCAAATGGGGTCTCAGAATTATTTAATTTTCCCCTAGTTCTGTGCAACAAATTGATTCTGTATATCTGCCGCCACGATGGGGCTGCTATAAAGGGGTGGCTGCTACCGTGGCGGAGAAGATGCAACAAACTCGTACATAAACCTTACAAACATTTTATTCTGCACTCTTTGACTAATATAACCATGAAACGAACATATGCGTCTTGTTCACAATTTTCAAAAATTCTTGTGCGTAAAGGTAATGTTTTCACTCCTCTAATCCATTTTTCGATCAGTAGAACCTATTTTTATGGGTAATTATCAATGGGAAAGAGTTTTCATATGATATTTACGGTAGGAAAATCCCTTATATGGATATTAAGATCAAGGATGTGATCTAGGGTTTGTAGAATTGACTTCAATTCCTGTAATTAGTTAATGTTTGATTATTCTTGTATTATGTTTATTGTGTGTAGACCATAAACAAGCGGAATAAATCTAGAAAGGGAAAATTCAAATTTCTTAGGGGATTCAAGCTTTGTTCAAGGTAGGTGATCATTGTGATTCACTGATTGTGTTATGTATGTTTGGTCTTGATTTATTATGATACATGTATGCATGTGAATGTAGAATTATTCATCACAGTTGTAAATGAGATGGGTGAATGAATATACGTTATGAATCACTTCTTCATTGTATGATTATGAAAAATGTACTTGTGATTCGAATTTTGGTGTGCGTATTTGATACATACCACATTTCGGTATAATCCCACTTTCCATGTTCTAGCATGAATATAGTATAAGTTTCCATGATCCGGCATAAAATTTTGATCGGGTACCTCGTTCTAGTATGCTAACAATTTAAGCTTAGCTTCCATGAGAGGACCAATGACTTGTTATAAATGTATATTGGTGATCATGTTATAATCGATATTGTAAATGTCTTGTATTTTCCATGTTTATAATGTTTTATTGACTTACTTTTGTTTATACTTGGTGAGATAGCCACGTGGTTCTACCACTGCACTGTGGTTGTGTAATAATACTGGACTTCCTCTTATTTTTATTGAGTACAGGGTATCTTCCAGTTGCTACTAACAAACCTTGCTAAGAAGATCAATGATCAAATTATGGGTGAGGTTTTAGTATGACGGACATCGAAACATTTGTATGTAAAAATGTAATGATATAGTGATATTAATTGTCATGATCATATACTTTTGTTGTAGAATCAAAGGAAGAAATATTGGGATAGAATAGCTGATTTGGAGGGATAGAAAAAATGATTTAGATGGATTGAGTAGTAAATTTGTAGAAATAGACTAGATAATATTTAGGTAATGGATAATTTACCTTTAGGAATGTGTAATATAATTCTATCTATGTAACGGAAAGGATCTCACTGTTAGAGGTATACAACAAAATTGACATGTTATTAGTCCTAAGTAGCTTTGAATTTTACGAATCTTCGAATCATATTCTTGGTCATTCTGGTTATTTTGCATCAACGTATTTCTATCTTCCTTAGCTTGTCAAGAACATGGAATCATATTAGTTTGATTCCTTCCATGTTCAGGAAAAATTACTTTGCTTGGCAATTTCAATTCAAACTATTTGTCATCAGAAAAGAATTATGGGGACACATAGAAGGAAGCGATCTAACTCCTATCAGTCCTAAAAAGCTTGGTCAATTGAAGGTTAAAGATCCTTGGGTGATGACATGGATTTTGGGGTCAATTGACCCTGTGATTGTTCTTAATCTCTATCTTTTCAAGAAAGAAAAGTACAAGTGGGATTATATACGAAATGTTAACAACCAAAACCATAACATAAGGCGCTTGCAATTAGAGGATGAAATTGCTATTTATCTCAATGTAGTCTCTCTACTCAAGATTATTTCTCTGGATTTTTAAACTTATCGGATGAATTTAGTGATATCGTTTATGCTAAAATACCTTCTGAATCTCTCTCCATCACTCAAGTAGTTCATGAAAAAATCAAGAGAGATCAATTATTGATGAAACTACACTGACTTTGAAATTGTTCGCTCCAACATGATGCTCCATGATCCATCTCCCTCATTTGTTGTATCTTTTTAGGAATTACTTTGTGAAGAGTAGCATTTCTTCAAAAGAAATGCTTTTTTAAAGGAATTATTGTTACTGTTACATTTGCAACTCAAGGGAAATAAAACGGCGTTAATATTGCTAGAACTCAACGCTACAGCTGCAAGAAATATGGTCATATTGCTACCAATTGTAGAAAGAAGTTCTGAAATATGGTCATTATAAGAAAGTGTCCCACACGTCCTCATAATCGTGGGGCAAAGTTTCTTCAAGTTGTGATAAAGAGTTCCACTACAAATAAGCCATATTCTGGGGACATGTTCTTACTCTTGAAATGGTACAACAAATGATCTTATAAGAGTTTTCAACTTTGGGACTACAAGGTAATATCTCAATATGGCTTGTTGATTATGGAGCTTTCAATCATATGACCTCCTCAAGATATTTACTCAAAAATATTCGTGAGTATATTGGCCCAAAAAAAACTCAGGTTGCCAATTGTAGTTTTACCAATTACCAAAGATGGGGATACTACTAAAACTCTCAAGAATGTTTTTGTACCACAAATGCTCTGCTGTAGTCTTATTTCAGTTAGTCAATTTGTAGATACCATGTCATAAACAACTCAGTTCACAACATCAATTTCGTAATTTGATGAAACCCACATGAAAACTCAACTTTTAAAATCCATTTTGAAGGAAACCATTGAGGAAAGAGTCTCAAAGGTGAATTAGATCCCATACTTTAAAGTTTGCTGAAGATTTGATGGTGAATTCGTCCCTTTCCATCCCCCAAACCCCTTTCCTTGTTAGTCATCAATGGTAAGTCTAACTAGATAGAGAAAGAAGAGAGAAGGAAGAGAGTTTATTTGTGAGTTCTGTGTTGATTAATGAGGGTTGGGAGTATTTATTGGCACTTAAATCAACTTAATTGTACTCCCTCAAAACCCCTGATGAATCACATAAACTCCTAACTAATTACATAAAACAAACTTAAGTTGTGCATGAAACTCGACCCTCACAGACGAGACCTCGAACGACGGGCCGTTTATGAGTCAACGGATTGCCCGCCCCCTCTGTCTTGCACTTCTTAAGTAAGTTCAGAGACAGTGCAGGCGAGGAACTTCCTCAAATTGGATAATTGTGCGATAACGGTGGCATCAATGCCCCGTTAGTCCATATACGGAGCGTAGCCTGTGGCATCGATGCTCATTGCTCGGGCACTATTGTGTCAAACTGCAGGGATCTTTCTCAAGGGCCCTTGGTTAATCCTTTGGGAGTTTTATCTAGAAGTTTCGACCACGAAACAACTTAAACACCTTTTAGCTACCATTTCACCACATTTCAAAATTTTCCAACTCCTAAAAACTAGTCAAATAGGCTAACCTCTTTAAACCAACTTCCGGACGTCATACACATTCTTGAACGTTTAGTTTCTCAAACTTCCTAAATGGCCTGTATTCATTAGAATGGTCTTAAAAAGTAGTTGTACCTGATGATACCTATGTTAGGCTCTACGACACGTCTTCGATTTTTAAATTGTTACATTATCGCCCCACCCCCTAGGAATATTCGTCTCCGAATGACACTAAAATTCATTTGAACGGAGGAATAGACTCAAGACTAGCAGACCAACCAATCAACAATATCAAATCAACATAAATAATATCATTTCAACATGTCAGTTCTAAAACTCCAATTACCACACATAAGGCTCAAAACACATCATCATGAGGTATTTCCTTCCCACAACATATATGAGCTCAACATAAATTACATGAGTCCATTAGCAAAAGCTCAATTTATCACCATGCTACATATAATTTCATAAAGAATCACCATATCAAGATGCACAACATAACTCAAAACAACCAAAAGCAAAAATTTCAATTCCAAAGGCATTATTCACAGTAACTTCAATGTGAAGTATTAAAAATGCATGTTGTTGCAAGATATCGCCAAAAATGAAGAAACCTCATTTCTTAGTCATACATATATAATTTAAAAGAAAGACTAACCTTAATTATAAAATAATAAGGGTAAACTGACTTCATGTCTGCCTCGGCCTCCCCTTTTGCACCCTCTACTAAGTAATTCTTGCATAACACCTTTACGAAAGCCACCTCTTTATTCCTTAACTTCTTGACTTGCCTATCAACAATTTGAAATGGAAATTCCTCATAAGAGAGGTTATCCTTTACACCAAGGCCCTCAATATGAAGAATGAACTCGAGATCACCGATACAAATTTTTAACATCGAAAGATGGAAAATCGGATGAATCGAAGATAATTCAGAAGAAGTTTCAATTCATATGCAACCTTACCAACCCCTTGAAAAATATTGTAGGGACCTACATAACGAGCACTAAATTTCCCCTTCTTGCCAAATTGAACCACCCCTTTCATTGGTGAAAATTTTATGTACACTGTATCACCTCCTTCAAACTCCAAATCCCTTTTCCTATGATCGGCATAATACATTTGCTTACTATAGGTCATTTGTAACCGGTCCTTATAATATTACACTTTTCCAAAGTCTTATAAACCCAATTGGGACCATGAAGCAAAGGCTCACCCACTTCAAAACATCCAATAGAAGAGCTATACCACCTACCATTCAAGGCTACATAGGGAGCCATAGAGATGGATGAGTGAAAACTTATATTATAAGAGAACTCCACCAAAGGCTAATGTTCATCCCAATTATCTTTAAAATCAATAATGCAAGTCCTAAGAATATCCTCAAGGGTTTGAATAGTGCATTCCACTTGACCATCTGTTTTGGGATAAAAAGCGGTACTCAACTTCACCTTAGTACCCAAACCTTTTTTGAATGATATCCAAAACCTAGATGTCAATCTTGCACCCTGATCCGATATGATGGATAACGAAATACCTTGGCGACACAAAATTTCATCAATGAGTTTCTTTGCATAATCTTCCCTCAAATAAGTAGACTTCACGAGAATAAAGTGAGCGGACTTAGTCAACCTATCCACAACTACTCATATGGAATCATTTGACTTTTGAGTCCTAGGTAAACCTACGGCAAAGTCCATATTGATGTTTTCCCACTTCAAAGTAGGAATTTGGATCTTTTGTAAGCCACCGGTCTTTTGATATTCGGTCGATACTTGTTGTCAATTTGGACACTTAGCAACAAAATCCGCTATTTCACTTATAAAACCTTCCCACCAATATATTTCCGTTAGTTCATGATACATTTTTTATGTCTCGGATGAATGGAGTGATAGGACCCATGAGCTTCTTCTATGCTCCGGTCCCTCAACTCATTTACATCCGGAACACACAATCTCCCTTGGTACCTTAGCATACAATCCCCCCAAGGAGAATAACTCATTTAACTTGCCGATAACCAGATATTTCAACTCTATTAATGGTTTATCAAGCTGTTGTTTGGACTTCACCTAAATCACTAGAGATTACACGGAGTTATCATGGACTATAAAACCCCCATTCGGAGTACCTTCCAACCTAACCCCCAACCTAGCCAACCTATGAACTTCCCTCTCTAGGTCCTTCTTAGATTCGTCAATGTTACATACACTACCCATAGTCATTCAACTTAGAGCATCCACAACCACAATAGCCTTGCTAGGCTGATAGTGGACACTTATATCATAATCTTTAACAACCTATAACCACCTCCGATGCCGGACGTTCAATACATTTTGGTAAACACATATTAGATACTCTTATGATTTGTAAAGACTGCAACATTAACACCATACAAATAATGCCTCCATATTTTCAAAGCAAACAGCATAACCCCTAGTTCAATATCAAGGGTGGGATAGTTAGTCTCATGTACCTCAAGTTGCCTAGAGTCATTGGCTATCACTTTCCTATGTTGCATAAGGACACACCCTTAACCTACTCGTGATGCATCATAATACTCAATAAAACCCTTTGTACCCTCCGATAAAGTCAACACCGGAGCGGAAGCCTATCTTTCGGCAATTGGAAACTCTTCTCACATGCCTCTGACCAATTAAATTTATTACTCTTTTGGGTCAAAGTAGTCAAGGGGATGCAATGGATGCAAAACCATCCACAAAAATCCGATAATAACCCACTAGACCCAAGAAAATCCCAATGTCGATCGGGATCAAAGGTCTAGGCCAATTATTCACCGCCGTTTTCCTTGGGTCTACCTCCAATCCTTCACTAGAGATATTATGCCCAACAAACGTCACCGACCTTAGCAGAAACTCACACTCTCTATATTTGGTAAATAGTTGATGTTTTTAAGGATTTGCGGTACCACCCTCAAATGACCTATATGATCATACTTATTGTTCGAACATACAAAGATGTCGCCAGTGAAGACAATGACAAATGAATCTAGGTAATTTTGAATAACCCTAATCTTTAGGTCCATAAATTTTGTTGGAGTTTTATTGTACCAAAAGACATTACCAAGAACTCATAGTGCCAATGCCTTTTCTGAAAGGCCGTCTTTGGTATATCCTCACCTCTAACCCTTAGTTGGTGATACCCCAATCTCAAGTCAGTTATTGAAAAGCAGCTAAACCCTTGGAGTTTATCAAACAAGTTGTCAATCTGAGGGAGAGGGTACCTATTCTTAATGGTAACCGTTTTTAGTTGGCGGTAGTCAATGCATATTCTGAAGGACCCATCCTTCCTCTTTAAAAAAAATGGAGCACCCCACAGAGAAATACTAGGACTTAGAAAACCCTTATCTAGTAAATCCTTGAGTTGAGCCTTCAACTCCTTCAATTCAGCCAAAACAATCCGATCAGAAGGAATTGCAATATTATTTGTAACCGGTAGCAAATAAACACCAAAATATATTTCCCGTTCAGAAGGAATACTAAGAAGGTCATTAGGAAAACCCTCCCAAAATTCACTCACTACGGGGACCGACTTAATGGGTGGAATGTCGAAGTCTAAATCTTTAACTCTTTCTATATGATATAGACACCCCTTTGATATTATTTTGCATGCTTTTATTCAAGAGATTATACGACCTCTAGGAATACAGTTTCCCCCCCTCCAGTCAACAACTGGTTCATTTGTAAATTTAAACCTCAAAACTCTTGTCCTACAATCAAAGGAGGCAAAATATGCATGAAACCAACCAATACCCAATATTATATCGAACTCAAACATATCATGTTCTACTAGGTCAACATAAGAAACTCTATTTAGCAACATTAGAGGACAATTTTTGTGTATTGTTCTTGGAAAAACCAACTCACCCACCGGAGTAGACACTTTAAAAGGTTCATGCAAAATGTCGGTAACAATTTTAAAAATTTTAGCTACAAGAGGTGTAACAAATAATAAAACAGCACCTAGATCAAGTAAGGCATAATTATAAATAGAGAAGAGTTTCAATTTACTGGTCACCACATTGGGAGAAGTCTCTTGCTCACCCCAAAAGCGAAGAGCATAAATATGGTTCTTCTTGGGAGCATAACTAGAAACAATTGCTTAATTTTTACCACCCCTCTCTTGACCCTTAAATTTTTGAGAATCTCTCATCATGTTATCAGTCTTTCGACAAATAACACAATTACATGTTCCTACCAAGCACTCACCAAAATTAACCTTTCCTCACATGTCACATGTAGGCTTCTAATTTGGTGAGTTTCCACTACATCCCTTTTTATCTCTCAATTTATTTCACTTGTCATCACGAGCCTTCGGGAACTTCGAGGGAACTTTATTAGAAACCCACTTCTTAAATCTACGCTTGTCTTGTATTTGAAGACTATTCTTTGAAGAACCTCCAATAAATGATCTTGATCTCTTAGCATATCTACTCTTTCTCTTGGCCCTTGCGTGCTCAACCTTTCTTGAAAGCACCATAAGATCGGAAAAGTTCATGTTGTCATGTAGCATGGCCGAATGGCACTCCTCTTGTAAATCTTCCAAGACCCCCGTCACAAAATGACATATTTGGTCTCTAGGATCGGAAACCAAAGAAGGAGCATATGTGTACAATTTAATGAATTCCAAAGAGTATTCATAAACACTCCTTCCTCCTTGGCGAAGGTTGATGAACTCAACCACTTTTCATCCATCATCTACTTCAAAAATAATCGATCTAGAAAAGCCTTCTTAAAGATATCCCAATGAAATGGACCACCCCTCAATAGCCTGATATCCCTCCATTGCGCAAACCATGCTTGTGCCACGTCCTTTAGTTGATAGGTGCTAAATCGGCCTTCTCACTCATGGACAACCCCATAGCCAAAAGTATCTTGTAGAGTTCATCGATGAATTCTTGAGGGTCTTCATCAACCTTAGACCCTTACAAAGTAGGAGTATTAATATGAGTGAAATCTCTTAGACAAGAAGCCATAGTAGTGACTTGTTGTTGAGGACGGGGTACAAGATCCCGGTCGGCTTGGGCCGTTATAGCTTCGGCATAGACAGTGGCGGCTTGAGCCAATTGAATGAAGGCATCCCTTATATCTCATCCATCAAAGGTGGAGGGTTGACCGGAGCTTGGTCAATATTAGCATATACTTCAAGTGGAGGAACTTGCTCACCACGGGGTGGACCTCCCACATTTACAATTTTCTCTTCAATTCTTCGAGCCAAATTATTTTGTGGGATCATGCTTCCCATAAGAACAACAATAGGATTAGATACAAAATAACACCATAAGTGTACTCCAATGGCACGATATAGGATTTCCAAGAAATAGAGTGATTCCTAAGCATCACATAGGTTCCTATTCATAAGTGTGACGCACTTCACAATTATGAATACAAACCTACATAGACGTGTTTGAGAGAGAGACATAACTCAACGATATTCAACATGGCTCTGATACAAAGTTTGTCAAATTTGTACTTACCCTCTAGACTTAATCGGCATCGTTGTCGTCTTGGGTACTGAGACTAGAATCTTAGTCACATGTCAGTATATTCACAAGTTTAAAATGCAAAAAAATTTAAAACACTCATTACATCTACTTAGAGGCTTACATAGACCTCTATATAAACATAACATATAATCGTATCAAGTATACATAGACCCTTCATATAGGATGGTTAGATAGCCTTATACTTTTATTGCACTACTTATATATAAGGTGAAAGGATATTCTCACTGATTCTCTCATCTCATACTATCCAAACGATCATGCAATTTTTGGGCATAGCCCAACATCAATGTAAAGAAGCCACATATTGGCTTATATAAGTCGTACACAATGAAAGTTGAACGAACATAAAAGTCATAGAAAACAAAGAATCTTTGTAGGCAAAATATTGGCATCGTTCTTAGAAAGTGAAGAGCTATCAACTTGGATGATAGAGAATATCTAAATCTTCTTCAAGTCGTCCCGAATGAGCCTTCAACCACCGGAACCTAAAATATTTGGAAAAAGAGAAGAAAATTGGGTTTGTACTCCATATGTACTAAGTATGACACAATATGCACATATAATATCAAAACATGCTAAAAAGCGACATTTAGTCAAAACATGCCATGTCACCTCTTTAAAGACCTCATACATAATGAAGCAAGTCATACTGACCAACCAAACATGCTTACTTACTCAAATAAGTAATACGTATCCTAACATACCTAAACCCATGATCCACTACACCCGTATCATCAAGGAATAACATCACAAGTATGAATAAGTGTTTATCATATTACAATAAGAAAGACAACAAATCATGAATCCTCATCAAACCAACAAGTGCAATGACCAAGCAAGGCTCCATAATCTTGCTCAATCAAGAGGACCATCATCATCATATATTGTCATTTTCTTTGTAGCATCAATATATTATAGTCATATACATTATTATCATATACATACATAATATCAACTTCCTAGAGCTTCCATCAAGGTCAATTAGTGCATGAAATAAGTGGAGTCCTATACCCCTACCTAGGCTATGTTAAACTTCTCAAGTCACCTTAGTTAGTTTATACTTTATTACTTTAATTTAATTTAGGGAACACTTGCCTTTAACCGACATAGATCGCAAGAGAAAAATGTGGAATCCGGTGTTGTAAAACCTTACACCGATCAAAGATAGTGTACCGGCCAATCTAGAATGATACATAAACATAGCTTTCAAGGTGGACCCACTAGCTAGCATTCCTATGGGGGCAACATATTTCATGAACTAAGAGATCGTATATTCCCTTTTGATACCACTAGGTAATTGGAGCCTGCTCTCATGGGAATCCATTGTATGAGTATTCCTATTTGGGAAGTCAACATCTCATATGGAACTATAGGGAAAATCTTCATCTTTGGGAAGTCATCACTCCCATTGAAAAGATCACTCGGTTCTAAGCTAAGTCCCTTTACTGAAATGTTTTTGATGCTTTAATTATCAATCATAGCTTAGTGTAGGTCATAGGTTATACCCCTTTTATAATCATTATTATCTATAGGTCAATAAGAATTGCATAAGTAGTGCTTTCATCACAATTCAGATAAGTGAGGTTAATACATTAGCATTTCATAGCATATCAAGGCACATTGACAATTATCACCATCCTTAGATCACATACACCTCAATCAATCTCACAACATAGTAAATACATTTAAATTCAACATCATACCACCCTATCATCCTAATACAAGGCATACTCCTATATAACATCATGACTTAACCACAATTAATCACAATTGGAAGTAAAGATAGAGATTCCAAGGATTACCATGTCTCCTTGATTGTTCATCATCTAGGCATTACAATGAAAGCTCAATTCAAGTCAATTTAGATGTTGAACATCATAATTAAATAATTAACATGACAACAACACTAGAAGAGTCACTACACCATAACTCAATATCAATTCAATTCTTAAAGATGATTACATAGGCCAATTTCCATAACCTATATCACTTCACAAGATTAGCATGAAAAAAACTATTCATTCTAATTTGTTGATTATTTCAGTGAAAATATCATATAAAAGTGATTTAACACATACTTAAGACAATTGAATCGATACGAATTCAATTTATGTAAAGATGAACCTAGGGTTAAGGGTTAAGGATCATAATCTTACAATTAAACCAAACCATCAGAATTGATCATACTCAAGTCAAATTTACATGTTAGTATATCAATTATACCCTAAATATATAATAAACAACTCATTCCACAACATTAATTTTGTAATTTGATGAAACTAACATGAAAACTTTACTTTTAAAATTAATTTTTAAGGAACCCTTTGAGGAAGGAGTCTCAAAGGTGAATTAGATCCCATACCTTAAAATTTGATGAATATTTTACAGTGAATTAGCCATTTTCTATCCCCCAAACTCCTTTCGTTGCTACTCTTCAACGGTGAGTTCAAGTAGAAGGAGAAACAAGATAGAAGGAAGAGAGCTTGTGAGTTGTGTTAAAATTAGTGGGGTTTAGTAGTATTAAATTGGACTTAAATCAATTTAATTAGACTCAAGTAAACCCCCTAATTAATATCCTAACCCTCTAACTAATTAGATGAAACTAACATATGTTTTGAAGGAAACTCGACCCTCACAGACGAGACCCCGAACGACGGGCCGTCTATGGGTTGATGGACTGTCGCTACCTCTGTCCTGCACTTCGTTTGTAAGTTCAGAGACTGTGCAGGAGAGGTGCTTACTAAAATTTTCTAATGGTGGAAAAACGGTGGCATCAACGCCCCGTCACTCCACACTCGGAGCTTAGACTGTGGCGTCGATGCACACTGCTTAGGCAGTGTTGTCTTAAACTGCAGGTGTCCTCCTCAAGGGTCCTTAGTTGTCCATTGGGGAGTCATAACTAGACGTTTCAACTACCAAAAAACTCAAAAACCTTTTAGCAGCCTGTTCACCACTTTTAATAAATTTCCGACTCCTAAAAGCTAGTCAAATAGGCTAAGGCACGCTAGTACCTCTTTGAAACAATTTGTCACGACCCAAATCGGGGACGCGATTGGCACCCACACTACCCTCCTGTGTGAGCGAACCAACCAATCTAAACCCAAATAAATTAAACCAAATACAACGCGGATGACTTAACTCAATACGAAAAATAAATACGATACATATCCCCAAAATCCTGAAGTCATCATCACAAGAACATCTCTGATCACATTACAGAACTAAGAGTATTCTAAGAAGTTAAACAAATGAAAGCTAGTCCATGCCGGAACTTCAAGGCATCAAGACGAGAAGAAGAAGATCCAGTCCAAGCTAGAAGCATAGCTCACCCTGAGATCCGGTACAGTGAAGACTGGCTAGAATCGCGGTCGAGTTGAAGACGACGGCACGGGTGCTGCACTCCACAAATACAAGAAAGAACAAACAAGTAGGAGTCAGTACAACCACACGTACTGAGTAGGTATCATCGGCCAACTCAGAATAGAAAACAGTATATATTAGTTAATCTCACAAATCAACTATAATACTCAACATGTAGTAACAACAAATACTACAATCATCAAGAAATATCACCAAGTTCATCCAGGAGGACTCATGCCTCAAAACCATACTCATTAACAGGTTCATAGACTTAGCATATTAACATCTTTCAAGATTCATAACTTATTCCTCTCGTGTCGGTACGTGACACTACGATCCATATTCTATTCCGTGCCGGAACGTGGCACTCCGATCCATATTCTATTCCGTGCCGGAACGTGGCACTCCGATCCATATTCTATCCAGGTGCCGGAACGTGGCACTCCGATCCTCATTTCTATCCTGGTGCCGGAACGTGGCACTCCGATCCTCATTTCTATCCTGGTGCCAGAACGTGGCACTCCGATCCTCATTTCTATCCTGGTGCCGGAACGTGGCACTCCGATCCTCATTTCTATCCTGGTGCCGGAACGTGGCACTCCGATCCTCATTTCTATCCTGGTGCCGGAACGTGGCACTCCGATCCTCATTTCTATCCTGGTGCCGGAACGTGGCACTCCGATCCTCATATTCATCGAGCCTTCTTTTATACCAAGGCGTCATAATTCTCATAACATAATTCATCAAGCCTTCTTTATACTAAGGCATTATCAATACAACACATAGTCCATCAAGCCTTCTTTATACCAAGGCATTAACAATAACAATACAAGTCCATCAAGCCTTCTTTATACTAAGGCATTATCATTAACAATACAAAGTTCATCAAGCCTTCTTTATACTAAGGCATTATCAATAACAATACAAAGTTCATCAAACCTTCTTTATACTAAGGCATTATCAATACCACACATAGTTCATCTAGCCTTCTTTTATACTACGGCATTATAACAACAAAACAAGGTTCATCAAGCCTTCTTTATACTAAGGCATCACAATTATCATAATAAGTTCATCGAGCCTTCTTTTATCCTAAGGCATCATAAATCTCATAACAAGTAAAACTAGGGTTTCATCAAGATTTAGGGTTCACAAGATTCATCATACTTATTTCATCACAAACATATAATCATACTCATACAATCATACAATTAAGCATATAGAAGGTTTACAAGATTACCCAATACATAACATTTGCTATTGAGAGTTTACTACAAGTAGCACAAACCATAACCTACCTTCACCAAGGATTTGTATTCAAGCAAGAAATCTTCAAGAAGCCTTGCCCTTCTCTCTCAATCGCCTCTTTCTCTTCCCTTTTCTCTTTCTCTTTCTTCCTCCAATCTCTTCCTCTTCTTACCCTAAATCACAAGATTTCAAGTTTCAAAAGTAATGAAACCAACCCACCAAGTTACTCAAAGTTAGTCTTTCAACTCCCAAGGAATTGAACTAATGACATTAACCCACTAACTTTATAAATTAAAGCCGAAATGGTCCAAAACACCCCTTTAAAAATAGTCAGAATTCTGACCCCGTCTGGGATTACGGAACCTGTGACGGTCCGTCGTGCCTGCGACGGTCCGTCACGCAGGTTCGTCAAGGACTCAAATTCCTTCAAGGAATCTGTGACGGTCCGTCGTGCATATGACGGTCCGTCCTGCACTTCCGTCACGATGGACAGAGAGTTGCTCCCAGCACCAATTTCTCAAGAGTCTAAGTGTTTTGACACGGGGGCTCACGACGGTCCGTCATGACTGTGACGGCCCGTCCTGCAGGTCCGTCACAGAGTTCAGAGAATCAGTTTCAACACTCAATTTCATAATGCCAAGTGTTTTGGAACGGGACACCGTCGACGGTCCGTCGTGCACACGACGGTCCGTCGTGGTGTCCGTCGTATTCCGCCAGTTTTTTTCCAAAAATAAATTCTGCTACTCAAACGACTAAACAGGTCGTTACATTAAACCTTGTAAATTACCTATATTCGTTAAAATGGACATAGAAACGGTGTTTATACTTTATGAACCCTATGTTAGTCTTTTCAATGGATCTTGGATTTTGAGGTGATACAGTTCGACTTTTGTTAACCTAGGTCATGTATGGGGTCTTATGGTTGACTTGGTACAACTTCATATTGTTGATTTTGATGTCATCTTGGGAATCAATTGGGTGCAATCTTGTTTTTCTTGTTTAAATTATAGAACAGGGTTGTTTAAGTTCCATTTTCCAAATGAACCCATTTTAGAGTAGAAAGGGTTAAATTAAATTCCTAGAGGTCGTATCATTCCTTGTTTAATGGCTTTATAAGATTACTCTATAAATGGTGTATATACCAGATTGTAAGGGTAAATGAACTAGACTTCGAAACTCCTTCTATAGAGTCTGACCCTTTAGTGAACGACTTAAAACAAGTCTTTCTCGATGAGTTTCACAAAATCCCTCCAGAATGAGAAATTTATTTTAATATTGACTTATTAAGGATATGACCACCATTTTAATTCCTCATTATTTGATGGCTCGGGAAAAATTGAAATATTTGAAGGTGAAACTCAAAGAAATAGTTTACGAAGGCTTCATTCGACATAGTATTTCTCCATGGAGTGCTCCAGTGTTGTTAATAAAGAAGAAGGATGGGACCTTATGAAGTCTATTTTTACCGCTATAGGACCCCAAAATGAGATACAGTATCTACAGCCTAACATGTTTGTTATTGGGGTATATGGTCCTAAAGTAGTTTATAATATGCTATTGAGGCAATGTGTTAGTTTTGGGGTGATTTGGAAGTCAAACGTCAAGGGACGACAAAGATGTGTAACGACTCATCAGCTATGTGCCTCATGTGTGAATACATGCTTATATTTGTATGTCATGACATTATCAAGTCTTGAAATTAGTTATAATGATATTTATATGTATTATATGTAGTTTCATGAAGTTTGGAGGTCAAACATCTAAGAACGTCTAATATGTTAGAAAGTTAGCTCTTGGGAGGTTCAAGTATTTGTTTATGGGGCATAGCATGTTTGGACGTGTTTTATGAGTGAATTTTTGGTGAAACTTTCATGGAAGGTACTTCACTTTTCAATGTGCATATTTATTTTTGAAACATCCGGGTATGGCTTTTCAAGGGCCCCACATAAAGGACCATAGGATGGACAAAAAATTTGTCGAGACATTGACTTACCATTGTCAATTGATAAGCGATACGATGCCCAGTTTTTGACGAATGGCACATTTTTGGGGTGTAATCAATGGAATCTTAGCCTGGCCAAGGATCAAGAAAAGAACAGCTCAAGGTCCAATCGACTGAAACCACAGATGGCCCATCAATGGACCTACCGTCCATCGATGGTGCTCCGTCGATGCAGGCCTTATGCCACTACCTAGACACTGTTTCATTGAAGGGATGAAAGGGAAATTCAAACCCACGTCATAAACTAACCCAAAATTTATTTAGTGATTTTTGGGTGCATTTAAGGGATAAAACACGTGGACACCCCATTCTCAATCCCTTTTATACAAAATAAACTTTCCCTCCAAAACCAATTCTCCCTAGAAACCTCCTTTGTTTGTGAAGCTCCAGAACATTTTTGATCTTGTATTTCCTAGGATTATTCATCATGTTTTAAAGGTTTTCATATAGATAATTATATGGTACGCCTTCATTTCTAAGTAACCTTTCATTTCGAGAGTAAATCTCAACGTTTTCAAAGAGATTTTGTGATCAACTTCTTCTTCTTGAATCTAGCCATGGGTTCCTTCAAAACGTTTTGAAAGGATTAATTGATTATAATGTGATAGTTTTAACGTGAAAAACAATCAAATTGCACTATAAACACATGTCTCTTCCAAAAATTGATTTAACCTTGCATGGGCATTGTGATCATGGCTTGTTATTGATTGAAATGTGATTCTATTATGTTGAATAGGTTATATCTACTGTTTTTTACGTAAATTGATGATGAAGGATCCATGTGGATCAAGGTATGAAGATTTAAAGATGACTAGTTTAGATGTCTACGGATTCACTGTTACATTGCCCTTTTAATAATTAAATGTTGAAATCGATTAGGTGATGATGATTATAGTTACTGTTTAAGGTTGGCGTTATGTGTAGATTGTGGGTCTAAACCCTTCATAATCAAATAAAATGAATCTTTTTAAGGATTAATCTAAATTTTTTAGCTTAAAGTTATATAATGCGATGAACATAATGTGATTTCAATTTAGGGTAGATTAATCATGATTTATTCTTGATTATTCTGTCTCTAGCT
The DNA here is from genome assembly GCA_032847665.1 of Solanum chilense. NCBI lineage: Eukaryota > Viridiplantae > Streptophyta > Magnoliopsida > Solanales > Solanaceae > Solanum > Solanum chilense. The sequence goes on from CM064970.1 coordinate 40,798,877, forward strand.
ACTGCCCTAGGTTTGTTTTATTGATATATTATAAATGTTAATCATGGTAATCAATGTAAAGAATATTAGTAAGTGATTTATGTCTCTCTACATTCTAGTATACATTTTATGTCTTGGATTATGTTATAGTATAATATCGTACTGACTTGTTCATGGTTTCTTTTATGATTATGGTACTTTATCTACATCCTTACATTTGAATTGTTTATGAAAGAATAGAAATGGTCAATGATGACCAAAGGCTAAGTAGTTGTCAATAATTGCTATATTTCTACTTCTCTTCGTCTCTATAGTATTGTTGATGAAGTTTTGTATGGAATTGTGTGGTACGATCCACTTATGGTGGCGGTATTTACTTAATCTCAAATGTATGTGTGATGTGATCATGAAATTGATGGAAACTATACTATGAAAGGGTGTTGGTGATGAATCATCCTACGCCTAGTTTTCAATTCTAACTATAATATAGGTTGTGTTACTAATTTCTTGATCATGCAAATGGTTAGGTTAAGATCATCTGTAGGTCCTTCCACTAATGAAGTATTATGGATTGATGACCCCCACCTGTGTACCCCTATGTGAATCTCTGTATAGCTAACGTAACGAGTCTAGAATGTACTGTGAAGATTTTTCTTGGCTCCTATGCTAGATGGTGTTTTGAGGTGTATACTTGAATGTGTAATATGGTCTAAGAGGGTGGATGACTCAAATCTGTTGTAATAGCTATTATGTGATCATATTGACTAATGTACACACACCCTCACTTTACATGCATGCTTACAAGTAAGTATAGGTCATGGTGTCTAAATGAAAGGTATTTATCATATTCACTAGTATCACTAATATGCATGTTAAGATTCTCTATGAAAGTATAATATGTTGTTCCTTAACTAGGATGACTTGATAGGTTTACTAGTATGTTCAAGGGTATGGGACATTTCCTATCCATTGCACATGTGTGCCTTGATAGGATAGTTTCTACTTTTGGTTTCTTTATTTATGAATATGAATGTATGAACGTGTGTGACTTAATGTGTTTATGTGAAAGGAATAATCACATATATGTAACACACCCGTAGATGAATGATGATCTAGTCAATAGAGGATCCTTAAAAGGTGTGCCAAGTGTATCCTAAACTATATAGTGCTAACGATGTATGTATGTTCATATGAAAGGCTTTCTCACATTATTTAGGTTGATGAAATCTAATCTATGACCAACGAGATAAGCATATAGTGAGTCAATCTCGTAAAGCCTAATTTTAATAAAGTAATGTTATAATGGATTTTCAGTAAAAGGAACTTAGCTTAGCACTGAGTAAACTTTTAGATGAGGGGGTCCTCACGGGGTGGATAGCCTCATGATTTAGAAAAGTGTGTTAGAGTAATGTTTCCATGATTCCCCCAAGTTCCATATACTTATCTTGCCACACAGGATCTAGAAATGTTAAATTAATTAAAATGCTAACATATGTTAACGTTCTACCTTTGCTAGATAAGAACACATTCTATTGTTGTAAGGCTCTACAACACCAAATTCCATGTTTAACACCCATGGTCTTAGTGTTGATTAAGGCTATTGTTTCCCTAATGTAAAATGGACAATGGAAGTAAATAACAAAGACCCTAACTAGGATGACCTAAGCGAGGTTACTTAAGATAGGTGGAAGTAATGAACCTATCTAGACATTGCACAAGAAGCTCCTTAGGAAGTTCTAGGAAGGTATTCTAATGTGTATGGTTATAATTATGTCTTTATGAATTGCATGGTATTATTTGTCTATTTGTCATAAAAATGTGCATGGTATGAGTCTATGTGATGAGGTCTTATTCTTCTATGCACTATGTGAGTCTTAATGACTATATGAAGAAGGTTGTTGACATGAATGGAGTGTTCTTCACTTTGTTTTTGATGTATGAAATAGAATGTTAAGGCTTGTGGTCTTTCATAGGTTTACTAAGTATGTGTGAGGTTATGGGGTTTTACACATACATTGTAGTAGTAGATTTAGAGTGAGATTATGAGTAAGTTATTATAATGCATTGGTGTGAAGTAAAGTTAGTATATGTGTAAGTTAATGTAGCCTACTGTAATATTCCTAACGTCTTGACTTAATGGGTCTATCATCAGCTATACTTTTATAATGATATGTGATGACTTGCGTAGGTTGTATGTATGATTTCTTCTTGACCAATGGTGATGCATTGCACCAAGTATCACTAGATGGTTACTTTGAAGTTAGTAAATAATAGACAAGATACCTCATTTTAAAGTAAAAAACTCACTTTAAAGTGACCTCACAAATGACTTAAATTCTATATGTTATTTGTTTGATGTTTGACTTTGAATATGCGTATATGAACTATATGAATGTTATAAATGCTAATATATGAAGATTTTATGAAAATTTACTCAAAAATACATGAAGTATGATTTCAAGGAAATGTCCATTTCTAAATGCATGTTTATACATGGTTGCCATACTCAGTGCATTCTTGTACTAATGTCATTCTTCTTTACTTTTTACACAAAGTGTACGTTATGGATGCTTAAAGGATGTCTTAAATTGTGAGATCTTGATAGATGATTCCCAATCTCAAGGAAAGGAATCTTTAAGTTCCAAGGATCTCCTAACTATGCTTTATTGTATAGTGTATAAATTAGTATTTCGTTAATGTTTTATGTTTTAAGTGTCGTGTCTCTAATGTTCTCAAATATTGTTGATTCAAAGATAGCAAAGAGACTTAGAGTCTAAGTATAATATTTTATTTTATATATATGTCAACTAAAGTTTATAGCATATGATGTGCTGTGAAATTTTTTATATTTTCCGCTAAATTTACTATGAAAATGCGATAATTGTTAATTATGGGCTTGTATAGTACCTTCGAAGATCAAGTACGCCATGTTACTGTCACAAAAGGAATCTAGATCCCAGAAGGGATCGGCGTCGTTGACCTCTCAGAGGTCGCAGACAAGCCTACAAACGTCATTCTAACTTCCTCTAGGTTAATTTTAGCGGAAAATTTGAATTTTTTGTTTCTTAACATGATTACTAAACATTTTACTACATACGTAATTATTCACCATCAATCATCTAACTTTAAGATTATCAAATAAAAGAAACAGTTTATTATAACGATAAAGATGTACTTGGAAAAATGGCACCAATACAATGTTTGAAAAAAATGAGTAAGAAACTCTAGTGGAACATCTCCACTAGCTCAATCCTACAACTAATCTAAAATGTAAATGGTCAAGCATCCTCTAAAGCATGAGGGCATACAAAGTCAGGATGAATGCGCGACGTCCGGATAGCAGCAACATCGATCCTTTATCTCTAGCTTCCACCTGTGTCGGCAGCTAAAGTTGTTAAGTTTTATAGGGTAAATACACACTTATACTAAGTATGAATATATTAAAACACACACCAAAGACATTCATGAGTAAGAATAGCTCTTTCAAACAACATGATTGTAGAAGGTCAAGTCAATGGACTTGCCATATTTAGATTAGGAAAGTGAGTGAGCTTTCCAACTTTAGATTAGGAAATTTTATGAGCTTTCCAAATTTTGATTAGGAAAATTATGCCAGGAGAGTAACATGCATCATCATACTTAACATTTTTCACACAGCACACAACATCGTACACATAGAACATATCATAATCCATATAACACATAACGTTGTTCATATCATTCATTCGTATTCCATGATACCTTGGAATAATGGACTTGACATTAAGATTTCCCAAAAATGAGGGCTTACATATGGCTCCTCAACTAGGGAGTCTTATTTAGCAAACATTGAGTTTGCTTCATTCATTCATATGTACTTCATTTCATTTCATTCATGGGCCCGTCTAAACACCAGCTATACCTAGGATGTAGTTTAAGACTTTCATATAGTTTGTTGTGCAATGACCAAGAATGACCTAATGTATTTACTTGAATCTAACTCACCTCTTCATTATTTTATCTTAACACCTTTGGTATCATTCGTTTTATTATCTGCATCATTTGACGCTGGCCTTATTCATTCAATGGGAACTTTAACTTTAATCGACATAGATCATGTGAGCATAATGAAATCCAGTGTCATGAAACCCCACAATGAAAAGAGGTGGAATCACAGGCCAAAGTGACCCAAAACATGCTAGCATACATGGGAATTGAACCGTTTCAAATCCCTATATTGGCAGTATAGGTTCGAACACTAGGATATATAAGGAGACCAATAACCAGCATGTCGGTCAGTCTCATCTCATGAGAGTTACGTGAACCTCAGCCCTTTCCAAAAAAGGCATCAACGCTCATATCTAGACGATTGTTGCTCATTATAAAGTTCCATTACATTCAACTCATACGTCGTTGAAGCTGGCTTCTAGTAAGAGGGCATCATATCTCAATAGATGATTAATCATCTCATCATTAGTATTGAGTGTGTTAATCTCAATACTTTCGTTAGAATGTTCATAGAGACTGGTCTCTTCATTAACTTTACACTCTCATAGGTAAGTACGTTTTGGTAACATTTACTTAGGCTCATTTGAGATTTCTCTAATCTTTTACATTATCCTCATATCATGTTGTCACAACATTCATAACCATTAGCACATTTACTTTTTATAATTACTTACCCATTTTTATGTGAAAGTTCATTTCATCATAAGGCAATGCACTTGGCTATTTGTGTGTTTGACACTCTTACTTATCCCTTGTAGGGTTTAATTATTTCATTACATAATAATCATTTCATCATATGACAATGCACTTGTCTTTTAAGTGTGTTTTTTACACTCGTACTTAACCCTTATAGGGTTACATCATATCATTACATACATCTTAGGTTCACTTATTTATAAAGGTATGGTAGACTTGTGGCTCTATACATACAAGCCATGAGGAATCATTCATAGTTCGTTTGAGTAATTCATATCATCCTTAGATTATGTAGTACAAGACTTATGCATCTTATATGTATACCGAAATCTCGATTTAGATCTAAGTGAGCAACATTATTCTTGAAGATTTAATTCACGTATGACTTATGCATCTATATGGAATTTGGGCAAGGGAACCCAATTTCTAATCGCTTATACAACACTCACATTTTTTCATTTATTCTATTTTTGTCCACATGAAATTGTGACCCTAGGTCGAGCCCCACCGTCAATGTTTGCTCTTTATTTTTTTCCTTTGAATTACCTCTTACATAGCCGAGGGGTTGTGGGATCCAACCCCCACAGCCCCTTTTATTTTTTTTATCTATTACTCCTGATTTATTTCGAGTTAACTATGAGGTTGTAGGATCAAACCCCCACAGCCTCTCTTGATTTTTCTTTTACTCTCCTCCTTAAATATGCCTAAGAGTTCGTGGGTTCGATTCTCACAAGCCTCCCTCTTTATTTTTCTTTTATTCTCCTCCTTAAATCAGTCTAAGAGGTCATGGGTTCGATTCCCACACGTCTCCCCCTTTATTTTTCTTTTATTCACCTCTATAATCTTCCTAAGAGGTCGTGGGTTCAATTCCCACATGCCTCCCCCTTTTAGTTTCTTTTATTCTCCTCCTTAATCTGCATAAGAAGTCGTGGGTTCGATTCCTACACTCCTCCCCCGTTATTTTTCTTTTATTCTCCTCCTTAAATCTGATTGAGAGGTGGTGGGTTTGAATCCCACTCGTCTCATTTCTTATTTTTTTCTTTTAAGTTACATTTTCCAGCCAATACCATGGTTCGAATCCCCTTCACCACATTTCTTTTTACATCTTTATTTTCATGTTTATTAATATGGTGGGGTCACGGGTTCAATCCTCCATGACCTCACATGTTTTAATTAAATTTTTTCAACATCTTGAACCCTCTTTGCTGAACGAAATTTATCACTTGAAGCTAGAAATTTTCTTTTAAGATTTCAACATCCTTTCATCAAGTTACATCTTAGTTCTAAGAAGAATTTTGTAGTGCATTTAAAACGTTTTAGGTTCCTTTTCATGGATTCGTTTAGACAAGATATTATCCCTTAAATCAGCCACATTTCAAATCATATAAACATCACATTTAGATCAACATGTGTACATCAAATATAAATAATTATCATGCCATTTCATGTCCTAAATCAGGAACAATAGACACGGCTACACACACATACACATGTAGTTACATTTTCGGAAACATCAACATAAGTTACATAATTCCAAACATAAATATAACCACATAATCATCATGGAAATACATTTCAACCCTAGTTTTCTACAAACAAACATAACCAATCTATGATTCAATGTGAGCTAGTGACAGGGACATGCAACGGGGAACACTCCTAGTTTTTGGAATAGATTCTTCTGAACATTAGGGGGTCTCTTGGTAAAGGGACTAAGATAGAAGAGAACCCATACCTTTTTGACATTCAAACCTCGACTTCTTCCCAAAGGACCCCTCCAAACAAACGTCCAAATCCAAGATCTTCAACACCAATTTTATGGAAAAACCATCTATTAGTCTAATCTGTTTTATTAGTTGTTTATTTATAATTTTCATTGTGAGTTCTTCAAGTTAGATGAACTTTGGTTAACCTACCTTTTTGTATGTTATTTGGCAGAGAAAAACATGAGTGAGAGTGAAAGAGACGTGAGAGAGAGATCACAGTGGGATAGAAGAGTTTTCTTAGGCTTAGGAGTCTGGTTTTGGACATAGTCAAATAAGGTTTTATATAATTATTAACAATCTGATTTGATTTAATTTATATCAGCTATAACTAATAAATATAAATAAAATGCATTATTTTATCAATTTAAATTAAAAACAATTTAACTCATCGCTTTGACCTAGGTTCGAACCCGCGTGGAGCAAGACTTCACTTCAAGAGACCTATTTCGGCCCTATCTCCCCAAATTGCCCCTCAACCTTACTAATTAAATAATTAATTAAATATTTAGGGTAATTTTGATACCACCTCTTATCAAGGAAAAAAACCATTTTACCCCTAGAACCTTCAAACCTAAGATTTCCTTTTTTTTAGGTCCAGGAAACACTCCCTCGAGTAAATTTTCTTATTCGGGAGCCCTACATGGTTGGAAACAACCTTTCCTAGCTCAAATAACTCCCCAAAATATTAGTCTTTGATGTTCCATGGGTTGAGGTCTAGTTCTACGTGCATCAATCGTGTGAACCCAGTCTAATCGTTGGCATTCTAGACACATTAAGCATTACTTAGTTTATCAATTTTTAGGGTTGTTACATTATCCCCCCCCACCTTAGGACCATTCGTCCATGAATGACACTAATCTTTACTAATAATAAGTAACACATTTATGGAATGTATTCAAACATAAGTAATTCAATACTCTCCATTGGTCAAGTCAGTGGACTTGCCAAATTGAGATTAGGAAAGTGAGTGAGCTTTCAAAATTTGGATTAGGAAAGTTTATGATCTTTCCAAATTTGGATTAGCAAAGTTATGACAAGAGAGTAACATGCATCGTCATACTTAACATTTTGCACACAGCACATAACCACATACACATAGAACATATCATAATTCATATAACACATAACTATTTTCATATCATTCATTCGTATGCCATGAGACTTTGGAATAATGGATTTGACATTAAGACTTCCCAAAAATGAGGGCACAACATATGGGACTTCAACTACGGAGTCTGATTTAGAAAACACAGAATATTCTTCATTCATTCATATGTACTTCATTTCATTTCATTCATGGGCCACTCTAAACACCATCTATACCTAGGATATAGCTTAAGAGTTTCATCGGGTTCGTTGTGCAATGACCAAGAATGACCTAATTTCATTACTAGAATCTAACTAAACTTTTGATTATTATATCTTAAAACCTTTGGTATAATTTTTTTCATTATATCCATCATTTGACGCTGGCCTAATTCATTCAATGGGAACTTTAACTTTAATCGACATAGATCATGTGAGCATCATGAAATCCAGTGTCATGAAACCCCACAATGAAAAGAGGTGGAATCACCGGCCAAAGTGACCCAAAACATGCTAGCGTACATGGGAATTGACACCAGTAAGATCCCTATATTGGCAGTATAGGTTCGAAGACTAGGAGATATAAGAAGACCCATATCCCGAATGTCGGACAGTCTCATCTCATGAGAGTTACGTGAACGTCCGCACTTCCCAAAATAAGGCATCACCGCTCATATCTAGTCAATCGGTGCTTAGTATGAAGTTTCATTTCATTCAGCTCATATGTCATGGGAGCTGGCTTCTAGAATGAGGACATCATGTCTAAATAGATAATTTATCATCTAATCATTAGTATTGAGTGTGTTAATCTCAATACTTTCATTAGAGTGTTCATAGAGAATGGTATCTTCATTAACTTTACACGGTCATAGGTGAGTATGTTTTGGTAACATTTACTTAGGCTTATTTGAGATTGCTCTAATCTTTTACATTAGCCTCATATCATATTGTCACCACATTCATCAACATTAGCACATTTGCCTTTCATAATTATTCACCCCTTTTTACGTTAATGTTAATTTCATCATAGGACAATGTACTTGGCCATTTCTTTATTTCACACTCTTACTTATCCCTTCTAGGGTTTCATCATTTCATTACATAATAATCATTTCATAATAGGCAAATGCCCTTGGCCATTAAGTGTGTTTTTTACCTTTGTAATTAACCCTTATATGGTTACATCATTTCTTTACATACATCTTAGGTTCACGTATTTTTAAACGTATTCTAAACTTATGGGTCTATAGATTCAAGTCATGAGGATTCATTCATAGGTTGTTATGTGATTCATAACTTCCTAAGATTATGTTGTACAAGTCTTATGCATCTTGTATGTATGCCATGATCTTGATTTTTATCTAAGTAGGCAGAATTATTATTGAAGATTTAATTCACGTATGACTTATGCATCTATAGGGAATTTGGGCAAGGGAACCCAATTTTGGATCACTTAGACAACACTAAAAAATTTTTATTTATTATATTTTGGTCCACATGACATTGGGACCCTAGTTCGAGCCCCAACATTAACGTTTCCTCTTTATTTTTCTCCTTTGAATTACCTCTTACTTGGCCGAGGGGTTGTGGGATCAAACCCCCACAGTCCTTTTTATAATTTTTTTATCTATTTCTCCTTGTCTATTTCGAGTTGACTATGAGGCTGTAGGATCAAAACCCCACATCCTCTTTTTATTTTCTTTTATTCTCCTCCCTAAATCTGCCTAAGAGGTCGTGGGTTTGATTCCCACACGTCTCCCCCTTTATTTTTCTTTGATTCACCTCCTTAATGTCCCTTAGAGGTCGTGGTTTGGATTCCCAGACGCCTCCCCCACCTTTTTGTTTTCTTTTCTTCTCCTCCTTAATCTGCTTAAGAGGTCGTGGGTTCGATTCTCACACGCCTCCCCCTTTATTTTTCTTTTATCCTCCTCCTTAAAATGTATTGAGAGATAGTGCCTTTGAATCCTACTCCTCTCATTTTTCCTATTTTTTTCTTTTAAGTTACATTTTCTAGCCAATACCATGGTTCGAATCCCCTTCAGCACATTTATTTTTCCTTCTTTAATTTCAGATTTTTAACATGGTGGGTCACGGGCTCAATCCTCCATGACCTCACTTGTTTTAACTCTTTTTTTTTTTACATTTTGAACCCTCTTTGCTGACCGAAATTCATTACTAGAAGCTGGAAATTTTCTTTTAATTTTTCAGCATCCTTTCATCAAGTTACACCTTAGTTATTAGGGGAATTTCGCAATGCATTTAGCACATTTTAGGTGCGCTTTCACGGATTCGTTTTGACAACATATTATCCCTCAAATCAAAAAAAATTCAACTCATATGAACATCACATATAAATCAACATGATCACATGAAATATAAAGAACTATCATGCCATTTCAACTCCTAAACCATGCACAAAAGCATTGGCAACACAAACTTACACACATAGTTACATTTTCGGAAACATCAACATAAGTCACATAATTCCAAACATACATATAAACACATAATCATCACGAAAACACCTTTCATTCTCGTTTTCTACAAGAAAACATAACCAACTTATGATTCAATGGGATCTAGTCATAGGGACATGCAACGGGGAAAACTCCTACTTTTTGGAATAGATTTGTCTTAACCTTAGGGGGTCTCTTGGGAAATGGACCAAGAGAGAAGATCACACATACATTTTTTACGTTCAAACATCGACATTCTGCCGAAAGGACCCCTCCAAAAACTCGTCAAAATCCAAGAGCTTCAACAACAATTTTACGGAAAACCCCTCTATTAGCCTAATGTGTTTGATTAGTTGTTTGTTTATAATTTTCGTTGTGAGTTCTTGAAGTTTGAAGAACTTTGGTTAACCTACAGTTTTGTATGTTATTTGGCAGAGAAAAACGTGAGTGAGAGTGATAGACACGTGAGAGAGACAGAGAGATCAGCGTGGGAGAGAAGAAAACTAGTTTTCTTAGGCATAGGAGCCTAGTTTAGGACATAGTCAAATAAGGTTTTATTTAATTATGAAAAAACTGATTTTCTTTAATTTTAAATCATCTATTAAATAATAAATATAAATTATATTACATTATTTTACCAACTGTAATTACAATTTAACTCATTGCTTCCACCTAGGTTCGAATCCGGGTGGAGCAAGACTTCACTTCAAGTGCCCAATATTGTCCCTCTCTCCCCAAATTGCCCCTCCACCTTATTAATTAAATAGTAATTACATATTTAGGGTAATTACGATACTACCCTTATCCAGGAAGAAGACCATTTTACCCCTAGACCGTTCAAACCTATGATTTGCTCTTTTTTATGTCTGGTAAAGAATCGTTCGATTAAATATGTATTCGAGAGCCCTACATGGTTGGATCCAACCTTTCCTGGATCAACTAACTCCACAAGTTAGTTGTATTTGATGTAGCATGAGTTCGAGGTCTAGTTCTATGCGCATCAATCCATGTGTACCCGGTCTAATCGTTGGCATTCTAGACACATTAAGCATTACTTAGCATATCCATTTTTAGGGTTGTTATAGTTACTTCTAGGGGATGCTCCTCGGTTGTGACAAATGTGGTATCAGAGCATGAGGTTCTAAAAATTGTTTAGAGTACAAGAAGTCTCATAATGCCACGTGTAGTAGAGTCTGTTATCATTGGTGTTGACTCGCAACACATCTACTGGTATGAGAGTCTATAAGACTATAGAGTTTCCCTTCTTCATCATTCTCATATCCTGCCATAAAACTTAACTCTATAAGCTTTCTCTCTTATGTTCTCTTGTGCGGTGGTCTTTTAGATGTGATTTCTTGGATGAGACGTTTCTCTATGCTTGAGGGAGAAAGTGAAAGTTTAAATTCTTATCTTGGTATTATGGTTTAATGAGTTTGTACGAAGGTGAATTTTGGCATTTTTTGATTAGGATATGCCAATCATGGCTATATGTGAAATAGCATGTTATATTGGGAAATATAGGTCATGATATAGTTCAAACATGTTAGAAATTACTATGGCTAAAATAAGTTATTTTGGCATGATGTGTTCCTATATGGTTTTACATGATGGTAGCCTAATACTATGATTTGAATTTGAAATGCTTAGTGATTACCTATGGAAGCATGCTACTTTAAGAATATGTGCTTAAAAGTGTTCAATGTTTCCCTTTCTATCTATGTGGTCCTTGATAGGTTGCCTAGTATGGATTGGAGTCCTTTGTGTAGATTTGATCCAAGGCATGATGATAGTATGCTTTTCTTCGTAAAGTTTTGTATCTCATATTGTCATGCTTTTCCCATCAATTGCCTAAATGTTGCATTTTTGTAATTTTGAAGCATGTTCACTATAATGTTTGGCAGCTTAGTCAAAGATTTTTGGAAAATCGACTAAATTGTTATTTGATTGGAAGTTGTTGAAATGTGTATAGAATTGGTGCAAATCAGAATGATAATGAATATAAATAGGAGATTTGCTATTTGGAATAGAGAATGAGGGTTTTACGTCATAATGAGTCGTAGATTTATTTCTAACTTCTTATTGTGTTGTGAATCCCTTGATGTTGTGGGATTGATGTTTCCCCTAGAATTTAGGGTAGTATTATTGTCTTGTGGGATTATGATGTGTGTTTTATTGATATATAAGTTACCTTACATTAATATTGAAAGAAAATAAAGAGTCCTTAAGGCTAAGTCTTCTCTATTGTTTCCTCTAATGTTGCATGACCTTGGTGTCGATTGTATTGTTTAAGAATTTATGTGGTCAAATGGTATGAACTAACTTGAATTTTTAGGGGAAAATTACATAGAAGATAAAGTTTGGAATTCCTTTGAAGCCTTATGGTAAGTTATTATAACCTCTTCGTTTGTTGAAAAGCTAAGATCCTCTTGAAAAATTGGGTTAAGTTGCTCTTAATCGAGTTTAGTCTAAATGGGGGATGGTAATGGAGTTGTAAGGTTGTAGATATTTTATACCTTGTCCTTCTATTTTTAGTTGAGCTTGAAACTGATGAATTCTTATTAAGCTTGTTCATAAATAAAGTGTTGCACTAAAGTATGAATTGGATGACCTTTACATGTTTGGTATGACGTGATTGACACTATTTTAAGAATATTTTGAAGATTGTAAAGTACTTGAAAAATAATTTTGATTAAATTCATGGTTTTCTCATGTTTATTTGCATCTTGATATGCTAGTTTTGCATTTAACTTCATGAGGTAAGATAAGAAACATGGTTGTAGTCACTTGTGAGGTGTAATGTTTAGCCTTATAATGGAAAGTTGAGTCTCTTTAAAATTAAAAGTGTAGAGTCTCTTGAAAACTATGTGACTTTTATGATTTGGAAAACATAATTGTAGGCTCACTCTTGAAAATGAAAGCATTTTTGCTAAGTGCTCATGTGTGTGCCTATAATTTGTATTATTTTTCTCAAATGATGTTACTGTGGAGGATATTTCTATGTTATAAATTGACATTTTTTGAAATTATTTCCTATTTGTTGTGATGTGCTTGGTGTGACTAACCATTTGGACTTCACTAGGAAGGAAACATGAGCGTGCCTTGGTTTATAAGTTGGGAATATCTCATTTTAAGAGGGAATTGCCTTGTACATTTCTTAGATGTGAACTCATGATACATGTAAGTGTGTTGAGGAGAAGGACATTGCCTCCATGAACACCACTAAGAATGGTATGGTTGATAATGACCTTCATGGCACAAGGTATAACTTACAAAGATCTTTCTTGATTCAATTAACTCAAGTCTATGTGCATTAAAGTATGAGTGCCTAATTGTTTCTTGTGTGTTGTTGAAATCTGCCTGAGTATCACATATAGAATAGTTGCAAGATTATATCCTAATTAACTCAAGTAAAATTACCACTAGAGATGACTCGGAGTTATGATGGACTATTTCACCCCCATTCAGAGAACATTCCAACCTCACCCAAAACCTTCTAACCTAAATAATTCCATAGCTAGGTCCTTCTTGGCTTCGTCAATATGGGACACACAACCCATAATCATATGACTTAGCCATCCACAACCACATTTTCCTTGCCGGGGTAATAGAGGACACTCATATTATAATCTTTCAAAAATTCTAACCACCTTCTTTGGCGGAGATTCAACTTATTTTACGTAAATACATGTTGGATACTCTTATGGTCGGTAAAGACATCAACATGCACACCGTACAAGTAATGCCTCACAATTTTCAAAGCAAACACCATGATCGCTAACTCATGGTTATAACTGGGATAGTTTCGCTTATGTACCTTAAGTTTCCTAGAGGCATAGGCTATCACTTTTCCGTGTTGCATAAGCACACACCCCAAACCCACTCAAAATGCATAACAATACACAACAAAAACCTTTGTACCCTCTGGTAAAGTCAACACTGGAGCAGAGGTGAACCTATCTTTTAATAATTGGGAAATTTTCTCACGCTCTAACAACTCCAATTTCATACTTTTTTGGGTCAAAGTAGTCAATGGAGATGCAATGGACACAAAACCATCTACGAACCTCCCATAATAACTTGGTAGACCCAAGAAACTCCTAATGTAAGTTGAAATCAATGATCTAGGTCAGTTCTTCATCGACTCTGTTTTCCTTGGGTCTACCTTAACTCCCACACTAGAGATGATGTGTCTTAGAAATTTCACTGACCTCAACCAAAACTACACCTGCTATATTTGGCACTAAGGATGCTCTTTAAGGGTTTGCAGTACAACCCTCAAATTACATATGTGATCACCCTCATTCTTCAAAGATACTAAGATATTATTAATATAGACAATGACAAATGGATCTAGGTAATTTATAAACACTTTATTCATTACGTACATAAATGTTGCCATTGCATTAGTGAGACCGAAAGACATTACCAAGAACTCATAATGACCACATCTTTTATGGAATGTCATTTTTTTTATCCTCACCGTTCACCCTAAGTTGGTGATATCGCGATGTCAAGTAAATTTTTGAGAAATAGCTCGCCCCTTGGAGTTGATCAAACAAGTCGTCAATTAAAAGGAGGGGGTACTTATTCTTAATGGTGACCTTATTGCGTTAGAGGTAGTCAATACACATTCTCAAGGATCCATCCTTCTTCTTCATAAACAAAACCGGAGAACCCCATGGAGAAACACTAAACTTATAATACCCCTATCTAGTGAATCCTTGAGGTGGGATTTCAACCTCTTCAATTTGACCGGAGACATCCGATAAAAAGGAATTGAAATGGCATTTGTATCCGGTAGAAAATCAATGCCAAAGTCAATTTCCCATTCGGGAGGAGTACAAGGGAGGTCATTAAAAAAAACCTCCGAAAATCAATCAATACAGGTACTGACTTGATGGGAGGAACTTCGAAGTCTAAATCTTGGACTCTTACTATGTGATATTGAAGCTCTTTGAGATAATTTTGCATACTTCTATATAACAGATGATAGGACATCTGGACATTGAGTTTCCTCCCTTCCACTCTGGACAGTTAAACTTCACCACCCTTTTTCTACAATAAACAGAAGTAAAGCAAGCATGCAACCAATCCATACCCAATATAATATAAAAATCTTTCATATCTAGTTCTAATAGATCAATATAACAAACTCTAATGGGAAACATTATCGGAAAATTTCTATAAACCCTATTTGCAATAACCGACTCACCCACCGGAGTAGACACTACAAAAGGTTCATGCAAAATATTAGGTAAAATATCAAACTTTTTATCTACAAGAGGTGTAACAAATGATAAAGTAGCGCCGGTATCAAGTACGAAATATACATCATTAGAGAAGACTTTAATATATCGGTCACCACATCACGAGGAGTCTCTTACTCACATCTATTGTAGAGAAAGTAGAAGCGGTACTTCTTTTGTGCCTTATTAGAACCACATGTTTGATCTTTACAAAGACCCTTGTCTTAACTATTCATGTTTGGACAATCTCTCATCTTGTGACCACTCTTGCCACAACTAAAGAAATTATCCGTCCCCTCAAGGCAATCACTATAGTGTTTCTTGCCAAACTTTCTACAAGTTGGTTTCTTGGTTGGTAAATTAATACCTTTTACATTTTTTAATTTAAGATTAGAAACCCTATCACCAATAGCTTTTGGGAACTTGGAAGACACTTGACTTGAAATCCCGCTTCTTAAATCTAGTCTTGTATTGTATCTCAAGCCTATTCTTTGAAGAACCTTCATCAAAAGACCGTGCTATCTTTGAATCTCTACTCTTTCTCTTAGCCATTGCCTCATAAACCCTGCTTTTTTGCAACATAAGACGGGAAATGTTCATGTTGTCATGTAGCATGGGGAATGGCACTCCTCTTGTAAGTCCTCCAACACCCCCGTCAAAAATTAGCTCATTTGGTGTCTAGGATCGGAAACCAAGGAAGGAGCATATTTGGACAATTTAATGGATTCCAAGGAGTACTCATGAACACTCCTTATTTCTTGTAGGAGGTTTATTAACTCAACCAATATTTCCTCCCTCATCTACCTAGGAAAGAACAAATATAGAAAGCCTTCTTAATGATCTGCCAAGTCAACGAACCACCCCTCAATGACCTATTATCCCTCCATTGCACATACCATGGTTGTGCCATGTCCTTGAATTTATAGGTGGCGAACTCGGCCTTCTCACTTGTGGGTCAACCCCATAACTAAAAGTTTTTTTGAGACTTCATCGATGAATTATTGGGGGTCTTCATCAACCTTAGACCTGTAAAAAGTAGGAGGGTTCATCCAAGTGAAATCTCTTAGAAGGGAAGCCATAGTAGTGACTTCTTGTTGAGGACGGGGTACATGATCCCAGTTTGCTTGAGTGGTAATAGCTTGGGCTTGGACACTGGTGGCTTGAGCCAATTGAATGAGGTCAGCCCTTATATCTCCATCCGTCAAGGGTGGAGGGTTGACTGGAGCTTGGTCCACATTATCATCTTCTTCAAGTGGAAGAACTTTATCATCACGGGATGGAGCTCCCTCATTGGAAATTTCTTCTTCAAGCCTTCAAGATGCATTCCCCCGATGGTTCATTCTTTGTATAAGCACAACAATAGGATTAGATGCAAAAGAAAAACATAAGTATACTCTAACTACTCTATTAGGATTTCAAAAAAAGAGAGTGATTTCTAGGCATCACATAGGTTCCTATTCACAAGTTTGGCGTGCTTCACATTTATGAATACAAACTTATATAGAAGTGGTAGAGAGAGACATAACTAAACGATATTCCAACCCAAGCTATGATACAAAGTTTTTCACATCCGGGTTTACCCCCTATATGTAATTGGCATCTTCGTCCTCGTTGAGGACTAAGACTAGCCCCTTATCTCATGTCATTACATTAATAGGTTGAAAATACGGAAAAATTTAAAACTTTTCATTACATCTACTTGTAGGTTTACATAGACCTCTACATACACATAATATATATACATATCGAGTAAACAACTCAATTGTCTCATATCATGCAATCTAAAACGATCATCACAGTATGAGCATAACCTTACATCAAATGTATAGAAGCTACATATAGGCTTATAGAAGTTGTACAAAACGACAGTGGAAATACTATAAAATTCTAAGAAAAACAAAGGAAACTTCGTAGGCAAGATATTGGCATCGCCCTCGGAAAGTGAGGACATACTCAAACAAGTAATATATATACAAACAAACTTGAACCTATGATTTAATACAACCCTATTATAAAGGAATAACATTACAAGTAGGTATAAGAGTCAATTCTTTCATAATAAGCAAGACAACTACTCATTAATCCTTATCAATTCAACAAGTGCAATGACCAAGCAAAGACCTACAACCATACTCAATCAAGTATCCCAATAAAAAACCATGAGCAATGTCCAACATTTAGATATACTTTTAATCTTATTTGAACAATAAAACCTTGAACATACTCATAAGTGAACTAATCAACATGTAGTATCAACAATGTTCCAAGTTCATCATATATATTATCATACATCATCACAACGAAAATATATGTAAGAACATCTTCCTATGAATCCCATCAAGGCTAACTAGTCCAATGCTTAGGTAGAGTGTCATACCCATACCTAGAGTAAGATAGACCCCTTAGGATATCCAAGTTAGAGTTAAAATCATTTATTTCATTTTACCTTTTGGGAACATCTTTCCCTAACCAACATAGATTACATGAGTTAGTGTGGAGTTCGGTGTCATAAAAACCTACAATAAAATAAGGAAGACTACTTGCCAAGGTAGTACCAACATATGAATTATAGCAACTACGTGGATCCACTAGCTAGTATTCATATAGGGTCAACATAGTTCAAAAACTAGGAGATATAGTTGGGAACCTATTTAGTTACCAATCTCGAGAGTAATGTAGTGCTCCTACCTTCCCTATGTGGGAAGGGACACTCATCAATCCAGTTCACTATGTGCTAAGCTAGAATCTCTTTTTGAAATGACTTTAAGCCTTTATTTATCAATCATATCTTAGTTTAGGTAATAGGGTATACCCCTTGTATAATAATCATCATCAATAGCTCAATAATAATTGCATGAGTATAGTCCTTTCATCACAATTCATATAAGTGAGCTTAACACATTAGCATTTCATAGCATATCAAGGCACATTGAACCATCCTTATATCACATACACCTTAATCAAACTTACAACATGTACAAGACATTTCAAATCAACATCATAAAACCCTATCATTCTAATATAAGGCATACTCCAATATGACATCGTGACTTAACAACAATTAATCACAATTGGAAGTAAACATAAGATTTCAAGGCTTACCAAGTCTCCATCATAGTTCATCATTTAGGCTTTAACCTAAAATATCAATTCAATACAATTTATATTTCCAACATCATAATTAAATAATGAACATGATAACAATACTAGAAGAGTCACTACACCTTAATTCAATACCAAATCAATGCTTAAAACAAGGTTACTTAGGCCAATTTCCATAACCTAGATCACTTGTTAAGATTAGCATGAAAGACAACAATTCATTATAATTTGTTAATTAATGGTGTAAAAACATCATCTAATAGTGATTTGACCCATAATCAAGAGAATTGAATCAATCACAACCCAATTTGCCTCAAGATCAACCTAAGGTTAAGGGTCAAGGATCAAAATCATCAAATTGAACCAAACCATCACAATTGATCATAATCAAGTTAAATAAATGTTATTTTATCCATTATATCCTACACAAATCATAAACAACTCAGTCCGCGATATCACATTCGTAATTGGATGAAACCCACATGAAAACTCAACTTTTGAAATTCATTTTGAAGGAACCCTTTGAGGAAAGAGTCTCAAAGGTGAATTTTATTCCATTCCTTAACATTTCATGAAGAATTAAAGGTGAATTCGTCCATTTCCGTCCCCCAAAATTTCCCCTTAGCTTGTCTTCAATGGTGGTTTCCAATAGAGAGAGAAAGAAAAGAGAAGGAAGAGCGTTTATTTTGTGAGTTGTGTTTAGATTAATGAGGGTTAGGCATATTTATATTGCAGATTAATAAAAATATTTAGAATCCATTAAACTCCTAAATGAACACCTAACCCATTAATTAATTAAATAAGGCTAACTTAAAATGTGCAGAAAATTGGCAATGTCACAGACGACACCAGGATCGACGGATCGTGGGTCAGTTGACGGACCAAGACAGCCTCCGTGCTGCACATCCGTCGATTGGGTCAGAGACTATGCAGGTAAGGGTATTCTAATAATATGTTAAGTATGGGACGATGGTGGAAGCGAAGCCCTGTCAGTCCACATACGGACCGTAGACTGTCCTGTCGATGCACACTACCCAGGCAGTATTGCCTAAACCTACAGGGGTAATCCACAAGGGTCCTTGGTTGGTCCTTGGTGAGACGTTCCATGACGTTTTGACCATGAAAAAATTAAGAAACTATTAGCTACCCTTTAATAACTTTTCATTAATTTTTTACTCTTAAAACTAGTCAAATATGCTAAGGCTCGCTAGGACAACTTAGCACTACTTTCTGAATGTCATGGACGTTCTTGGAAGTTTTGGTTCTTAAACTTTCTAAATTACCAATATTCATTAAAATAGGTCTTAAAACAGTACTTAGATCCCATGGAACCTATGATAGTATCTAGGACTCTTTATGGATTTTCAATCTGTTATAGCACTATATGTAACTTGGGGGGTTTCCTTGGAGAAGGGTTCTTATGTGATGTCCTTAAATGTGATTATGTTCTTCCAGTGTCTTTGATATTGAGTGTGGGATTGTTATCCGTGGAATGTAAGCCTATGGTCGGTATTCTCGAGGATCACTTAGGTGTGTGTCGAATGTATTGTATGGGCAGTTTATTTAAGTCTTACCTTAGTTAGTCTTAGGATAATTTTTGTTAGGGAAACTTCAAGGGAAATGAGTTCACTGTAAGATAAAGATAAGTAGTTTCACTTTAAGATTTCTTGATTTCACTCTAAAGTTCCGTTTGGTGGTAATATTATGGAAGTTTGACCTTATGTGCTAAATGATGATTTATATGTTGTTTTACTTCTATATCATGGAGGTTTTACTGATATGACATGAAATCTTTATTTCAACTAAAATGTCCGGTTTGCATGTTTTTGTGTATGCCATAGTTATTTTAATGTTTGTACTAACCCCATACTTTTGTATACTCTATAAGTATAGGTTGGAGGCAAATGGATATCTAGAAGGCAAGATTGGGAAGTTTATTCTCTCAAGACTAGATATGTCATCATATATTCGAGGACATAGTCTATGTTTCTTTAGTTCTCCTTTTAAGACTTGTATAAGACTTATTATTAATTTTCTTCAATGTAAATGGCCGTGATCCTAAGATATTTAAGTTTTGTCTTTAAGTTGGCTTATGACGATGAGAATTATCTCTTAGTATTTTATAAATGATATGTCCTTATAATTATTATTGTTGTGAAAAGTTTTTACTCCGCACTACTTTTCATATCTTATGCAATGAAAGATAGTTAAGATGATTGTACAAGACCTCCGAAGGGCGAAGTACGCAATTTTACCGATCCAAGGTTTGGCCTATCTTCTAGGGGGTACTTGGGTGGTGACACTTAGAGTGAGAGGTGAATATAATGCCAACACGGACTTCACAATAATAAATACGGACTTAGATAGACGTGGTTGAGAGAGACATTGACTCTAAGATAATTCAACCTCATTCTTTTATACCAATTTTATCACATCTGGGTTTACCCCTAGACGTAATCAACGTCGTCGTCCTCTTTGAGTACTAAGACTAGCTCCTTAGTCCACATCATTACATTCATAGGTAAAATTTAGCGGAAAATTTAAATCTTTTCTTAATTTATACTTGGAGGTTTACATGGACCTCTAAATAAACATAATGCATATATCGAATAAACATAAACCCTTCATATAGGAAGGTTACATAGCCTTCTACTTCTATTAGACATACCTACATACATACATACATACATACATACATATATATATATATATATATATATATATATAAAAGATATAATATAGTGTTATGAATTATTTCCTCTCATGACCATCTAACAAGATTAGCAATTTGGGCATAGCCCTACATCAAAGTAAAGAATCCACATATAGGCTTTATACAATCCTTACTCAAATCAAAAGAGATAGAATGTAAGAGTCTTAAAACTAAAACAATATAGGCTCAATATAGGCATTGCCCTTGAACAATAAGTACCTACCCTTACACGGATGATAAAGGGTCAGCAAGCCTTTTTCAAGTCGCCTTCCAAAACATTTCAACAACATGAAATTAAAATGTTTGGGAAAAAGGAAAACATGGGGCTAGTATGCCACTTGTACTAAGTATGAGACCATATTCACACATAAATTGAAATCATGCTCAATAAACATTTCATAAAAATATGCATTTTTCCTTTAAAACATTTATGCATATTCAACAAGACCATATCAACTAATATTTCACTTTCATTGAGTCGTAGATATATACACTACAAGAACTACAACATTAAGTCTAGTCAAGTCAACCATACATATCATATAAGTAGATATATACTAAAGTAACTCTATAATAAACTTATATGAACACTAAACATGAATAAGAGTACATTTCAACATAACCACATCAAGGCAATTACCCATGAACCCCTATCAAGTCAACAAGTGCAATGACGAAGAAAAGGCCCATAACCTTACTCAATCAAGTAACCCAACATAACATAGCATTTTAGGTATACATATCATCTTACATTAACAATATAACCCAACATATATTCATAAGTGAACTATTTAACATATAGTATCAACAATGTGCAAGTTCATCATATTCATATCATATTCATTACAAACATAATTATACATAATAACATCCTCCTAAGACTCCCCTCAAGGCTAACTAGTATAATGTTTAGGTTGAGTCCCATACTTCTACCTAGACTAAGCTAGACCCCTTAAGTTACCATAGTTAGAATTCATTCTTTTAATTAATTTTAACTTGTGGTAACATCTTAACCTAATCGACATAGACCACATAAGCTAATGTGGAATCCAGTGTCATAAAACCCTACAATGAAAAATGTCGGACTACTTGCCAAGGTGGTATAAAAACATAAAACATAGAAACTACGTGGATCCACTAGCTAGTATTCCTATAAGGAAAAGATAGTTCAAGAACTAGGAGATATAGTTGGGATCCTCTTTATGCTACATGCATTGTAGTTTCCCATCTCAAGTGTACTTTAGTACTCCTACCTTCCCTATGTGGGAAGGGACACTTCTCTATCTAGGTCACTCGGTGCTAAGCTCGAAACCCTTTTTGAAATGTCTTTAAAGCTTTATTAATCAATCATAGCTTACTTTATGGTCTAACACTTGCATAAAATCTTCATCATCATAGATCAATAGAAATTGCATGAGTATAAGTCCATTCATTACAATTCATATAAGTTAGGTAAGCACATTAGTATTTCATATCATAACATGACACATTGGTAATCATCACCATCCTTATAACATACACACCATAATAAAACTCACAAAATATTCAAGACATTTCAATTTAAACATCATACTGTCCTATCAATCTTAATATAAGGCATACTCCAATACAATATCATAACTTAATCACAACTTAATGATAGAGATCATAAGACTTACCAAGTCTCCTTCATAGTTCATCAACAAGATCTTACCATAAACCCTCATTCAACCCAATTTTTTTGTGTACATCATCATAGATAAATAATCAACAGGACAACAATACTAGAATAAACACTACATCACAATTCAATACTAGATCAGAGATTAAAATAAGATAATTAGGTCAATTCACTTCCTACCTTAGCTCATCTTCTCAAGAACTAGCATGAAAGACTACAAATAACTCCAATATGTTAATGATTAATACAACATTATCTAATAGTAATTCAATAAAAAACAAAGTTAATTGGAATAAATACAACTTAATTTATATCAAAACCAAACCTAAGGTTAAGGGTTGAGGGTTATCTTCTACAACCAAGTCCAAACAATCAAGATAAATAATAATTGAACCAAATACATGTTAATATATCCATATGTCAAAAAAAATCATAAACAAATCAAGTCATAAAAAAAAATTCGAATTAGATTAAAACCCACTTGAAAACCCAAAATTGGAAATCAATTTTGAAGGAACCCTTTGAGGATAGAGTTATCAAAGGTGAATTTGATCTCATACCTTTTTAATTGATGATGAATTGATGGTTAATTCGTCCCTTTTCATCCCCGAAATCCCTCCCCTAGTTTGTCTTCAATGGTGTCATCAATAGAGATGGAAATAAGAGAGAACGAAGAGGATTTGTTTTTGTGAGTTATGTTTAGTCTAATGAGGGTTAGGGTGTCTACATAGGGTGTAAAATAACTTAATTAGACTCCCTTAAACCCCTAATTTAACCACCTAACCCCTTAACGAATTAAATGAAACTAGTTAAAATGTGCAGGAAAATTATTGTACTATCAACGACAGCACAATCGACAGATTGTGGGTGAATCAACGACCACTGGTCATTGTACCTTCCGTGTTGTGCATCAATAGTTTTGGTCAAATACTATGCAAAACTACCCCTCAAATATTTTTTGAAAGGACCACCGACGGTCGCATCGATGCCCCGTCGATTCAACAATAGCCCGTCTGTGGCATCCGCTGGTGACACTGTCTTTTGGCAGCTTTTTTCCCACTCTTGCAAGGGTCCTCCTCAAGTGCCCTTGGTTGGTCCTTTGCGAGTTAAACCCGGACTCTTAGACCATTAATCGACCTATCCATATATAAAAGACCCTTACACAAATTTTCATGGATTTCCAACTCCCAAAGGTTAGTAAAATAGACTAAGGCACGTTGTAGTAACTCGTAGAATTAGTTTCCGGACGTCATGGACGTTCTTGGACATTTTTGTTTATGGACTTCATAAATGACTAGTTAAAATTAAAATAGTCCTTAAAACAGTTTATAGACCTCATGACACCTAATATTGTCTTTAGGACACGTCTTGGATTTTAAAAGTGTTACAAGCACCCCCTAGAAGTAACCTGTGTTGTCGTCCTTGGAGAGGACTAATACTAACCTCTTTGCATTCGTCATAACATTTTATAGGTTCAATTGCCGAAAATTAATAAATTTTCATGTACTTGTACATTGAGGTTTACATAGACCTCTCACTTACACATAATATATACATCGGATGTATACATACACCCCTCGCATATGAAGCACTACATAGGCTTCTACTTTTATTTCACATACATAGTATAAGAAGATATTTTAGTAAGAAGTCTAGGATAAGTCTCACATTTAAACCATCTAATTCGAATACAACATTCGAGCATAGCCCTTACTTCATTACAACAAAAGCCAGATATAAGCATATACAATAATAGTCTCCATATGAAACACAATGAAATAAATGTCTTTAAGGATAAACAACATCATATCTAGATGTGGCCTCATCTTAGGAAGGTGAGGACCTACCAAACTTGGAGAATGAGAATCCAAGCTATATTCAAATGTCCCTTCTTGAAGATCAACGGCGGGAATCTACATAAATGTAGAAGCATAGAAATATGGGTTAGTATACAACTTGTACTATGTATAGAAACATGCACACAAAACATTTGAAATTATGCTAAAAGGACAAAAATTTCAAAACCATGCTTATTTACTTTGAAAAGCCTTATGCACATCCAATAACCTATATAAGCCAAGCACTACATAGTTCTTAAGACAAGATCATACACAACACAAGACCAACATTATCAAGTATAATCAAGTCTCATGTATCACAACATATTTGAGTACATAACTAGCACAACTCTAACATGAGGTTTTAACAACAATGAATGTATAAGAGTTCATAACAATACCACATATACAAGACCTTTACTAGTAACCCATCATCAAGTCCACAAGTTCAATACCAAGTAAAGCCTCATAACATTACTCAAACAAGTAAACTAAACAAGAGATCATAAGTAATGTTTATCATCACATAAAATAGCATCAAGAGTATTCATCATAATATTTAGCAATATAGACCAATAAAATGTTCATACATGAAACTAACAGTATATAGGATCATCAACATGCAAAGTCAACATATGCAATAACATTTACTTTATAAAACAAAAGAACAACCTCCTAAGACTTCCCTCAATTACAAATAATGCAATGTATATGTAGACTCCCATACCCCTACATAGACTAAGTCCAACCCCTTAGGTCACCCTTAATAGTGTTAAGTTAATTCTTCATATTTACTTTTGGGAACACTTGCCTTAACCAACATACACCACATGAGCTAAATATGGAATTCGGTTTCATGAAACCTTACACCGAAAGAAGGCGTACTACTTGCCAAGGTAGTACCAAAATATGAACAAAGCATTCTAGGTGGATCCACTAGCTAGTATTCAAATGGGGGAAACATAGTTCACAAACTAGGAGATATGTTTGGGACCCTCGTTATGCACATTGTAATATAGTCTCCATTCAGATGAGTAATATAGTGAACTTACCTTCCCACCATAGAAAGGCATACTTCTTACTTCTAGTTCACTCGGTGCTAAGCTAGAGTCCCTTTTTAAAATGTCTATTAGCCTTTATTAATCATCATAACATAGTATTGGCCAGAGGAGACTAACCTCTTATTTATTCATATCATTATAATATGAAATGCATGACAATATCATTTCAAT
Organism: Solanum chilense; assembly: GCA_032847665.1. Classification (NCBI taxonomy): domain Eukaryota; kingdom Viridiplantae; phylum Streptophyta; class Magnoliopsida; order Solanales; family Solanaceae; genus Solanum; species Solanum chilense. Next base: position 40,824,638 of record CM064970.1, read on the forward strand.
ACAACCCTTATATGTGAGAGCAACACATTATCATTATCATGTAATAATAAGGCACATAGGCAATTCATAGCTAACATTATATCATTTCATCTTAAACATAATCTAACATCTCCATATATTAAAGACATTTCAATTAAATCATCATACCAATACCTATTTAATATAATCATAAGATATTCTTCAATTGAACTTCATCACCAATTACAAGCTATCACAATTGAAGTAAAGGTTTGAGATTGCAAAGTCTTACCAATTATCCTTAAACAAACCATATTTATTAGTACTACCATCAACCAATCTAGTTTCATCCATCAATAGGTGTAATAATATCATTCAATAGTAATTAAAAACTAACTCAATTGTGTATGTAAGACCCCCAAAAGGAGTTAGGTTGTCTAGAGACTAACTTGTTCCTATAAGATTGTTAATATGTTAATCAAGTGTTTTTAAGTATTCATGTGTGATTTGGAGTCATATGAAAGTAAAATGTTAAGGGACAGTCAAGACGTTTGATGACTAGTCACCTAAGGGTCATATATATTTATATGTGATTATATTTTGTGTCATGAGATTATGAGGTCCTTATATGATTAATCATTATGTTTATAGTCAGTGTACTGAGTTTCATGATGTTTGGATTGGAAACATCCAAGAAGTTCAAAAGTTAGCCCTTGATACATGCACGTGTCTATCTTGATGGTGCCTAGCATGTTTGGACATATTGAGTGTAATTGTTCTTGGTTAAACTGATGTGGAAGGTCCTTCAATTTTTAATGTTCATATTTATTTTTCAAACTCTAGGGTATAACTTCCGAAGGGCCTCGCAAAAAGGCCCACAAGAAGGACCCAAAGGGTGCCAAGACACTGCCTTGGCAGTGTCAATTAACTGAACCAAACAATACCGCATTGGTGGACAAACAACCCATAAATGGTGAATTAGTTGATGGAAACTTAGCCTGGTGAGGGCTTAACGTTATAGTCAAGCCTCAGGCCCAAACGACGAAATGCAGTTTGATTCATCAATGGACCTACATGGCATTATTTGTGCCCGTCGATAGTGGCCTGCAATTGTTTCCACGCGACTATTTTATTTAATAGGTGAAAGGAAATCCACCCCACGTCCTAAAATGATCCTATTTGGTATATTTGATTATTTCAGGGTGTATATAAGTGATCAAAAACGTGATATACCTATTCCTAATTCATTCTACAAAAATTAGACTTTTCGTTCAACAAAATTCTCTCTAGAAGACCTGCATTGAAGGTGAAGCTCAATAACAATGGTGATCTTGGATTCACATGAATTCTTCATCAAGTTTTAGATATTTTCTTCTGAATAACGGTATTATGATCCTTCATCTCTAATTAATCTTCAATCTAGAGAGTTAATCCTAATGTTTTCAAAAAGATTTAATGATCAAACTTCTTCTTCTTCAATTTATATATATTATGCCATCATGGCCTTTAGGACAATTATACAATGAATGTGTGTTGGTGATGAATCATACTATGTGAAGCCTATGCCTAATTTCGTATTTTAGCTGTGATCTAGGTTGTATGGATTTTGTAAAAACACGTGTTTATTAATGTTAGGGTAAAGTGTAGGTGCTTTAATTGATAAGTTATAATGATTGATAATCCCCTAACCATCTTCGTTATGCATTCTGGTCTTAAAAGGGTGGCTGCCTCAATTGTTTTGTTGATAGCAATTATGTGATCATATAAACATGTAAACACACTCACACATTGTGCATGCTTACAAGTAGTATATGCTCATGGACTCTAATGAAAGGTATTCTCATGTTCACTTGTATTTACTACTATGCATGTATGGTATATGTCTATAAATCATGGTATATATTCCCTTACTAGGATGAATTAATAGGTTTACAAGTATGGGCACGGGTATGGGACCTTGTCTATGTGTTGCACATGTGTACATTGATAGGATAGTTCCTAGTTTGGTTATCCATGTTTATGAATATAAATGTATGGTTAAGTTATGAATATGACTTATATTCTACAATGCTAAGTATATGATATGATGAAGTATAAAAGTGCATAGTGTCTTGGTGTGTTTATATCAAAGGATTGCTCATATAGTTATACCTATACACTTATGCATTGATATATGCTTATGTGTGACATTTTTATGGTATGTGAAGATTTGCTCATATTTAATTATACACAAACACATGTATGAAGATCTAGCTAATAGAGGGGCCTTGAAAGGTGTGCTCATGTGTACCTTAACACTAGAGAGGTGCTTACTGATATACCGTGGTTTCGCGGTATAATTAATACTTTTTCCTTAAGTTTAGTGTGTCCGAAAGCCGTTTTGTAATAATTTTGATATAAGTTTCTCTTTGTTTTGCAGGAAATCTGTCCAGAGCTGAATGCGGAGATTTTGAGCGAAAAAAATGCAGAAAAGACCACCTACGGAGCTTATGACGGTCCGTCGTTCCTGCGACGGTCCGTAGGTGGCAGCGTAGTGCAGCTGCTGAAGGAAGATGGGGAAGTCTGACCAAGTGTGGGATTACGGAGCTCGTGACGGACCGTCATATCCATGACGGTCCGTCCTGCAGGTCCGTCGTGAAGATCAGAGAAGTGATCCCAGTACCCAGATTCCAAGAGTTGAAGTATTTTGAAACGAAGACCCTCGACGGACCGTCGTGCCTATGACGGTCCGTCACACTTGCCGTCGAGGGAAAGAAGAGAGCAGCAGAAGAAATGACCAAGTATGGGACGACGGAGTCCACGACGGTCCGTCGTGACCACGACGGTCCGTCGCGTGGTCCGTTGACCCGGCCGCGTTTTGGCAGATTTCCAGCAATTAAAACCCTTGTTCATTTAGGTTTTTATTATTATCGAGAGACAGACGAGAGGCGACGAAAAAGCCTCGTTTTTGAGAGATTTTTTCACTCTTCCATTATCAAATTCCATATAGTTAGATTTTGTGAGATTAAACTTTGGCAAATAGTGTTTGATTCTTGGAGATTCTTACAAGCGATTTTTGGTGATTAATCAAGCAATTTTCGGATTTTATTCTTCCTCATTGTTGTAAGTACATGAATTCTCATTTAACATATTTGAATGTTGTGTTTATGGCTATGAGTAACTAAACTCCATAACTAGGGTTGTGGGAACCATAGGCAAATAATGAGATAAACCCTAGCTTGAATAACAATTCTAGAATAGTGTCTTGCATGTATTAATAATTCTTTCGCTTAGAAGTCTTTCTAACGGATGATCAACGTTAGAACTCGCCTTAATGCTACTTGCCGGACCAAGGAGGTAGATAATAGGAAAAGAATTATTAACATAGATTTAGTGTATACTATCTAATAGGCTAGTATTGATTGGTACGAGGTAATACCTTAGTCAAATATCGAATACGATGCTTAATATGAGGTCAAGATAAGGTTTAGGAAATCAACACACGTAGCCGGACCAAGGTGCGGAGTGAGATGTTCTAGATGCCGGACCAAGGATTTAGAAATACATAACTTATCACTTTGCATGCAAGATACTAGGAAAGAATTGTTATTGTTAGAATTATCAAGTTATGAACCCGTGGGGAACACGTAAACCCTAGTTACTTTAATTCATTGATTAAAATCCAATATTAAAAGCTGTTAAGTGTCTCTTTTAATTACGTTAGTTATTTTTACTCATTACTTAATACAACCCCCCCCCTTTTATATTGTTACTTTCCAAGAAAGTTATCGACCAAACGATAGTAATACTAGGTTAAAGTTAAGTATAGACTATTTTCCTCGTGGGAACGATCCCAACCTCACTAGTTGGGTTATTTACTTGACACGACCGCTTTACTTCTCATTTGAGAGGTGAGTTTGAGCGTATCAAATTATGGCGCCGCTGCCGGGGAATTTAGCTTTTAGATTAACTTGAACTTTTTACTATTGTTTAGTTGATATTTTCTTGATTTTACTTTGTTTTATTGTTTTGATTTCTTTTCAGAACTATCCTCCTTGTATGCCAAATACACGGAGAGGAAGAGAACCGTTGTTTCCCTACGATCACGAGCTAGAGCGTACACTGCGAAACATGAATCGTAATTTGGGAATCAATGATGAGGACCCAAACCAGAACATACCAGATCCGGCTGATGTTCATGGTCAGATGTTACCCGATGCTCCGGGTGAACATCAACAGAGGGGACAGAATCCCGCTCCACGGCCCCAAGCATACTACAGAGGCTATGATAACATAGCAGATTCGGATGGGCCACTGGTTTTGCCTCCTCTACCCACAGGCCACACTTTTGTGGTAACTAGTAGTCTGATGCAAATGCTCACTGCCAGAGGTTTGTTTTCAGGGCTACCTTCTGAGGATCCACATGCCCATATAGCTAAGGTAAGTGCAGTGTGTAAAAGTTGTGTGGGGAGGCCTGATTTGGATCTAGATGTGATAGGTCTCAGAGTGTTCCCTCTCTCACTGACGGGAGAGGCTGCTATGTGGTTCACTGAGCTCCCATACAACTCCATCTTCACTTGGAACCAACTACGGGATGTCTTCTTAGCACGCTACTATCCGGTCTCCAAGAAATTAAACCACAAAGACAGGGTGAATAACTTTGTGGCACTACCAGGAGAGTCAGTTAGTAGTTCTTGGGATCGATTCACCTCATTCTTGAGAAGTGTTCCAAATCACCGCATTGATGATGAGTCACTGAAAGAATACTTCTATCGGGGACAGGATGATAACAATAAAGCAGTGTTGGACACTATAGCAGGTGGATCTTATGGAGAATGCCCTTATGCTGAGATTGCTGAGAAATTAGAGAAAATCTCCCGTAACAACAAAGCTTGGAGTACTAGGAAGTCCGATACAGGGAGAAAAACCTTCGCAGTGCAGTCCACTCACAACCCAGCCACAGATGATATTCGTGAAGAAATGGCTCAGATGAGAACTGAGCTTGGGTTGGTGCTAAAACATGTCATTGGGGGTGCAGAAAAGATTAATGCAGTCAACTACTTGGCTAAACCACCACCTCCAAACGATGAGTGTTATTATGCGGAGGACACTTATGCAGTAAATGAGCAGATGGGAGGTTTCCGACCAAGTGCCCAAGGCTCTAATCAGGAAAATTGGCGCCAAGGTCAAGGGAACCAAGGTCGGAACTATGGTAACTACAATCGTGAGGGTCATTATGTCCGAGACGGTAACCGCGACAACAACTTCAACAGGGGTAACTACGGTAACAGAAATGATAGGAATGGGCCCTATATCCCTCCCCAAAATCGTGAAGTTACTCCTAGGGATGGTGGAGATAGTATGGCGCGAGTGGAGGATATGTTGCACAAAATGATGAGGAGATTCGATGCTAGTGATGAGAACATCAAAGAGTTAAGGTGTGACTTAGCTAGTATTGGGCAAAAAGTTGACACACATGCAATTTCGATTAAGCAGATTGAATTGCAAGTGGCCCAATTATCTGCGACAGTAAACACACGGCAACCGGGCACTCTTCCTAGCAACACTGTCCAAAATCCAAAGAATGATGCACACTGTATGGCAATTACTACTCGGGGTGGTAAGCAAACAATTGACCCACCTATGCCAGTCGCTGAGGAAAATGTGAGAGAGAATGATGATGATGTGGAGATGGGTAGTGGTGAAACAGAGGAAAGTAATGGAAAAGATGCAGAAGTACCCATGAAGGTAATCCCCATGCCTAGGCCACCACCACCTTTCCCTCAGAGATTAGTAAAAAAGACCGAGGATGGCAAATACCGGCGCTTCATAACAATGTTGAAGCAGCTTTCTATCAATGTCCCTTTGGTAGAAGCTTTAGAACAAATGCCCGGTTACGCCAAGTTTATGAAAGATCTAGTCACTAAGAAAAGATCGGTTACTTTTGAAGATGATGATAGATTACAGCATTGTAGTGCTATTGCTACAAGATCCCTAGTGCAAAAGAAAGAAGATCCGGGTGCATTCACTATACCTTGTACAGTTGGGTCGTTACATTTTGCGAAAGCATTATGCGATCTGGGGGCAAGCATAAATCTCATGCCGCTCTCAATTTACAAGAGGTTGGGTTTGGGGGATCCAAAACCCACAGCGATGCGGCTACTGATGGCTGATCGGACAGTGAAACGACCTATAGGGATACTTCATGATGTGCTAGTAAAAGTGGAGTCATTCATCTTTCCGGCTGATTTTGTTATTCTTGATTGCGAGGTCGATTTTGAAGTGCCTATCATTCTTGGGAGGCCATTCCTTGCTACAGGTAGAGCCCTAGTTGATATGGAGAAGGGACAGATGACATTTCGGTTGAATAATGAAGAAGCGAAATTCAACATTTGTAGGACCATGAGGCAGAGTGGTGAGCTCCAATCGGTATCTGCCATATCCCACAAGGAAAAGATGAAGAAGGGGAATGAACAAAAAACTGCAAAACAAGAGTTTATGGTTGGAGACTTGGTGCTTGTAGACAGTTCTGGGTCACCTTGTCCTCTGGGCATGTTCAAATCCAAATGGGCTGGCCCTTACTTGATTACCCAAGTATTACCCCATGGAGCAGTTGAGTTAAAAGCCAAGGATGGAGTGAGGTTTAAGAGGGATCGAGATAGAATAAAACTCTATTTTGGGCATAAAGCATCGGGGAACGAAGCGATAGAGACACACCATCTTGATGAAGTCTGAGTAATCAAGGGTCCCAGTCGTGCCGCGACATTAAATCAGGCGCTTGTTGGGAGGCAACCCAATACTTATCGTCTTTTTAATGGTAGCATTTTTTTCTACTAATGGGTTTTAAATTTGCAGGCACATCACCAGGAAATTCTGCAGAAAACTACTCACCAGCAGCCACTGACGGATACATCAACGGACCGTCGCACATGAGACGGACCGTCGTATGCATCCGTCACACCAGGTAAGTATTTCTGTCATTTTTTGAAATTAGATTTTTTTATGCATTGGGGACAATTGCATGCTTTTTTTGTTGGGGGTGGGGTAAATGGAAAGTGAGTGTTAGGGTGAAGTCTGAGTAGCCCAACTCACTATCCTCTTTTGGGGTTTTCTTGCCTGTGTTCTTTTTCCCCAAAAGACTGATTACTTTTTCTGTTGAACCGGCATGTTATATCTTTTGTACATAGTTTAACTCTGAAGCATGATGGCTAAAATGATATCCCGATAAAACTGGAAAATGTTGCATGACTAGGCGTAGTAACTGATAATTGTGTGGCTCTAAACATGAAATAGAGTTACACCATTGCATGATCCTAAATCTTCAAGTCAAACTAGGTGTCTGATAATTCGGTATAGTGATGAGATGTCAAGTGAGTGTGAGGAAAGTTGTATAGTCCACTATTGGTACTGAGCTAGAACTTGCCTGGTTAGTCCTGCTAAAAGTAAGCTGTAACAGACAATTAGGAAAGGATCATAGGCCCTTATTCAAAATAGCCCATTTCTAACCTAAATAAAAGAAACCAAATGAAAGTTATCCTTCTTTGATCCAAATAATTTGAGCTTAAAATTAGACCTTTCTTTTTTCACCCCAACTGATCTTTTCTGGGAAAAATATGTTGGCCCTGGTCCCTCCTTGGACATGTGCACCTCAGCTTATGCTAAAAGCATAAGTTGAGGGTGGCTAATGCATAGACAACCTTCGTTATGGCCCTGACCCAACTTTGGGTATTGTGCACCTTGACTCATGGCAAAGCCATGAGTTGAGGGTGGCTGTTTTGAGGAATGCTCTAGAAAGTGGGGTTGAAAGAACAAAGAGAGAGAAAGAACAAAAGTGAAGTGACTCAAGAACTTGTTGAAAGAGAAGTAAAAATAAAAAATAAAAAATAAAATAAAAAAATATAAGAAAGGGGAAAAGAGTCACTTTCACAAATGAAGAAAGAAGAGAAAATAGCAAGGTGAAAGAATGGGAGAAACTGGGCGAGATAAATTGATAGAAAGTGGAAGGTTTAGCCGATATGTCAAGGAGGGCAAAAAGTCACTAAAGTATACCTAAATATACCCTACCTGACTCTGAGCCTACGTTACAAGCTAAAAAA
>CM064970.1:40840388-40883335 GCA_032847665.1 Solanum chilense
TTCTAAGTGTTCTGGGACGATACACCCTCGACGGTCCGTCGTGCCCATGACGGTCCGTCGTGGTGACCGTCGTCTCAGCCAGTTTTTCCAGAAATAAAATCTGCTGCTCAAAATGACTAAACAGGTCGTTACAGTTTGATTCATCACAGCCTTTGTAGGCAATAGATTCAGTAGGTACACTGAGGTTGCAACTGCTTCTGCCCAGTATTGATTCCTTTACCTTTCAGCAAACTTCTTGCCATCTCTACAACGGTACGATTTTTTACATTCAGCTACACCATTTTTCTCCGGTGTGTAGGGTGCAATAAGTTCCCTGTGAATTCCAGATTCTTCACAAAAATAGACAAATTCATTAGATAAGAACTCACCACCTCTGTCCTTTCAGAGAGTTTTTATGTGTAACCCACTTTGATTCTCCACTAATTCCTTGTATTTTCTTATAAAATTCTCAAAAGCTTGTGATTTGTATTTTAGAAAATACACCCAACTCATGCGACCAAAATCATCTATGGTGAGTAAAAAATATTTACTTCCACTAAAATATCCAGTACTCATTGGGCCACACCAATTTGCATGAATTAATTCTGGCAAGTAGATGCTCTCCAAGCCTTTTCGACAGGAAACGACTTTCTACTTTGCTTCCCATAAATGCAACCTTCGCATAAATCAAAAGAATTAATTTCTGGTAAGCCAAAGACCGTACCTTTTGTCGTAGCAACTTATTACCCTAGAAATTAATATGTAAATACCTCAAATGCCACAATTCAGAGTCATTTTTTGCACCAGTTACCAAAGAAAAATTTTTGACATTTGAAACTTCTAGCGAAAACATTCTGTTTTTAGCCATGAGAACCTTAACCATTGTTTGGCCTGATTTTTTATCTTTAATAACACACGCTCCATCATCAAACAGAAGTTAGTATCCATTAGCCATGAGTTGCCCGACACTCGGTAAATTATGAGCCAAATAGGAACAAATTGAACATCATGAAGAAGTTTTACTTTACCAAAGATGTTTCTTATTGCTACTGTTCATTTTCCTTCAGCTTGAAGACCGTTGTTATCACCAAGCCTGACAGTCGATTTTAGTGTCTCATCAAGTTCTTTGAAGATTGACTTCATACCTAACATATGGTTGGAGCAAACGCTATGTACAAACCACAGATCACCTGCAACTTCATTAGTATCATGACAAGCCATGAACAACTTACTTTCTTCATTAGTTTTCTCTGCATAATTCGCTTGTTTCTCCTTGTACTAGCAATCTGCTTGCACATGCCAGTACTTTTTGAAGTTATGACATTGTTTGTTTCTTCTATTGCATCTTTGCTCATTGAAGTGTCTTTGTTCAAAGACTTTGTTTCGGCCTCGACCTCGACTACTTCCACGAAATGCACCTCTGCCCTGTCCTCTTCCTGTAGGTACCTTTTCATGATCTTTTGAATTTGGTGCCTCCACCTTAGATTGAAATGATTTTTCTTCCTGCTTTTCTGCTGACCTGTTTATCCTTGCCTCATGGTCTTGTTAAGAACCCATCAATTCATCAAATGAAAATTTTGATTAATCTTTGGACTCGTCAAATGCAACCACAACACGATCAAACTTAAGTGTCAAACTCCTTAAAAAAATTTCAACAACCGTTTGAGCAGTTATTTGGTCTCCATATGACCTCATTTGACTAATAATAGTCATTGCTCTAGACAGAAAATCTTGAACAGATTCATTTCCTTTCATCATTCAAGTTTTAAACTCATGCCGAAGAGTTTGAAGTTTAACAACTATTACCTTTGATGAGCCTTGAAATTCTGTTTGCAAAATTCTCCATGCTTGCCTCGAAGTGGTGGCTGCTGCAATTTGGGAAAACACCGTTTCATGGACTACTTGTTGAAGGAAGAACAATGCCTTTGCGTCCTTCTTTCGATTTTCCTTCAGTCGCTGCTCTTCATCTGGATCTGCATACCCAGTCTCTATCAAGTCCCAAAGATCTTGAGACTTAAATAAAGTATTCATTTTGATGCGACTGATAGTTTTGTCCAGTAAAAGTGGGTATGGTTGGCTGAGAAATGTTCAGAGAACTTACATTTGAAGCCATGGTGTTTTTTTGTTAATAGTCGTCTGAATCTAAGCGTGCTATGATACCACAAATGTTGGAGAACACATATCTCAAGCTCACTCAAGAACCAAAATATTGGAAAGAAAAAAAACAATAACTAGCCGAGAAAGTGTCCTGGAACTGAAAACTTCTATTTTCATATATTGTTCAGCATCAATGATGTCTTTTAAATAGGCTTACAACTCAACTAAAATGCAGAATTAAAAGGGCACTAACCAAGTAGTGCTTTCAACTAAAAAGAGAAACTTAAGGACCAAATAACAACTATCCTAGACTAAGTCAAAGTGCAGTAAAACACTAAAAGAAACTGCAGTAACTTTTCTCTTCTTTTGTTTGAATCATTTATTCAACATTGGCAGGGTAAGAAAATTTTACTTCTGTATAAGAAGCGGACATTATCTATCTTTGAGAATAAAGTATCTTAATTTTTTATTCAGGAGATTGAATTTTTAAGCAATTTCCTTTGGAAAGTTCTAAAATTTGATAAATTGAAATATTAAGAATGAAAATTGTCGATTCATTTGATGTTCCACGTTATAGTTTGAATCCCATACATCGATTTTATGTTATTTTTAGTTCTTTGATACTTTAAGTAGAAAGTTGTCATTACATATTGAACTAATATTAAGATATCATATATAGCTGATTTTTTTGTTTCTTCCTTCCTGAAAATGCTTTCATCTTCATGATTGTGCAATTTATTTTTTTCAAAATTTATTTATAAGTAACCCCCCATGACTATTCAGTATATTTTTGTTTTCCTTTTGATAGGTAAGGACTTAGCAATACTTGCTTGACATCTGCGCGCATACGACATATGGTGAATTTAGGCTCATTATACTTTATTGGACTTAATGCTTCATATGAACTCTCTCTCTCTCTCTCTCTCTCTCTCTCTCTTGCTCACTCTCTCTCTCTCTCTCTCTCTTGCTCTCTCTCTCTCTCTCTCTCTCTCTCTTTATATATATATATATATATATATATATATATATATATATATATATATATATATATATATATATATATATATATATATATATATATATATATATATATATATATATATATTAAATTGTGAATGGGAGTTGAGGCCAGAGATGAAAAGGACGTATGGGCTCAAAAGGATTCGTTAAAAAAAACACAAGTTTAAAAAGATCATAGCAGTAACACTTAACATTTTTATCGTTTCTCAAATAGTTTAATATTCAAAAGAAGATACTGAAGGTTAAAGGTTTCCATGAAAATTTGATTATGGACAGTCATGTTATTCCTTGGACAAAAAGGGTGTGATGAACGACGAGGATTATAAGACTGAATTGCTATCACTTATAAAAGGAAGACCAGCAGTTCCTTTGCAATCACAACACATGTTGATACGACAATAATTCAACACTAAATAATTTATAATCTTATATATTTGTTGGTTGCAAAAAGTTTACTTAAAACGATCTAAGTTCCATAAGGATAATAATGTTCCAATCAAATAACAGTAAACTAAATTAGTTGAATCATAGATAGTCCAACCAATTGAGATGTTATAGATGTACCTTCTACTTTATAACTCACTAATATCTATAATTCAAATATCCTTTCAATTTCTTTTTGGGATTGGTGTTTACTTGTTTTATGGAGGAGCTCCAAAACTTCTTCTTATGTCATGATTCTAGAATGGCGAAAAGTTGAATACTCAATTGATGACTATAGCTCCTATATAAAAGAATCATATTGTGCATTCAAATTGATTGACGAATATTACTTGAATTGATCAATTATTTATATATATATATATATATATATATATATATATATACGCATTCATCATTAGCATAACATCATGTATAAAAAAAAAGCTTTCCATTTCTTTCTTATTTAACATGATCAATTTCAAGCGATAGAATTTTCTTATATTTTCTATCTAAAAGACAGTGATTTATTTACTTTAGTTTTCTTCTTCTACACTGATTTTTCAAGCCAAAGAAAAAAGAAGTTGAACCCTTCTGTTGAAAAGTTTGTGTAGATATAATCTCTACATTGCGACATTATGATTGAACTTGTAAGAATTGAAACAATATTTGGAATTACTCATTTCAGTGTACATAATAATTTTTATGTATGCAGTACTTTACTTGACAAGACCTTTGTATTTGAAATAATTTCTCTGTGAAAATGTTATTAGAATCTTTTTAACTCTAGATTTTGAATGAACAAGTTCTTTACATGTATTATTATGTCTATATTATACAAGTGTATTAATGTACACAAATATACAAACATAGAAGTGTATATACAACATTTCTATTCAAAGAAAACTATGTTGTACATGTGTACACAGGAAGAGGAGTGCATCTTTACTACAAGGGTCTGAACTACGGAAAGAAATAAATAGAAGACCAACTTGTTTGAGATAGAAGAATAGGGAAGGCAATAACACTAGCTCCGATCTTTCTTTCTCTATTTTTATGTTCTTTTATCTAAATCATATAACTGTATTTCGCATGGATTATATGATAGTATCCAAAATATAGTTTTATAGTTCGATTACTTCAACAAATTTGTATTGCCCTTTTCTAAACCGTATTATAACTTTATAATTTTATCGCCTAAAAGGCTTTCAAAATATTTGTAACTACAATTGGACAAGGAAATGTGAATTAATATATGCTCTAAGGTTGAAAATATCTTTGAAATAAAAGTGTCCCTTAATTATTTAATTCTAAAAATAAAATTTCATTAATTATAAAATTTATTTATCCTTTTCAAAAGACTTATGTCGCTGGTTGGACTCGAACCAAGCGCTTGAAGTCTATTTCTTTAGTACATGTTGTTTCAATAAATATTAATTTTGGATTAGCTGCAATAATTAAAAATCACAAAGTTTCGCTGCAAGATTATAAGTGTATATATATATATATATATATATATATATATATATATATATATATATATATATATATATATATATATATATATATATATATATATATATATATATATATATATATATATATATATATAAACACATATCTCAAGGTCTACATTTGTTCAATCAAACTTCTGTATAACCATATTTTATTGTTCAGTTGATTGTAGTTATTTTTAAATGCGACAAATCTATGACAACAAATATTTAGATCGAATATGTATAGTTCAAGTAACAGAAGGAGTACTCAGTGATTATTTGATAAATATTATTGGCTAATTATCCATTCATCTCTATCCCCAAGAATGCACAAACACATGAAAATAAATAAATCGGGTGATTGATTGAGTAGCCTCAGTAGGTATTTTAGAAGCCAATGCAAACAATGTTGTGAAGGATAGATGACAGCCGAAAGGTAACGTAGTAGGCAATCTTAATTTCCAGCCATTGATAAGGAAATATCAAATTGTAGATCGATAACTCACTATGTAGCAAAAAAATCTATGAAGACATCAAGTTTGCTATATTTTCAACGGCTTCTTTATCTGTAATATTTCCAATTAGCTACATCAACTAACATAAAAGAGTAACTTCCATAATGAAATTGAATTTTCTTATATATATATATATATATATATATGCAGATACATTGTGTCTTTGTTGTTATACAAAGGCTGGCGTTGAAGAGATAAAAAATGAATGTGATATGTACAATCAAAAATAAAAATAGACGAAAGAATATACAACAAGAAAAATATACACAATTATAAAATCTTAACTCAACACTAATTAGATAAGAAGATAAATTTTTACCAAAGAAGAAGCGAAAACAATTTCTCCGAGAAATAAGGCACACACCCTCACATTTTGCTTTAAATAACTAAACCTATAAATTTGATTTGTACAACTTTTGCTGCACAACGACTAACTAATAAAATTAAGTTGTGGTTACAATTATGTTAGGCAATTAATTAGTATTTCAAAAGAGTACTTAGTTAACATTGTTCAGGATAGTTAGTTAGCTCAAGCCTCAGTTAGTGCAAAGGCTGACCAATTCAGTAGTTCACACAGGTTGTGTTTAAATACAAATCGTAATTGTACATTGGTCACATTTCATCATCTTTGTTCTCTTCCCTTCTAAACTTTGTTAGCTAACTACTCAGAGTTTGTTTGTAATGACCTGTTTAGTCATTTCGAGCAGCAGATTTTATTTCTGGAAAAACTGTCTTGGTCGACGGACACCACGACGGACCGTCATGGGCACGACGGACCGTCGAGGTAGTCTCGTTCCAAAACACTTAGAATTCTGAAATTTGGGTACTGAAATCGACTCTCTGAACTTCGTGACGGAATGGCAGGACGGATCGTCATGGGCACGACGGACCGTCGAGGGGGTCTCGTTCCAAAACACTTAGAATTCTGAAATTTGGGTACTGAAATCGACTCTCTAAACTTCGTGACGGAATGGCAGGATGGACCGTCGTGGGCAGGACGGACCGTCGTGGGCACGACGGACCGTCACACATCCTCCACAGAAATTAAGTCTCTGAACTTTGTGACGGACCTGCAGGACGGACCGTCACAGGTTGCGTAATCCCAGACTAGGTCGGATTTCTGTAAATATTTTAAGGGGCATTTTGGACTATTCCTGCTATAATTATAAATTTAGTGGGTTAATGTTAATAATTTAACTACTTGGGGGTTAAAGGAGATAACTTTGAATTAATTAATGGGTTAATTTATCATCTTTTATACTTAATTATATGCTAATTAGGGTAAAAGAAAAGAGGGTTTGAATAAGAAAAATAGAAAGAACAAGAGAGGGAGAACGATCGAGAGAAGAGGGAAACGAAGAGGATAGCAAAGATTTTGAGGTGCTTGCTTGATCACGAAATCTTTGGTGGAGGTAGTTTATGGTTTTTATGCTATCCGTAGTAAACTCTTAATAGCGAATGATATGTTTTGGGTGATTATGTAAAATCCTCTATATGCTTGATTGTATGCTTACATGATGTGATTATATAATTGTGATGAATAAGCATGATGAGGCTATTGAATCTATAATCCTAAATTTACTTTGTTAATGATGATGCCTTGGTATAAAAGAAGGCTTGATGAACTAAAGTAATGAGATTGATGATACCTTGGTATAAAAGAAGGCTTGATGAATTAATAGAATGAGATTAGTGGAGCGGGTGTCACGAACCGACACGTAGAATTAGGGGATCGGGTGTCACGAACCGACACGTAGAATTAGGGGATCGGGTGTCACGAACCGACACGTAGAATTAGGGGATCGGGTGTCACGAACTGACACGTAGAATTAGGGGATCGGGTGTCACGAACTGATACGTAGAATTAGGGGATCGGGTGTCACAAACCGACACGTAGAATTAGGAGATCGGAGTGTCACGTTCCGACACATAGTTGTAGGGGAGCGGAGTGTCACGTACCGATACAAGAGGAATAAAGATAATGAATCTTGAAATTATGTTAATAAATTCGAATGAAAAGAACCTATTTCCCAAATGAGTATGGTGTGGAGACTTGAGTTCTCATAGGTGTGTTTGATGTTGTTACACATGATTTGTGAACTTGTTGTTTTCACCTGTTGAGTAATATGGTTGATTTTATGTTATTATCTGATATATACTGTTTTCTATTTTGAGTTGGCCGATGATACCTACTCAGTACTTGTGCCTTGTACTGACCCCTACTTGTATTTGTTTTCTTGATTATTTGTGGAGTGCAGCAAACGTGCCATCGTCGTCAACTCAACCGCAACTCTAGCCAGTCTTCATTTCACCGGATTTCAGGGTGAGCTAATGCTTCTACCTTGGACTGGATCTTCTTCTTCATGTCTTGATGCCTTGAAGTTCCGGCATGGACTAGCTTTCATTTATTTTAGCTTCTTAGATACTCTTAGATTTAGTAATTTGAGGATAGATGTTCTTGTGATGATGACTTCCAGATTTTGGGGATAATGATTTATAAATTTTAGAAGTTATTTAATTGATAATAGTTAATGTGTTTTAAGTCTTCCACATTGTATTTTGTTAATTATGGTTGAGATGATGGGGTTTAGATTGGTTGGTTCGCTCACATAGTAGAATAAGTGTGGGTGCCACTCGCGACTCGTTTTGGGTCGTGACAGTGTTAAGCTGTCATCTTTTTCTAGTTTAGCTCCTACATTAACTATCTTTTTCAAATATTTTATTATGAATTGAATGAATCATAATCATTATAAAGAAGACTATCTCACTGTTCATTCAACTAGAATTTTAGTGTCAAAGCTTAGCCTCACAATTCTTTAGAATATGTATTCACAATAGTTCAGTCTTTTGAGCTGCATGTTGAATTTTTAGTCCACTGACTTAGTGGATCAATAGCTAATCCTTGGAATTTATCTAACCCATAATTTTCATTTGGGTGATAGATTAGTATCATAGTTTGGTAATTTTCATAATTTGCAAGTATATAGACGATGTTAGCATAAAAATGGATCCATTCTCATATATCAATATCAATATTTTGCCACATAGTTGGGACATATATAAACAAGAAGCAAGCTGAAACAAGTGTTTCAAATGATGCTCTGGATTCATTGTTGAAGATGAACACTTTGCAAATAATATAAAGAAATAATTATTTTATAGAATATTCTACAGTAGATTCTGAATTATACTCATTCTTGATTATACTCATGTTGGTTTAGTTTATATAGAGACAAGCAAAGCCATGAGAACTAAAACTCTTTGAAAAAAAATGTTTTAATTTGTAGAGTAACAAGTAATTGGAGTTATTTAGAGAATTAAAGATGGTCTTTTGGGTTTCAGAACTGAAAAAGATTTATAAGAAATAAAGAAGATTAAAGAAGGAAGGTGTAATTAAGAAAATATTATTTTAAAGTGATTTTTGAAATTTTTAATATAATACATAAATAGAGGGAAAATAGTGAAAATTTTAAAAATTTAAGAAAAAGAAAAGATAAAGATGAACTATGATTATCGAGCGGTGTCACATCACTTAGCTTATATATATAAAAATGTTTGAACGTTATAAATATTAAAAATATGAAAGTTATGGAAATTAGAAGTAGCAATTGAATAAGTATTTAGATATAAATTATAAAAATAAATATTTAAAGCAGATAATATAGAAAAAACTACATAAATAAATAAAGAAGTTACAAAATTAGTGCAAATGTTATTTAGGAGTCGTAAGTAAAGTTCATTTTTAATTTTATTGAGTAACGGACTTCTTCTTTATTTGAATAAAATAAATATGTGGGTATTCAAGCAACTTTATTTATATGACGATTATATAATTTAATAGTGGTTATACTTTGCATTTTGCATGATTCTGTACAGTTATTTCATTATTCTATTACTTTTTTTTCTTTTTTAGCTAAATAATTTCAAATAAAAATATTCCAAAGCAGAGGGTTAGAATTAAAGTGACAGGCAAGTTAAAGATTAAGTAGAGGATTAGAATAAAAAATAAATATTTTTGGAGCGTTTGGTGGGATGGTATATATATATATATATATATATATATATATATATATATATATATATATATATATATATATATATATATATATATATATATATATATATATATATATATATATATATATATATATATATATACATATATACATATGTATATATATATATGTATATATATATATACATATGTATATATGTATATATATATATGTATATATATATATATATATATACACACACATTTTACCTCTAGTTTAAAAATATTACCTATAATACCACTTTTTAATAATTATATCATAATTTTTTAAAAGATAAATTAGATACTCTCCTTAATCAGTGGGATTTTAACAATTCAAATTACTTCATCTCTTTTACACCATCAGCCCACTCGCCCACATTATTCACTGTTCACGCACATATACATACTATTTCAATACATGCTTTGTTTCACACACATCTACCAATACTCCTTTCTTTCTCGAACATTTTTGCATATACTAAATTCATAATTAATTCTCTATAATCAACATTATATAAATAAGTAAAGTAAGATTTTGTTCGATTATTTAAGATATTATATTGTAACTCTATTTTTTCCATGTTAATGTATCTAATTCGGAGCTCTAATTATTTTAAAGTTTGATTTTAGGATTATTACATTGTTTGAATCTATTAGTTTCCATACTTTTTAATGGATGAAAATTCACAGTCATTAATTTCATATATTGATTTTTAATTTTTATTTTATGGATTGATAATAAGACAAATACTCTACACTCGTGATTTATTCCTAAGTTCGTGCGTTTTAATTACATTTCATATTTAGATACATATAATTATAAGTAAATTCTTACTATGTATCCGAGATACATGTTCTTGAATATAATATATGAAACTGATACTTGATACATCAAATTAATACTTGATACATATAGAAGATGTATTAAATTAAAATTGGATCATATAAATAGATACATGAAATTAATATTTGGTCATACAAAATAAATACATGAAATTAATATTAGGTTAGATAAAAATATATATATCAAATTGATACTAGATATATTTATAATATATATGAATGTACTTGTATGATACTCATGTATCTAGTATTTAATTTGTTAAATATATCATATATTGATAACAGATACATCAAATTAATAGGCTAAATTTATTTGTTTAATTCCTAAATTTTAGAAGCATTATTGGGATAATTATCTATATAACTTTTAAAAAGTTGAATTTATTTAATAGAAAAATAAAATCCTATGATTATCTTTCTCATTCCATTTTTATTTTAAATTAAAAATATTTTTAATTTCATATTTTGAATGAATTTTGTTATTTAAATTAAATTATGGTTCAAGAGACTTCATTGTTCATTAGTATTCTTCTCCTTAATAAAGAGGATGTTTAAAAAAATATTTTTAAATCTATTTTTAAAATATTGACAGTTGTCATTTTTTGTGTAAGTTGATGACATGTGTCTATTATTTTACATTTTAATTTATGATATTTAATTAATTATATAATATTAAATTATTTATTATTTAAAATTCTAAAAATGTTATCTGAATAGAATTAATAAATTCTTTTAAGAGGAAAAAACCCATCGTTCTTATATTTTTTTTGACAACCATGTTTAATTTTTTTAAAATTATTTATTTATTATTTCTTTTCAGTTAGAATTTTTTTAAAAACATCTTTTAAAGACAGTTTTTAAAAAACAAGTTTAACTATCATAGGGCAAAAATTTTGGAAAATTTAATAATAAATGGCAAAATAACTGCCCCAATTTCCTTATGAAAATCGACAATTTTTAAATTATTTTTTAATTATTAATATAATTTTTAAATAGTAATTATTATAATTTTTATTTATATAGAGAGAGATTATTTATTTACTATTTCTTTCGGATAAGTGGGCATGATACCGGGATAGAATTTAATAATTCAAAACGATGAAAAAGAAAAGATTCTACTCCAATCTCCTTAAGAAAATCCACCATTTCTTTTATTTTTGGTTATTTTTTACAATCAAATTTAATTCATTAATTTATTTGTCCAAATATTTGACAATTTCAATAAAATGAATATCTTTAAGTTAAAAAAAATTAGGTAGATATGATTTGCAGTTTAAAGTTAGGTTTTTTTTTCTCTCTAGAGAAAAATAATAAATACACACTAATTTTTGAAAAAAGAAAATATATATAAAATAGTCATTAATAACTACAAACTTAATATGAGATAATTCAAAAAGATGATAATTTAAATAGATTATATTAATTTTCTTGAAAAACATAAAATTAAAAGAAAAAGAAACTCGATAATAATAATGATTTGAAATGAATTATCTAAGTTATATAAAAAAAAAAAAGGTAAATTGTACTCCTTTAATCTTGTTCAATATTATACTTTTTGTTTTTTAAATAACATGGTAATTCATTAATAAGAACAAAATAGTTATGACACAATTTAAGAAGATGATAATGTAAATAAATTATACCGTAAGTTTTAAGTAAATGTCCAGGTAAAAATATAATAAAATATGTAAGGACTTTTTATACAAAAAAGATTTCCACAACTTTGATTTAATTACATTAACTTTAAGAAAATTATTTTTTCTTGTATGGTTTCACATGTGGATGTAAATTTTGACTAATAATCTATTAGAGAATTCTTATAATATTATGTTCTATTATTTTTTTATACATCAAAATATGGGTTTAGAGTTTTGCCAATGAAAAAAATCAACTCATCTTAAAAAAATTCTCAAATATGTTGTGCAATTCTTCGATCGGTAAAAATAATCACATTAATTCACTATTTTTTAGTTATGCATAATTTTATTTTTAAAACAATATAAAATAACTTAAGAAATCAAACTGACTAAACATTTTCTGTGAAATTATGTGTATCATCATCTTCAATTACCAAGAAAGTCCTAGAGGATGGCATGTCGTTTAGTATTATATTATTTCTTCATTACAATAACTTTAATAGTTTGTCTATACAATACGTACTGAATTTAATTATATCCAATATATTTTTTTATTAAAAAAATCATAAATTTAAATTTGAATGTAATATGAAGTGAACATCAAATTTGCTTACTTTACATGAAGATAACTTCTTCCTTCGAACTTACCATTGAAATATACGACACAATAAGTTTTGTTAGTATTTATATTGTCACGACCCAAATCGAGCCGCGAGTGGCACCCACAATTACCCTCCTATGTGAGCGAACCAACCATATACAAAACCCAACATTTCAATATAATATCAACAGAAAGTAATGCGGAAGACTTAAATCTCATTAATGAACATTGATTAAATAACTTCTAAAACTCAATAACTATTATTATCCCCAAAATCTGGAAGTCATCATCACAAGAACATCTATCCTCAAATTACTAACTCTAAGAGTATCTAGGAAGCTAAAATAAATAAAAGCTACTCCATGCCGGAACTTCAAGGCATCAAGACATGAGGACTAAGATCCAGTCCAAGCTAGAAGCATTAGCTCACCCTGAAATCCGGTGTAATGAAGACTGGCTAGAGTTGCGGTTGAGTTGAAGACGACGGTACGTTTGCTGCACTCCACAAATAACAAAGAAAGAAACATACAAGTAGGGGTCAGTACAAAACACAAGTACTGAGTAGGTATCATCGGCCAACTCAAAATAGAAAACACTATATATCAGATAATATCATAAATCAACTACAATACTCAACATGTAGCAACAACAAGTACTATAATCATTAATAAGTACGCCAAGTACACCCATGAGGACTCAAGCCTCAATACCATACTCATTTGGGAAATAGGTTCATTAAATTGAGTATATTAACATATTTCAAGATTCATTCTCCTTACTATCCTGGTGTCGGAACGTGACACTCCGATCCTCATCATACTATCCTGGTGTCGGAACGTGACACTCCGATCCTCATCATACTATCCTGGTGTCGGAACATGACACTCCGATCCATATTCTATCCTGGTGCCGGAACGTGACACCCGATCCATATACTATCCTGGTGTCGGAACGTGACACTCCGATCCATATTATATCCTGGTGCCGGAACGTGACACCCGATCCATATATACTATCCTGGTGTCGGAACGTGACACTCCGATCCATATTCTATCCTAGTGTCGAAACGTGACACTCCGATCCATATTCTATCCTGGTGCCGGAACGTGACACCCGATCCCCTAATCTCACTACTTTCGTTAATTAAGCCCTCTTTTATACCAAGGCATCATCATTAACAAAGTAGATTAGGGGTTTTCAAGATTTAGGATTCAATAGCCTCATCATGCTTATTTATCACAATTATATAATCACATTCATGCAAGCATACAATTAAGCATATAGAAGGGTTTACAACACTACCCAATACATATCATTCGCTATTAAGAGTTTACTACGAATAGCATAAACCATAACCTACCTCCACCGAAGATTTCGTGATCAAGCAAGCAAATCCTCAAAATCTTTGCTATCCTCTTCGTTTCCCTCTTCTCTCGATCGTGCTCCCTCTCTTGTTCTTTCTATTTTTCTTATTCAACCCTTTCTCTTTTACCCTAATTAACATATAATTAAGTATAAAAGGTGATAAAAATAACCCACTAATTAATTCAAGGTTATCTCTTTTAACCCCCAAGAAATTAAATTATTAATATTAAACCACTAACTTTATAATTATAAGCAGGAATAGTCCAAAACGCCCCTTAAAACATTTAACAGAAATCCGACCCAGCCTGGGATTACGCAGCCTGTGACGGCCCGTCCTGCTGCTTCCGTCACAGAGTTCAGAGACTAAATTTTTACTAAGGGTCTGTGACGGCCCGTCACGCCTGTGACGGCCCGTCACGCCTGTGACGGTCCGTCCTGCCATTTCGTCGCGAAGTTCAGAGAGTCAATTTCAGTACCCAAATTTCAGAATTCTAAGTGTTTTGGAACGAGACCCCCTCGACGGTCCGTCGTGCCCATGACGGTCCGTCGTGGGATCCGTCGTCTCAGCCAGTTTTTCCAGAAATAAAATCTGCTGCTCAAAACGACTAAACAGGTCGTTACAATTATAAATGCCTACTTTTTTTTAAAAAAAAAAGAGATTCATAATTACTCTAATAAACAAACAAATCGCAAAAGTGAAAAAGAAATATAATTCAAATAGTAAATAATAAAATTTAATGAACTTAACATGATGTTACATAATACAAACAAATTATCAATAAAACCGTGCAATTAGAACATCTGTAAAGCATAAAATTTAATAAACTGTTAAACAACAAATATTTACGTGCATTAGTATTTAAATTTTTAAAAATTAAATGTTACCTTTTGGAATTTAGAACGTGTCATAATCATACAACACAAATAATCAAATTTCATTGTATTTCTCAAAATTTGGTAGTTCAAACTTAAAGTACATGGAACTGACCTTTTATCGTCCATAACTGAATTTTCATGAAGTGCACATTTTATCTTGGTATAATACATATATTAGGCTCTAAATTTAGTTTTAAATTTTAATCTTGACCTTCAATTTTCATAATATACACACATGACTTTAACTATTTAACTTTTAAATAAATAAACACATGAGTTCCACCTGACACAATACACGTAAGACACCACGTAGGACAAAAAATGATATGTAGAATGACATGTAGGACATGTGTCTATTTGTTCAATTTTATATAAGTTTAAGTGTTTACTTGTCCACACCCAAAATTAAAGGACATAAATGCGATTCAAAATCAAGTTAAAGAACATAATTATGTATTATATCTTTTATCTTTGTGCTGCAATATTGAAAAAACTAATATTAACATGTCATGAATAAAATAACGGAAACAAATTTGGTCATTGTATCTTTCTTGATATTTTGATTAGAATAAGTTCATTGAAAAATAAGAAGAGAAAAGTTAAAAGCGTTCAAAAAATTATGCATGAATATAAATTGAAATAGAAGAACCTCTTTTACCCTTTTTTGTAAATAATCGCTCCCTAGTTATTTGACCGCTCCCTAGTTATTTGGCTTTATCGATATAATACGGTTGCATTTTGAAATTTTATCTTTATCTTAATATATTAATAGTTATCAAATATATGATCTTAAAAGTATTTCTTCTTCAACAACATATATTTATCACAGAAATAACTTGATCTATGAATAATTTTCAGCATTTAGAACTTAAAAAAAAATTATATATATATATATATATATATATATATAATTATTGATTATGTATACTACATAAAATTAAAATTGTGGACTGAAATATATCATATATGGAAAATACATTGTATATGAAAAATACACATAGTTCATTACAAAAATTAAATAAAACTAAAAGTAAGGATGAA
This sequence comes from Solanum chilense, assembly GCA_032847665.1. NCBI lineage: Eukaryota > Viridiplantae > Streptophyta > Magnoliopsida > Solanales > Solanaceae > Solanum > Solanum chilense. The sequence continues at coordinate 40,856,315 of CM064970.1, forward strand.
TGCCTTACATTGTACACTCATTGGTATTTTGCTTGTGTTCAATACAAATTTGAAAAGAATTAAAATGAGAGATCTACTTTTGAAGAACAAAAATAAGAAATGTAAATATTATTACTTTATTATATAAAATAAGAGGGAATCCTTAGGGTCAAGTTTCTTTATTTACAGAAAGAGAAACTAAATTTCTTTTATAAAATATTAGACTAATGAGCTGGGTCCACATAAATCACCTACTTTTATGAACTCTTTCTTTTAATATTTTCCTTTTTTATTTTTTTCACTACATTTTATCGTTTTCCTTTTTAATTACTTTTTCATTACATTTTAATATTTTTCTTTTTAAATAGTACTAAAAAATAAATTAAAAATATTAAAAATTCGGTTGGCTCTCAAAATTTCGTGCGAAGTGTGTAATTGAGATGAAGGAAATAACATATATTATTTGAAAAATTACATTAAGAATGTCATAAACTACAATAATTAACAACTTACAATATTTGAAAAAACATATTAATTTTGTAATTGTATTAAAAATCATGATAATTAATATAATAATTTAAAAAACTTAAAATTTTACTTGAAAAATACCTTAAAAGTATTATAAAAACCACAATAATTAACTACTTACAATATTTGAAAAACATATAATTTTTTAAATGTATTAAAAAACTAAATAATTAATATAGTAATTTTAAAAAATAATTTAACTGGAAAAATACTTTAAAGTGTTATATATCATAATAAATAATACAATAATTCGAAATGTATAAATTTAACTTGAAAATAAATTTAAAAGTACTATAAATCATAATATATAATACAGTAATTTAAATTACATAAAATTTAACTTGAAAGTTACTTTTAAAGTATTATAAATTACATTAAACAATACAACAATTTAAATTACTTAAAATTTAATGACTTACAAGTATTTTTTAAAATATAGTAAGATTTTGGTTAACTGTCAAAATTTTACATGTGCCTCGTAAATTGGAACACAGGGAGTCACACATATTTTCTTAAAATCATGTTAAAAGTATTATAAAGCACTATCAGTAACAACTTAAAGTATTTAAAAATTTAATTGACTTTGTTAAGTTCATATGTGCCGCAAATTAAATCAAATAAAGTAGCATATATTAGTTTCATGCTTGCACGGGCGGTTGTAACTACTATTTTAAGAAACTTGAAAAAAGAAGAAGCTTCAAATATACGTTTCATCATAAACATAAAGTGTTGGGGAAATTATAATTACCAACATGTATGTTATAATCTTTATAAGATCATTAAGAATTCTAACTTCCAAACATAAAATAAATATATTAAAAGATAAATCCTATGAAAAATATAAGAGATATCTAAAAATTATATCAAAGTAAGTATTCTTACGTATAAAATAAAATTTTAAAAATATGTATATAATGTAGGGGTTGGTTTGGTCTCCGGTTGATTTTTTTAGTTGAAACCAAACCAACCAAATATAATCGGGTACTTATTTTTTCACCACCAGACCAAGTCAAACCAAACCACTAGTCAATTTTTTTTTCGATTTGCGATTTAGTTACATTTTGTATACCCCTATCATAAAGTGTAGAAAAATAATAATATTTTGAAATAAAATATTTTACTTACATAAAGTACTTCAAATAAATTTCTGCAAAAAGATTTTAAAATAAGCAATTGAAAATAATATATTACTTCTTAAACAATATGAAAAGTATGATACTAAATTTTCTAGGCAAACATAATAGTTACGGAGCAATATTAAAAAATAATAAAAGTATATATATACTGACCTTTGCATCATACAAAAATTGAAATATTATTTTATGTGATTCTTTATCATGTAAAGCAATAATAACAAATTTATGGTCAATTTTAATTGTCCATATATGATATCATGACAACACGAATTAATTTATGAATGTTATGAAATTTATGATTTGAAAAATGGTTAGTATAAAAATATATTTCACTTATCATAACAATCGAAACTAAAGGCATAAACAAAATTCAGAAGCTTTTCATCAATTTTTTAAGAATAATTAGATGAGCAATTGATTATGAGATTTCCTTATTCATTCCGTTTTTGCATTCTTTAGGAGACAAAATTAAAGCAATTAGTTGGAAAAAAAATTTGAGCCTTTATTTATTGGAAAAAGAAAAACTGATGCAGTGAAAGAAGGATAAAATAATTAACCATTAACATGGTAATCGTTATAAGATTTTCAAATTTTCAAACTTGAATTTGAAATGACAGTTTTCTTACTTTCAAAAAATATAGATTTAAGCTTTATTAAATTTTTTAAATATTGTATTTCAAAATATAATAAATTTAATATTTTGTGGTGCTAACATTCACCTTTTGCTTCCAGGTAAAACTTTAGTCATTATCTCCTTTTTGTTAATTTTTATTTAATTGTAATTGTTTCTTTTTCTTTAGTGTTAATCTTTCTTTTTCTTTTATTTATAATGTATGTTATAAACATATTTGTATTATAGTGAATGTCTAATTATGTGGAGTCCTCTTAGAATATGATTAGGAATTCTACTTGGGGACAAAGTTAGATTTCCCCTATAAATAAAGGGGTTTTCTTCATTGTAAATAAAGATCTATGAATCCTTCAAGATGAATAAGAAGTCTTTTTTCATCTCTCTACTTTACTCTTATCATTAATTTATATAGTTTCATAACACGTTATCAGCACGAGTCTCTAACCAATAGTGTTTTCAATTGGATGTATCTACTTCACAAAGAGTTGAGGTGAGTTTCTCTAATAAATTGCGTCAGGTGAGTTGCACTACTTAAAATAGCTCATCAATTTTGCTAATAAAGTTCTGTATGTGTTTTGATGTCAATTGTTATGTGTTAGCTGTTTTTGCCTCAGGCACATTTTAAATAGTCTTATAACAGTATAAGGTCTCAACAGTTTACAACGTTGAAGTTAAACATAAATAAAGTTATATAACCTTGAACGTTTTCTAAGGAGCTTCGTTGCCACCTAATCAATGCTCATAATTAAGTATTAATTTTCTTTCAATACTATTGGTTCCCGTCTTCTAAAAGTTAATTTTAGAAGGATTGAACGAGGGGTGAATACTGCAATTTGCAAGAAAGTAATTCAAGCTTCTTTGATTGCTATTGGTATAATATTTTTATATGGGTATAACATTAGTCATCATTAAATTGTAGCCTTTTCAATTTATTGTAATGGTATAACATTTTTATGAGATGATGAATTTGTGTCTAATTACATCAAAAGGGGTAAGATATCAAGATAAAGATGTTAGATTCAAGTCTCATCGATTTGTGGCCTAAGATGCTTTTATATGGATAAAATGATGGATTTATGTCGAATCGCACCAAGAGGATAAGACATCAGGTTCAAGTCGTGGTGTACTATGATGATAAAATATTGGTTTAAAGTCTCATCTATTTATGGACTAAAACATTTTTATATTGATAAGACATTGTCACGATCCAAAACGAGCCGCGAGTGGCACCCACACTTATCCTCCTATGTGAGCGAACCAACAAATCTAAACCCCAACATTTACCAATATTTCAACCATAATGAACAAAATATAATGCGGAAGACTCAAAATCTTATTAATATAACCAATAAACAAACTTCTAAAGTTTGTCAACTATTATCCCCAAAATTTGGAAGTCATCACACCAAGAACATCTATCCTCGAATTACTAAATCTAAGAATATTTAAGAAGCTGAAATAAATAAACAAATGGTCCATGTCCGAACTTCAAGGACATCAAGACATGAATGAGAGAATCCAGTCCGAGCTAGGAACAATAGCTCACCCTGAAATCTGATATGCTGGAGATTGGCTAGAGTTACGGACGATTCGAAGTCGATGGCACGTTTGCTGCACTCCACAAATAACAAAGAAGAAAATTACAAGTAGGGGTCAGTACAAGGAACACGTACTGGGTAGGTATCATCAGCCTACTCAAAATAGAAAGCAGTATATATCGAATAGTAATATAAAATCAACTACAATACTTAACAGGTGACAACAACAAGTACAAGAACCATTGGCAACAACACCAAGCACACCTATGAGGACTCAAGCCTCCACACCATACTCATTTGAGAAATAGGTTCTTTAAATTTGAGTATATTAACATAATTCAAGATTCATTCTCTTCATTACTATCGTGTCGGAACGTGACACTCCGATCCCCTAATACTACATGTCGGAACGTGACACTCTGATCCCTTAATACTACGTGTCGGAACGTGACACTCTGATCCCCTAATACTACGTGTCGATACGTGACACCCGATCCCCTAATACTACGTGTCGGAACGTGACACTCCGATCCCCTAATACTACGTGTCCGTACGTGACACCCGATCCCCTAATACTATGTGTCGGAATGTGTCACGACCCAAAACCGAGCCGCGAGTGGCACCCACACTTAACCTACTATGTGAGCGAACCAGCCAATCTAAACCCAAACATATTGAACAAAATACAATGCGGAAGACTTAAACTCATTAACAAAATCAATTAAATAACTTCTATAATTTATAACTCATTATCCCCAAAATCTGGAAGTCATCATCACAAGAACATCTATGATCAAATTACTAAACTAAGAGTATTCTATGAATGCTAAAATAAAACAAAAGCTAGTCCATGCCGGAACTTCAAGGCATCAAGACATGAAGAAGAAGATCCAGTCCAAGCTAGAGGCATTAGCTCACCCTGAAATCCAGTGTATTGAACACTGGCTAGAATTACGGTTGTGTTGAAGACGACGGCGCGTTTGCTGTACTCCACAAATAACAAAGAAAGAAACAAACAAGTAGGGGTCAGTACAAAACACGGGTACTGAGTAAGTATCATCGGCCAACTCAAAAATAGAAAACAACATATATCAGTTAATATCATAAATCAACTACAATACTCAACATGTAGCAACAACAAGTACTATAATCATTAATAAGTACCACCAAGTTCATCCATGAGGACTCAAGCCTCAATACCATACTCATTTGGGAATTAGGTTCATTATATTGAGTACGTTAACATCTTTCAAGATTCATTATCTTTCTTCCTCTTGTGTCGGTACGTGACACTCCGATCCCCTACTACTATGTGTCGGTACGTAGATCGGGTGTCACGAACCGACACGTAGAATTAGGGGATCGGAGTGTCACGTTCTGACACATAGTATTAGGGGATCGGAGTGTCACGTACCGACACATAGTAGTAGGGGAGCGGAGTGTCACGTACCGACACATGAGGAATAATGATAATGAATCTTGAAAGATGTTAATATACTCAAACTAATGAACCGAATTCCCAAATGAGTATGGTATTGAGGCTTGAGTCCTCATGGGTGAAATTGGCGGTACTTATTAATGATTATAGTACTTGTTGTTGCTACATGTTGAGTATTGTAGTTGATTTATGATATTATCTGATATATATTGTTTTCTATTTTAAGTTGGCCGATGATACCTACTCAGTACTTGTGTTTCGTACTGACCCCTACTTGTATGTTTCTTTCTTTGTTATTTGTGGAGTGCAGCAAACGTACCGTCGTCTTCAACTCAACCGCAATTCTAGCCAGTCTTTATTACATCGGATTTCAGGGTGAGCTAATGCTTCTAGCTTGGACTGGATCTTCTTCTTCATGTCTTGATGCCTCGAAATTCTGGCATGGACCAACTTTTACTTATTTTTAGCTTTCTTAGACACTCTTAGTTTTAGTAATTTGAGAATAGATGTTCTTGTGATGATGACTTCTAGATTTTGGGGAAATAATAGATGTTGAGTTTTTAGAAGTTATTGAATTGATTTTCATTAATGAGTTTAAGTCTTCCGCATTACTTTCTGTTGATATTATATTGAAATGTTGGGTTTTGTATTGGTTGGTTCGCTCACATAGGAGGGTAAGTGTGGGTGCCACTCGCGAATCAATTTGGGTCGTGACAAAACGTATGCAAGATCATAGATGTCTAGTCGTCAAACGTCTTGGTTGTCCCTTGACGTTTGACTTCCAAACATACCAAACTGAACGCAAACACTAAAATTCACTGCTTAAACACATTATTCACTCATTAAACACTTGAAAATCTCTATTTAGACCTAGTTCATCATGAGGGTCGGTACATTCTCCCATACTTAAATAATCATTCGTCCTCGAATGACACTAAACATTTTCAAGGACATAAAGGACTCAACTAGAAGCTCACAAAGCATATAATAATGGAAATAATCATTCATACTCAATGCACCAAATTTACAAGGAACACCAACTTCATATCATTAAGCATTTAAAGAAACACAAGCAAATTTGGAACTAACTCCACAATTCAAAGCACACACTTACTTCATCACTTGCATTTAATTTGTGGAGGGAATACCTTATCCAACATTAGACATTATCATCATACCATTTCAAATGTCAACATGTTATAACCTTCAAATCACAGATTGGCACATAGACATAACAATTTTGAAGTAATTAAGCAAATACCATTAGTTTACAACATGACATGCAAAATATAGATTAATTACCAATGTACTCATGAAACTGTGGTATCATCAAGAGCATGAAACACATCATAATATCAATGAAAATCATAACATGAAGAGACATACAACTCATACTAAATTTCAAGACTTGAAAGCATAACAAAACTACTAAGGATTTTGGTCTCAAGCTTGAGTAAGAATAGAAGGAAAAGATAATGGTATCAACTACCTTACATATCGACTCACTCACCCCCAATAAGGGTAAACCATCTAAAACAATCAAAACAACCATAAGTAATTATGACTTACTGGGGCCTTTACTCCAGATTAGTTCCTTCTTTAGCTCGATGTACATAGAAACGATTCCTCTTCGGAACATTAGGATCTAGACCACCATGAGGAGCTTGGTTCATCTCTTTCCCTTTTGCCTTGAGGTTAGGGAAATTTATCATCTTATGACCCCTATTACCACATCCAAAACAACCATCCGTACTGGCAAAAAACTTATCCAAGTGTTGCTTTCCACAAGTAGTAAACCTAGACCTCTCAAGTTCACGGACTCCTCCTTTGGAATTTTGGCTGGAAACCTTATCCTTGTTCCCCGTGGAAGAGTTGTGATTGTAGACCTCTTCTTAGAGTTGGGTTAACTTGGATAATCCTACCTAGGCCTCTTTCCATCCCTATTCATCTTTCTAAGCTTGGACTTTTCATTTTATTGAGAATACACCATGAGCCTAGAGATATTCATATCATTATGGAACATTGTCGTACAATACTGTTCTTCCACCAATCTTAGACACTCCAATCACAAACATATTCAATTTGTCCCTAGAGTTGGCTACACAGGTTGGGGCACACTTAGATTGTTGGGTGATCTTGAGAGAATACTCCTTCACACTCATTCCCCTGGACAAAGGTTGATGAATTCGACAAACTTCCTCTCCCTCAACTCTATGGGGAAAAACCTATCTTGAAAAGTCGTCTTGAACACTTCCCAAACTACTAGACCTTCCCTTAATGGTCTCTCATCCCTCCATTGCTCAAACAACACTTTGCCACATCCTTTAGCTGATAAGCGTCTAGTTCCGCTTTCTGTTTCTTATAATGAGTTAGGTATTTAGATGAGTTAAGCAAGCAAGGCCAAGGGTTCCCTCAAGGCTAGCAATGGTTATTGGGTGTCGGCCACGTCCAGGGTGTGGACTCGGGGTGTGACAAACTTGGTATTAGAGCTTACAATTTAAGAGTCCTAGGGAGTATATGAAGTCATTTCTATTAAGACCATAGTTATCATTTATCAAATTTTCATAGTAAATTTAGAGGTAAATTTAAAACTTTTCATAGTGTGATGCTACAAACACCACTTCGTATATATAAAAAAATATATGTCATAATACATATTTAGACTCTAATTCTATTTGTCATCCCAGAATCAACAACATTAGAATACATTAGGCACACAACCCTTAAGACATAACACAAAACATAAGTAGGGAATCCTTGGAACTTAAGGACCCCTTTCCTTCAACTTTGGAATAATCTATCAAGCTCCTCAATCAAAGACATTATTTTTAAGCATCCATAACATACACTTTGCGTATAAAGTAGACAATAATAGTATAAGTACAAGAATGTACTAAGTATGGCAACCATGAAATAACATGCATTTAAAAGGGACAATTTCTTGAAATCACACTTCATGCCTTTTTGAGTAAATCTTGGTAAAATCTTTAAACAATTGAATTTATATCATTCACATACTTTATATAGGCATATTCAAATTCCAAACATCACATAAGATCACATATAGAATTTATGACATAATTGAGGTCACTTTACAGTGAACTAATTTCCCTTAATAGTGAGCATTCTTTATCATTTATTCATTAACCTCCCAAGTAACCCTCTATTTATACTTGGTGCAATGAATCACCTTAAGGACACAAGGAAAACATACATATAACCTACGTAATCCAACACATATCGTCACACAAGCATAATATATCAAAGATACATTAAGTCAAGATTCCTTTGGCATTACACTAGGCTACTTCCATTTGTACCTATTTTTACTTCTTTTCATATACATAATTATAAGACCTTGTTCATGACCCCAATCTTATTCTACTAGTGCAATACACATGTGAAACCCCATAACCCCACACATGAGTAGTAAACCCTTCATGAGACCACAAACCTTAACGTTCAATTCATACATCAACAAGTAAGTGGAGGAAACTTTATTCATGTCAATACAATAACTTCATCATATAGTCATTTAGACCAATATTATGCATATAAAGATAAGACCACATCATATAGATTCATACCATGCACATCTTCATATCAAGTAGACCAATACTACAAAGTCATGCATATGGACATAAACATAATCATACACATTAGGTCACCTTCCTAGGACTTCCTAAGGATCAACTTGTGCAATATCTATATGAGTTCATTACTTCCACCTATCCTAAGTAACCTCCCTTAAGTCCTCCTAGTGTAACATAAAAATTCAAGTATATTATAGTATCAAGCATATATATATCAACATATTCAATATCATCATAAGGAATTAATAACACATTTCACATGCTTAATCACATAGTTAGTCCTCTCACAGAATCCAAACACAAAATGGTAGCATCCCGGTATGTGGAAATCTGATCCAAAGTTAGCATGCTGGCAAGTGGCAATTCGATAGAAAAGTTAGCATGCCTGTATGTCGCAATATGATCAAAATCACACATCACAATTATAAATACATATCACACATTTATATCATGATTTACTTCAACCTTTATGATCAATATTTCAACATGAACACATATACATATATTACAAAGATGAGGAACAAGTATACTTGATCCTTCCGTTTCCGTTATGGTTTAGATTGTTCTAGGTCTATAAACAATAAAGAATGTACGATAATCAATAAAAAAATCACTAATTTCCTGGAATGCTAACAAATTCATGAAACCTAGGTCAAACTCCTGACCCTTACTATCCTTCTTAGGGTTGTTTATTTTCCACCATGAATTATGTAAGAAAACTCTTTCCCATCAGTTATGATCCATTCTAAAAGGTTCTACAGATTGAAAAATTAAAATGGGGAGTCAAAAAAATTAACCTTTAGCCTTAAAAATTGTTGAAAACGAGTTGAAATCGCCAAAGGGTCATTTCTTAGCTCGAAAAGTCAAAAAGTGTCAAATAAGGTCGAGTAACGGTTTTATTTACAAATTAAAAACCTAGAATCCTGCTACAGCGGAAAAAATCCCCCTGCAGCGACATTTTTGAAATCAATCTTTGCCCGTCCGCTACAGCAGCACTTATCCCGCTGTAGCGGCATGAACTGAGGCAGTGATCTCCTAAAAGATTTTTAATTTCCCCCTTTCGTAAAATAATCTTAACCCACTATGCTCTAAAAATATCATTAACGCTATGATCAATTTTCCAAGATCTATTTATCAAAATTCAATTTCGTAATGTCGTACAAGTTCCTTAACGAGTTTCTAACTAATTACATGATCAAATTTCTTTTTACTCCACCCGATCTCTACCTGATTTCCCTAAAACTTTATGACTCCTATTTTCTCCAAATCCGGACAAGGTTGGGAAAATCCTAATACTTTGAAAAAGTTTTTCCAACCTCGATTTTTACTCATTGGCATTTCCACAATTACGAAACCTGTTCGTTACAAAAACTGAAGCTGAAAATCAGTTAAATAAAAAAATTATCATGATTAGAAGTGGTAGTCATGGAGAATATGAATATTGTTTTTCAAAAATATATTTGGAAAATAAAATCATCCATTAAATTACTGCACATACTCACCTCATTCTAAAGAAATTGTTGACAAAGAACAAACTAAACTCTGAAAGAAATGATGATGCCCTACGGATAAGATCAAGTTTATCACATATTTGTGGGGAGATGCTATCATCATAGAAAAAGAGAACAACAAAAAATTTGTATATTTTGGAAAAGAAACAAAAAGTTTTGTTTGTTAATAAATAGAGCAACAAATAGAAAACTTCTGTTTGTTAAGAAAGGGAGCGACAAAAAGTTTTTTTATTGTATACTAATAGAAAATTGTTTGTCTTCCATTAAAGTATATACGCAATAACTCGTGAAAGATAGTGATAAAACAATTTCCAATACAATCTATTCCATATAAAAAATGGAAATGAGGCAACTATTCCCAAATTGGTAAAAATAGGACTTAAGAATGTGGATTGTATGTTCATTAGATATGCTACAAATAGTAAAGCATGTTTGTTTATGGTTCATAAGTCAGAACCATCGAATAGTAAAGTAAAGGGTCTAAACAACCTTAGAAAGAACCAAACGAGAATGTACTTAAAATTTGGTTGATTTTCATTCAGATTTTCAAATTTTGGGTTTTAAGTGGCTCTACGAAAGGAACAGAAAGTGATGAAGCTATTGACAAATATAAATCAACAATTGTTGTCATAAGCTTTCGACAATAACAAAGACTTGAATATTTTCACATATAATAGCCTCTATCTAGGATAACATCAATTAGATGTTAATTGCGTTATTTACGAAGATGTCTAAATGGATGTAAAAACACTTTTTTGGAGGAAGAAATTACATGGAACAAACCGAGAGCGTTATGGTTCCTTGTAAAATAAAATGTGTGTGAACTTGTTTAGTTACTTTAAGGACTAAAATAATCCCAAATTATTGGCATTATATAATAACGCACGTGTAGAAAATTAGTATTATATAAAATATTAACATGTCATGATATTCAATACAATTTATTATGTAAATTCTATTTTTTGAAAACTTGCAATGTTCCCATTTTACAATAATAAATAAACAATTGAAATCTCAAACATTATACAATAGGCTAATGAAAATAAACTTTTTTTCCAAACTGGATAGACCCCGCAATTTCCGTGTTAATAACTCCTAAAGCAGACAACCCTACATTATCAATGTTAGAGACCCTAGAAGCAGATAAAGAGAACTCATATTATTTGTGTTAAAAACACCGAAAGAAAACATAGAGTTACAATATTTGTTTTAAAAACCTCGCATTCTTTGTATTAAAAAATTGCATAGAAGACTAAGTGTCCCTAAATTATTACTATTCAAAACTCGAGAAGAATACAAAGAAAATCTATGGTATGTGTGATAAAACTCAAAAAGTGTGTAAGAAGTCACATTATTTGTGTTAAAAACTTTGAAAGAAAACAGAAACTCCACATTATTTGTGTTATAAATTTTGAAAGTAAATAAAGAGACCCCTTATTTTTTAGAAATTTTTCGTTTTTTATTCAAAAACCTAAAACAAATCACACGTCCTTATACTTGCTCGAGCATGGACCAACCAACAGTTATCCCAACATTTAAAAAGAAAGCTGCTGAAAAGGACAACAAATAAAGCATGATCGGCCCACTCGGTAGGCCTATAAATATAACTATGACATGGTTTCCTAATTAAAGACTACTCATTTTCCCTCACTGCCTTCTCTGGTTTAAAAATTAATAGACCCCAAATTATTATTTTTTTAAGAATTTAAAAAGTATACAAAGAAATAATTACTTTTGCTTGGCTCAAAAGGCAGTCATGTAATTTTTTTTTAGTTCTTTAAGCCAAAGAATTTCGTGATAGTATTAATATGACCACCTATGTTTGTAAGGATTTATCGTTATATTATATATAATAGTAAATAGGATTATTTGTTTAGCCAAAAAAATACTTTGAGTTATTTTTTAAAACACTAAAACCCTATGCATACTCCTAAAAAACCCTAACTATCCATGTTTGGCATTTCATTGATTTTTGGGTGTCCTCTATAAAGTGAATCAAATTGGAAGAAAAACTTTATTTTATTGATTTATTTTATTGAGGATATAAGTGTAATACATTCACCCTCATATGTTAAGATGAAATTAAATCATTTGACCTCAACAAGAAAGTAATCATACAGAAATCCACATTGATCATTCATTAAAACTTTTACATTATTTTATCACGCATATAAAATTATTTTCTTAATATATGGAGCTTTATTTATTAATATTAATATTATTTATGAAAACATTTGTATTATATTATTAGCCATACTAGTGGAATGCTCGTGCAGATAAACTAAAACTATATTAAATGCTTAAATGTCAAGATATTCAATACAATTAGTTTACGAGTTGTATTTTTTAAAAAAAACTGCAAATCATAAGGTTCCATTTTATAGGAACGAAAGAAGAGAAAATTTAAATTCAAATTTAAAAAAGATTTTCATCTGTGTGCCTATGCCTATGGAAAAAGCAGGATAATTTCTTCTTATATGTTACACAATAATTAAAGTAGACAGTGAATCATATCTTCAGAACTAGCATAAAATATCTTCACACTAGACTTATTTTTCCTCATCTTCGAGAAAGAGTAGGATTAACTATATAAATGTTTAAAGTTTAACATAATTAAACTAAAAATTAATAGAGTTAATGATTGATAGCAATTCAAGACATAAATGGGAAGAAGTGAAGAAGCGAAAAGTTATTTGTAGATATCTAGAAGGTAACTAGATGATAAGGGATGAAGTGGAGTTAGTTTATGATTTATAAGGGAAAACAAAGGCCTAAATTTATAAATATTATTGATTTATCCTTTTGAAAAATCGACCATCAACCATAAAAACTGAAAATTGAATTTCCAAAAAGGAAATTGTTAGCTAGTTGAATCAATTTAGGTATCAATTGTAACCCCATGTGATTGAAACACCTCAAAAAATTTTAATCATTCGTATAGATCCTCAAATATTGAGAAAGGCTAAAAAAGATTAACGGGAAAGTCCACGAACCAAAAATGGAGCATGGACCTTCATGACTGCCTATACAAACCATTTAGGGGACCACGACTTTATAAGAGCAATGTGGCCAACCATGAAAGGCTACCAAGGAGAGGGTCACCTTGATGAGACCCTAGACCGTACGTGGTGGCTTGTACGCTCCGTTTGGGGGTACATAGTGTTAGGATCGAATTCACGCACACACACTAGATGAATGAAGAACACAAGAACTTTCAAGAGAAAGAGATGAGAGATCTAGAGAGAGAAAGAGAAAACCCAATATTTTGTGGTAACACCCCGTGAGTAAACTTCCACGGCAGTGAGGTACATTTATATTAATAAATCAGAGTATTTTTGGTTACAGAGAAATAATAGAGAATAAATAGGAAATCCTAAAATAGAGAATAAATAGGAAAGCCTAAATTTAATCAGGCTCCACTACCTAACAATTCTACCACTTGGAGACTGACTCAGTCATCCAAAAAATACGTTCTCACAAAAAAAATCTTCATCATCAACATCTTTACCGCACCGCAACATCTGTATCAACAACTACAGAAGACCAACTGAGGTTTTACATAACCTTAGTTTCTCAACATCAACACGTCTGCCGGGTTCTTTGCACCCTCTATCTTCTCCAAGTACATATCACCATCCTCCACTGCCCTGCGAGTGAAATGGTATCGCCTTCTGATGTGCTTTGTCTTCTAATGATAGACTGATTTTTCACCAACTGTATGGCACTCAAGCTATCTGAGTAAAGAATCTTCTCGCTCTGCTTCTTGCCCAATTCCTCAAGATAATCTTCCAGCCATATCATCTCTTTCCCAGCTTCAGCTATTGCCACATACTCAGTTTCAGTAGATGAAAGAGGAACACACTTCTGAAGCCTGGACATCCAACTCACTACTGTTCCACCTATGGTGTAAATGTACCCGGATGTACTCTTGCTCGAGTCAAAATCCCCACCAAGATCAGCATCCACAAAACCCTGTAGAGTCACCTTGCCTTTGCCAAAACAAGGTGAAGTACTGGATGTACCTCTTAGATATCTCAGAAGCCACTTCACAGCTTCCCAATGCTCTTTCCCAGGGTTCGCCATGTACCTGCTAACAACTCCCACTGCATGTGCTATATCAGGTCTAGTGCAAACCATAGCATAAATAAAACTACAAACTGCTGAAGCATATGGAACAAGTGTCATGTAATCACGCTCCTCGGCAGTCTTGGGTGACTGCTCCTTTGACAATTTAAAGTGATTTTCCAATGGAGTAGTCCTGGGTTTAGCATCATTAACCCTGAATCTGCTCAGCACCTTCTCAATGTACAACTCCTGAGATAGATTTAAAGTGCCAGCAAATCTATCCCGAGAAATCTTCATCCCCAAAAACTGTTTTGCTGGACCCAAATCTTTCAGCTCAAATGCTGCAGACAAACTTGTCTTCAGATTGTTAATCTCCCTCATACTAGATCCTGCAATCAACATATCATCCACATACAAGAGTAGAAAGACATATGAATCAGTGTATTTCTTGAAGTAACAACAAGGATCCTTTTCAGCTTTGCAGAATCCACTCTTTGTCATGAAGGAGTCAAACTTCTTGTACCACTTCCTTGGTGCTTGCTTTAGTCCATACAATCTCCTGGTGAGCTTGCGCACCATGTGTTCCTTGCTTGGAACCACAAATCCTTCCGGTTGCTTCATATAGATCTCTCCAGATCTCCATGTAAAAACGTTGTTTTACATCCATTTGCTCTAGATGTAAATTCTCCGATGCAACAACACTCAAAAGAATTTGAATAGAGATTAACTTCACAACAGGACAGAATATTTCAGCATAATCAATACCTTTCCTTTGTGAATATCCTTTAACCACTAAACGAGCGTTGAACCTTCTTTTGCCATATGGTTGGTTCAGTCTTGATTCTGAACACCCACTTGTTCAGCAAAGCTCTCTTCCCTGCAAGTAGCTCAGTCAACACCCATGTGTCGTTCTTCTCAAGTGACCTCATCTCATCATCCATGGCTTGCTCCCACTTGATCGAATCCTCCACCTGTAGGGCCTCATCAAAAGACTTTGGTTCCCCCTCATCAGTCAGCAATAGATAGTGTAATGAAGGTGAATACCTATCTGGTGCCTTGATGGATCTAGATGATCTCATTGACACCTGCTCTGGTGTAACTTTCTCCACTTCAGATTCCTTAGTAGGAGTTGGTTGAGTATCTGCTTCGACATCTCTGGGTTACTCTTCTCCAACTCAACCTCAACTCCCAATTGCTTTGTAATCTCTAGAACCTTCTGCTCTCTGTCCTTGTAAAGGACAGACTCATGAAATGTCACGTCACAATGTCTCACGATCTTTCTGTTCTTGTCATCCCAAAACCTCTAACCAAACAGATCAGAACCATAGCCTATGAAGTAACACTTCACAGCCTTCTTGGCATCAAGCTTGTCTCTCTTTTCTGGATCAATATGAACATAAGCAGTGCAACCAAAAGTCCTCAAGTGTGAGTACTTGAGTTCTTTTTCCTGTCCACACCTCCTCGGGAATATTGAACCCTAAAGGAACTGATGGTCCCATGTTGATCAAGTATGAAGTTGTGCTCA
Source organism: Solanum chilense (assembly GCA_032847665.1). Classification (NCBI taxonomy): domain Eukaryota; kingdom Viridiplantae; phylum Streptophyta; class Magnoliopsida; order Solanales; family Solanaceae; genus Solanum; species Solanum chilense. Next base: position 40,872,259 of record CM064970.1, read on the forward strand.
CAGCATCCACCCAAAGTGTTTTGGGCAGCCCACAGTGTATCCTCATACTCCTTGCACGCACATTTAAGGTTCTGTTCATCCTCTCAGCAATTCCATTCTGCCTTGCCTTACCAGGAACATCAATCTGATTCCCTCAGCTGCACAGAATGCCTTGAACTGTGATTTGTCATACTCTCCTCCATTGTCACACCTTAGGAATTTGACTTTCAAACCGGTCTAATTCTCAACTTCAGCTTTCCACTTCTTGAAAGTTGCAAACACATGTGACTTATGCTTGAAGAAGTAAACCCATACCTTCCTACTGAAATCATCAATGAAGGTAACATAGAATCTGGATCCTCTAAGTGATGATACTGGAGATGGTCCCCAAACATCTGTATGGACCATTTCCAACCGCACTTTCTTTGGCTCTCTAGGAGTCTTTTTGAAGCTTACTCTTTTCTGTTTGCCCATAACACAGCTCTCGCAAAGACCCATATCAACAGACTTCAGACCCTCTAATGCTCGTTTTGCAACCAGCATCTTCATTCCTTTAGTACTCATGTGTCCAAGTCTGTTATGCCATAGACATGAACCAGAAGCACCTTCAGCAACATCGGCCATGTTTATACACCCTACAGTGGTGTACAATGTTCCAGATTTGGTGCCACGAGCAACTACCATAGCAGCTTTCACGATCTTCCACGAACCTTTCCCAAACTTTGCTTCATATCCCGTGCTATCCAACTGACCAACAGAGATCAGATTTTTCTTGATCCCAGGAATATATTTGACATCCTCCAATGTCCACTTGTTTCTCGAGGTGGTCTTTATGAAAACATCCCCCTTTCCTTCAATCTCTAAGGCTTTATTGTCAGCAAGATATACTTTTTCAAAATTTCCAGATTTGAAGTTTTGGAACAACTCCTTGTTTTGAGACGAATGGAAATATGCACTAGAATCCAAAATCCATGATTCAACGGGGCTATTCACACTAAGGATTAGAGAATCCCCAATGTCCTCTACTGAATTTACAGAATCATTGTCATCTCAAAATTTCTGATTGTGTTTCTTCTTTGGCTTTGTACAATTCATCCGAAAGTGACCTTTTTCTTCACAGTTCCAACAGTCATGTTTGATTTGTTCAGTGATTTTCCTCGATTCTTTGATTTTGATCGACCATGTTGATTTTGGCCTTTCATCTTACTTCTCCCTCTTCAATCAACGCTGAGAGAACAACCCGATGAATCTCCAACTTTTGCGAATACTTTTGATAAGAACAACATCACGAATTTCATCAAACTTCAGTTTCTCAAATCCACCAGAACTGGTAATCGCAGCAACAACAGTATCCCAAGACTCGAGTTGAGATGACACCAAAATCAATGCCTTAATTTCATCTTCGAAACTAATATCCACAGAATTGAGTTGACTCACAATCATATTGAACTTGTTTGTATGATCAGAAAATGATCTTGTTTGAGACATCTGTAAATTGAACAATCTACACATCAAATATACCTTGTTCATAGCCGATTGTTTTTCATACATATTTGACAGTGCCTTCAACAGACCGGACGTAGTCTTTTCCTTCACGATGTTGAACGCCACGTTTCTTGACAAAGTCAACCGGATAAACCCTAGAGCCTGACGATCCTTGAGTTTTCACTTCTCCTCCGTCATGGATTCTGGCTTCACCCCGGTCAACGGTTCGTGAAGATCTTTCTGGTACAGATAATCTTCGATCTGCATCTTCCTAAAACTGAAATCGGATCAATCAAACTTCTCGATTCAAAGCTTCGAACTATCCATCTTTTGTGATCGTGTTGAATCTCATTATCTCTGATACTAGTTGTTAGGATCGAATGCACGCACACACACTAGATTAATGAAGAACACAAGAACTTTCAAGAAAAAGAGATGAGAGATCTAGAGAGAGAAAGAGAAAACCCAATATTTCGTGGTAACACCCCGTGAGTTAACTTCCACGGCGGTGAGGTATATTTATATTAATAAATCATAGTATTTTTTGTTACAGAGAATAAATAGAAAATCCTAAAATAGAGAATAAATAGGAAAGCCTAAAATTAATCAGGCTCCATTGAATAACACATACAAGTCACCCATCAATTTTCAAGTTTTGGGTAAACTACAAACAATCAGATCTTTTAGCACATAATATACTATGTGACAAAAGACCTATCAAATTAAAGGTCTTTAGTCTTTCCAACACCACTAAATATTTGAGTTTGGAGTAAAAAGTTATCTCTGTTTTAGAGAAGCATTCTCTAACAAGTAAAATTTCATGTTCTTCTATAAGACCTGTGAAGTTTTATGGAGCATGAAGCTGTAAACCGGTCTGTGAAACCTTCCTTTGAAGTCACCTTGACAATTAAAAATTTTGGGCAATTTTGTTCTTTCTGTGATACATTTGGTATTTAAACTACGTCATTGTAAGCCTAAACCACAATGTTTTACAACTTATTAAGGGATTATAAAGTGTAAATCAATTGTTTTAGGTTTATTAACACATCAGTATATTAGAACAAGGTCCCAAGATAAGAATATTAGTGTTCAAGTTTTCTTTTAGTTTCGTCAATTACGCCAAAAAACCTCATTCTTCTAGGATGTAAGGCTAAAATAGTGTTAGACTAGTTCGTCTTAATTCCTTGCATCTACTTTCGAATAAGTAAAAGGGCAATCTTCCATTCTATCCTTGGATTTGATTTTTCTTGAGTTTAGTTGATTTGGAGTTCTTGAGTTCGTGATTCTTTTGGAAATTCTATTCGGAATAATTAAATTCCTATATGTTATGCATTGACATTATTTAGTTGGTTGGATCATGTCTATATTTTAGCATGAACTCTATGGATTTAGTACTTTTGAGATGAGTAGTTTCGTTGAGTTATGAGTTCTTAAAATCTCAGTATTTAATTTTTGATGTTGTCATTCAGATCCTTTAGTTGATTAGTTTATGTCTATATTTCAGCATGATTATTCTTATTCTTGAGTATTCATTGAAATCTTATTAAGAATGTTTTAAATAAAATATTACAATATAAACTGAATTTTAAGAAAGTAAAGAGGAGTTTAACAAAATGTCTAAGAGAACTAAGTACGTCCCAAATTTTATTTACATGAAGAAAAGAGTAGACCCGTTTTTTTACAAAAATTAAAATAGTTTTTAAAAAGATTAAGTACAAAGAAACTACCTCTTAAAGAGGTATTTTAGGAATATCTCAATCAAGACAAAGTATTTTCACTTTGAAAAAGAAAAACATTTTTTTCTACATGAGCGATGAGTTGTAGAGATAATTCGAAGATAATAACTCTTTTAAAAGGTTAGCTTGAGAAATTATTTCAAACTAGAGAAAAAGAAATGTTTTTATACATTTGAGAAAGAGCATAGATTATAGGGAGTAGTATTAAGCATCAATATGAGGAGACTTTCAGCAATTCAAAGCCCCCATAAACCTTGTCTTGCCAACATTGGTACAAGATAATACTTTTATAGATGAATCCTTAGTTCCTTCTGCAGAGCTTAGTGGATCCACTTAGTTGAGGTGTCCTATATCCTATATAGAAAAGTTCTTGCAGTGTGCCCAAGACATTGTATCATCGTGTTGCTTATAGTGATGGTTGTCGGTAAGAGAATCTCCCGGTAGAGTTAAAGTGTATTTTTATATATCACTTATTATGTTGAGTTTCATAGATGAGCAAGTAATTTTGTAAATATCAAACAATTCTATAATTCATTACACTAGTCATGTTTATGTAATATCTATTCCACCCCTTTCATATCGTTATTTCGCTTATGTTATATTACATACTCGTAAATTAAAATGTATATATGTTATTTTACCTATATTCTTTTATGATAAAGATACAAGTGTTCAGGATCATCAACATGTGCTTCGTTGAGATCTACATTCCAGTTAGTTTTTAGTGAACCACTTTGTATTCTGTAGGACTTCATATATACTTTTGATTTAGTTTTTTTGAGGCATCGTGAGTCTTGTCCCGAAACCTATCTTAAACATTAGAGATTTCAAAGATAGATAGAGTTGAGGAGTCTTTCAATATTTTCTCTTTTGAAAACTATTATACTTATTTTATTGAGTATTTTACAGACAGATGAGTTGAATAATTACTTTTGATTTTAAATTTTCAAAATTCTATATTAAGCCTATTATTTCTTGAATGAGTTTTCTCTAAGTAGTCATTCAAACCAAACGTTTGCTTGGGGTTCAAATATGGTTGTCAAGTATGGGCCAGGTCCAGGATGTCGGCTCACAGCGTGACAAAGTTTGTATCTCAACATAAAGTTAAAGTACCCTAGGGTGGATCTAAATTCGTGTTAGTAGGATCATACTTATAGTTGTGAGGGGCCCACTTATATAAATTAAATACCACACAAATTTAAGAAAATATTGCCTTTTTTCATACTCTAAATCATGCAATAGAACTATTTCATAAGAAACTTATTCAAACTCATGTGTTTCTCCAATCCAGTCGACTACCCGTCATACCCAAGATAGTTCAAAAGGAAAGGCCAGATTCTTATTGATAAGTAACTCTCAACAAAAGTCTCTAGAATGTTATGAGACTATAGAAGAAAGTCATGATACTATATAGAGGTTTGAGAGAAACTTGTGAGTGAGCTTATGTTGAGATTCGAAAGAATGCACTTTTATTCATATGAATTATGCGTAAAAGCTAAAAGCGAGAGGTATCCCCAACCTCTTGATCTTGGGCATATTAATGCGCCTAATAGCCTATTTATCCCATAGAGATATCTTAGTTTGAGAGTGTTTTCAGTGTCAAAACTATGTTTTCAGAGTCTTTTGACTTTGATTCTTCTAACCAATATTATTAGATGTTTCGTGGTCAAAAGAAATGAAAAATGAGCCATAATGGGGCACCTGGACAGAGGTCCGAAAAGAGAAGATGAAGTTGCAGGGAAAAAAGGGCCAAGAAGCTGGAAAATACACTACCAGGGAGCACATCTGCGTCACAAAGCTAATATGCATATGGAGAAGATGTCCAATTTACAGCGGAATGCGCGATGGGAACGCGTCGTATAAAGATTTAGTTCTGTGAAACTTTAGGTGAGGGAATAGGTCCCCAACAGTGTCTTGTATTCTAGACTGTAAATAGTCTTATTCTTCTAATTTTTGGTGAATTCAAGTTCCAAAAAGACAGAAGCACAACATTTTAGGAGATTTTGCTATGTTTTCAAGGTTTTTCCTCATCATTTTTCATCTTGATAAATCCTTGATTGATTGATAACATTGTTCTTGATATTTTATGATGTGTAGCTAAAGTACCCTATCCTAGGTTGTAGCTAAGGTTGAAAGTTTAATACAATTTGCTTCTAGTATGATAAAGGTTATCTAATGATTTGTGCTTGCACTCTTGTTTTACTATTTTAATGCTTGATCAACATTAGAGTAAACTTGTTGTCCGCTCTTGAACAAGGAAGATAAATAGAGAGATAAACAAAAGAATGTGAGATTTGTGTTCATTAAATGGTAAAATCTACAATGTTTTGTATATATGATAGTCTTAAACTTATATACCATACTTGGTTGTAATGCAAGATGAATGCTAAATGCATCGTCATTGGTTCATGTCTAACCCCGCTCAACGATGTAGGTAGGTTGTCAATGGTGTTAAACTCTTATAGGTCGGATGATCGTGTTCGTAAAATAGACCTGGCTAATTCATAATGAGGTTAACTCGTCAAATACTAGAATAAATCAACAATATACCGAAAATCGATCTATTGTACAACCTTGAAATACCTTTCCTAATTGTTAGATTCTCCAATTTGAAAATGTTTGATTATCATAATTAAATTTTGCTAGTGTCTTACTAGTAGTAAATAGTGATAAGCGAATTTCTAAAAGTATTTTCCACATGAGTAAATTTAGTTTAGACTTAAAATAATTGTCATGTGCTTATTTGAAGTCTTTTGGGTTTTATAATCCGGATGGAAAGAGTCATTGTACTATTTGAGTGGTCATATGCACTTATGTGTGTTTCTGGACGCAACAAGTTTTTGGCACCACTATCGGGGACTTTTAAATCAGCAGATATATTATTTTTAAGTGTCAAAATTATTTCTACAAGTGTTGAAAACTTGATATTGGCTCTTTATTTCACAAGTTTTGTCAGGTTTTTGCACCGGAAGACAAGCTAGATTTGGTAGAGCCTCTATCTGGACCAAAAACATTGTTCATTACTGGAGAAGGCGAAGAAGACGCACCCATCCTGTTTTCCGTGTGTCGAGGTAAGAAGAGACTCCATAAGAAAGGGATGATCAAGACTGACCAATATAAATGGCATATGAAAGTGAGAGATGTGGGAATCCCACAAACAACCAATATTATCTCGAGAACTCAAAATCCTGCACAAGTGGGAGGTTTGAATTGAAGGAGAACATGGTGCAACTACTTCACACAAAAGGGAAGTTCACTGGTCTACCTCATATGTACCCACGAGTGCATATTAAGAACTTCCTCGAGATCACTGACACATACACTCCAACTGGAGTGAACTCTATTTATGTGAGGCTCACATTTTCCCCTTTTCTCCGTTGAGGGAAGCAAACAAATGGTTGAACTATGAGCCCGTAAATTTCATAACAACATGGTATGATATAGATCGAACAATTTTATAAGGTTTTTTCCAACCGGTAAAACAGCCAAGCTGAGATGAGATATATTGAGTTGCCGATAGAAAGGACGAGAGAACTTGTACCAAGCTTGGGATAGGTTTAAGCCATACTGCTCAGCTGTCCACATAACCATCAAACTAACGAAGTATTGGTCCATACCTTCATTGAACTGTTGGAACCAAACAATAATATTTTGCTTGATTTGTTTACATGGGACAAGCTTTGGAGAAGACATATGCTAGGTTGTTTACCTTTCTTAATTGAATTTCACAGTAGCCCCGAGCGGAATAGTTGAGGAGCTAAATCAGCCATACAGAAGATTGTTGGAATGTTTGAAATACATGCAGTGACAGATTTGTCTGCACATATTGAATCAATGCAGAATATGATGACTATCCATTTTAGCAACATTTCACTAAGACTAAAAAAAGCGAAAGTTAATATGGTACATCAACCACAAGCTTGGTGTGAAGTATGTGGAGGTGGAGATCACAATGCTGAGATATGTGGAGCAAACCCAGAATCTATTCATTTTGTAGGTAATGCTCAGCGGGGACGAAATCAACACAGCTATGGAAACACCTACAACCCAAGTTGGCGAAACTACCCAAAGTTTTCATAGGGTTGAAATAAAAAAAAAACATCAAAGAAAAAACAAACACATACAACATAATAGTGGACAATAGTACCATCAACAAAGCCTCAACAAAACTATGGTCATCAACAGGCTGCCAAGCAAGGTGATATGAGTGTGGAGGACATGCTAAAACTAATCATGGCGGGCAAATCTAAATTAGTGGAAGAGGTTCAAACAATATGTTGACAAATAAGAATTTCAAGAAGCTAGGTAGTTGTTAGTGCCCAAAATTCCCTACCACAAGGGGGTTTGCCGGGATATACCAACCCAAACCCAAAGCAGGTAAATGTATTGAGTACTCTGAGTGGTCGTCCATTGGAGGAGTTGACGCCAAAAGTAAAAGTTGTTAGAGAAAAAGGAAAATATGTACATAAAGAAGAACAATTAAACAAAGGGTAAATGAGGAACCAAAAGAAAAATCACCTCCTCCATTCACACATAAATTCAAAACGCAAAAAAAAAGAGGATTTTTTCGATAAGTTCATTGAAATACGCAAGTAGGTACATGTTAATATGTCTTTAATTAATATGTTGCATGGTTTTCCTAAGTATGCCAAATATATGAAAGATGTGGTAGCCAATAAGAGTAGATTTGACAAGTACGCAACAGTAGCACTTACATAGTAATTGAGTTCTAGGATCTAAAATAGGCTTCAAACCAAGATGAAAGATCCAGGGATTTTTACTATTTAGACAAAAATTTACAAATGTGTTGAGGTAAGTGGTTTGTATGATTTGGACGCAAGTATTAATTTGATGCCTACTTCCATGTTTCTCAAATTGGGACGAGGAGGGCCCAAACACACAACCATTAAGTTGTAGTTAACTATTTATTCAATGTATAGGATATATGCGCTATTGAAGATGTCTTCGTTCAAGTTGAAACTCTTATTTTCTGTGTGGACTTTGTCATTTTGGATTTCGAGCCTGATCCTGAGGTCCCATTTATTTTGGGATGCCCATTCCTAGCAATGGGAGGTGCATTAATTGATGTGGCGGCCGGTAGACTAACAATAATGGCTAGTGACAAGGTCAAGGTAGTTAATGTTTTGTAACGACCTGTTTAGTCGTTTTGAGCAGCAGATTTTATTTCTGGAAAAACTGGCTGAGACGACGGATACCACGACGGACCGTCATGGGCACGACGGACCGTCGAGGGTGTCTCGTCCCAGAACACTTAGAATTCTGAAATTTGTGTTCTAAAATTAACTCTCTGTAATCTGTGACGGACCTGCAAGATGGACCGTCACAGCTAGGACGAACCGTCGTGAGGTTCCGTTGCAAAACACTTCAACTCTTGAGAAATTGGTACGGGGAACGAGTTTCTGAACGTCATGACGGAAGTGCAGGACGGACCGTCACAGGTGTGACGGACCGTCACAGACTACTTAGTGAAAAAATGAAATTCTAAGATGCCGCGACGACCTGCATGACGGATGTTGCAGGCACGACGGGCCGTCATAGGTTGCGTAATCCCAGTCGGAGTCAGATTTCTTTACACGTTTTAAGGGACGTTTTGGACTATTCTTTCCTTAATTATAGATTTCGTGGGTTTATATTAATAACTAAAATTCTTGAGGGATAAAAGAGGTAACTTTGGGTTAATTAGTGGGGTATTATTGCCATATTTTACACTTAATTATATGTTAATTAGGGTAAAAGAAAGAGGGTTTGAAATAAAGAAAATAGAAAGAACAAAGAGAGAGAGAAATTGATCGATCAAGAGGCAGAGGGAATATCAAAGCTTGGGAAATTTCTTGTTGATCACCAATCTTCGGTGGAGGTAGGTTATGGTTGTTTTACGATATTCGTAGTGAACTCTTAATAGTGAATGATATGTATTGATTGTATTGTAAACCCTGCTATATGCTTAATTGAATGTTTGCATGAATATGATTATGTGATTTTGATAAAACAAGCATGATAAAAACTATTGAATCCCAAATCTTGAAAGAAACTTTAATATACTTCATTAATGATGATGCCTTGGTATAAAAGAAGGCTTGATGAATTAAAGTAATGGGATTGATGATGCCTTGGTATGGAGAAGGCTTGATGAATTGATAGAATGAGATTAGTGGATCGGAGTGTCACGTTCCGACACATAGTATTAGTGGATCTAAGTGTCACGTTCCGACACATAGTAATAGTGGGACGGGTGTCACGAACCGACACGTAGATTTAGGGGATCGGAGTGTCACGTACCGACACATATTAGGGGATCGGGTGTCAAGAACCGACACGTAGATTTAGGGGATCGGAGTGTCACGTACCGACACATATTAGGGGATCGGGTGTCACGAACCGACACGTAGAATTAGGGGATCGGAGTGACATGTTCTGACACATAGTAATTGTGGGACGGGTGTCACGAACCGACACGTAGAATTAGGGGATCGGAGTGTCACGTACCGACACATAGTAATAGGGGATCGGAGTGTCACGTACCGACACAAGAGGAAGAAAGATAATGAATCTCGAAAGATGATAATTTACTCAACATAATGAACTTAATTCCCAAATGAGTATGGTATTGAGGCTTGAGCCCTCATGGATGAACTTGATAGTACTTATTGATGATTATAGTACTTGTTGTTGCTACATGTTGAGTTTATAGTTGATTTATAATATTACTTGATATATATTATCTTCTATTTTGAGTTGGCCGATGATATCTACTTAGTACTTGTGGTTGTACTGACCCCCTACTATTATGTTTTCTTCTTTGTTATTTGTGGAGTGCAGCAAACGTTCCGTCATCTTCAACTCAGCAGTAATTCTAGCCAGTCTTCACTTCATCGGAAATTCAGGGTGAGCTAATGCGTCTAGCTTGGACTGGATCTTCTTCTTCAAGTCTTGATGCGTTGAACTTCCGGCATGGACTAGCTTTTATTTGTTTTAGCTTCTTAGACATTTTAGTTTAGTAATTTGATCATAGATGTTCTTGTGATGATGACTTCCAGATTTTGGGGAATAATAGATGTTGAATTTTAGTAGTTATTGAATTGGTTTTTATTAATGAGTTAAGTCTTCTGCATTATTTTCTGTTGTTATACATTGAAATGTTAAGGTTAGATTGGTTGGTTCGCTCACATAGGAGGGTAAATGTGGGTGCCAGTCACGGCTCGGTTTTTGGGTCGTGACAAATTTGGTATCAGAGCATTAGGTTCGTTGGTCTCATCACACAAGAACGAGTCTAGTAGAGTCTTAAGGAACGGTTGGGGGACGCCTTTACTTTTCTTTGAGAAGCTATAAGGCTTTAGGAAAATTCCATTCTTTCATTCTTTCTTTCGTGCTATTACTTGAGTCCAATTGGTATCTAGGTGATACAAATTGGTATCTGACCATCTTCACTCTATCTCGCAGATGATTAGAACTAGAGCAACGACCGCGCCAGCAGCGACCACGGCAAGACAAGAAACGTCTGAGCCAGCCACTGGGGCTGTAGCTCGAGGAGGATCAGTGGTAAGAGGCCGTGGAAGAGGTTGTGGGAGGACGTCCTCTAGAGGAAAAGGACGAGCCCCTAGCCCATCTGGTACTAGGGCAGTGACTCCTCCACCGACTGAGGAGGTAGTAAGAGAGGGTGAGGAAGGGGAGAATGAACAAATGCAGAATGAGGAGTTACCACCCCAACCTACCCCAGAAATGATTAATCAGGTTCTGGCCTATCTTAGTGGTTTATCTGATCAGGGTCAAGCACCTCCAGTGTTTTCTGCACCAACACCTCCGGTTTCAGAGGTACAACATGCAGCCACTATGGCTCCTCGTATGGATGCTTCATT